>CM022303.1:47757449-48357449 GCA_011799875.1 Thinopyrum elongatum | reverse complement strand
GCTGCGTGCTCTCTCACCGGTACATCCAAAGAGGGAGGGTTATGCGTGCGTGCTGCCCTGATCAGGTAGACGGCGATAACCCTGTGAGCCCAGTTGAGTTGTTTTGCCGGCGTCCCCGTTTGGGACAGTAGTTTGGCCACGATGGTGGCAGGTGTCGAGAGTACACAGGGCCACCCAGGGCTTGACTCCAAGAGGGAGTGTGATTGCCGGTGGTACGATGAAAGAGTCACGAGTCAGACAGGTTTCGTTGGAGCAACGCTGGTCCACCCGAATGGGATCACGAGGTCAGTGCTCCATAGTGTGGGTAAAGTGCGCAACCTCTACAGAGTGTAAAATCTATTCGAATAGTCGTGTCCATGGTATTGGACAGCCCGACCAGACCTCTCTAGGTGATCAACCGTAACAACCATAGTAGTGGTTGAAGAACTGGTCTTATGAGCGGTGGTGCTCGTTGAGATAAAGTACTCTGGGGGTTGTAGGATAACCCAGAGATGAGTAAGTTGATGACAGTAAGTGATTCACTTGAGATTTATCATAATCCATGCCATGCTATTATTTGCTGCATATTTGGTTGTCATGTGCTTGCGAGTACATTCAAAGTACTCACCTGGCGTATCATGCCAGATGCAGGAGAAGACTGAGACGGAGGTCTCAATGTCCGTGTTGCGATGCCTAGGACGTGTCCACAGCAGTGTCCCTGTGGTTGGAGTCGCTATCATGTTCCGCTACGCACTAGTATTCCGCTGTAGTCTTCTGTTGTAGTAATATGTAGTAATGCCGAGGCCCCGATATGTCGAATAAATAATGTAGATATGGTTGCAGCACTAGATGTGCTTTTGGCCTCGAAGATCATGTAATATATGAGCTTGTACCCGACTATTATCAATAAAAGTTCAGTTATGTTCTGTTCCAAGTTGTTGAGTGTTTCCAGAAGACATGATCTCTGGGTTGGAAACACTGGTAAACCGGTTCTCTGAGCCGGGGTGCCACATTGGAGTTGAAGATGGAATAGGACTCGGCGGGTCATGACTGTCGGCCGGGTTAGCATCAGTATCTATGGCCTCAGAAGCCGCAACATCAGTCTGTGGAGGCGGGTCATCTTGTTGATTGATAGGCTCTTCAAGTTTTTGGATTGGAACCTCAGGGTCTCATATGATAACAAGTTTTTTCTCAACAAATGTAAAAACTTACCCTGGGTTAACGACGAAGGCAGGAAGCTGAGTTTGGGATGAGCCGCCTGAAGACGGAGATGACTCCTGATAATTTGAGTCGGACATATTAAGGGGTTGTCTGATAAGGCCTGCTTTGGGTAAAGACAAAGTTGGGTTATGTGGCACCTCGGTACGTCGTTTGCGGGAAGGGTTGTGAGTTAACCCGGTTACCAGTTCTTCGGTGCCGCTACTCTTGGTTTGGCATCTTGCATTATATTGAGCCTTTTTCAAAACAAAGTTGGGGTCTAAGTAAGCATTTGGGTGAGAAAATGGTACTTTCCGGATGACCCGCCTGATTCTTTCTGGAGGTGGTGAGTCTGAGCAGGAAGAGATAGAAATTACCTCTGGGTTGTCAGCCCGGCTTGATGCACCCTATTCCTGAGAGTAAGAAATGTTAGCTAAATCGTTAAAAATGTGGCCAAGAGAATCAAGTTCTACCTCAGACTGATCTTCAACGTCCGCTGACTCGGCCATAGTGTTGGCTTAGTCACAGCGGCCGGTACTCGTTTTAGACTTTGGGCCTGTCCTGACCTTGGCCACAGCAGTCTTCACTTTCCTCTTCCAAAAGGCAGAGTCAGGCTATGTAATAAGAAGAGATTGACAAGTAAGACACAGAACAAAATTAAGGATATTTTAAACAAGATGAAAAATAGTGCTTACAGCTGGGACTGGGTTAAGCTTAAAGAACGGAGGCAGTCCTATCTTGTTACAATTTCCTTATGACTGCCCAAGCAAGGAGTGCACAGCTTGAAAAACCTCCTCAGCAATAAAGTTGTCAAAACTGTGTCATTGAGGGTCAGCTGACTCGCCAGAGTAGTTGCACATTAAACTGGGCTGGTGACTTGGGGGAAGAATCTTCCATGAGACCAAGCAGCGGGCTAAGTCAACCCCTGTCAACCCATTGGCTAGCAAAGCTGTTATCTTGGGGTAGTGTGGAAGAGCCTCAATGTGTTCAGTTGGAATAAGCTGGCTTGGCGGGTTTAAATAGATGGGAAGATGATCAACCCGATAACCCGACAGAGGATTCTAAGTGGCTGGGGCACTGTTCTTGTAGTAGAACCAAGTTTTCACCCATCCCTTGGGGTGGCTTAACAGAACAGCAGTAGGAAAGTAGCCATCTCGGCATCTCTGAATTGAGATCCCGCCTAGCTCTTGTGTCGGACCGCTAGCACACTCAGTCTGGCGGTTTAGATAAAAGAATTCCTTGAAAAGGGCAACAGTGGGCTCTACTTGTAAAAAAACTTCGCAAAAGATTTGAAAGTGGCAAAGGTTGGTTACTGAGTTTGGGCCTATGTCTTGAGGATGGAGGTTGAAGTAATGCTGAATATCCCGAAAGAACTTTGACCCGGGCAGTGTGAAGCCCCTGTGAATATGGTCAGTGAAAACTATAACCTCTCCCTCAGTAGGGTTAGGGACATTTTCTCCTCGGTCAAGTCGCCAACCAATCTCTTCCTGAGCCGCCAAGAGACCTTGATCCACATAATCTTTGAGTATTTGTTCGGTGACCAGAGAAGGGACTGATAACCCACAAGTATAGGGGATCGTTTGTAGCCTTTTTCCATAAATAAGACTATCGAACCGAAGGAGGAGCTAAAGGTAGAACAAATATTCACTCAAGTTCTATCGACCACAGATACAACTCGACGCACACTTTATGTTTGCTTTACCTAGAACAAGTATAAAACTATTTGGTAGGTGAAAGGATAAGTTTGCAAGAATAAAACTATGAGTAAAATGCAAAACAATAAAAGTAGATAGCTTTTGTCAACAAGAAATTTATTTGTCCCTAGGTGATCGATAACTAAACTAGTGATCATTGTTGCAATTTTATATGAGGGAGAGGAATGAGCTAACATACTTTCTCTACTGGGATCATATGCAGTTATGATGGGAACTCCATCAAGCATCCGCAACTACTGAAGATCATTAAGGTCGTAAAACCCATACATAGCATTAAGTATCAAGTCCTCTTTATCCCATACGCAATGACCCCCAAACTCGGGTATGTGCTACTGTCACTCACACCACCCACCATAAGCGAACCATTAACATATTGCAACACCCTACAGCGGGGATCCCTCCGTTTGCGCGACACGGAGGGTACCATAGGACAACACCAAATTAAAATATTCAACTCAAACCAATCATGATCATCTATCAACCCATAGGACAAAACGGATCTACTCAAACATCATAAGATAGCTATAGATCATTGGGAAATAATATATAGCGTTGAGCACCATGTTTAAGTAGAGATTACAGCGGGGAGAAGAGGTGTTACACCGCTGCATAGAGGGGGAGAGAGTTGGTGTTGACGGCGGCGAAGTTGTTGGTGTAGATTGTCGTCATGATGATTGCCCCGGAGGCGCTCCGGCACCACTGGGAGAGAGGGGGAGACAGCCCCCCACCTTCTTATTCTTCATTAGCCTCCCCCCCTAGATGGGAGGACAGTTCCCCCTCTGGTCCATGGCCTCCATTTCGGCGGAGGGGCGGGAGCCCCTCCGAGATTGGATCTCCCTCTCAGTTCTCTTCTGTTTCGCGTTCCTGTTTTCTGGCCAAAAACCGTTTCTTATATTCCCGGAGATCCGTAACTCAAATTGCGCTGAGATTTTAACACAATGTTTCTCCGGATATACGCTTCCTTGCGCCTGAAGTAGAGCTCCAACCCACCACCACGCGCTTGGGCTGCCTGGCTCGCCCATGTGTCTTGTGGTGGCTGTGGGCTCCCGTTTGCAATGATTCCAACTCCAAAAAATCACATATATTCCAAAATAATTCACCATAAATTTTTATCGCGTTTGGACTTCGTTTGATATGGATATTCTACGAAACAAAAAAACATGCAACAAATAGGAACTGGCATTGGGCACTCGATCAATAGGTTAGTCCAATAAATCATATAAATTGTTGCAAAAAGTATGTAAAAGTTGTGTAATATTGGCATGAAACAATCAAAAATTATAGATATGATGGAGACGTATCAGCATCCGCAAGCTTAATTCCTGCTCGTTCTCGAGTAGGTAAATGATAAAAAAAGATAATTTTTGATGTGGAATGCTACCTAGCATAAACTTGATCATATATCTAATCATGGCATGAATATTAAGACACGAGTGATTCAAAGCAATAGTCTATAATTTGACATAAAGACATTAATATTCAGGCATCCCAACAAACAATCGTGTCTTTCATAATATCAATGCTAAAGAAAGCTATCCCTACAAAGTCATATAGTCTTGTCATGCTCTGTCTTCTCGACACAAAGTATTTATCATGCACAACCCCGATGACAAGCCGAGCAATTGGTTCATACTTTTTAACATGCTATAGCTTTTTCAACCCTCACGCAATATATGAGCGCAAGCCATGGATATAGAACTATGGGTGGAATAGAGTATGATGATAGGGGTAAATATAGAGAAGACAAAAATGTAAGAAAGTCTCACATCGACGCGGCTAACCAACGGGCTATGGAGATGCCCATCAATTGATATCAATGCGAGGAGTAGGGATTGGCATGCAACGAATGCACTAAGAGCTATAAGTGTATGAAAGCTCAATATGAAAACTAAGTGGGTGTGCATCTAACTCTAATGAAAAATTCCCACTAGTATATGAAAGTAACAACATAGGAGACTCTCTATATGAAAACATGGTGTTACTTTGAACCACAAGTGTGGAATTAGTAAGCCCCTTCTCTCTTTGTCTTTTCTTTTCTTTTTTTCTTTTTTTTCTTTTTTTCTTTTTCTCTTTTTTTCTTTTTTTTCTTATTTTTTTATATTTCTTTTTTCTCTCTCTTTGTCCGGAGTCTCATCCCGACTTGTGGGGGAATCATAGTATCCATCATCCTTTCCTCACTGGGACATGCTCTAATAATGAAAATTGATGATCATCACACTTCTATTTACTTACAACTCAAAAGAAATAAAAATTACAACTCGATACCTAGAACAAAATATGATTCTATATGAATGCCTCTGGCAGTGTACCAGGATGTGCAATGATCTAGCGTAACATGTATAAAAAATGATGATTGGTGGCTGAGCCACAAATACTATGTGAGCTATATGAACATGCAAAGCAATATGACATTGAATGCTCAAGTCATCAAACCGGAAGCGGTGGAAGTTGCATGGCAATATATCTCGGAATGGCTAAGGAAAGGCCAAAATAGGTAGGTATGGTGGCTATTTTGAGGAAGATATAATAAGGCTTATGTGTGATAGAGTGTATCATATCACGGGGTTTGGATGCACCGGCGAAGTTTGCACCGACTCTCGAGGTGAGAAAGGGCAATGCACGGTACCGTAGAGGCTAGCAAATTGCGGAAAAGTAAGAGTGTGTATAATCCATGGACTCACATTAGTCATAAAGAACTCATATACTTATTGCAAAAGTTTATTAATTAGCCCTCGAAGCAAAGTAGTACTACGCATGCCCCTAGGCGGATAGATCGGTAGGATAAGACCATCGATCGTCCCCGACCGCCACTCATAAGGAAGACAATCAATAATAAATCATGCTCCAACTTCATAGCATAATGAGAGACCATACGTGCATGCTTCGGGAATCACAAACCTAAACACCAATATTCCTACTAACCACAACCATTTACTAGTACCTCCCACATATTATCATCTCTATATCGCAAAACTATTGCAAGGAATCAAAAATATCATATTCAGTGATCCATAAGTTTTATGTAGGATTTTATGATTAACCATGCAAATGACCAATTCCTGTTGACTCTCTAAATAGATATAAGTGAAGCAAGAGAGTTTAATTCTTTCTACAGAAGACCATACTCTAACAAATATAAGTGAAGCAAAAGAGCATTCTTCAAATAACGGTTTTTTATGTGAAGAGAAACAGGCAATCCAAACTTCAAATGATATAAGTGAAGCACATGAAGCATTCTTTAAGGCCATACTCAAAAGATATAAGTGAAGTGCAATGAGCATTCTATAAATCAACCATGGACTATCTCATACCAGCATGGTGCAGAAAAGAAAAGTGAAAACTAAACACAAAAGACACTCCAAGATTTACACATATCACATATCACATGAACTCTTGACTCCCCTTGGATATTTACTTGGGGTGCCTTGGGCATCCCCAAGCTTGAACTCTTGCCTCTCCTCCTTCTCCTCATATCGAGACCTCCTCAATCTTTGAACATTTCATCCACACAAAACTTAACAGAAAACTGGTGAAATCCGTTAGTAAAATAATGCAAATCACTACTTTAAGTACTGTTGCAAACCCATTCATATATTGTTTTTGCATTGTAGCTATCGTACTATAACTGCTCTATGGCCTATACTGTGGCGCCCCACCTGATTACCACTGTAGCCAGACGGTCGCCGCAAATACCAGCCCAGGAAATCACTCTGGCATGCGCATTTACAACAAGTATCATGAACAACGGCATTTCTATTAATGGATATATGGGTCTTGCATGATATAATACAAGAGTGATGGCAGAGGAAAAGCTCTATCGAAGGCAGCATGGTCTTGGTGTGGCTCCAATCCACAGGGATCTCACTGGGTTACTCTCCTAGCCCGCGAACGCTCCAGCTCCTCGACGACGGAAGACGGATTCCTTATGTGAACCTGGCCACGCTAAAGGCTGCTGAGTAGTTTTGAATGTACTCGCAAGCAAACCAAACCAACATATACACCAAGCAATGCATCCATGGCATTCAAGCATGCATTAGTTATTAGAGCAATATTAATTATCATGACATGGCATAGCTAGCAAGCAATATTGATTATCATGCCATAGCAGGGTTATTTCGCAAGAAAATTACTGAACTAAATACAGTAAGGTAAAGAATATTAAATAAATATTTCATACTCCGAATATTCTCCTGTTCTAATCCGATGTTGAATCAAATCCAATCCAAGTCTTTCGGTCATCCGACCATCTCTTTCATAGCCATCCCATGGCTAACATATCATATCCCTGACATCATTCGATGGCTATGGATCTCCACTGTAAGTCTGACAAACTTACTCTCTTCCGGGTTGCCTTACAACCCTCAGAATATTCACGGGTCACTGAGTACTACCGATCATAAGACGAGTTCTTCCGGTTGACCACCTAGTGAGGTCTGGACGGACTATCCAATACCGTGGACGCGGCTATTCGAATAGATTTTACACTCTGCAGAGGTTGCGCACTTTACCCACACCATGGAGCACCTGACCTCATGATCCCATTAGGGTGGACCAGGGTTGCTCCAACGAAACCTGCCTAACCCGTGACTCCTCCACCGTACCACCGACAATCATAGCCTCCCAGGGTCATGTCCTGGGTGGCCCTTGTGTCATCTCATGACACCTACCACCGTCGTGGCCAACTAAACTGTCCCAAATGGGGACGCCGACAAATAACTCAACTGGGCTCACAAGGTTATCGTTGCTCACCGGGCCAGGGTAGCACGCACGCATAACCTTCCCTAGTTGGTGGTACCGATAAAAGAGCCCCGCGATCAGACCAAGTCAAGGCCGTCCCATGACGGAAAATGTGGTTGCACGGATAAGTCCGGACAGGTGAATCTGGATCAACCGACTAGGTTTAGTTTTAGCCATTATTTAGCAAGCATGGTTGTTTATCACAATAACTTGAGATGGCAGTAGCTATGCATGATAAAAACATAACAGCCTATCTCCATATAATATCACGACAAGTCATTAGTGAATCAGTATTTAAATGGCGGGCTTATTACTTTACAAGTTGTAGATGTAGGGTAACGACCATCTGAACCCTTGTATGAAACCAGCAAATAAACCAGTAGCCACCAGAACGGTCTTTACAACTCAGATCTGGGACATCACTGGAATAACTCAACCCCAATTCAAGATGGCTGAAAAGCAGCTCAGAGCATGAGACGGTGTCGATAAGAAGAAAGTAGCAATTCCCTAAGACGGGCGAGAAACAGCTCAGAGCATAGGGTCATTGCTACGGAAAGAACTTCAAACGCTGCCCGAGACGGCCGAAAAGCAGCTCATAACATGGGCCAGTTGTTGAAAAGAGAATATAAAATCGGCATCCACCCCGGACGGCCGGAAGCAGCTCAGAACACACGCGTGGTGCCGTCACGAAAGAATGGCAAGCAAGGGTTCATTAGCGTCCCATATAGCTCACTACTATGCATAAAAGCATAAGCATATTAATTTAAACATGCAAGAATAACACAGAGCAATGCTTTAGGGCATATATCAGATGGTCGGCTTGCCTGGGTGTCGAAGAATACTCCGGGAAGAAGTGCGATCACCTCGCGGAAGGATTCGCCGGAAAGGATTCTCTCTCGGAGGGTTGTCAGAGGGCAAGGGAAAATGGTCATTTTCACAATGTGACAACATTATGAAAGTGACCTCAGCGAAACGGCTCAACGAGACGAAGACGTGGGCGTTGGTTTTACCTCAATCGGAGTTCGGATCTCAAAGATGCAGATGTTTGAAGGACAGGGACTGATCTGTAAAAATTATATTCATAGACGTGCCCTTGGCGGCTAAACAGAAAGCGCACTTTCAGCAAATACATTTTCAAACTAGAGAAAACGCATTTTTCGCCGAAGAGCACCAGAATATGCTTTCCGAATATGAAAACGTATTATCAGAAAGTCATCTCCACTTATCCACATGCAGGCCCGGGCACTGGTCAACGGCCAGTCGCTGACGGGTGAGGTCGGGGGAGACGCGGGGCCCGCCTGGCTCCGGTCGTCTTCTACCTCACCCTGTCCCCGACCGAAACAGAGGATGCAGGGGAGGGCGCGACGCCGGCGACGGCCTGGCCGGCTCCGGCCACCTCCAACCGAGCGGGAGGCACCGTCGGTTGCAGGGAGGGGCGGCACAACTGTCTAGATAGGTAGCGGGCGCCGGGGAGGGGCCGAGTGCCGGCACCGCGCGAGGACATAAGGCATGGGCGGCGGCGGCCGATCGAGGGAAGCGGCGGCCTCAGGGGCTCCGGTGGCGAGCAGAGATGATGGGGAGGGTCACCGGAGTGGAGGGGTTCTAGGGGTGAGGGCTAGAGGTGGAGGGGAGGGCTAGGCTCGCCGGAATCAAGCCAGCAAGGCGACGGCCTCGCGGCCATGAGAGGGGACAGAGGGCTTCGGGGCTCGGATGAGGGGATGGGGGTGAACTAGAGGGGGAGGAGAGGCTGTTGGGTGCAGTGGATGCTCGGGGAGGGCTCGGGCTGCTGCTTATATAGCCGGCCGGCCATGACGATAAGCTCGGCCGCCGTGGTGACCTTATCGGTGCAATGGAGCTCGAGGAGGACGTGGCTAGCCATTTACGGCATCGAGCAGCTTCGCGGGGAGGGGAGAGACCACGGGAGCGCTCGAGAGCGATCAGGGAAGAAGACGACAGAGAGGAAGGCGAAAACAACGGGGTTCACGCGCGGGACAGTGCCGCGGCGGTGCTTGCCGTGGCACGAGGAGGAAGGGAGAGGAGGGGAGAAGGTGCTGGAGAGGGGTACGCGTCCACCGCGGATCCACTGGACATGCCCGACGAGCTCAAGTCGCCGGAGTCGTCCTGTCCGACGGGGTTCGTCAGGCAGAGCACGGCCGCAGCAAGCCATCCACGTGGTCACCGCGCTGACATGACAATACTATGCCCTGCTCTATGCCACGGCGTGTCTGGTATATGTGATGATCATGAAATAGGTGACCTATGTGGCTGGTATGTAATGGGAGGCTAGGAGTTGCTCGATTCTTCCAGAAGTCAGTTCTGGTCAGAAACTTGCCTGGACTCCAATGGAGAAACAGATGAGAGTATGGAGCTGAACCTGTGTCAACATTAAATGTGGTAGGAAGGACTAGGTGCTGGCAAAATTTGAAGTCATTTGGACCTATTTTGCATATACTTCCTTTGTAATGCAAATTTTGGCCCAGAAAATGGATTTTGAATCTGGGCTCAAATGGCTTGATGAAATGATCTGAATCTTGGTGGAGAGTGAAGATTTGGAAGTATAAAGATACTGGAAAAATTACAGCTCATTTGGAAATGCCAAATTGGTACTTCCTTCACAGAGCTTTTAAATGAACAGAAACTTGAGAAAATTGCTGGGGAATAATGGATGGATGTTTTGATCTGGTTTTTGGTTTCCATGAGTGATTTGTCAATGTTAATCACCATGAAAAATTTCAGCTCAAAGGGATCAAGGGTTCAAGCACTTCCTTTGCAAACTGGAAATCTGGACAGAATTTGCAAATTGATGCTGTGCTCAAACTTTGAACTAGGGAACATTGGATTTTGATGGAAATGGTGACGATATGGATAGGAGAAGCTCCACAATTTACTTGGGATTTTTCCTGGCTACCAAAATGGTAGTTCCTTTAGAAAGGGCCCAAAATGCAATATTTGCATTAAATAGGAAAATGAAATTTCCCCTATTTAATTATGGCCAATATTTTTATGGGAGCTCAATATGATCACAAAGAATATCTCCACAAGTTTTCATGAACTTTGGAGAAGGATATATATTTTCCTGGATTTAATTCCTTTAACTGGCAGAAAAAGGAATTAATTATAAATGAAAAATATTGAAAATTACTTGGCAATATTTTTGCATATCCAGGGTTTATAGATAAAGGATGATCACTAGGAAAAGTTTGGGAGTCAGCAGATCAAAGTAAATTGGGGTTCCTTTGTAACTGCTGGAGTTGGGGTTTCCCTTCCGATAACTCGGAAGGTAGAGTTTCGGTGGCAAAGTCCTGAGAATATAGCTTGGGTGGCAAGGTTGGACAGGATATAATCTCTGGTTGGATAGGAAAGGCAAGGCTAAATGACCATCTTCATATACCCAGGAGCTAGAGAAAATCCGATAACACCGAGAAAAAAGACGGGAGTCAAATCCCGCGAAAGAAAAAAAACAGGAGCGAAAACCAGGGTGTCACAAACCTACCCCCCTTAAGAAAATCTCGTCCTCGAGATTTCCGGGCTTACCTCCCGGTGAAGGGGGACTTTCCTGTGTGCAACTTGGATCCATCAGTGGTCCTGTCTTCATTGGTTCGTTGGCCTTTTAACTGCCTCTTCTGATGGACCATTTATTGTCTCTGCACACAGCTTCCTTGAATCCTTCCTTTCCTGTCAAGTGTACCTTTTGTCCTGGTAGTGGTGTTTCTGGGTGGGATAGCAAGTAAAATTAACAAACAGCTCGGTTTCCATGGCCTGGAAGTAGCTGCTTCGGGTTTTATTGCGATGCTTCGTACCCTGACTGTCACGGGCAAGACATCCTTTCCTTGTACCAGGCTCACATGCTCCTATGGCCTTGGGTGACTAAGGGTGACTTTCTTTTTGCCATTTCAGAATACTCAGTCTGGCTGTGGGTTCCGTGCTGACATTTCCTTTTGTTTTCGGCATTCTGACATTGTCCTTAGGTGATCCACGATCCAAGGAACAACATGACCGAGCTATTGCTGCTATACCCTCAACTGAAATGCCAGGCATGATCACAAAGTAATCATAGACATCAATCTCTTATTCCAATGATGTCAGGACGTCTACGAGCTATTGATGCTGATGTACATGTGCTTTGAGCCTTTCTATCTGAATGTCTTGTTTCAAACTCTGTCGCTCGTGGAGATGACTCTGTCATATATAGCCTCTGTAGTCCTTGCCGTGACCACCGAGCTAAATATTGTATCTCTATCATCCAGTGTGTCTTTTGGAGCATAGCCTCTTGTCTTGGTTGATGGCCCATATTCAGATGAGTATGGCATGTTGGCTGCATTGTCGTGGCCGTACGTGCAAGAGTCTGACACGGATTGGTAATACCACTCCGTCTGTGAAGCTGTGTCTTGTTGACCGCCACGGAGGTTGTTTGTACAGAACTTTTTTGTTATTGAGGATTCCTTTGATGGACCTGTCATGACTTGCCAACACGGCTCCTTGATTGTTTTCCCGGTTTGTCGGGCTTGTCCTCACAACTTACTCTTGCATATCTCGTAGGGGATGCTGTGCTCATATTCTTCCTTTAATTATGGAGCCAATGTTTCTCCGAACACAGTCATCCCTGTGTACGAGTGGCTTGCATGAAATGATCCATTGGACTGCATGCTCACAACATATGCAAGGGTAGGATACATCCTTTCACAACCACTGAGTTCTGAGGCGGATGTGTGTCCAGACTAGTTCGTGTTTCTGACAGGATTGTCGTTGGCACATGGTGTGTTGAAAAAGGCTGAGTTCCTTATGCTCGAAGCTTCTGCCAAGGTAGCATGCTGAGGAAGGCTGGGGATCGTACCTTAAAATCTTTCCTTCATGTGGCTTGCTACGGAAGGTTAAGTGCCTTTCGCCGGAAGCCTTCCGCGGTAACTCGCTGTGGAAGATGGGAGTGTCGTACCCCCAAAGATCTTCTCACCAAGTGGCGTATCGAGAAAGATTGGTAATCTGGTAGCTTGCGAAGGAAGGCTAGGTTCCTTATACCAGAAGCCTTTCACTGTGTACGCAGTCAGATCTATGGCCGATTCTGGCTTCCTTCAGCAGTATCCGGAATTTACCCATAGCGGAGCCAAACTTGGTATAGGCCATACCTTGACTGAAGATGTTCCGTTGGTCATGCACATCTCTTGTCCTTCTGCTGGTCTGATCATTACTGCTGTAAAGGCTGCACAACTGAGGCAGGCTTCATGTTGTTAATTAATCTGGAATACCCTTTGTATTCAAACCAAGTGTTGCCGATAATAAGCAGTTGACAGATAATTCCATTTGGTTCAGCTAAGCTTCCAAGCATGTGAAATTCTCATTGATTCTGGGTAACCGCGAACCTATCCATATTCCTTGCAAACCTTGTTCACAGTACCCGGAAAGTTTTGTATGTGCATCGATGAAAGTCCAAGATATGTTTTGAAATTTGTATCTTCGCACCAGAGTGTTGTTGTTGCTCTTGGCATGATCACCCTCGGTGTTCATTCTTGGTAGCTCATCTGACTACTTCTTAGGTGTAATATGCCCTGAGGCCAACTTTCTCAGGTATATTCTGGCCTTGTTTGTTGCACACAGATTCTGCTTCTGACCCATTCTTCATTCTTGACAGATCCGGTGTTGTTATTCTGAATATCAGCCAGTTGACTTGGCAGGACTCTTGCTGAATTTGGATTATTGGGTATTATCCAAGTTGCATGCTGATCTTCCGAGGCAGCTTTTGCGGATGGATCCAGTCGGAGCGAAGCAATGGAACTGACAAAAGAAACAAAAACCGCGAAAACCAAAAAGCAAATAAAACTCAAATATTTGCGGACCTTACACACGTGGCCAAAGATTCACTAGTATAACTAGCCTAGCGCACTCGATGCACCTCTAAGAACTTAGAAGAAAAACCACACAATGCTCCTGGTAGCAATTTGTGTCAAGCTTCTACTACTTCCTTAGGGAACATCAAACTCGACGCATGACTATAGCCAAAATGGCTTAGTCAACTATCCTAAGGTTGTCGGGGAAAAGATGGAACTTATAAGCGTTTCCCAAAGGAAACTGGATTTAAGAAGAAAAATGACATGGTTAGCAAGCAAGGTAGGGATATCTAGTTTACCTAGGGTTAAGGGCTCACGGGTCGTTGCCGGGTGCGGACATCTCACACCGATGGCAAGGGCCACGAGAGTTGGGGTCTGATGGAGCCAAAAACCTATGGGGTTGCCTTATGATCAATAGTAGCCATGCCAGCTTCACAAAGATGACTGAAATCCATCTAGGCTTCCTACTGAGCACAAGACAATGAAGTCCAGCTAGGGGTAACCTATAGTCAGCCTGGCTACTCTGATACCACCCGTTGTGGCGCCCCGCCTGGTTACCACGATAGCCAGACGGTCGCCACGCATGCCAGCCCAGGAAATCACTCTGGCATGCGCACTTACAACAAGTATCATGAACACCGGCATTTCTATTAATGGATATATGAGTCTTACATGATATAATACAAGAGTGATGGCAGCGGAAAAGCTCTATCTAAGGCAGCATGGTCTTGGTGCGGCTCCAATCCTCAGGGATCTGACTGGGTTACTCTCCTAGCCCGCGAATGCTCCGGCTCCTCGACGACGGATGACGGGTTCCTTATGTGAACCTGGCCACGTTAAAGGCCGCCGAGTACTTTTGAATGTACTCACAAGCAAACCAAACCAACATATACACCAAGCAATGCATCCATGGCTTTCAAGCATGCATTACTTATTAGAGCAATATTAATTATCATGACATGGCATAACTAGCTAGCAATATTGATTATCATGCCATAGCAGGGTTATTTAGCAAGAAAACTTCTGAAGTAAATGTAGTAAGGTAAAGCATATTAAATAAATATTTCATACTCCGAATATTCTCCTGTTCCAATCTGATGTTGAAACAAATCCAATCCATGTCTTTCGGTCATCCGACCATCTCTTTCATAGCCATCCCATGGCTAACATATCATATCCCTGACATCATTCGATGGCTATGCATCTCCACTATAAATCTGACAAACTTACTCTCTTCCGGATTGCCTTACAACCCTCACAATATTCATAGGTCACCGAGTACTACCGATCATAAGATGAGTTCTTCCATCATTATTATCACTGTTCCGGTTGACCACCTAGTGAGGTCTGGACGGGCTGTCCAATAACCGTGGATGCGGCTATTCGAATAGATTTTACACTCTGCAGAGTTTGCGCACTTTACCCACACCATGGAGCACCTGACCTCGTGATCCCATTCGGGTGGACCAGGGTTGCTCCAACGAAACCTGCCTAACCCGTGACTCCTCCACCGTACCACCGACAATCATACCCTCCCAGGCTCATGTCCTGGGTGGCCCCTGTGTCATCTCGTGACACCTGCCATCGTCGTGGCCAACTAAACTGTCCCAAATGGGGACGCCGCCAAATAACTCAACTGGGCTCACAAGGTTATTGTCGCCCACCGAGCCAGGGTAGAACGCACGCATAACCTTCCCCAAGTTGGTGGTACCGATAAAAGAGCACGCGATCAGGCCAAGTCAAGGCCGTCCCATACCGGCAAATGTGGTTGCATGGATAAGTCCGGACAGGTGATTCTGGATCAACTGACTAGGTTTAGTTTTAGCCCTTATTTAGCAAGCATGGCTGTTTATCACAATAATTTGAGATGGCAGTAGCTATGCATGATAAAAACATAACAACCTATCTCCATATAATATCACGACAAGTCATTAGTGAATCAGTATTTAAATGGCAGGCTTATTACTTTATAAGTTGTAGATGTAGGGTAACGACCATCTGAACCCTTGTATGAAACCGGCAAATAAACCAGTAGCCACCAGAACGGTCTTTGCAACTCAAATCTGGGAAATCACTGGAATAACTCAACCCCGACTCAAGACGGCTGAAAAGCAGCTCAGAGCATGAGACGGTGTCGATAAGAAGAAAGTAGCAATTCGCTAAGACGGCCGAGAAACAGCTCAGAGCATAGGGTCACTGCTATGGAAAGAACTTCAACTGCTGCCCGAGACGGCCGAAAAGCAGCTCAGAACATGGGACAGTTGTTGAAAAGAGAACATAAAATCGGCATCCACCCCGGACGGCCGGAAGCAGCTCAAAACACAGGTGTGGTGCCGTCACCAAAGAAAGGCAAGCAAGGGTTCATTAGCGTCCCATACAGCTCACTACTATGCATACAAGCATAAGCATATTAATTTAAACATGCAAGAATAACACAGAGCAATGCTTTAGTTCATATATCAGATGGTCGGCTTGCCTGGGGGGTCAAAGAATACCCCGGGAAGAAGTGCGATCACCTCCCGAAAGGATTCGCTGGAAAGGATTCTCTCTCGGAGGGCTGACAGAGGGCAATGGAAAAATGGTCATTTTCACAATGTGACAACATTAAGAAAGTGACCTCATCGGAACGGCTCAACGAGATGAAGACGTGGGCGTTGGTTTTACCTCAATCAGAGTTAGGATCGCGAAGATACGGACGTTCGAAGGACAGGGACTGATCTGTAAAAATTATATTCACAGATAGGCCCTTGGCGGCTAAACAGAAAGCGCACTTTCAGCAAATATGTTTTCAGACTACAGAAAACGCATTTTCGACCGAAGAGCACCAGAATACGCTTTCCGAATATGAAAATGTATTATCAGAAAGCCGTCACCACTTATCCACACGCAGGCCCGGGCGCTGGTCAACGGTCAGTCGCTGACGGGTGGGGTCGGGGCCGATGCGGGGTCCGCCTGGCTCCGGTTGTCTTCTACCACAGCCTGTCCCCGACTGAAACAGAGGAGGCTGGGGAGGGTGCGACGCCGGCGACGGCCTGGCCGGCTCCGGCCACCTCCGGTCGAGCGGGAGGCAACGGCTGGTGCAGGGAGGGGTGGCGCAACCGTCTGGATAGGTAGCGGGCGCCGGGGAGGGGCTGAGTGGCGGCACCACGCGTGGACATAAGGCACGGGCGGCGGCGGCCGATCGAGGGAAGCGGCGGCCTCAGGGGCTCCGGCGGCGAGCAGAGATGATGGGGAGGGTCGCCGGAGTGGAGGGGTTCTAGGGGTGAGGGCTAGAGTTGGAGGGGAGGGCTAGGCTCGCCGGAATCAAGCCGCCAAGGCGACGGCCTCGCGGCCATGAGAGGGGACAGAGGGCTTCAGGGCTCGGGTGAGGGGATGGGGTGAACTAGAGGGAGTGGAGAGGCTGTTGGGGTGCGGTGGATGCTCGGAGAGGGCTCTGGCTGCTGCTTATATAGCCGGCCGGCCGTGACGATAAGCTCGGCTGCCGTGGCGACCTTATCGGCGCACTGGAGCTCGACGAGGAGATGGCTCGCCGTTTGCAGCGTCGAGCAGCTTCACGGGGAGGGGAGAGACCACGGGAGCGCTCGAGAGGGATCAGGGAAGACTAGGATAGAGGGGAAGGAGACAACGGCGAGGTTCACGCGCCAGACAGTGCCGCAGCGGCGCTTGCCGTGGCACGAGGAGGAAGGGAGAGAAGGGGAGAAGGTGCTGGAGAGGGGTATGCGTCCATCGCGGATCCACTGGACATGCCCGGACGAGCTCAAGTCACCGGAGTCATCCTGTCCAACGGGATTCGTCAGGCAGAGCACGGCCGCAGCAAGCCATCCACGTGGTCACTGCGTTGACATGACAATACCATGCCCTGCTTGATGTCACAGAGTGTCTGGGATATGTGATGGTCCTCAAATAGCTGACCTGTGTGGCTCGTATGAAATTGGAGGCTAAGAGTAGCTCGATTCTTCTAGAAGTCAGTTCTGGTCAGAAACTTGCCTGGACTCCTGTGGAAAAATGGATGAGAGTATGGAGCTGAACCTGTGTCAGCATGAAATGTGGTAGGAAGGACTAGGTGCTGGCAAAATTTAAAGTCATTTGGACTTATTTTGCATATTCTTCCTTTGTAATGCAAATTTTGGTCCAGAAAATGGATTTTGAATCTGGGCACAAATGGCTTGATGAAATGATCTGAATTTTGGTGGAGAGTGATGATTTGGATCTATGAAGATACTGGAAAAGTTTTAGCTCATTTCGAAATGCCAAAGTGATACTTCCTTTACAGAGCTTTCAAATGGACAGAAACTTGAGAAAATTGCTGGGGAATAATGGATGGATGGATTGAGCTGGTTTTTGGTTTCCATGAGTGATTTGTCAATGTTAATCACCATGAAAAATTTCAGCTCAAAGGGATCAAGGGTTCAAGCATTTCCTTTGCAAATTGGAAATCTGGAAAGAATTTGCAAATTGATGTTGTGATCAAACTTTGAACTAGGAAACTTTGGATTTTGATGGAAATGGTGACGATATGGATAGGAGAAGCTCCACAATTTTTTTGGGATTTTTCCTGGCTACCAAAATGGTAGTTCCTTTAGAAAGGGCCCAAAATAAAATATTGGCATTAAATAGGAAAATGCAATTTTCCCTACTTAATTATGGCCAATATTTTTATGGGAGCTCAATATGATCACAAAGAATATCTCCACAAATTTTCATGAAATTTGGAGAAGTATATATATTTTCCTGGATTTAATTCCTTTAACTGGCAGAAAAAGGAATTAATTATAACTGAAAAATATTGCAAATGACTTGGCAATATTTTTGCATATCCAGGGTTTATAGATAAAGGATGATCACTGGGAAATGTTTGGGAGTCAGCATATCAAAGGAAATTGGGGTTCCTTTGTAACGGCGGGAGTTGGGGTTTCCCTTCTGATAACTCGGAAGGTAGAGTTTCGGTGGCAAAGTCCTGAGAATATAGCTTGGGTGGCAAGGTTGGGCTGGAGAGAATCTCTGGTTGGATAGTAAAGGCAAGGCTAAATGACCATCTTCATATACCCAGGAGCTAGAGAAAATCCAATAACACCGAGAAAAAAGACGGGAGTCAAATCCCGCGAAAGAAAAAAAAACAGGAGTGAAAACCAGGGTGTCAGATATACCACCGATAAAATTGATAGTTTCATCAAAACAAGCAAAACAATGCATCAAAAACAGAATCTGTCTTAAACAGGATAGTCTGTAGTAATCTGAACATTCACCATACTTCTGTAACTCCAAAAATTCTAAAAATTTAGGACAAAATAAACAGTTTATATAGCAATACTGTTCAACACGTTTCAGAAACTTTTGACGTTCCAGTAAAAAAAATGTAAAATCATGCACTACAGCCAAAGTTTCTGTTTTTTGCACCGCACATACCAACAAGCAATCTAATCATCCTAAAGGCAAATCTTGGCACATTATTTTTATAATACAATGGATTTGTACAACGGGATAATTATTTTTGTTGAAATTTTTCTGTAATCGAGATTCACAAAGTTTCCATGGGCATGAACGAAGTTCAAGGCTAGCTCCCACTTCCATGGTGCTCGTCTTTCTCACTTTCACTTTTCTTTTTGTGAAGTTTTAAGTTCCCCTCTATTTTTTTTTGAACTTTATAAAAGCACTCAACAAAATAAAAAGACTTTCTAAAACTTCCGGATTGTCTCCCTGGCAGCGCTTTCTTTAAAGCCATTAAGCTAGGCATAAAGTGCTCAAGTAATGGATCCACCCGGATCCCAAGGTATATCAAAGCCAATTTTAATTAGCAATGATTTGTAATTTAGTAGTGAGCACAAAGCAACATATATCATGCAATGACAAAGTCTAACTCTCTTCCTATGCATCGGCATGTCATAAAAGAACAATTCATGCACATCAAGTAAAGGCCAATACATAGCATAAGCAGTTTCTTGCAATTTTATCGTGTTGGAAACATAAAGAGATGGAGATGTAGTTCCTCTCTCATAATAATTGCAAGTTGGAGCAGCAAGCACATGCATACTATATCCATCAAAATCATCATATGCAACGGTAAAAGGCAACCCATAAATGTAATCCTTAATAAGTGCAAACTTCTCCGATATAGTATAGTTTGGAGAATTCAAAAAGATAGTAGGACTATCATGCATGGGTGCAATAGCAACAATTTCATTTTTAACATAAGGAACTATAGTAAGTTCATCTCCAAAAGCATAATTCAAATTGGCATCTTCGCCACAAGCATAGCAAGCATCAATTTCATCAAAAAGGGATATTTCAAATGAATCTGAGGGATCATATCATTCATCCTTCGGTATGAACGAAGTGACATTAAACAATGTATGAGTTGAAGAGTTACTCTCATTAGAAGGTGGGCACGGGTAGCTAATCCGCTCTTCCTCCGTTTGTTCTTCGCTCTCCTCATCATCTTTTTCATCCAATGAGCTCACAGTTTCATCAATTTCTTCTTCCCTAGACTCCTGCAAAATATTAGTCTCTTCTTGGACAGCGGAGAAGTCCTCAATATATGGTTTAATATAAGCCTTAGATGAATAATTTTCATAGCAATATTTAAGTATGGCAAAAATTTTAGATTTGTAAAGAGTAGCATCATACTTTTCCATCAAAGATGCAATTTCATAAGCACCCTTAAAAGCAACAAATTCTTTAATTTGTTCAATATCGTAGTAATTATAAACACCCTTGGCATAAGAGGATAAAATTCCATTATCCTTAAACTCACATTCGAAGGGAAGGTGTTTTTTAAGATCTTCAGAACAACAAGTAAAATCATGTATTTCGCATAAATTCAAAGCATAGCAATACAAACTATTAATATGATGCGACAAAAGTTTCCTTTTTTGAGATAAGCGGTGTCGCACAAAATAAGCATGCTCATTTAAAGATTTTCCCTCAACTAAGCTAGTTGGGGTTTCTGCACGAGCACAAATGGATCGAAGATGATCCAAGTAGAAAGCTTTAGTAGTGTGATAGATTTTGGGTGGTTCTCCAACCATTGGTTTAGTAGGTACAACTAATTTTTTTGGTATTTTGCGTTTCCTACCCTTAACTAAAGATAGAAAATAAGAGCACAAAATAAAAACTATTTAGTGATAAAACAAACAAGCACACACGAGAATATTCACCCCACGCTATTGCTCCCTGGCAACGGCGCCAGAAAAAGGTCTTGATAACCCACAAGTATAGGGGATCGTTTGTAGCCTTTTTCGATAAATAAGAGTGTCGAACCCAACGAAGAGCTAAAGGTAGAACAAATATTCCCTCAAGTTCTATCGACCATCGATACAACTCTACGCACACTTTACGTTTGCTTTACCTAGAACAAGTATAAAACTATTTGGTAGGTGAAAGGACAAGTTTGCAAGAATAAAACTAGAAGTACTTTGCAAGAATAAAACTATGAGTAAAATGCAAGACAATAAAATTAGATAGCTTTTGTCCACAAGAAAGTCATTTGTTCCTAGGTGATCGATAACTAAACTGGTGATCATTGTTGCAATTCTATATGTGGTAGAGGCATGTGCTAACATACTTTCTCTACTTGGATCATATGCACTTATGATTGGATCTCTAGCAAGGATCCGCAACTACTAAAGATCATTAAGGTTGTAAAACCCAACCATAGCATTAAGTATCAAGTCCTCTTTATCCCATACGCAATGACCCCCAATCTCGGGTCTATGCTTCTGTCACTCACGCCACCCACCATAAGCGAACCATTAACGTATTGCATCACCCTAAAGCGGGGATCCCTCCGTTTGCGTGACATGGAGGGCACCGTAGGACAGCACCAAAATAAAATATACAACTCAAACCAATCATGATCATCTATCAACCCATAGAACAAAACGGATCTACTCAAACATCATAAGGTAGACATAGATCATTGGGAAATAATATATAGCGTTGAGCATCATGTTTAAGTAGAGATTACAGTGGGGAGAAGAGGTGTTACACTGCTGCATAGAGGGGGAAAGAGTTGGTGTTAACGGCGGTGAAGTTGTTGGTGTACATCGTCGTCACGATGATAGCCCCGGCGGCGCTCCGGCGCCACCGGGAGGGACGGGGGAGAGCCCCCCTCCTTCTTCTTCTTCCTTGGCCCGCCCCACTAGATGGGAGGAGAGTTCCCCCTCTGGTCCATGGCCTCCATGGCGGCGGAGAGGCAAGAGCCCCTACGAGATTGGATCTCCCTCTCTGTTCTCTTCTGTTTCGCGTTCCTGTTTTCTGGCCGAAAACCGTTTCTTATATTCCCAGACATCCGTTTGCGCTGGGATTTTAACACTATTTTTCTTCGGATATAATCTTCCTTGCGCCCGAAGTAGAGCTCCAACCGACTTACGAGGAGGGCACAACCCACCACCATGCGCCTGGGCTGCCTGGCGCGCCCAGGTGTCTTGTGGTGGCTGTGGGCCCCCGTTTGCATTGACTCCAACTCCCAAAAATCACATATATTCCAAAATAATTCTCCGTAAATTTTTATTGCGTTTGTACTTCGTTTGATATCGGTATTCAGCGAAACAAAGAAACATGCAACAAACAGGAACTGGCACTGGGCACTGGATCAATAGGTTAGTCTAATAAATCATATAAATTGTTGCCAAAAGTATGTAAAAGTTGTATAATATTGGCATGAAACACTCAAAAATTATAGATATGACGGAGACGTATTAGGGGCCCAATTGCAAAGAGAGGTTTTTGCCATATTAAGTCGCCTAAAAGATAATAGGAAGGCGGGTTGTTTAAAAAGGGGGCATTGATTCATCAACAATACAAGAATAAGCAGTATAAAGAGAAGCCGCCTTAACCTAATGGCGGGTTAACTGAAAGAGGCAGTTTCTGAAATGTTCATGGGTTACAAAGACATTAATAAGCCGCCCGAAAGGTAATGGGCGGGTCAGTTATCTAAAGATCCAAGATTGCGGAATTCTGCTAAGTATGGGGCAAACAAGTTTCGCAGTCTACAGTTATATTTATGGATCTACAACCAGTTCAAAAAAGGAAAATAATTACTAAACCTAATGAGCAGTGGCGGAGGAGCTAGCAAGGCATCCACTAATTCTAGAAGGGAGTACAAGTTGTCCTGATTCAAGATGGTGCTAAACCTGCTACCACAATATTTCTCTATTGTTTTTGACCAAAAATAGCTTCTGTTCAAAAGATATGAAGAACTAGTGTGATCTCCGATGAACTCTATGAATTCAATCGACCTATGCAGATCTAAAAAGGGGGGAAACAGTACTTGTTTGCGGTGAAGAAAGGCGAAGGCATGCCGCTGGATCCCGACGACGACATGGCAGTGCTGCGATGTCAGCTGAAGAAGGCAGGCACGGTTCATCGGGTGCGACAGAGCTTTGGTTGCGACGAACTCGAGAGGAAGAATAAGAAGAGGAGGCAATGAGGTAAAAGTGAAAAATGAGAACCCCCATGCCTATTTATAAGGAAAGGAGGAACAGTAAATGACAGGTGCGAAGATTGAGGATGCGCAGTAAATTTTGCAACAAATGGACGCCTTGATTTTTGAAATGACAGATTTATACAAAGATTCATTATGATGTCATGAAGGGTTTCCTGAAATTACGGAGGTGACATCGTCTTTTTATGGCGGGTTACAACGGTTTTTCGAAAGGGCGGCTGAAGAAATGAAGAGAAGACTCTCCAAGCAGAAGGTTTGAATATTGACATGAACAAGTTCAAATCAATCTGGGGCCTAATGTTGGGGATGTAACCCGGCGTTATAACCCACCGTGATTAGGCCAGGTTAGAATGAAGGCGGCTTAAGGAGTTGGGCCTTTGAAGAGCCAAGACATACAAGATGTTAAGGGGGCGGCCCACTAGATGGGCCGGCTTAGGCTTAAGGTCAGAAGACAGCCCAGGGATGTAACCCGCCATGTAATGATCTGCCTTGTAAAGCAAGGCAGACTTAGAGTACTATTTGGTCATGTATCATAACCCGACCAGGACTCTTGTAAGCCGACGACCTCGATGTGTATATAAAGGCGAGTTCCCGGCATAGTAGGGACAGGTGAGAATCAATCGAAAGCTAGGGCTAGCGAATCCGTTCCCTTGTAATCAATACTCTAGCAATACAACAGAAAGCAGAACGTAGGCTTTTACCTCGATCGTGAGGGGCCTAACCTTGTTAACTCGTGTCTATCGTCCCGCTCAACCCCAACAAGTTAATCACCGTTGCGATGGCTTCACACTTAAGTCCTTTTACGAGGACATCTGCCATGACAAAACCATGACAGTTCCCAAACATAAAATAAAGTTTATTTCCTTTTCCACCATTCTTTCACAATCCATGGCTAGCCGTATCCATGGGTGCCTTACATACGAACACTTTCCAAGGAATTTATTATAGAACAACATATTAAAAAAATCATTTCGGGACTGGGCATCCCTATTACCTGCCACACTCTCGTGCAATGACAAGTGAATAAACACTCATCATGAGAATAACATACCTAGAATGGAAAATATTGGCCACCCCCTACCGCTTCATGAGCGGTACAGGCACACAAAAAGGAAATTCATTTTACAAATTAGATTTGGCACATACAAATTTACTTGGAATGACATGGAAATACCGCATATAGGTAGGTATGGTGGACCCATTTGGCACAACTTGGGTTTAAGGAGTTGGATGCACAAGCAGTATTCCCGCTTAGTACAAATGGAGGCTAGCAAATAGATTGAGAAGCGACCAACCAAGAAACAAAAACGATCATAATTGAGCATTAAACATAACTAACACCAAATAATGCATCACAAGTAGGATGTAACTTCATTGCATAACTATTGACTTTCGTGCTTTCATAGGGAATCAAAAACCTTAACACCATTATTCTTACTAAAGCATAATTAATGGACAACATGACTCACATATTACTATCTCCATATCTCAAAACTATTACAAGGAATCTAGTTTATAATATCCAATGATCTTCATGAATTTTTTTATTATATCCCACTTGAATATCTATCACTTTGGGTCTGAATTCATATATTACCATTGCTACTAACAAGCTCTTCAAAATTTTCAACTCTCAAAATAATATAAGTGAAGCATGAGAGCATGTTTCCTCAAAGTTTACTAACACTCAAAATAAACTAAGTGAAGCATGAGAGTATTTCTTCAAAATTACACTACCACCGGGCTCAAAAAGATATAAGTGAAGTACTAGAGCGATTCCATAGCTCAAAATATTTAAGTGAAGCACATAGTGCAATTCTAACAAATCCTAGCATCATTAGCTCTCTCAAATAGGTGTCCAGCAAGGATGATTGTGACAAAGTAAAAACCAAAACAAGCAAAAACTATTATAATACAAGACGCTCCAAGCAAAACTCATGGTATGTGATGAATAAAAAATATAGCTCCAAGTAGAATTACCGTTGGTCGTTCGAAGAAAGAGGGGATGCCTTCCGGGGCATCCCAAGCTTAGTTGCTTGGTTCTCCTTGAATATTACCTTGGGGTGCCATGGGTATCCCCAAGCTTAGGCTCTTGTCACTCCTTATTCCTTCATCCATCATGATCTCACCCAAAACTTGAAAACTTCAATCACACAAAACTTAACAAAACCTTCGTGAGATCCGTTAGTATAATAAAACCAATTACTACTTTAAGTACTGTTGCAAACCCATTCATATTCTTTTATTGCATTATACCTACTTTATTCTAACTTTACAATGGCTTATACCCCTCGATACAATCAATAGATGCATCAAAATAAGCACACAATGTAACGAAAACCGAATCTGACAAAAACAGAATAGTCTATAGTAATCTGAATTTTAACCATATTTCTGTAACTCCAAAGGTTCTGAAAAAATAGGAAAACATGGGGAATTTGTATATCAATCATGTGTAAAATCTTCAGAAATCTTTGTCACTCCATTGATTTTTAACAATTCTGCTACTGGACGCAAAAGTTTTTGTTTTTCAACAGGATCAAATCAACTATCACCCAAACCATCCTAAAGGCCTTACTTGGCACAAACACTAATTAAAACATAAAAAACACAATCATAACAGTAGCCTAATTGTGTAAACACATAAGACCAGTAACAAAAAGAGAAAATTTTATTTTATTCATTGGGTTGCCTCCCAACAGGTGCTATTGTTTTATGCCCCTAGCTAGGCATAATGCATAGTTTCAAGTGTTGTCATCTTTGGTTTTTGCTCCATAGGTTTCCCTCATGATTGACTCATATGGTGGATTAATTTTAGTTATTGGGAAGTGTTTCATACCCTTTCTTAATGGAAACTGAATTTAATATTTCCTTCTTTCATATCAATCACGGCACCTATAGTTCGTAAAAATGGTCTACCAAGTATTATGGGACAAGACGGATCGCAATCAATATCAAGCACAATAAAATCTATGGGCACATAATTCCTATTTGCAAGAATAAGAAAATCGTTAATTCTTCCCAAAGGCTTTTTAATAGTAGAATCCGCCAAGTGCAAATTAAGAGAACACTCTTCCAAATTGGTAAAACCAAGCACATCACATAGAGATTTCGGAATTGTGGAAACACTAGCACCCAAATCACATAAAGCATTGCAAACATAATTTTTTGTTTTGACTTTAATGGTGGCTTCCCATTCATCATATAATTTTCTAGGAATTGAAATATCTAATTCTAACTTTTATTCTAAAGCTTTCATCATTACTTCTACAATATGTTTAGTAAAAGCTCTATTTTGCTCACATGTATGGGGTCAATTTATCATTGATTGTAACAAAGAAATACATTCAATAAAAGAAGAACTATCATAATTAAAGTCTTTGTAATCAAAGGGAGTGGGAACATCACTAGTTAATGTTTTTAACACTCCAAACCCACTTTTATCAATTTTTCAACAAGATTTTCACCCACTTTTATCAATTGTGTATGATTTACTTCCTTACTTTACGTGGTTGGGAATGTAAGACACGCTTACCTCTTTTAAGGTAGATGTGTATCCAGAGATCACAATTTGAGCAACGTAAGAATAATTATGTATTAAATATACCATTAGAAACATTTCCAAATGCAAATTTAATAATTTACGATTTGTGGCATATAACTCATATTTCATTCATCAAATTGATGATATAGAGATACATGCATGCCTTATTCAAAGAAAGAGATGGAGTACCTTACAATCAACATCATTAATTACCATTTTTTCCATGGTTATCATGATGCATTAATGATGTATTCCTTCTTGTTTCTTCGTACAAAGTTGTGGAGAGAAGACATAGATGAACATCATAGACTACACATTAATAATAAACATATATAAGTTATATGTAACATACTACCTGCATATGGAATTGCTTGTTCGAGAAATGGATGTATCTAAACATATATTAGTTCTAGATACATCAAGTTTTATCCATTCTGCGACAAGTAAATCCGGTCGGAGGGATTACGATGCAATGATTAGTTGTCTTTCAAAATCAACCATCTTCAGAGAGCCCAACAAGAGGCGATGGATATATCATATAATCAATCCAATTATTATCATCATTTATATGTGCTCTTTTCTTCCATATTTGGACGAGGTTTGGGAGGGGAAGACATACGTATTCATTTCCAGTTTTAAGGCATACACACATCCCTAGTCATCAATTTAATCAATGTAATACGATTTCTGTATCTTAAAATAACCATAAGAAAATCTACAAAATAAATAAATAACTAGAAACTTATTTCAAATGCAATTTCAATGATATACATTTTGCTGAATATAACTCGCATTTCACTGGTCAAATTGACGATCTAGAGATACGCATATGGCTTGTAAACCCAAAGAGCAGGACTACCATAACATCATTATTATCAACTAGTAGTATGTATTCCCACGGGATTTTAAAATATTTTGCTAGAGTTATATAAACATAGTGTATGTTAAATTTTACGTGTAGAGAAAAGATAGCACAAGCACAATTGGATAATAATGGAAGTCCACTTCACTTGCAATGTAAATTGATAACAAAAAGGCAATTTGACGATGTATACGTATAGAGTGATTATCCAACGGAAAATCGGATAAAAATTAAGGTTTACTTGATGCGCTTAGGAAATTCCCGCGCAATATCAAGAATGTTATTTTTAGCATCTTTCACACGATATTTGAGCAAGTATAATAAAAACTTCTTCGTCAAGTCATACCAATCCTGCACAAGCCATATATGTAGTTAGCACGAATATTTCACGTCAAAGATCTTAAATGTGTAACAGAGAATACTCACCGTGCAAACCGAACGAACCAATTCTTTACCATTCCACCGGAGCATAAAATGAAATACAAAATAGCAAGATACATCCCTGCAATTTCCTAAATTAAAATTATCTTGAATATGGTGATAACAAAAATAAATGCTTGTATTTTCAATGTTATGATAATGAAATATGTAAATTTACCCGTTTATGCTCGTTGGAATACCAGGTAGAATAAACGTTGGCATGTAGATATATCAGAATTCCAGCCAGGTTGCTTTATTTCAAGTGCGTTGTTGAATTCCCTCGGAACTCTATTCCTATTCCTTCAGATTCATTGGTCGCGGCGAGAAAACCTCCAATCCAACATGTCCCCGATGCAGCGACTGCGAAAGATGGAGAGCCCATTGGCTCACTCTCAAGGGGCGACATCTCTTTGTTTTCCCTTTCAGAATCTAAGGTATTTTTCTTTGATATCATCTTCCATTTTATTTTGTTCAAAAATTTCTCTTCCAACATGAAATTCATATTTCTCGACAATATTGTAATGACCTAGTTTTATGTTATTTAGATGCTTGATGAAAAAATTATGGCTGAGGATCGTCCAATGGAGATTCCTGACCCCCAATTCTTTAGTATCAAGGATAGCACCAATCTCATGTGTCGCCATAGGGAGCTGCCAAAGAAGAAGGTAGCAGGATAAGGTTTCATGAATGCCCTCACAACGCTCGTCTACTTAAACGCCGGTACATTGCTATGGGCGACAAATAGATGTCTACATGACATGGATGAACTTTAAGAGTGGCACTGTTCTCTACCCCAATGCCCTAGTTTCGCTACCATGGCAACCTGCCAAGCTTGACCTTTTGTCACCCCTATTTTCTCGAACATTGTCTTGCCACTATATAAGCTTCAAATTCCTTTTATTAACCACAAATTAAGATGGTGAAATAAAATCGGCTTGGAGGCTTACAATTTAGGATGTTACCCCATGTTCTGGTCAATTTACACATAAAATTAGATGTTACAAATCCAGCTTACATGAGTTGGAAAACATGCACAAACAAGGAAGGGAATTAGAAACACTAACATTTCAAAAAACAAAAGAAAGATGGCGTTCTGCCTTTGCGTGAACACTTCAAGAGTAGGAAAAAGATCTTCTATCAGAACATATTTATAATTCTCGGGAACACACAAAAGAACACAAAATGCCGGCACAGAATAAGCAAATATATGGTTTGCAATGAATAAGCAAACAACTACATGAGTAACCTTAATTTTGTAGACACAAATATACATCTAGGTCATCACATACATGGAACACCGTCGATTAATTAAACAGACTATGCGGCTCTCGCCTGGCGTGACCTGTAGCTTCTGGACATCTCTACAACAACGGCGACTATAGATCCTGGCAAATCTGGAGCAAAATTGCGACACAGGGCAGGCAGCCAGGAGAATCACATAAGTAGGATGCTCATCTGAACGGCAGGGTGTTAATGTAGTCGGTGGCATTTCCCCTCACGCTGTGCGCGACTCCAGGAACACCTTGATTCAATCAATGATGGGGAGTTCTTCTGCACGGCAGTGGCAAGGATTGCACCATCACTGGAAAGTTCCATACCAAAGGCAAGGTTAAGCATGGGAGCAAACATTTCCTTGAAGAATGATTCAGTGAATAACTGGTCAACCAAGAAATCTGCAATGGTACTTCGATTATCTATCTTTTAAGATGACATTCCATATTGAAATAATAATTTTGGTAATGTACTAAAATGAATTTTGATATGGTTTTTAGTGAGTATAGTTAGATGCTTTGGAAGTTCTTCGATATCTAAAAGTAGTTTTTCCTATCACCATAAATCACAACATTATTTCATTAGGAGCCCAATAGTAAGTCTTTCCTATACACTAGTAGAAAACAGGGCTTTGGTCCAGGCCGGGTAAGCCCATTAATCCCGGTTCACTCATGAACCGGGACCCATGGGGGCATCGGTCCCGGTTCGTGAGGCCAGGGGGCCGGCCGGGCCTCGTGGACCATTGGTCCCGGTTCGTCTGGCCCCATTGGTCCCCGTTCCAGACACGAACCGGGACCAATGGGCCTCGCTCCTGGCCCACAACCATTGGTCCTGGTTGGTGGCTAGAACCGGGAACCGGGACCAAATGGGGTCCTTTAGTCCCGATTCTAGCCACAAACCGGGACCAAAGAGATGCCTATATATACCCCGCGAGCAGAGCAATGGATTGCTCTGTTTTTTTGGCCGGCCGTGGGAGAGCTTTGTGGTGCTCTAGCTCACCTCCTATGCACATGAGGTGTTTGATGAAATGCCCGAGCCACACTTAAGCTTTCTCCTCTCGAAGCTCCTTGTCCAAGCTCCATTTTCCTCAAGATTTGTCTAGGTTTGGTGGTCCGTCCAGTCCCATCCCCGTCCTCACCGCCGTCGATCGCCCGCGCCGATCTCGTCGCCGGCACCACCGTGGTTAGCCTCTTGTTCTTATCTTCTTTCTAAAATAAAAAAGTTCTTACTTGTATGATTTAGATAGATTCTTGTGTAATTTTCTTACTTTTATTATTGTTTGTTATTATATAGTGCGATGGTTTTGGTATCCGCCTCCGTCGGCCCTCATCCTGTCTATGATTCGGATGTGGTATATATATTATCTTTTATAACTATTAGTATCATTTATTGTTGATGACAATTATGCTGACCAACGTGACATAGATTTGTTTATCTAGGAGGTATGTGAACCAGAAATTCCAACCGACCCTATTGTCAAGAGGTTAAATTTAGTTGAAGAAGAAAACAATTACTTGAAGGAAAAATTGAAAAAAATTGAGGAGGAGAAGATGATATTGCAGTTGCATGTTGCGGATGTCGTCGATGATCACAAGATCAAAATGGATGCAATGCGCTTGAAGATTAGAAAGTATAGAAAATATGCCATTCATACTGAGGCTTGGTATCATTATGCCGTTGGATCAATTGTTACCTTAGTTGTGATTATGATCGCATTTGTTGTTGCATTGAAATGTTTTAGATAGTTTCAATGTATGGTTTAATTAGATGCTCTGGAGAGCTATATGTTGTTCAATGAGAACTATGTATGTACTTTGGTTTTAATATGATGATGAACTTCTATTAATTAATTTGGTCACTTCTGTATTCATGATGTTCTGTAATGGTTTTTGACACACTTAATTATATATAATGCACGCAGATGAACCGGCAATGGATGTACGGTGACAAACGCACCTCCGAGTTCATTAAAGGCGTGCATAATTTTCTCGAAGTGGCTGAGGCAAACAAGCAGAATGGTTTTATGTGTTTTCCATGCCCTATATGTGGGAATACGAAGTCTTACTCTGACTCGAAAACCCTTCACACCCACCTGCTTTATAAGGGTTTCATGCCACACTATAATGTTTGAACCAAGCACAGAGAAAGAGGGGTTATGATGGAAGACAGCGAAGAAGAAGAGGATGAAGACAACTATGTGCCCCCTGAATACGGTGATGCTGCAACGGGGGAAGCTGAAGATCAAGAGGAACCAGACGATGTGCCCGATGATGATCTTTGCCGTGTCATTGTTGATGCAAAGAGACAATGCGAAAGTGAAAAGGAGAAGTTGAAGTTCGATCGCATGTTAGAGGATCACAAAAAAGGGTTGTACCCCAATTGCGAAGATGGAAACACAAAGCTCGGTACCACAGTGGAATTGCTGCAGTGGAAGGCAGAGAATGGTGTACCTGACAAAGGATTTGAGAAGCTACTGAAAATATTGAAGAAGAAGCTTCCAAAGGATAACGAATTACCCAACAGTACGTACGCAGCAAAGAAGGTTGTATGCCCTCTAGGATTGGAGGTGCAGAAGATTCATGCATGCCCTAGTGACTGCATCCTCTACCGCGGTGCGTACGAGGATTTCAACGCATGCCCGGTATGCGGTGCATTACGGTATAAGATCAGACGAGATGACCCTGGTGATGTTGACGGCGAGCGCCCCATGAAGAGGGTTCCTGCCAAGGTGATGTGGTATGCTCCTATAATACCATGGTTGAAATGTCTGTTCAGAAACAAAGAGCATGCCAAGTTAATGCGATGGCACAGAGAGGACCGTAAGAAAGACGGGAAGTTGAGAGCACCCGCTGACGGGTCGAAGTGGAGAAAAAATGAGAGAAAGTACTGGGAGGACTTTGCAGATGAAGCAAGGAACGTATCGTTTGGTTTAAGCGCGGATGGCATTAATCCTTTTGGGGAGCAGAGCAGCAATCACAGAACCTGGCCCGTGACTCTATGTATCTATAACCTTCCTCCCTGACTGTGCATGAAGCGGAAGTTCATTATGATGCCAGTTCTCATCCAAGGCCCTAAGCAACCCGGCAACGACATTGATGTGTGCCTAAGGCCATTAGTTAAAGAACTTTTACAGTTGTGGAATGGAAATGGTGCACGTGTGTGGGATGAGCACAAACAGCAGGAATTTGACCTGCAGGTGTTGCTGTTTGTAACCATCAATGATTGGCCTGCTCTCAGTAACCTTTCAGGACAGACAAACAAGGGATACCACGCATGCACGCACTGTTTAGATCACACCGAAAGTATATACCTGGACAAATGCAGGATCGTCGATTTCTTCCGACCAACCATCAATGTCGAAAGAAAGGCAAGCATTTCAAAGGCGAGGCAGATCACCGGAAGAAGCCCGCCATCCGTACCGGTGATCACATACTTGCTATGGTCAATGATTTACAAGTAATCTTTGGAAAGGGTCCCGGTGGACTATCTGTTCCGAATGACGCTGAGGGACGCGCACCCATGTGGAAGAAGAAATCTATATTTTGGGACCTACCCTACTGGAGAACCTAGAGGTCCGCTCTTCAATTGACATGATGCACGTGACGAAGAATCTTTGCGTGAACCTGCTAGGCTTCTTGGGCGTGTATGGGAAGACAAAAGATACACCGGAGGCATGGGAGGACCAGCAACGTGTGCACGAAAAAGACGGCATGCCTCCAAAGCAGAATGAAGGTCCTGCCAGCTACGCTCTTACCAAAGAAGAGAAGGAAATCTTCTTTGAATGCATGCTCAGTATGAAGGTCCCGTCTGGCTTCTCGTCGAATATAAAGGGAATAATAAATATGCCAGAGAAAAAGTTCCAGAACCTAAAGTCTCATGACTGCCACGTGATTATGACGCAACTGCTTCCGATTGCATTGAGGGGGCTTCTGCCGAAAAACGTTCGATTAGCCATTGTGAAGCTATGTGCATTTCTCAATGCAATATCTCAGAACACGATCGATCCAGAAATCCTACCATGTTTAAGGAGTGATGTGGCGCAATGTCTTGTCAGTTTCGAGCTGGTGTTCCCACCTTCCTTCTTCAATATCATGACACACGTCCTAGTTCATCAAGTCGATGAGATTGTCGTTCTGGGCCCTATATTTCTACACAATATGATACCCTTTGAGAGGTTCATGGGAGTCCTAAAGAAATATGTCTGTAACCGCGCTAGGCCAGAAGGAAGCATCTCCATGGGCCATCAAAAACAGGATGTCATTGGGTTTTGTGTTGACTTCATTCCTGACCTTAAGAAGATTGGTCTCCCTCAATCGTGGTATGAGGGGAGACTGACTGGAAAAGGCATGCTTGGAGGGGACTCAATAATATGTAGGGACGGGCATTCTTGGTCTCAACCACACTACACAGTTCTACAGAATTCTACCTTGGTGACCCCGTATGTCGATGAACACAAGAACATTCTACGCTCCAAACACCCGGAGCAGTGTGACAACTGGATTACATGTGAAAACATCAGGACTTTCGGCAGTTGGTTGCAAACACGTCTCAGGGGTGACAACATTGTTTCTGTTGAGCTGTACTCATTGGCCAGGGGACCATCTTCAACTGTATTGACTTACAAAGGTTACGAGATAAATGGGAATACATTTTACACGATCGCCCAAGATCAAAAGAGCACCAACCAAAACAGCGGTGTCCACTTTGATGCAGCAACCAAGAGGGGAAAGGACACATATTATCGTTACATAGTGGACATATGGGAACTTGACTAAGGACATGATTTTAAGGTCCCTTTGTTTCAGTGCAAATGGGTCAATCTGTCAGGAGGCGGGGTACAGGTAGACCCACAGTACGGAATGACAACAGTGGATCTGAACAATCTTGGGTACACAGACGAACCATTCGTCCTAGCGAATGATGTGGCGCAGGTTTTCTATGTGAAGGACATGTCTACCAAACCGAGAAAAAGAAAAGATAAGGAAGCGAATACATCATACGATCAGCCAAAGCGCCACATAGTTCTTTCAGGAAAAAGAGACATCGTGGGATTGGAGGGCAAGATAGACATGTCTGAAGATTATGAAAAGTTTCATGAAATTCCTCCCTTCAAAGTCAAGGCTGACCCAAGCACCCTGTTAAACGATGAAGATTATCCATGGTTACGGCGCAATAAGCAAAGGACACAAGCGAAGAAGAAGTGAAGACTTTCTCTCCACAACTATTATGATGATGCCTTTGATCTAGAATATCATGTGAAGAAATGAAATGCCTTTTGTAATAGATGACTTTCCGTCCGAAACCAAGATACTTCGAAAGAGATTGTCCGTTTTGTACATGAAGTGCATCCAGTTTTTGCCGTAACCCTCTCAACTTTAGCACATGCTATGTGGGTGAAATGATGATACCATGCCAACTTTCAACCTTTTCAGAGTTCATTTGTAGTGCTTTTCAATTTCAGGGTCATTTAGCTCAAAAAAATCAATAAATGCATGAAAAATACCAAATGAAGTCAGAAAGGGTTGAAAATTGATGATGCGGCTTTGAATGGTGCATTTTGAACACACAAAAAGTCTGGAGTTCAAATAAGTTCAAAAAAATGATATCCCTTTGTAACAGATGAGTTTTCGTCCGAAAACCTGATACTTTAAAAGAGATTGTCCGTTTTGTACATGAAGTGCATCCAGTTTTTGCCGTAACCCTCTCAACTTTAGCACATGCTATGTGGGTGAAATGATGGTACCATGCCTACTTTCAACCTTTTCAGAGTTCATTTGTAGTGCTTTTGAATTTCAGGCTCATTTACCTCCAAAAAATCAGTAAATGCATGAAAAATACCAAATGAAGTCAGAAAGGGCGGAAAATTGATGATGTGGCTTTAAATGGCGTATTTTGAACACACAAAAAGTCTGGAGTTCAAATAAGTTCAAAAAAAATGAAATCCCTTTGTAACAGATGAGTTTTCGTCCGAAACCCTCATACTTCAAAAGAGATTGTCCATTTTGCACACGAAGTGCATCCAGCTTTTGCCGTAACCCTCTCAACATTTTAGCACATGCTATGTGGGGAAATGATGATACCATGCCAACTTTCAACCTTTTCATAGTTCATTTGTAGTGCTTTTCAATTTCAGTGTCATTTAGCTCAAAAAATCAGTAAATGCATGAAAAATACCAAATGAAGTCAGAAAGGGTTGAAAATCGATGATGTGTCTTTGAATGGTGCATTTTGAACACACAAAAACTCTGGAGTTCAAATAAGTTCAAAAAATGGAATCCCTTCGTAACAGATGAGTTTTCGTCCAAAACCCTGATACTTCGAAAGAGATTGTCCATTTTGTACACGAAGTGCATCTAGCTTTTGTCGTAACCCTCTCAACTTTTTAGCACATGCTATGTGGGTGAAATGATGATACCATGCCAACTTTCAACCTTTTCACAATTCATTTGAAGTGCTTTTCAATTTCAGGGTCATTTAGCTCAAAGAATGAACTAATAGCAAAAAGAATGAACTAGAAAACTTTTATGAAACTCTAATAGCAAAAAGAATGAACTAAAAATAATCAATTAAAATATTCTGTTATGATCAACTAAAACAAAACTATAATACTCTTCAATAGCAAAAAGAATCAACTAAAAAGCTTTTATAACTCTAATAGCAAAAGGAATCAACTAAAAAGATTTTATAAACCACTAGTATTTTTGAAACTAAATTTTTATAAAATTTATGCAACTTAAATTATCAAAGTATTTTATGTTCAAAACATTAATAGCAAAAAGAATTTTCATAAAGAATTTTTTTGTTAGAAACTTTAATAGCAAACTAAAATAACAAAATCTGTTTTTGATTAAAACAGACATTTAAAATAACCTAAAAATTATCTAAAGCAAAATGAATCACTCGAAAACTCTAAAAAATTAAGTAAAGCATAAAACAAATAAAAGTACAGAATTTTTTTTTAAATGCCGCCTACAGGGCCACCATGCCCTGCATACGACTAGAAACCCAACTAGCATGTTGGGCCAGGATGCAGGCCCGCGGCGGGCCCAGTAGGCCCACAGGCATAGCAGTGTTATATTAGGCCCGTAGGCCTGCAGTTCAGAGGAGTTCAAGATGGAAGAGGCAACGGAGCTTATAAACAGGTGCAGGGCGCTCCCAACAACGAGGGGGTCGGACTAAACTCCCATCACCACACCGCTGTGCAAGGCTATGGTCCGGTTGGTGGCACAAACTGGGACCAATGCCGCCCTTTGGTCCGGTTATGGCACCAACCGGGACCAATGCACACCTTTATTCCGGTTGGAGCCACAAACCGGGACCAAAGGTCTTCTGTTTCCCGCCCTTTGGGCTGCTGAAAACTGACCTTTGATCCCGGTGGTGGCACCAACCAGGACTAAAGGGGTGCATTGGTCCGGTTGGTGCCACGAACCGGGACCAATGCTTCGTCTATATAAGCAGCACTTGAAAATTTCCATTCAGTTCTTCGATCTCTCCGACAACGTCGCCAGGGTGCCCCTGCCCGCCGTCGCCGTCACTGCCCCCGACGCCCCAGACGCCATCGTCGCCCCGGCCCCATCGTTGGCGTCGCCGTCGCCGCCCCCAACGCCGTCGTCGCGCCCTACCCACCCCGACTCCGTCGCCGCGCCCCTGTCCGAGCCCTCGTGCCGCGCCCCTGCCCCCGAGTCGCCGCGCCCCTGCCCCGGCCCTCGTCACCGCGCCCCTTCCCCCGATGCCGTCACCGCGCCCCTGCCTAGAGCCCTCGCCGACGGTCCGCGCCGCCCCGCGCTACGGTCCTGCTGGCCCCCTTTTCCTCCCTGTCCTCCTCCCCTAGCTTGCTTATTCATATACATTTTATTTTCATATGATTGTTAGATGATGTTGATGATAGATATGATGATGTTGATGATAGATGGTGTATGCTTTTTTTGTTCATATAATTTTTTTTGTTCATATGATGATTTTTTTTTACATTTTTATAAAAATGTATGTATGTATGTTCTCTGTATATGTTCATATATGCAAAAGTTACATTTTTAGAGAAGTTTTATCTATGCATGTTCTCTGTATATGTTCATATGTGCATTTTTAGAAAAAAAATTGTCGTAATGGGTTGTGGGTACTGTCAAATAGATGGAGTAATTTTTGTGGGTGCAAAAGAATTAGGGAGAATATAGCTCCTTTGCAAATCAAAGGAAATATGAATAATTGAAATTCCAACTTTAGAATTTATTAAATATAAGAAAAATATTTACATAGTTAGAGATATTTGCACAGTTAGAGATATTCATGATCAAAGTCATTTTTTAGAGAAATTTGCATAGGTCATTGAAACTGACAGTGTGAAATGATGATACCATGCCAAACTTTCAACCTTTTCATAGTTCATTTGAGTGCTTTCAATTTCAGTGTCATTTACTCAAAAAATCAGTAAATGCATGAAAAATACCAAATGAAGTCAGAAAGGGTTGAAAATCGATGATTGTCTTGAATGGTGCATTTTGAACACACAAAAACTCTGGAGTTCAAAGTAAGCAAAAATGGAATCCCTTCGTAACAGATGATTTTTTTCGTCCAAAACCCTGATACTTCGAAAGAGATTGTCCATTTTGTACACGAAGTGCATCTAGCTTTTGTCGTACCCCTCTCAACTTTTTAGACACATGCTATGTGGGTGAAATGATGATACCATGCCAACTTTCAACCTTTTCACAATTCATTTGAAGTGCTTTTCAATTCAGGGTCATTTAGCTCAAAGAATGAACTAATAGCAAAAAGAATAACTAGAAAACTTTTATGAAACTCTAATACAAAAAGAATGAACTAAAATAATCAATTAAAATATTCGTATGATCAACTAAAACAAAACTATAATACTCTTCAATAGCAAAAAGAATCAACTAAAAAGCTTTTATAACTCTAATAGCAAAAGGAATCAACTAAAAGATTTTATAAACACTAGTATTTTTGAAACTAAATTTTTTATAAATTTTATGCAACTTAAATTATCAAGTAATTTTATGTTCAAAACATTAATAGCAAAAAGAATTTTCATAAGAATTTTTTTGTTGAAAACTTTAATAGCAAACTAAATAAACAAAATCTGTTTTTGATTAAAACAGACTTTAAAATAACCTAAAATTATCTAAAGCAAAATGAATCACTCGAAAACTCTAAAAAATTAAGTAAAGCATAAAACAAATAAAAGTACAGAATTTTTTTTTAAATGCCGCCTACAGGGCCACCATGCCCTGCATACGACTAGAAACCCAACTAGCATTGTTGGCCAGGATGCAGGCCCCGGCGGGCCCAGTAGGCCCACAGGCATAGCAGTGTTATATTAGGCCCGTAGGCCTGCAGTTCAGAGGAGTTCAAGATGGAAGAGGCAACGGAGCTATAAACGGTGCAGGCGCTCCCAACAAGCGAGGTCGGACTAAACTCCCATCACCACACCGCTGTGCAAGGCTATGGTCCCGGTTGGTGGCACAAACTGGGACCAATGCCGCCTTTTGTTCCCGTTTCATGGCACCAACCGGGACCAATGCACACCTTTATTCCCGTTGGAGCCACAAACCGGGACCAAAGGTCTCTTTTCCCCGCCCTTTGGGCTGCTGAAAACTGACCTTTGATCCCGGTTGGTGGCACCAACCAGGACTAAAGGGGTGCATTGGTCCCGGTTGGTGCCACGAACCGGGACCAATGCTTCGTCTTTTAAGCAGCACTTGTGAAAATTTCCATTCAGTTCTTCGATCTCTCCGACAACGTCGCAAGGCTGCCCCTGCCCCCCGTCGCCGTCACTGCACCCGACGCCCCAGACGCCATCGTCGCCCCGCCCCCATCGTTGGCGTCGCCGTCGCCGCCCCCAACGCCGTCGTCGCGCCCCTACCCCCACTCCGTCCCCGCCGCGCCCTGTCCCGAGCCCTCGTCCGCCGCGCCCCTGCCCCGACGATCCGCCCGCGCCCCTGCCCCGAGCCCTCGTCACCGCGCCCCTTCCCCCGATGCCGTCACCCGCCCCCTGCCTAGAGCCCTCCGCGACGTCCCCGCGCCCCGCGCTACGGTCCCTGCTGGCCCCCTTTTCCTCCCTGTCCTCCTCCCCTAGCTTGCTTATTCATATACATTTTTATTTTCATATGATTGTTAGATGATGTTTGATGATAGATATGATGATGTTGATGTAGATGGTGTATGCTTTTTTTGTTCATATAATTTTTTTTGTTCATATGATGATTTTTTTTTACATTTTATAAAAATGTATGTATGTATGTTCTCTGTATATGTTCATATATGCAAAAGTTACATTTTTAGAGAAGTTTTATCTATGCATGTTCTCTGTATATGTTCATATGTGCATTTTTAGAAAAAAATTGTCGTAATGGTTTGTGGGTACTGTCAAATAGATGGAGTAATTTTTGTGGGTGCAAAAGAATTAGGGAGAATATAGCTCCTTTGCAAATCAAAGGAAATATGAATATTGAAATTCCAACTTTAGAATTTTATAAATATAAGAAAAATATTTACATAGTAGAGATATTTTGCACGTTAGAGATATTCATGATCAAAGTCATTTTTTAGAGAAATTTGCATAGGTCATTAATCAAAGTTAGAGATATTTGCATATACAGGTTATTATCAAAGTTGACCAATGCCATTTTTTAGAGAAATTTGCATAGAGAATTTTTTTAGAGAAATGGTGGAGTTCACAACAACAAAGTGAGGCCGAGAACCAAATAACATATGCATGCGTACATATATAATAGAAAACTCCTAGATGACTCGAGTAAGAAGAGAATCTTTTTTAGGGTTTTTAGATAGAGAAACAAATTTTAAAATTTGCATATGATGAGTGGTTACTTCATCATGATGATCTTGATAAAACAAATTGAAGAAAGTTTGAATGTATTAAAAGTTTGTCATATTAAAAGTTTGCAATAATTTTGATCATATGTCAAAGTTTGAATTTTGAAATATGTAACATTTGATCATATGTCAAAGTTTGAATTTTGACATACGCAACATTTGATCATATATCGAAGTTTGATCATATGTCAAAATTTGAATTTTCACATATGCAACATAGATTTATCAAGAATGGCCCCATTATGGATGTGCACAAGTTGATACAATTTTTTTCTGATCTCATCTACATATATAATCTTCTATATGTCACGTTGTCTGTCAAAGTATAGAAGAAATCCATGGCTTCATCATTAGCAGGAAGTAACAGGCGTATGAAGCTCTTCAAAGTTGTTTCGGAATGGAGTTCCGGATAGAATAATTCTCTTTTTGGTACGAATTTCAGCAAAGGCCTTCCAAATAACGAAATTCGGAAGGCTCTTGCTGAACTTCGTACCAAAAAACTAATTATCCTATCCGGGACTCCATTCCAAAACAATTTTGGAGAGCTTCGTACCATTATGCGCCTGTTACTTCCGGCTAATGATGAAGCCATGGTTTTCTTGAATCCTTTGACACTGACAACATGACATATAGAAGAGTAGATGAGATCAGGAAAAATATGGACCATTTTCTGCACATCCAGAATGGCGCCATTTTGTTAAATCCCTTGTTTGACATTCATGACAGAGGCGGTCCGGACGTCGGACATTCATGAGAGAACTCCTGTAACTCTTCAACATGAGGGGGGACGTCGATTAACCCCCTCTAACCTGACCAAACCCTAGAAGCGTCGAGGCCACCCGAAACCCTAGAAGCGTTGCCGAGGCCACCCCAAACCCTAGAAGCGTCGAGGCCACCCAAATTTACCAAGTTAAAAGAGCGTTGTCGAGGCCACCCCAAACCCTAGAAGCGTTGTCGAGGCCACCCCAAACCGTAGAAGCGTCGAGGCCACTAATTAATATTCCTTGTTGTGATTAGCAAGCTAGGTCTATGTTTTCCACTAATATATCCATCTCTCATGTTTGTATATTAATTGCCATGTTGTAATATTTGCAGAAACTATGGATCAAAGAGACTTAGAACAAGAAGAGTTGTTGGGGGACATAATCCGCGACGGACGTGATGTCTTGTCATTTCTCAATGACACTGATGGTCTGGAAGGAGAGGATGAAGGCTCCGGTGATCGAACAATGGAGGAGGAAAGACATGATCATGATGTCTCCTGTGACCAAATGCCGGTGGAAGAAGGAGACCGTGATGACGGCTCTGGTGACCGAACGGAGGAGGGAGCTGTTGCAAAGTCCGGCGAGGTATATATATTAATTAAGCGTGTGCTGACTAGCTAATTGATGCATTAATTGTTTTGGTATGTACATATATTAACTCTTCTTTCTTCTTTTATAGCCCTCCGGATGGAGCCAAACTTCGGTAACGAGACAAGGCCCGAAGAAAAGGTTGTGCCATTATGTAAGGTTCACGATCACAGCAATCGCGGATGATGGCCAACCGATTGAACCCAGGCGGACCAAGGAAGCATGTTCTGCTCAGTGCGGAGCTATTGTTAGGGACAGCATCCCGATCAGCATCCAGCTATGGAATAAGCCTAAGAACGAAGACCCTCAAGTTGAAGAGTTACTCTCATTAGAAGGTGGGCACGGGTAGCTAATCCGCTCTTCCTCCGTTTGTTCTTCGCTCTCCTCATCATCTTTTTCATCCAATGAGCTCACAGTTTCATCAATTTCTTCTTCCCTAGACTCCTGCAAAATATTAGTCTCTTCTTGGACAGCGGAGAAGTCCTCAATATATGGTTTAATATAAGCCTTAGATGAATAATTTTCATAGCAATATTTAAGTATGGCAAAATTTTCAGATTTGTAAAGAGTAGCATCATACTTTTCCATCAAAGATGCAATTTCATAAGCACCCTTAAAAGCAACAAATTCTTTAATTTGTTCAATATCGTAGTAATTATAAACACCCTTGGCATAAGAGGATAAAATTCCATTATCCTTAAACTCACATTCGAAGGGAAGGTGTTTTTTAGGATCTTCAGAACAACAAGTAAAATCATGTATTTCGCATAAATTCAAAGCATAGCAATACAAACTATTAATATGATGCGACAAAAGTTTCCTTTTTTGAGATAAGCGGTGTCGCACAAAATAAGCATGCTCATTTAAAGATTTTCCCTCAACTAAGCTAGTTGGGGTTTCTGCACGAGCACAAATGGATCGAAGATGATCCAAGTAGAAAGCTTTAGTAGTGTGATAGATTTTGGGTGGTTCTCCAACCATTGGTTTAGTAGGTATAACTAATTTTTTTGGTATTTTGCGTTTCCTACCCTTAACTAAAGATAGAAAATAAGAGCACAAAATAAAAACTATTTAGTGATAAAACAAACAAGCACACACGAGAATATTCACCCCACGCTATTGCTCCCTGGCAACGGCGCCAGAAAAAGGTCTTGATAACCCACAAGTATAGGGGATCGTTTGTAGCCTTTTTCGATAAATAAGAGTGTCGAACCCAACGAAGAGCTAAAGGTAGAACAAATATTCCCTCAAGTTCTATCGACCATCGATACAACTCTACGCACACTTTACGTTTGCTTTACCTAGAACAAGTATAAAACTATTTGGTAGGTGAAAGGACAAGTTTGCAAGAATAAAACTAGAAGTACTTTGCAAGAATAAAACTATGAGTAAAATGCAAGACAATAAAATTAGATAGCTTTTGTCCACAAGAAAGTCATTTGTTCCTAGGTGATCGATAACTAAACTGGTGATCATTGTTGCAATTCTATATGTGGTAGAGGCATGTGCTAACATACTTTCTCTACTGGATCATATGCACTTATGATTGGATCTCTAGCAAGGATCCGCAACTACTAAAGATCATTAAGGTTGTAAAACCCAACCATAGCATTAAGTATCAAGTCCTCTTTATCCCATACGCAATGACCCCCAATCTCGGGTCTATGCTTCTGTCACTCACGCCACCCACCATAAGCGAACCATTAACGTATTGCATCACCCTAAAGCGGGGATCCCTCCGTTCGCGTGACATGGAGGGCACCGTAGGACAGCACCAAAATAAAATATACAACTCAAACCAATCATGATCATCTATCAACCCATAGAACAAAACGGATCTACTCAAACATCATAAGGTAGACATAGATCATTGGGAAATAATATATAGCGTTGAGCATCATGTTTAAGTAGATATTACAGTGGGGAGAAGAGGTGTTACACCACTGCATAGAGGGGGAAAGAGTTGGTGTTAACGGCGGTGAAGTTGTTGGTGTACATCGTCGTCACGATGATAGCCCCGGCGGCTCTCCGGCGCCACCGGGAGGGAGGGGGGAGAGCCCCCCTCCTTCTTCTTCCTCCTTGGCCCGCCCCACTAGATGGGAGGAGAGTTCCCCCTCTGGTCCATGGCCTCCATGGCGGCGGAGAGGCAAGAGCCCCTACGAGATTGGATCTCCCTCTCTGTTCTCTTCTGTTTCGCGTTCCTGTTTTCTGGCCGAAAACCGTTTCTTATATTCCCAGACATCCGTAACTCCGATTGCGCTGGGATTTTAACACTATTTTTCTTCGGATATAATCTTCCTTGCGCCCGAAGTAGAGCTCCAACCGACTTACGAGGAGGGCACAACCCACCACCATGCGCCTGGGCTGCCTGGCGCGCCCTGGTGTCTTGTGGTGGCTGTGGGCCCTCGTTTGCATTGACTCCAACTCCCAAAAATCACATATATTCCAAAATAATTCTCCGTAAATTTTTATTGCGTTTGTACTTCGTTTGATATCGGTATTCAGCGAAACAAAGAAACATGCAACAAACAGGAACTGGCACTGGGCACTGGATCAATAGGTTAGTCTAATAAATCATATAAATTGTTGCCAAAAGTATGTAAAAGTTGTATAATATTGGCATGAAACACTCAAAAATTATAGATATGACGGAGACGTATTAGGGGCCCAATTGCAAAGAGAGGTTTTTGCCATATTAAGTCGCCTAAAAGATAATAGGAAGGCGGGTTGTTTAAAAAGGGGGCATTGATTCATCAACAATACAAGAATAAGCAGTATAAAGAGAAGCCGCCTTAACCTAATGGCGGGTTAACTGAAAGAGGCAGTTTCTGAAATGTTCACGGGTTACAAAGACATTAATAAGCCGCCCGAAAGGTAATGGGCGGGTCAGTTATCTAAAGATCCAAGATTGCGGAATTCTGCTAAGTATGGGGCAAACAAGTTTCGCAGTCTACAGTTATATTTATGGATCTACAACCAGTTCAAAAAAGGAAAATAATTACTAAACCTAATGAGCAGTGGCGGAGGAGCTAGCAAGGCATCCACTAATTCTAGAAGGGAGTACAAGTTGTCCTGATTCAAGATGGTGCTAAACCTGCTACCACAATATTTCTCTATTGTTTTTGACCAAAAATAGCTTCTGTTCAAAAGATATGAAGAACTAGTGTGATCTCCGATGAACTCTATGAATTCAATCGACCTATGCAGATCTAAAAAGGGGGGAAACAGTACTTGTTTGCGGTGAAGAAAGGCGAAGGCATGCCGCTGGATCCCGACGACGACATGGCAGTGCTGCGATGTCAGCTGAAGAAGGCAGGCACGGTTCATCGGGTGCGACAGAGCTTCGGTTGCGACGAACTCGAGAGGAAGAATAAGAAGAGGAGGCAATGAGGTAAAAGTGAAAAATGAGAACCCCCATGCCTATTTATAAGGAAAGGAGGAACAGTAAATGACAGGTGCGAAGATTGAGGATGCGCAGTAAATTTTGCAACAAATGGACGCCTTGATTTTTGAAATGATAGATTTATACAAATATTCATTATGATGTCATGAAGGGTTTCCTGAAATTACGGAGGTGACATCGTCTTTTTATGGCGGGTTACAACGGTTTTTCGAAAGGGCGGCTGAAGAAATGAAGAGAAGACTCTCCAAGCAGAAGGTTTGAATATTGACATGAACAAGTTCAAATCAATGTGGGGCCTAATGTTGGGGATGTAACCCGGCGTTATAACCCACCGTGATTAGGCCAGGTTAGAATGAAGGCGGCTTAAGGAGTTGGGCCTTTGAAGAGCCAAGACATACAAGATGTTAAGGGGGCGGCCCATTAGATGGGCCGGCTTAGGCTTAAGGTCAGAAGACAGCCCAGGGATGTAACCCGCCATGTAATGATCTGCCTTGTAAAGAAAGGCAGACTTAGAGTACTATTTGGTCATGTATCATAACCCGACCAGGACTCTTGTAAGCCGACGACCTCGATGTGTATATAAAGGCGAGTTCCCGGCATAGTAGGGACAGGTGAGAATCAATCGAAAGCTAGGGCTAGCGAATCCGTTCCCTTGTAATCAATACTCTAGCAATACAACAGAAAGCAGAACGTAGGCTTTTACCTCGATCGTGAGGGGCCTAACCTTGTTAACTCGTGTCTATCGTCCCGCTCAACCCCAACAAGTTAATCACCGTTGCGATGGCTTCACACTTAAGTCCTTTTACGAGGACATCTGCCGTGACAAAACCATGACAGTTCCCAAACATAAAATAAAGTTTATTTCCTTTTCCACCATTCTTTCACAATCCATGGCTAGCCGTATCCATGGGTGCCTTACATACGAACACTTTCCAAGGAATTTATTATAGAACAACATATTAAAAAAATCATTTCGGGACTGGGCATCCCTATTACCTGCCACACTCTCGTGCAATGACAAGTGAATAAACACTCATCATGAGAATAACATACCTAGAATGGAAAATATTGGCCACCCCCTACCGCTTCATGAGCGGTACAGGCACACAAAAAGGAAATTCATTTTACAAATTAGATTTGGCACATACAAATTTACTTGGAATGACATGGAAATACCGCATATAGGTAGGTATGGTGGACCCATTTGGCACAACTTGGGTTTAAGGAGTTGGATGCACAAGCAGTATTCCCGCTTAGTACAAATGGAGGCTAGCAAATAGATTGAGAAGCGACCAACCAAGAAACAAAAACGATCGTAATTGAGCATTAAACATAACTAACACCAAATAATGCATCACAAGTAGGATGTAACTTCATTGCATAACTATTGACTTTCGTGCTTTCATAGGGAATCAAAAACCTTAACACCATTATTCTTACTAAAGCATAATTAATGGACAACATGACTCACATATTACTATCTCCATATCTCAAAACTATTACAAGGAATCTAGTTTATAATATCCAATGATCTTCATGAATTTTTTTATTATATCCCACTTGAATATCTATCACTTTGGGTCTGAATTCATATATTACCATTGCTACTAACAAGCTCTTCAAAATTTTCAACTCTCAAAATAATATAAGTGAAGCATGAGAGCATGTTTCCTCAAAGTTTACTAACACTCAAAATAAACTAAGTGAAGCATGAGAGTATTTCTTCAAAATTACACTACCACCGGGCTCAAAAAGATATAAGTGAAGTACTAGAGCGATTCCATAGCTCAAAATATTTAAGTGAAGCACATAGTGCAATTCTAACAAATCCTAGCATCATTAGCTCTCTCAAATAGGTGTCCAGCAAGGATGATTGTGACAAAGTAAAAAACCAAAACAAGCAAAAACTATTATAATACAAGACGCTCCAAGCAAAACTCATGGTATGTGATGAATAAAAAATATAGCTCCGAGTAGAATTACCGTTGGTCGTTCGAAGAAAGAGGGGATGCCTTCCGGGGCATCCCAAGCTTAGTTGCTTGGTTCTCCTTGAATATTACCTTGGGGTGCCATGGGTATCCCCAAGCTTAGGCTCTTGTCACTCCTTATTCCTTCATCCATCATGATCTCACCCAAAACTTGAAAACTTCAATCACACAAAACTTAACAAAACCTTCGTGAGATCCGTTAGTATAATAAAACCAATTACTACTTTAAGTACTGTTGCAAACCCATTCATATTCTTTTATTGCATTATACCTACTTTATTCTAACTTTACAATGGCTTATACCCCTCGATACAATCAATAGATGCATCAAAATAAGCACACAATGTAACGAAAACCGAATCTGACAAAAACAGAATAGTCTATAGTAATCTGAATTTTAACCATATTTCTGTAACTCCAAAGGTTCTGAAAAAATAGGAAAACATGGGGAATTTGTATATCAATCGTGTGTAAAATCTTCAGAAATCTTTGTCACTCCATTGATTTTTAACAATTCTGCTACTGGACGCAAAAGTTTTTGTTTTTCAACAGGATCAAATCAACTATCACCCAAACCATCCTAAAGGCCTTACTTGGCACAAACACTAATTAAAACATAAAAAACACAATCATAACAGTAGCCTAATTGTGTAAACACATAAGAACAGTAACAAAAAGAGAAAATTTTATTTTATTCATTGGGTTGCCTCCCAACAGGTGCTATTGTTTTATGCCCCTAGCTAGGCATAATGCATAGTTTCAAGTGTTGTCATCTTTGGTTTTTGCTCCATAGGTTTCCCTCATGATTGACTCATATGGTGGATTAATTTTAGTTATTGGGAAGTGTTTCATACCCTTTCTTAATGGAAACTGAATTTAATATTTCCTTCTTTCATATCAATCACGGCACCTATAGTTCGTAAAAATGGTCTACCAAGTATTATGGGACAAGACGGATCGCAATCAATATCAAGCACAATAAAATCTATGGGCACATAATTCCTATTTGCAAGAATAAGAAAATCGTTAATTCTTCCCAAAGGCTTTTTAATAGTAGAATCCGCCAAGTGCAAATTAAGAGAACACTGTTCCAAATTGGTAAAACCAAGCACATCACATAGAGATTTCGGAATTGTGGAAACACTAGCACCCAAATCACATAAAGCATTGCAAACATAATTTTTCGTTTTGACTTTAATGGTGGCTTCCCATTCATCATATAATTTTCTAGGAATTGAAATATCTAATTCTAACTTTTATTCTAAAGCTTTCATCATTACTTCTACAATATGTTTAGTAAAAGCTCTATTTTGCTCACATGTATGGGGTCAGTTTATCATTGATTGTAACAAAGAAATACATTCAATAAAAGAAGAACTATCATAATTAAAGTCTTTGTAATCCAAGGGAGTGGGAACATCACTAGTTAATGTTTTTACCACTCCAAACCCACTTTTATCAATTTTTCAACAAGATTTTCACCCACTTTTATCAATTGTGTATGATTTACTTCCTTACTTTACATGGTTGGGAATGTAAGACACGCTTACCTCTTTTAAGGTAGATGTGTATCCAGAGATCACAATTTGAGCAACGTAAGAATAATTATGTGTTAAATATACCATTAGAAACATTTCCAAATGCAAATTTAATAATTTACGATTTGTGGCATATAACTCAAATTTCATTCATCAAATTGATGATATAGAGATACATGCATGCCTTATTCAAAGAAAGAGATGGAGTACCTTACAATCAATATCATTAATTACCATTTTTTCCATGGTTATCATGATGCATTAATGATGTATTCCTTCTTGTTTCTTCGTACAAAGTTGTGGAGAGAAGACATAGATGAACATCATAGACTACACATTAATAATAAACATATATAAGTTATATGTAACATACTACCTGCATATGGAATTGCTTGTTCGAGAAATGGATGTATCTAAACATATATTAGTTCTAGATACATCGAGTTTTATCCATTCTGCGACAAGTAAATCCGGTCGGAGGGATTACGATGCAATGATTAGTTGTCTTTCAAAATCAACCATCTTCAGAGAGCCCAACAAGAGGCGATGGATATATCATATAATCAATCCAATTATTATCATCATTTATATGTGCTCTTTTCTTCCATATTTGGACGAGGTTTGGGAGGGGAAGACATACGTATTCATTTCCAGTTTTAAGGCATACACATATCCCTAGTCATCAATTTAATCAATGTAATACGATTTCTGTATCTTAAAATAACCATAAGAAAATCTACAAAATAAATAAATAACTAGAAACTTATTTCAAATGCAATTTCAATGATATACATTTTGCTGAATATAACTCGCATTTCACTGGTCAAATTGACGATCTAGAGATACGCATATGGCTTGTAAACCCAAAGAGCAGGACTACCATAACATCATTATTATCAACTAGTAGTATGTATTCCCACGGGATTTTAAAATATTTTGCTAGAGTTATATAAACATAGTGTATGTTAAATTTTACGTGTAGAGAAAAGATAGCACAAGCACAATTGGATAATAATGGAAGTCCACTTCACTTGCAATGTAAATTGATAACAAAAAGGCAATTTGACGATGTATATGTATAGAGTGATTATCCAACGGAAAATCGGATAAAAATTAAGGTTTACTTGATGCGCTTAGGAAATTCCCGCGCAATATCAAGAATGCTATTTTTAGCATCTTTCACACGATATTTGAGCAAGTATAATAAAAACTTCTTCGTCAAGTCATACCAATCCTGCACAAGCCATATATGTAGTTAGCACGAATATTTCACGTCAAAGATCTTAAATGTGTAACAGAGAATACTCACCGTGCAAACCGAACGAACCAATTCTTTACCATTCCACCGGAGCATAAAATGAAATACAAAATAGCAAGATACATCCCTGCAATTTCCTAAATTAAAATTATCTTGAATATGGTGATAACAAAAATAAATGCTTGTATTTTCAATGTTATGATAATGAAATATGTAAATTTACCCGTTTATGCTCGTTGGAATACCAGGTAGAATAAACGTTGGCATGTAGATATATCAGAATTCCAGCCAGGTTGCTTTATTTCAAGTGCGTTGTTGAATTCCCTTGGAACTCTATTCCTATTCCTTCAGATTCATTGGTCGCGGCAAGAAAACCTCCAATCCAACATGTCCCCGATGCAGCGACTGCGGAAGATGGAGAGCCCATTGGCTCACTCTCAAGGGGCGACATCTCTTTGTTTTCCCTTTCAGAATCTAAGGTATTTTTCTTTGATATCATCTTCCATTTTATTTTGTTCAAAAATTTCTCTTCCAACATGAAATTCATATTTCTCGACAATATTGTAATGACCTAGTTTTATGTTATTTAGATGCTTGATGAAAAAATTATGGCTGAGGATCGTCCAATGGAGATTCCTGACCCCCAATTCTCTAGTATCAAGGATAGCACCAATCTCATGTGTCGCCATAGGGAGCTGCCAAAGAAGAAGGTAGCAGGATAAGGTTTCATGAATGCCCTCACAACGTTCGTCTAGTTAAACGCCGGTACATTGCTATGGGCGACAAATAGATGTCTACATGACATGGATGAACTTTAAGAGTGGCACTGTTCTCTACCCCAATGCCCTAGTTTCGCTACCATGGCAACCTGCCAAGCTTGACCTTTTGTCACCCCTATTTTCTCGAACATTGTCTTGCCACTATATAAGCTTCAAATTCCTTTTATTAACCAGAAATTAAGATGGTGAAATAAAATCGGCTTGGAGGCTTACAATTTAGGATGTTACCCCATGTTCTAGTCAATTTACACATAAAATTAGATGTTACAAATCCAGCTTACATGAGTTGGAAAACATGCACAAACAAGGAAGGGAATTAGAAACACTAACATTTCAAAAAACAAAAGAAAGATGGCGTTCTGCCTTTGCGTGAACACTTCAAGAGTAGGAAAAAGATCTTCTATCAGAACATATTTATAATTCTCGGGAACACACAAAAGAACACAAAATGCCGGCACAGAATAAGCAAATATATGGTTTGCAATGAATAAGCAAACAACTACATGAGTAACCTTAATTTTGTAGACACAAATATACATCTAGGTCATCACATACATGGAACACCGTCGATTAATTAAACAGACTATGCGGCTCACGCCTGGCGTGACCTGTAGCTTCTGGACATCTCTACAACAACGGCGGCTATAGATCCTGGCAAATCTGGAGCAAAATTGTGACACAGGGCAGGCAGCCAGGAGAATCGCATAAGTAGGATGCTCATCTGAACGGCAGGGTGTTAATGTAGTCGGTGGCATTTCCCCTCACGCTGTGCGCGACTCCAGGAACACCTTGATTCAATCAATGATGGGGAGTTCTTCTGCACGGCAGTGGCAAGGATTGCACCATCACTGGAAAGTTCCATACCAAAGGCAAGGTTAAGCATGGGAGCAAACATTTCCTTGAAGAATGATTCAGTGAATAACTGGTCAACCAAGAAATCTGCAATGGTACTTCGATTATCTATCTTTTAAGATGACATTCCATATTGAAATAATAATTTTGGTAATGTACTAAAATGAATTTTGATATGGTTTTTAGTGAGTATACTTAGATGCTTTGGAAGTTCTTCGATATCTAAAAGTAGTTTTTCCTATCACCATAAATCACAACATTATTTCATTAGGAGCCCAATAGTAAGTCGTTCCTATACACTAGTAGAAAACAGGGCTTTGGTCCAGGCCGGGTAAGCCCATTAATCCCGGTTCACTCACGAACCGGGACCCATGGGGGCATCGGTCCCGGTTCGTGAGGCCAGGGGGCCGGCCGGGCCTCGTGGACCATTGGTCCCGGTTCGTCTGGCCCCATTGGTCCCCGTTCCAGACACGAACCGGGACCAATGGGCCTCGCTCCTGGCCCACAACCATTGGTCCTGGTTGGTGGCTGGAACCGGGAACCGGGACCAAATGGGGTCCTTTAGTCCCGATTCTAGCCACAAACCGGGACCAAAGAGATGCCTATATATACCCCGCGAGTAGAGCAATGGATTGCTCTGTTTTTTTGGCCGGCCGTGGGAGAGCTTTGTGGTGCTCTAGCTCACCTCCTATGCACATGAGGTGTTTGATGAAATGCCCGAGCCACACTTAAGCTTTCTCCTCTCGAAGCTCCTTGTCCAAGCTCCATTTTCCTCAAGATTTGTCTAGGTTTGGTGGTCCGTCCAGTCCCATCCCCGTCCTCACCGCCGTCGATCGCCCGCGCCGATCTCGTCGCCGGCACCACCGTGGTTAGCCTCTTGTTCTTATCTTCTTTCTAAAATAAAAAAGTTCTTACTTGTATGATTTAGATAGATTCTTGTGTAATTTTCTTACTTTTATTATTGTTTGTTATTATATAGTGCGATGGTTTTGGTATCCGCCTCCGTCGGCCCTCATCCTGTCTATGATTCGGATGTGGTATATATATTATCTTTTATAACTATTAGTATCATTTATTATTGATGACAATTATGCCGACCAACGTGACATAGATTTGTTTATCTAGGAGGTATGTGAACCAGAAATTCCAACCGACCCTATTGTCAAGAGGTTAAATTTAGTTGAAGAAGAAAACAATTACTTGAAGGAAAAATTGAAAAAAATTGAGGAGGAGAAGATGATATTGCAGTTGCATGTTGCGGATGTCGTCGATGATCACAAGATCAAAATGGATGCAATGCGCTTGAAGATTAGAAAGTATAGAAAATATGCCATTCATACTGAGGCTTGGTATCATTATGCCGTTGGATCAATTGTTACCTTAGTTGTGATTATGATCGCATTTGTTGTTGCATTGAAATGTTTTAGATAGTTTCAATGTATGGTTTAATTAGATGCTCTGGAGAGCTATATGTTGTTCAATGAGAACTATGTATGTACTTTGGTTTTAATATGATGATGAACTTCTATTAATTAATTTGGTCACTTCTGTATTCATGATGTTCTGTAATGGTTTTTGACACACTTAATTATATATAATGCACGCAGATGAACCGGCAATGGATGTACGGTGACAAACGCACCTCCGAGTTCATTAAAGGCGTGCATAATTTTCTCGAAGTGGCTGAGGCAAACAAGCAGAATGGTTTTATGTGTTTTCCATGCCCTATATGTGGGAATACGAAGTCTTACTCTGACTCAAAAACCCTTCACACCCACCTGCTTTATAAGGGCTTCATGCCACACTATAATGTTTGGACCAAGCACAGAGAAAAGAGGGGTTATGATGGAAGACAGCGAAGAAGAAGAGGATGAAGACAACTATGTGCCCCCTGAATACGGTGATGCTGCAACGGGGGAAGCTGAAGATCAAGAGGAACCAGACGATGTGCCCGATGATGATCTTCGCCGTGTCATTGTTGATGCAAAGAGACAATGCGAAAGTGAAAAGGAGAAGTTGAAGTTCGATCGCATGTTAGAGGATCACAAAAAAGGGTTGTACCCCAATTGCGAAGATGGAAACACAAAGCTCGGTACCACAGTGGAATTGCTGCAGTGGAAGGCAGAGAATGGTGTACCTGACAAAGGATTTGAGAAGCTACTGAAAATATTGAAGAAGAAGCTTCCAAAGGATAACGAATTACCCAACAGTACGTACGCAGCAAAGAAGGTTGTATGCCCTCTAGGATTGGAGGTGCAGAAGATTCATGCATGCCCTAGTGGCTGCATCCTCTACCGCGGTGCGTACGAGGATTTCAACGCATGCCCGGTATGCGGTGCATTACGGTATAAGATCAGACGAGATGACCCTGGTGATGTTGACGGCGAGCGCCCCGGGAAGAGGGTTCCTGCCAATGTGATGTGGTATGCTCCTATAATACCATGGTTGAAACGTCTGTTCAGAAACAAAGAGCATGCCAAGTTGATGCGATGGCACAGAGAGGACCGTAAGAAAGACGGGAAGTTGAGAGCACCCGCTGACGGGTCGAAGTGGAGAAAAAATGAGAGAAAGTACTGGGAGGACTTTGCAGATGAAGCAAGGAACGTATGGTTTGGTTTAAGCGTGGATGGCATTAATCCTTTTGGGGAGCAGAGCAGCAATCACAGAACCTGGCCCGTGACTCTATGTATCTATAACCTTCCTCCCTGACTGTGCATGAAGCGGAAGTTCATTATGATGCCAGTTCTCATCCAAGGCCCTAAGCAACCCGGCAACGACATTGATGTGTGCCTAAGGCCATTAGTTAAAGAACTTTTACAGTTGTGGAATGGAAATGGTGTACGTGTGTGGGATGAGCACAAACAGCAGGAATTTGCCCTGCATGTGTTGCTGTTTGTAACCATCAATGATTGGCCTGCTCTCAGTAACCTTTCAGGACAGACAAACAAGGGATACCACGCATGCACGCACTGTTTAGATCACACCGAAAGTATAAACCTGGACAAATGCAGGATCGTCGATTTCTTCCGACCAACCATCAATGTCGAAAGAAAGGCAAGCATTTCAAAGGCGAGGCAGATCACCGGAAGAAGCCCGCCATCCGTACCGGTGATCACATACTTGCTATGGTCAATGATTTACAAGTAATCTTTGGAAAGGGTCCCGGTGGACTATCTGTTCCGAATGACGCTGAGGGACGCGCACCCATGTGGAAGAAGAAATCTATATTTTGGGACCTACCCTACTGGAGAACCTAGAGGTCCGCTCTTCAATTGACATGATGCACGTGACGAAGAATCTTTGCGTGAACCTGCTAGGCTTCTTGGGCGTGTATGGGAAGACAAAAGATACACCGGAGGCATGGGAGGACCAGCAACGTGTGCACGAAAAAGACGGCATGCCTCCAAAGCAGAATGAAGGTCCTGCCAGCTACGCTCTTACCAAAGAAGAGAAGGAAATCTTCTTTGAATGCATGCTCAGTATGAAGGTCCCGTCTGGCTTCTCGTCGAATATAAAGGGAATAATAAATATGCCAGAGAAAAAGTTCCAGAACCTAAAGTCTCATGACTGCCACGTGATTATGACGCAACTGTTTCCGATTGCATTGAGGGGGCTTCTACCGAAAAACGTTCGATTAGCCATTGTGAAGCTATGTGCATTTCTCAATGCAATATCTCAGAACATGATCGATCCAGAAATCCTACCAAGTTTAAGGAGTGATGTGGCGCAATGTCTTGTCAGTTTCGAGCTGGTGTTCCCACCATCCTTCTTCAATATCATGACACACGTCCTAGTTCATCAAGTCGATGAGATTGTCGTTCTGGGCCCTATATTTCTACACAATATGATACCCTTTGAGAGGTTCATGGGAGTCCTAAAGAAATATGTCTGTAACCGCGCTAGGCCAGAAGGAAGCATCTCCATGGGCCATCAAAAACAGGATGTCATTGGGTTTTGTGTTGACTTCATTCCTGACCTTAAGAAGATTCGTCTCCCTCAATCGTGGTATGAGGGGAGACTGACTGGAAAAGGCATGCTTGGAGGGGACTCAATAATATGTAGGGACGGGCATTCTTGGTCTCAACCACACTACATAGTTCTACAGAATTCTACGTTGGTGACCCCGTATGTCGATGAACACAAGAACATTCTACGCTCCAAACACCCGGAGCAGTGTGACAACTGGATTACATGTGAAAACATCAGGACTTTCGGCAGTTGGTTGCAAACACGTCTCAGGGGTGACAACATTGTTTCTGTTGAGCTGTACTCATTGGCCAGGGGACCATCTTCAACTGTATTGACTTACAAAGGTTACGAGATAAATGGGAATACATTTTACACGATTGCCCAAGATCAAAAGAGCACCAACCAAAACAGCGGTGTCCACTTTGATGCAGCAACCAAGAGGGGAAAGGACACATATTATCGTTACATAGTGGACATATGGGAACTTGACTAAGGACATGATTTTAAGGTCCCTTTGTTTCAGTGCAAATGGGTCAATCTGTCAGGAGGCGGGGTACAGGTAGACCCACAGTACGGAATGACAACAGTGGATCTGAACAATCTTGGGTACAGAGACGAACCATTCGTCCTAGCGAATGATGTGGCGCAGGTTTTCTATGTGAAGGACATGTCTACCAAACCGAGAAAAAGAAAAGATAAGGAAGCGAATACATCATACGATCAGCCAAAGCGCCACATAGTTCTTTCAGGAAAAAGAGACATCGTGGGATTGGAGGGCAAGATAGACATGTCTGAAGATTATGAAAAGTTTCATGAAATTCCTCCCTCAAAGTCAAGGCTGACCCAAGCACCCTGTTAAACGATGAAGATTATCCATGGTTACGGCGCAATAAGCAAAGGACACAAGCGAAGAAGAAGTGAAGACTTTCTCTCCACAACTATTATGATGATGCCTTTGATCTAGAATATCATGTGAAGAAATGAAATGCCTTTTGTAATAGATGACTTTCCATCAGAAATCAAGATACTTCGAAAGAGATTGTCCGTTTTGTACATGAAGTGCATCCAGTTTTTGCCGTAACCCTCTCAACTTTAGCACATGCTATGTGGGTGAAATGACGATACCATGCCAACTTTCAACCTTTTCAGAGTTCATTTGTAGTGCTTTTCAATTTCAGGGTCATTTAGCTCAAAAAAATCAATAAATGCATGAAAAATACCAAATGAAGTCAGAAAGGGTTGAAAATTGATGATGCGGCTTTGAATGGTGCATTTTGAACACACAAAAAGTCTGGGGAGTTCAAATAAGTTCAAAAAAATGATATCCCTTGTAACAGATGAGTTTTCGTCCGAAAACCTGATTTGAAAGAGATTGTCCGTTTGTACATGAAGTGCATCCAGTTTTTGCCGTAACCCTCTAACTTTAGCACATGCTATGTGGGTGAAATGATGGTACCATGCCTACTTTCCACCTTTTCAGAGTTCATTTGTAGTGCTTTTGAATTTCAGGCTCATTTACTCCAAAAAATCATAAATGCATGAAAAATACCAAATGAAGTCAGAAAGGGCGGAAAATTGATGATGTGGCTTTAAATGGCGTATTTTGAACACACAAAAAGTCTGGAGTTCAAATAAGTTCAAAAAAAATGAAATCCCTTTGTAACAGATGAGTTTTCGTCCGAAACCCTGATACTTCAAAAGAGATTGTCCATTTTGTACACGAAGTGCATCCAGCTTTTGCCGTAACCCTCTCAACATTTTAGCACATGCTATGTGGGGAAATGATGATACCATGCCAACTTTCAACCTTTTCATAGTTCATTTGTAGTGCTTTTCAATTTCAGTGTCATTTAGCTCAAAAAATCAGTAAATGCATGAAAAATACCAAATGAAGTCAGAAAGGGTTGAAAATTGATGATGTGGCTTTGAATGGTGCATTTTGAATACACAAAAACTCTGGAGTTCAAATAAGTTCAAAAAATGGAATCCCTTCGTAACAGATGAGTTTTCGTCCAAAACCCTGATACTTCGAAAGAGATTGTCCATTTTGTACACGAAGTGCATCTAGCTTTTGTCGTAACCCTCTCAACTTTTTAGCACATGCTATGTGGGTGAAATGATGATACCATGCAACTTTCAACCTTTTCACAATTCATTTGAAGTGCTTTTCAATTTCAGGGTCATTTAGCTCAAAGAATGAACTAATAGCAAAAAGAATGAACTAGAAAACTTTTATGAAACTCTAATAGCAAAAAGAATGAACTAAAAGTAATCAATTAAAATATTCTGTTATGATCAACTAAAACAAAACTACAATACTCTTCAATAGCAAAAAGAATCAACTAAAAAGCTTTTATAACTCTAATAGCAAAAGGAATCAACTAAAAAGATTTTATAAACCTCTAGTATTTTTGAAAGTAAATTTTTATAAAATTTATGCAACTTAAATTATCAAAGTATTTTATGTTCAAAACATTAATAGCAAAAAGAATTTTCATAAAGAATTTTTTTGTTAGAAACTTTAATAGCAAACTAAAATAACAAAATCTGTTTTTGATTAAAACAGACATTTAAAATAACCTAAAAATTATCTAAAGCAAAATGAATCACTCGAAAACTCTAAAAAATTAAGTAAAGCATAAAACAAATAAAAGTACAGAATTTTTTTTTAAATGCCGCCTACAGGGCCACCACGCCCTGCATACGACTAGAAACCCAACTAGCATGTTGGGCCAGGATGCAGGCCCGCGGCGGGCCCAGTAGGCCCACAGGCATAGCAGTGTTATATTAGGCCCGTAGGCCTGCAGTTCAGAGGAGTTCAAGATGGAAGAGGCAACGGAGCTTATAAACAGGTGCAGGGCGCTCCCAACAAGCGAGGTCGGACTAAACTCCCATCACCACACCGCTGTGCAAGGCTATTGGTCCCGGTTGGTGGCACAAACTGGGACCAATGCCGCCCTTTGGTCCCGGTTCATGGCACCAACCGGGACCAATGCACACCTTTATTCCCGGTTGGAGCCACAAACCGGGACCAAAGGTCTCTGTTTCCCGCCCTTTGGGCTGCTGAAAACTGACCTTTGATCCCGGTTGGTGGCACCAACCAGGACTAAAGGGGTGCATTGGTCCCGGTTGGTGCCACGAACCGGGACCAATGCTTCGTCTATATAAGCAGCACTTGTGAAAATTTCCATTCAGTTCTTCGATCTCTCCGACAACGTCGCCAGGCTGCCCCTGCCCCGCCGTCACTGCCCCCGACGCCCCAGACGCCATCGTCGCCCCGGCCCCATCGTTGGCGTCGCCGTCGCCGCCCCCAACGCCGTCGTCGCGCCCCTACCCCCGACTCCGTCGCCGCGCCCCTGTCCCGAGCCCTCGTCGCCGCGCCCCTTCCCCCGACGCCGTCGCCGCGCCCCTGCCCCGAGCCCTCGTCACCGCGCCCCTTCCCCCGACGCCGTCACCGCGCCCCTGCCTAGAGCCCTCGCCGACGGTCCGCGCCGCCCCGCGCTACGGTCCTGCTGGCCCCCTTTTCCTCCCTGTCCTCCTCCCCTAGCTTGCTTATTCATATACATTTTATTTTCATATGATTGTTAGCTGATGTTGATGATAGATATGATGATGTTGATGATAGATGGTGTATGCTTTTTTTGTTCATATAATTTTTTTTGTTCATATGATGATTTTTTTTTACATTTTTATAAAAATGTATGTATGTATGTTCTCTGTATATGTTCATATATGCAAAAGTTACATTTTTAGAAAAGTTTTATCTATGCATGTTTTCTGTATATGTTCATATGTGCATTTTTAGAAAAAAAATCGTCGTAATGGGTTGTGGGTACTGTCAAATAGATGGAGTAATTTTTGTGGGTGCAAAAGAATTAGGGAGAATATAGCTCCTTTGCAAATCAAAGGAAATATGAATAATTGAAATTCCAACTTTAGAATTTATTAAATATAAGAAAAATATTTACATAGTTAGAGATATTTGCACAGTTAGAGATATTCATGATCAAAGTCATTTTTTAGAGAAATTTGCATAGGTCATTAATCAAAGTTAGAGATATTTGCATATACAGGTTATTATCAAAGTTGACCAATGCCATTTTTTTAGAGAAATTTGCATAGAGAATTTTTTTAGAGAAATGGTGGAGTTCACAACAACAAAGTGAGGCCGAGAACCAAATAACATATGCATGCATACATATATAATAGAAAACTCCTACATGACTCGAGTAAGAAGAGAATCTTTTTTAGGGTTTTTAGATAGAGAAACAAATTTTAAAATTTGCATATGATGAGTGGTTACTTCATCATGATGATCTTGATAAAACAAATTGAAGAAAGTTTGAATGTATTAAAAGTTTGTCATATTAAAAGTTTGCAATAATTTTGATCATATGTCAAAGTTTGAATATTGAAATATGTAACATTTGATCATATGTCAAAGTTTGAATTTTGACATACGCAACATTTGATCATATATCAAAGTTTGATCATATGTCAAAATTTGAATTTTGACATATGCAACATAGATTTATCAAGAATGGCCCCATTATGGATGTGCACAAGTTGATCCAATTTTTTTCTGATCGCATCTATATATATATTCTTCTATATGTCACGTTGTCTGTCAAAGTATAGAAGAAATCCATGGCTTCATCATTAGCAGGAAGTAACAGGCGTATGAAGCTCTTCAAAGTTGTTTCGGAATGGAGTTCCGGATAGAATAATTCGCTTTTTGGTACGAATTTCAGCAAAGGCCTTCCAAATAACGAAATTCGGAAGGCTCTTGCTGAACTTCGTACCAAAAAACTAATTATCCTATCCGGGACTCCATTCCAAAACAATTTTGGAGAGCTTCGTACCATTATGCGCCTGTTACTTCCGGCTAACGATGAAGCCATGGTTTTCTTGAATCCTTTGACACTGACAACATGACATATAGAAGAGTAGATGAGATCAGGAAAAATGTGGACCATTTTCTGCAGATCCAGAATGGCGCCATTTTGTTAAATCCCTTGTTTGACATTCATGACAGAGGCGGTCCGGACGTCGGACATTCATGAGAGAACTCCTGTAACTCTTCAACATGAGGGGGGACGTCGACTAACCCCCTCTAACCTGACCAAACCCTAGAAGCGTCGAGGCCACCCGAAACCCTAGAAGCGTTGCCGAGGCCACCCCAAACCCTAGAAGCGTCGAGGCCACCCAAATTTACCAAGTTAAAAGAGCGTTGTCGAGGCCACCCCAAACCCTAGAAGCGTTGTCGAGGCCACCCCAAACCGTAGAAGCGTCGAGGCCACTAATTAATATTCCTTGTTGTGATTAGCAAGCTAGGTCTATGTTTTCCACTAATATATCCATCTCTCATGTTTGTATATTAATTGCCATGTTGTAATATTTGCAGAAACTATGGATCAAAGAGACTTAGAACAAGAAGAGTTGTTGGGGGACATAATCCGCGACGGACGTGATGTCTTGTCATTTCTCAATGACACTGATGGTCTGGAAGGAGAGGATGAAGGCTCCGGTGATCGAACAATGGAGGAGGAAAGACATGATCATGATGTCTCCTGTGACCGAATGCCGGTGGAAGAAGGAGACCGTGATGACGGCTCCGGTGACCGAACGGAGGAGGGAGCTGTTGCAAAGTCCGGCGAGGTATATATATTAATTAAGCGTGTGCTGACTAGCTAATTGATGCATTAATTGTTTTGGTATGTACATATATTAACTCTTCTTTCTTCTTTTATAGCCCTCCGGATGGAGCCAAACTTCGGTAACGAGACGAGGCCCGAAGAAAAGGTTGCGCCATTATGTAAGGTTCACGATCACAGCAATCGCGGATGATGGCCAACCGATTGAACCCAGGCGGACCAAGGAAGCATGTTCTGCTCAGTGAGGAGCTATTGTTAGGGACAGCATCCCGATCAGCATCCAGCTATGGAATAAGCCTAAGAACGAAGACCCTCAAGTTTCTTATGTCACCGATAGACAGAAAGATGATCTTTGGACCTCGCTGAAGTTAAATTTCACCCTACCGCCAGAGGAGGATCCGAATAAGCCAGTTATAGAGCCACTGGTCAAGGCGTGTGCTCTTAAGAAGATGGCAGACCTATTCAGGAGGTGGAAGAATGAGTTGAAATCAACATTTGTCGACAAAGGGAAGACTCCAGAATTCACTGGCCGATTTGAGAAGATAAGAGATCACTGGCCCGCATTTGTGGCCTACAAGACATTGGACAAGAGTAAGAAAATGTCAGAGATAAACAAGATAAATGATGCAAAGAAGCTAAATCACCATCGCACGGGGTCAGGCGGCTACCTCAAAGCCCGGCCGTTGTGGGACAAAGCTGAGAATGACCTGATTGCTAAAGGGGTCGAACCAGAGACATTGAACTGGCCAGACCGTTCAAGGAATTGGTTCTTCGGAGTTGGGGGAACTTTGGACCCTGAAACAGGGAAGTGCCGTTGGACGGACGAGCAACTTGCAATACCCGTCAAGAAGCTTCAGAAGTATATCGCCGCTGCGCAGGCAGGGACGTTCATTCCTGAAAGAGAGAAGGACGAGCTGACTGAGGCACTCGGGAATCCTGAGCACCCTGGACGAACACGAGGCACTCCAGGCTCCATTGCGTGGAAGGTTGGGTTTCCCGGCACAGGCGGTTACAAAACCCGAGAGAGGAAGAGGAAACAGGAGCTGAGTGAAATGCGGAAGCTCAATGCAAGAGTACTAAAGCTAGAAGCACTACTAGAAAAAAGGCTGTTAGTGGCGCACCAGTTTTTGCTATTAATGGCGCACTATAGGTGCGCGACTATTAACACGCCACTAGTAATAAATAGTAATGGCGCACATTTGGTGCGCCATTAGTATCCCAGATAATAGTGACGCACCACATAGTGCGCCATTACTATGCCTAGAAGTGCGCCATTACTATCTGACTTAGTAATGGCGCACCACATAGAAGTGCGTCATTACTATCTGACTTAGTAATGGCGCAGCACATAGAAGTACGCCATTACTAACAAGTTTTTTTCAAAAAACAATTCAGAAATTTTTTTTCAATTATTTTTTTCGTTTTTTTCTTAATCTCGGGTCACTATGGCTTAATCTCAGGTCAATATGCTTAATCTCAAATCAAATCGCACTCTGTGGTCAAACTTCCCGAAAGGTCACCCATCCTCATACTACTTCAGCCTAAGCACGCTTAACTTCTCAGTTCTATCCGACCCCAGCATCAGCTCACTTAACAGGCACTTGTTGATATATCTATCATATCAATCCTATTAAACCTTGTTGATGTCTAGGACTTTGTTCATGTTATGAGTGTGATGAAATTTTGAAAAAATATTTCAAACTTCCCGGTCATATTACGTATCATATTTTGAACATTTTTTCCAAAAAAAAAATTCGAAACCAATTTTTTTTCCGTTACTAGTGGCGCACCTAGCAAATGGTGCGCCATTACTTAAGTTTGAAATATTTTCCATTTTCCCCCCCTCTAGATCTTAAAAGCCCCGTATCTTTTATTCTGTTAGGTTTTTGGGGATTCTCAAAATCTTCAACAGGGTTCGTATGTAAAAGTTATGCCCATTTTACAAATTCTCGAGAGATTTTGCAAAAAAGTCGAAAATTCATGTTTGTAAATTTTGCTAACAACTAGACCACATATCACATGGGAATCTTATTTTCTTTTATTTTTTTGACATTTCTATCATTTTCTTTTATTTTTTTTGAAACTGAAAAGGCGGTGTCCACCGGGGGAGGGGGGTGCATTTGGTGAATTTTTTGGCCACCTCATAAAGTTAGTAGTGGTGCACCATGGGTGTGGTGCGCCATTACTAGTTAAAACTAGTAATGGCGCACTATCCCCAGGTGCGCCATTACTAGTTTTGAAAAAAAAACTAATTTGTTAGTAGTGGCGCACAGAGGGTGTGGTGCGCCATTACTAGTTAAAACTAGTAATGGCGCACTTTCCCCTGGTGCGCCATTACTAGTTTTGAAAACAATAAATAAAAAAAATTGTTAGTAGTGGCTCACAAAGGGTGTGGTGCGCCATTACTAGTTAAAACTAGTAATGGCGCACTTTCCCCTGGTGCGTCATTAATAGTTTTGAAGAAAAAAATTGTTAGTAGTGGCGCACCGTGGGTGTGGTGCGCCATTAGTAATATCGCCATTAATGGCGTACCTATATCTGGTGCGCCACTGCTATATAGCAGTGGCGCACCACATACATGGTGCGTCATTAATGTTCACATTAGCTATAGCCATTTTTCTAGTAGTGAGGAACAAGTTGAGAGCCAGCGAGCTGCCGACCAACCATCTCAGCGGCACGAAGCTACCCCAGAAGCTATCCCGCCATCTCAGCGGAGAAGCAGCGTGGCTTCCACGGAGCTCGTTCAGCAGCCTGACTTCACGGCTCCAAGCTACCCTGTGGATGCTATCACGGAGGCTCAACATTGCCAGCTTATGACGAAATCTCAGAACCTCACCTTGAAGGCGGCTGTCGGCTCTGTTGCACCTCCTCAACCTGACGGAACTTTTCACTGCTGTCCGATTCCACATGGCTATGCTGTTGTGACGGTGGATGAAGTAATGGAGGGATTTGACAAGCTCGAGCTTGACCACCCTACAGGTGAAGGGGAGACTCAGCTGGTTTATGCTCTGAGGACTACATGTCTATGGCGGAAGGAGTACATCAAGCTTCCGAACTGGACGCCTCCGCCTCGTCCTCCTTCGACGACGAGTCAGGGCACTCCTCCTCCTCCTCCTCCTCCGCCGGTGAGTGATCAGGGCACTCCGCCTCCTCCGACTCGTGAGGGCACTCCGCCTCCTCCTCTGCCTCCTCCGGCGCGTCGGAGCACTCCGCCTCGTCAGCAACGGCGGAAGAGAGCCGCCGCCGCTCCGACGGCTAGCAGTACAAGCAGAGGCGGGAAGCAATTCAGATATGGTCCATCTCTCAAGCCTCTGGAAAAGTTACCATATGAGCGGACCGACGAGGAAACCGCGAAAATCAGTGCTGCCGAAGTGCATGAAAATTTTGCATGGAAACCTCCACCTCCGAAGGAGACGATAGATCCGGTGAAACTGAAGCGCACTATCGATGCCCTGAAGCAACCACCACCGTCTCCGCCGCAATCCAACTATGAGCGCATTATTGAAAGGACATATAAGGAAGTGGAGCGCTCGGGAAGTACTTGCAGTCATGCAAGGTTAGCAGAACGAAGAAGTGGGAAAAAATTCCCCAGCTCGGCGAACAGGCGAACCAATCATGCCCCCCGCTCAAGGTGTCTAGCGATATCGTCGCTAATCAGCGGAGGATGGTGCCCAGTACCAATCCTGCTGATTACCTGAGCGATGATGTAGAGTTTGAAATAATGGAGGTGGAAGAATTCAGATACCAGTACGGGCAGCCTCTCGTCAAACCTGATCATCCTCCTCTAACAACGATGATGCGAAGATTCCATGAATGGTACATGAAAACCTGCAGCGAGTCTGGGAAGGATACTTTGACACGGAGAATTAAAGAGGAGCACGACATCGTTGGAATGGATCAGTTGTCTGTTGAATTTGACGAGTTATTCCAATTATACAATCAAAAGGCCCTCGACAAAACACTTGTGACTTGCTACTGTCTGTAAGTACTACTTCTGTAATTAAGTATCTATATATAGCTCAGCTCTTTCATTGCATGTATATATAATTATCCTCACTATATTATGTAGATTGAAGATCGTCGAATGCAGAAAAGCACAAATCTATGACATTGGGTTCATTAACCCAAATATCATACATGAATGGACGGTTCAAAAGAATGTCACAGAAACCGAGGACAACTTGCTACAATCGTTGCTTAAAAATCAAAACAAAGAGAAAATACTCTTTCCTTACAACTTCAAGTGAGTGTTACTGTCTTGTGCATATTCGGTTTCCCTTATTACTCAAGGTTATAGTAATGTAATTGATGAGTTATGCATGCGTGCGCAGGTTCCACTTTATTCTGCTAGAGATTAAGATTGAGCGGGGAGTAGTAACCGTCTTAGACTCGAAACGAAAAGATCCCCAGGAGTATGCGGACATGACTTAAATGCTCCAGAAGTAAGTTCAATCGATCATTATCGCACCATATCGGCAACTTTGTTCATTTCCTGATATCAAGTAATTATTTTCTTTGTCAGGCAGGGTTTGGAAAGAGTTCACCGGAATTGTTCCGGCACTGCCGAGGGAGCTGCGATTTACACACCCAAAAGTAAGTACTACTAGCTAGTTCCGCGCATCTCCCATTGATTCTAGTTTCATCAATACCATTTATAATGCCTGATTATCAGTTTGATTGAACTCTATTTCTCGTAAAGTGCTTGTGGCAGGAAACCGGGAATGATTTTTGTGGATACTACGTTTGCGAGTTCATCTACAAAGCGACGACCTCTAAGCGGGGCTACTCTGAAAAACAATATGAAGTGCGTAAGCAATAATATTCACAATTTTATTTTATTACCATCATTTGTGTTGAGTTTCATTCATATATATGTATTGACCCCCTTTTTCAAATTAGTTGTGGCAGATACGGGATGAACTCCTAGCACATAATCGCATAAGAGCAATTCAAAAGGAATTGGCGGGATTCTTTCTTGACCATGTCATAAATAAAGCCGGAGAATACCATGTGGAATTTGACATTAGATGTTAGGGATTGTACGTAAGAGATCTTATATTATATATATGTAGCTAGTTGCGTCGGATAGATATACGAAAACTTGTTGTTCGACCAATCTCTCGGAGAAAGAGAGGTCGATCACTTCTCTCTGTATATGTTCATGATGATCTTGTGTACTTAATGGTTCCTTCATTTGGTAACTAGCTAGCGTGTCGAGTTCTCTCTATACAAGTAGCTAGCATTAACCAAGCACGGAGAAAGAGAGGACACTTCTCTCTATTAGCTAGCTAACACAATATGAAACCCCTAAATTAACCCTCCAAAACCCCCTAAACCCCCCCCCCCCCCCTTCAAAAAAAAATAAAAACCCCAGCTCCTGCCAAATGCTGACGCATGGAGGCCTTTTGGTCCCGGTTGGTGTTACCAACTGGGACTAAAGGTCCTCCTTCCTGGGCTCCCCGCAGCGGCCACGTGGAACCCCTTCTGTCCCGGTTCGTAAGCGAACCGGGACTAAAGGTTTTGGGCTTTAGTCCCGACCCTTTAGTCCCGGTTCCAGAACCGGGGCTAATGGGCCTCTGGAACCGGGACAAATGGGCCGTTTTCCACTAGTGATACTATAAAGCACAACATTTCATCAGGATTAAGACTATTCCTCGGATTGTGTGGATCTTAAAGCTAATTAGCATTGCATCAACAAACAAAGTGTGCCCATAAAGAAAAGCAAACAAAGTGGAAAATAAAGAGGCAATGCTCCAAATACATTGTAGGGTCCCATCTGTACAAAAAGGACACCCCCATGCAATTAGCAGGGCTTTATAAAACAACCAAAACACATGGGTACATGTTTTCTCTACAAAACAAAAGTAACACAAATTTAAATTTTGCACAAAAAATTGAGAACGGGATCTCCCAACAGTATTGACAAGAAATTAAATCAACAGGAAAGTCAAATGCACGCATGTATAGATGTACATCGAAGCAGTAGCGGAGCTAGCCAAGTTTCCCTTTTTGTATTACCTATTTCGATGTCTCCATGCCCATGTGGCAATCCTTCCATCAATGGTGTTGTAAGACCCTACTCAAGGAAGCGACATGCTTCTTCAATTTAAGAAAAACAATAAACGAGCCATGCAATGTCAAAATGCAACACTATGGTCTAATACCTTAATCAAGCAATTCACCATGCGCCGCGTCCATCCTCGATAGACCTCTCCCTCGGATAGTTGTTTCACTTGGAAATGCCACCTGTTATAAATGCACCATTCAATTACCTTCTTACTACCAACAAAAAATATCCATATTAACAACAGCCTAAATAATCACCATAGTGGATGGGGTTCAGCATGATAACTGATGTGCAAGGTTAATTCGAACTTCTGGTTAACTATTTCAACAACAAAAAATAGTGTGCCGAATCATGTACATGAACATAGTTGAGTTCTGTAGAAGAAAATAAATGATGAATGACCATCTATAAATAGGAATTTGCACCAATGCATAGATTCATGAGGAAGAATTTAGGAACCGAATCTGCACAAGACGAGTTCAAAAATCTGAGTAAAATATGATTTTAAGAACTGAATAAACATCTATTCAAAACAGAAAACATTAGCCTTCATCTTTTGGAATTCAGCAAGATGTGTGTGATCAACAACTTCAACTCAGAATACCTGATCAATGGAGTGGTATCTCCTAGGTGCAGAAGTTTCTAAAAGGTCAATGGAAACTTCTAAAAAGTAAATGTTACAAAAGCACAAATTTTTCTGAAGTATCAAGTATGTATGATATAATGAATTCACTGCATTGATAAATAAGGAATGCCGACTAAACTTATAAGTAGATGTTGACGTTACTGATGGAAATTGTTTGTTGACAATAACTCAAGAACCTAGTTACCATTGGGAACATATTGATTCCAAAAATCTACAAAAAAGGATATGTTTCTTTCTGTATAGCAGTTGACATGCCCTACTCTAAGTATAGCAGGCAGGGGCAAGGTGATTAGGTGTGTGCTGTTTGCATCACCTGGATGTGCGCTGCATGTGCGACTGTGCATGCAGAGAGAGCAATGTGGTATAGCCACTCCTCCATTCAGTTTTAAACAAAAAATATAAGACAAACTCAGCACATGGGAAAAAACATCGAGTACCTTGTGTACATTATGTCTATGATTGATTCTTCTCCAACAACCCAAGATCTGAGTCCCGCATGTCTCTACTATGAGAAATTAAGGAAGGCGAGCAAGACTCTGGACTTATGATGGTTGACTTGTGCATCCATAACTTGATCACTAAGCACCAGGGGAAAACCATGTGTCCTGAAATAAGAAAAGTGTTGCCAAATAAATCTACCTTGGGGGGAAGAAGAGTGGCACCACGTACATGCTGCAAAATAACAAGAGCTCCTATTGGTTCCACATCACCTTCTCATTCCTTGACCTGGTCAAATATCTGGTGAAACGAATCCACCTCATTCACATGAACGACCTGACATGATTAAAATGGACACACAAAAATTGCTTTTCATATGGTAATGTTACCAGGACTAATCCATGAATACAATGTATGCAACTATGCACAGTAAAGATACTTAAAACAGTTACTGGACTAAACTCACTGATATAGAGCTATCAAAATATCAAAGGGGCACAAATTAAAAAAATAGATAACCACACACAATCTCCCCTTTCTAACTGTGTATATCCATGAATAGTATGAAACTATGGATAGAAAACAATCGTAAATCATTAGAAGGCGGGAATTAATTTCTGTAAAATTCCGTAATAAGAAAAGGGTGGACACTGAAGAAACCAGAGCCAAGGCTCAAAGCTTGAACAACGATCAAAGCAGACTTCAGCCTTGTGGTTGCCGCATAGGCTCACCACACTGAGAACACCAACTCTCTTCCGGCCTCTCAGTTTCTTGAAAAAAAATGATACTGCTATTTGCACGTTAGGGAGTTAATTATGCTTCAAGCATTCCTCAAACCAAATCGGCAATATGTAGGCTTAAAATATCAGCAGGCAACCACACAGATTTCTACAGCTGAAATATAGTGTTTTGATTTGTGTACCCATAATGCAGAATAACCAACTATTCTATTTGGCGGTTAAATAGATAAACATTATTGTTTTTGGCTAGTGCCTGTAGAGCTACTAAATGATAGTCATTGTATATTTCTTCAGAAATGACACAGCGTGCGCGGGGGGGGGGGGGGGGGGGGGGGTTAACAGGGGGGTTCACATATGGAGCTTAGAAAGAAAATTATAAGACTTCATTGGTAGTAACTAATGCTAATTGTATTGGTTGCCACCAATGTCGACTTAAAAAGAAAATTATGGAGCTTCAGTTCATATGCATCTAGTCATATAAAAAAATAAGAACACATACTTCAGCTCCTGTTAGTTCAGTCACAAAAAAAAATCACCACCAAAAATCAGAAGAGAGAGTATTATTGTCATATTTGTTGACTTGATTGATTACTGTAGGTTAACACAACCAACTAGAATTAACCTGCAATAGGGTAAAAGAAATTAAGATTTGAGACGTGTGTTATATGGTTCATAGAAGAGAGAAGAGGGAGGTACCATAGCGAATCATGGTCGCACAGTATGACATTCACCTTTCCATTTGCCAATGAGACCTCAGGGATTCATATACATAAAAGTTGATTGCTATACCAGGTCCAACTCCCTGTAACTCGTAAAAGTTACTGGCAAGTCAACTCAAAAACAATTCTCAGTAGAAGCATACGGCTTACCAATAAGGTGGACCAAAGGCCTTTATACAACCCTCTACCACTCTCTTCTCTAAAATTGTAGACAACGTGTGAAAGATGCCCTTGTAATACCTAGTGGTTTTCTGCAGAATTTTATAGACAGGAAAATTTCGCTTACTAAAACCTGTTCCTTTGGTCTGTAAAGCTGCATTGCATGAAAGCGTTAGGTAAAGATGCTCTAAGTTCTAACTGGAAGTTATATTGATTGATTGGTTGGCTAAGTGTTATTCACAAAAGGAAGAAAAGCATCACCTGTGTTGTCAGGTGAGTTCGAACAACATCCAATGGGTAAGTTACAGATGCACCTGTCACTCACGCTAGACCACCATCCACCACCAAGTAAACGTACATACACTAACATAATTTGGGAAGCTGCAATTATAATTCAAAATTTATAAAACTATAACAAAAGAACATAGTCACGACAAATCTTGCAAGTTAACATACTGAAATTCAGTGCTGAACTTTTTGTATCGCTCATATGAATAGAAGCTGGTGGCGGAATAAGGAAATCGATGTACAATTTTCACAAGATTGCCTTTCGAATATGCCCAAACACTTCTTGTCGAACAATCCGCGAAGTCGCGTGCCATATACTACCCTTCCTTAGAGCTGCAGCATCTGAATGTATACCTGCCACCTGTCGGATCAGTATGCCACAAGCTCAGACAGCAAACTTTATCATCAACATATGGGTTATGTGACAAAAAAATTACCGTATTCAAGAATATTTTCAAGAGATTGCAATTTTGTAGCTATGGACAGCGTATGGTACATACAATAAATCCACAGCCAAGGTTTAAGTTTGGACGGTGATTGGACAATACATGCGCAGAGTGTTGTAAATTAACATCAACAACAATAATAGGACATGACTGTCAACCAGAGATATATTATTTGGGGCAATCAGTTCAAAGCGAAGGAAGAATTTATATATCGCATTCAGGGAACTAAGTTGATATTATCAGCATCCAATTCCTTTAAAGAATCTATATATGTGCAGTGTGAAGCCAGAAGGAGCACAGCAGCACCACGAAATAGAAGAAAAATCTTCCTTCACGCTCACAATCCGTGCACACGAGAACGCGGGAGATAAAAGAGGGGGCGGAAAGCCGGTTAACATTTGAGAAAGCATAGGCTTTCCTACACCCCCTTATCTAGCCATTCATTTTTGCATCGCGATTCGTGCGAGCAACTTTTGTCTTTTTTGTTTCTTCTAAATAGAACAACATATGAAGTTGAAACTTTGGAGGACAACGAAACGTTCTAACTAGAATGTGGGAAAAAACATTCAGATTTTTTCGTCAATCATATATACAAAAAATTAATATTTTTTAATCAAAAAATCTCATTTTGTATATTTATGTCCGACAAAAAAATCTGAAAGTTTTTTCCCACGTTGTAGTAAGAATGATTTGTTGTCCTGCAAAGTTTGAAGTTCATATGTTGTTTTGTTTTGAAGGAACAAAAAAGAGAAATTTTCGTGCTGTAAGTTAGTTGTGTAGCACAGATCTCAAAGCAAGATTGGAGGGTAAGGATAAGAGGTGTCCAGAAACCTGAGCTTTATAAATCCACGTTCGCGGAAAGCCTATTACCTGCAAGAGGATGGAGAGTGGCGAGGATCGAGATGCAGGTCTTGTTGACCATGCCAGCGAGGTGCACGACGGTGCTGATGTGGCGCTGCTGCTGCTCCTGCTCCTGGCGGCGGGACGCCGATACGGCACCACGGACGTCGAGGGCCAGGCCGCCCACCAGCACCGCCGTCTGCATCGGCGGACTGGGAGGGAGGGAGGGACCGGGGGGGATTGTGGTGGGTGGTGGTAGAGGCCTCACGCGTGCGTGCTCAGAGTTCGTAGCGGCCACGGCGACGGTGACCTGCAGGCGGCACTGAAGGATGACGAGGGGGCGGGGAAGGACCAGACGGTGGCGGTGGCGGACATCTAGGGCTACAGGGGAGCCTGTCGCTTGCTATGTGGGTTCGCGGGTTCGCAGTTAGGGTTCCTAAGAGGGCGCCACCGCCGTCTGAAACCCTAGTCAGGGGGGACGAGGAGTTGTCGAGCAGGGAGGAGGAATCACACGGAGTCGGCGGCGCCGCCGCAGTAGATAGAGGAGAGGCGAGGAAGGGGCAGGAGCGAAGGAGGAAGGCGGGGGCGGCGGAGGATCACCTCCCACAACCACGAAAAAGATCAAGGGAGGAGTTGGATCGTACGGTTTTGTTAGCCGTGTTTTTTTTGGCATGGTGGGAGATGAGACGAAAAAAACCAGACGGAAGTGGGGGACGAAAAATAACCGTGCAATCCTACCAACTGAGACATTAGGAGTAGAGATTACTGTTTATTTCCTTATTTATCACGATGCATTAATTACGTATTATTTCCTTATTTTTTTGGAGTAAAAGTTGTGGGGAGAAGACATAAATGACGACATAGACTCCACTTTACTAGCGACATAAATCATATGCAAGATATTGTGCATTGGGTAGTTGTCTTTAACAATCTGTAATTTTCTCAGGAGAGCGTGCCAAGAGCTTGTGGTTGGAGTGGCTTGAGATAGCAAATAAAAATCAATGAAATAAATATTCTAAAGGAGAAACGGATGACCTAATGCAATGTGTAACTCAGAAAAAATTAATATCTCTCGGTTTTTATTAGTACTTGCAATAATAAGCAGTATATTGCTGTTAATAAATGGAACATAGTAAAATGGATAAGAAACGTTAAAATGCAGGAAAAAAGAAAATAAGTGACATTAAAATAGGTAGGAAATATTAAAAAGAGGAAAAAATTAATAAGGCTAATAATGGATAAGATGAGAAAACTAATATGGGTACTAGCTACTTTATAAATAAGATACGCGTGCTCATTGCTCAATCCGTGCGTTTCTTTATACACAAAACTGCTTCAGGAGCGTCCTCCTCCTCTTCCCGCAGGTCGCTTGGTAGCGGAAGCCTCTGCTGCTTCAGGAGCCTACGCGTTGTGCTCAACCGGACTGCTCCTTCGCGTCGTCCATCGGTGTACTCTGTAGCTATGGCCAGCGCCGCCGGCGAGTCCGGAGCCAACCCTGCCGTGGCATCGGAGGAAGGCGAGGTCCAGTCCACACCTCTCTTGTCCGGGTACTACGCATCCTTGGAGGGGTCTGAGGGCTACCTCACGGGCCCAGAGGAAGGGGAGAGCTCCCGCGTGGTGGCGGCGCCGGCGCCTCTACTGCCAGCTGAAGCGGCAGCGGCGGCAGTGTGGTCCCTGGCGTTCGGGTCCGTGTCGCAGAGGGGACTGGATCAGCGGAAGGGCATGGAGGACACCGTGTCGCTGCGCCCGTCCTTCTGCGCCTGGGCCGACGGCTCCCCCATGCACTTCTTCGCCGTCTTCGACGGCCACGGCGGCCCACAGGTAACCCCCCGTTCCCTTTCCTCCACATGCTGCCAGACTGCAGCACCTTCCACGCCACCTCCAGGTCGAGTAGTCGACACGTCCACGCCCTACCCTAGACGTTTGATTTGCTTGCTACGTGCTACGTGGTGGCGCAGGTGTCGGCCCTGTGCAGGGACCAGATGCACGTCATACTGGCGGAGGAGCTGGCCCGCGCGGCAACTGCCTACCGGAAGGAGCACCCGGAAAATGATGAAGAGGCGGACCGTCGCGCGTGGGAGGCGGCGCTGAAGCAGAGCTTTGAGCGGGCGGACGCACTGGGGATGGAGCTGTCGGAATCGGGATATCCCATCGTGGGGTCCACTGCCGTGGTGGCGCTGCTGGTCCGCGGCAGCATCCTCGTCGCCAACTGCGGCGACTCCCGCGCCGTGCTCTGCCGCGCCGGCAACGCCTTAACACTCTCCCAGAACCACAAGGTGAGAATAATTGTGTCATGCGTATCGTATTTCATTCCTTTGGTCTCGTCTGGCCGGACAAATTTGATATTGATGCGTGGATGCAGCTGGAGCGGCCGGACGAGAGGGCGCGGGTGGACGCGGCGGGCGGCAAAGAGCGGACCTCCGACGACGGGCAGCTGCGCGTACGGGGAGTACTTGCAATGTCTCGCGCATTAGGTACGCCGTACCTACTGTTTGGTTCTTATTATGCACGTGTACATATCTACGGCGTGTAGTCCGTTTGGTTCTTATATGCACACGACGTTTTCTACCATGCAAAAAAGAAAAAGACGTTTCATTCCCATGCATCATTGTTGGCCTTGTATATCTATCGGCAAGGACGACTCAAAAAAAAAATCTATCTGGAAGGAAACAAAAGTAAATGCAACTATATCAACAGGCTGCTACTAATGGTCAAGAGTGATTCGTTTCAAAAAGTGCTTCTTAAATAAAGGAGGAAACAAAAGTATTTCTATATCACTAAAGGAGGACATTTTCTATTCACCAACCTGTTGCCCTCTAGTACAAAAATAAAATTAAAATGTTGCATTGCATATCATTGTCATCTGACTCAGAATTAAGAACGAACTCTGTTCGAGTTTATAAGGCCAAACCCACATTTTATTTGAGAAAAACTTTGACCACTAGGTTATCATTAAAATGTTTGTTATATGTGTTCAAACGTATATCATTAGAATTATTGGAAAAAATTTGCTACCCATGGTGGTAGCTATGCCCGCCCCAATTTTTATCTCTATTTATTTTAGACTATGAAAAATAACTCTATAACAAAAATATCGTGACTTTGGACCAGCCAGGCAAGCAAAGAGACAATTATGCCAAAAAGGCAAGCAAAAAGACTAAGAGAAGTGAGAATGGATAGTAAGAATAGTCATGTTAAGCTTGAAAATTAATGGTAATATGCATGGCCAATAATTAATTAAGTTTCCGAAGATATCTGCATGGTCCTAATAATTTTCATTCACGATTAGCTAAGAAAATAGGACTAGTTGTTTTTCCTAAAAGTATTCCTCTTCAACCTTGGTAGACTGCGCCACCATCTCGACTTTGTTGGTAGAGCGCCGCCCCACCTCTGCCGCTGCCATCTTTGGTATATCTATCTGCAACGACGACTCAGATAAAATCTATCTACAAGGAAACAAAAGTAAATGCAACTATATCAACAGGCTGCTACTAATTCATCAAGAGTGATTCGTTTCAAAAAGTGTTTCTTAAATAAAGGAGGAAACAAAAGTATTTCTATATCACTAAAGGAGGACATTTTCTATTCACCAGCCTGTTGCCCTCTAGTACAAAAATAAAATTAAAATGTTTTATTAAATTAAAATGTTGCATTGCATATTATTATCATCTGACTCAGAATTAAGAACGAACTCTGTTCGAGTTTATAAGGCCAAACCCACATTTTATTTGAGAAAAACTTTGACCACTAGTTTATCATTAAAATGTTTTTTATATGTGTTCAAACGTGTATCATTAGAATTAACGGAAATAATTTGCTACCCATGGTGGTAGCTACTCCCGCCCCCAATTTTTATCTCTATTTATTTTGGACTATGAAAGAAAACTCTATAACCAAAATATCGTGACTTTGGATCAGCCAGGCAAGCAAAGAGACAATTATGCCAAAAAGGCAAGCAAAAAGACTAAGAGAAGTGAGAATAGATAGTAAGAATAGTCATGTTAAGCTTGAAACTTAATGGTAATATGCATGGCCAATAATTAATTAAGTTTCCGAAGATATCTGCAAGGTCCTAATAATTTTCATTCACGATTAGCTAAGAAAATAGGACTAGTTGTTTTTCCTGAAAGTATTGCTCTCCAACCTTGGTAGACTGCGCCACCATCTCGACTTTGTTGGTAGATCGCCGCCCCACCTCTGCCACTGCCATCTTTGGTATATCTATCTGCAAGGACGACTCAGATAAAATCTATATGCAAGGAAACAAAAGCAAATGCAACTATATCAACAGGTTGTACTAATTCATCAAGAGTGATTTGTTTCAAAAAGTGTTTCTTAAATAAAGGAGGAAACAAAAGTATTTCTATATCACTAAAGGAGGACATTTTCTATTCACCAGCCTGTTGCCCTCTAGTACAAAAATAAAATTAAAATGTTGCATTGCATATTATTATCATTTGACTCAGAATTAAGAACGAACTCTGTTCGAGTTTATAAGGCAAAACCAATTTTTATTTGAGAAAAACTTTGACCACTAGTTTATCATTAAAATGTTTTTTATATGTGTTCAAACGTGTATCATTAGAATTATCGGAAATAATTTGCTACCCATGGTGGTAGCTACGCCCGCCCCCAATTTTTATCTCTATTTATTTTGGACAATGAAAAATAACTCTATAACGAAAATATCGTGACTTTGGACCAGCCAGGCAAGCAAAGAGACAATTATGCCAAAAAGGCAAGCAAAAAGACTAATAGAAGTGAGAATAGATAGTAAGAATAGTCATGTTAAGCTTGAAAATTAATGGTAATATGCGTGGCCAATAATTAATTAAGTTTCCGAAGATATCTGCAAGGTCCTAATAACTTTCATTCAACATTAGCTAAGAAAATAGGACTAGTTGTTTTTCCTGAAAGTATTCCTCTCCAACCTTGGTACATTGCGCCGCCATCTCGACTTTGTTGGTAGATCACCGCCCCACCTCTGCCACTGCCATCTTTGGTATATCTATCTGCAAGGACGACTCAGATAAAATCTATATGCAAGGAAAAAAAGTAAATGCAACTATATCAACAGGCTGCTACTAATTCATCAAGAGTGATTCGTTTCAAAAAGTGTTTCTTAAATAAAGGACGAAACAAAAGTATTTCTATATCACTAAAGGAGCACATTTTCTATTCACCAGCCTGTTACCCTCTAGTAAAAAAATAAAATTAAAATGTTTTCTAAAATCAAAATGTTGCATTGCATATTATTATCATCTGACTCAGAATTAAGAACGAACTATGTTTGAGTTTATAAGGCCAAACCCACATTTTATTTTAGAAAAACTCTGACCACTAGTTTATCATTAAAATGTTTGTTATATGTGTTCAAACGTATATCGTTAGAATTATCGCAAATAATTTGCTACCCATGGTGGTAGCTATGCCCGCCCCCAATTTTTATCTCTATTTATTTAAGACTATGGAAAATAACTCTATAATGAAAATATCATGACTATGGACCAGCCAGGCAATCAAAGAGACAATTATGCCAAAAAGGCAAGCAAAAAGAGAGAGAGAAATGAGAGTAGATAGTGAGAATAGTCATGTTAAGCTTTAAAATTAATGGTAATATGCATGCCCAATAATTAATTAAGTTTCCGAAGATATCTGCATGGTCCTAATAATTTTCATTCACGATTAGCTAAGAAAATATGACTAGTTGTTTTTCCTGAAAGTATTCCTCTCCAACCTTGGTACATTGCGCCACCATCTCTACTTTGTTGGTAGATCACCACCCCACCTCTGCCGCTGCCATCTTTGGTACATCTATGTGCAAGGACGACTCAGATAAAGTCTATCTGCAAGGAAACAAAAGTAAATGCAACTATATCAAGAGGCTGCTACTAATTCGTCAAGAGTGATTCGTTTCAAAAAACTGTGCCCGTTGTGTTCTTACACACAAGGAAACAAAATTATTTCTATACCAATAAAGGAGGACATTTTCTATGCACCAGCCTATTGCCTTCTAGTGGAAAATTAAAAATAAAATTTTTTTTTTATTTAAAATGTTTCATTGCATATTAGTATCGTCTGGCTCAGAATTAAGAACTCACTCTACTCTGGTTTATAAGGCCCAGCCCACATGTTATTTGAGAAAAACTTTGACCACTAATTTATCATTAAAATGTTTGTTTTATATGTTCAAACTTATATCATATATTTACACATTCAATGAAACCAATGATTTAAATTGTTTATATTGTTTTTTATTGTGGTAATTAAATTAATGGTCAAAGTTATTCTTAAGATATATGAGGTTCTTATGAACCCAAACACAAAGAGTACTAATAAACAAGCATATAAAGTAAGAATTGTCCTGTTAAGTTTTAAAATTAATGGTAATATGCATGCCCAATAATTATTTGAGTTTTCATAGATATCTGCAAAGTCCTATTAATTTTCCTTCTTAATTAGGTAAAAAAATAGGACTAGTTGTTTTTCTTGAAAGTGTTCCTCTCCAAACCTGGCGCACTGCGCCATCATCTCTCCTCTGTTGGTAGATCGTCGCCCCACCTCCGCCGCAACCATCTTTGATATATGTTGTGGGAGTGGGGGCTGGGGAGGCCCCGATCTAGCAGGTGGAGTTATATCTTTCCCCTTTTGGGGGATTTTATGTGGATGCCGGTTGTCCATAGCTTTGACCCTTCACACTATGGTGACTGTGACCACATAATAAAAGTCATCTCAGTTAGCACAACGATGGTGTTGGCGGTGGCGCTAGAGTGTGTCAACTAAATTCTCCTCGAGTCTCCCCGACTCAAGTTCTTGAATTTTTTGTCTGTGGCAACATTGATGCCTTAATGGCTTGTTTTCTGGCCAGTTGTGTTGGCCGACGACCTTATGGGTTGCAGGGTTTATTCATGCAGTGGCTTCCCTTTGAAGTTTGGTCCTCCAGCCACGCCTCTATCACATTGGTGCTACCATCGGTACTAGCGTGAGGCGTGTGAGAAGAAAATCTATGTTTGGATGTCTAATTCTCCTACCTCCTCGCAGTGTCTACTCTCTCTGTCTCTCTCTCTCTCTCTCTCCTCTCTGTGTGCATGAAGGAAGTAATGGTTGTCCCTTAGCCATGTTCCTCAAATCTCTTGTTCTGATCCACAGTGAAATCAAGGTGCATTACCAATTCCTTCATTAGTTTCATCAGGTTTGGCTAACTGATGTTGCTGGAGCAGTCAGATTGCCATATATACCATATGTCGGAGATATGTGTTTGATGTTACCAAGCGCCAGATTCTGTGAATAACCGCCCCCACCTTGCAGAAGATCAGGCGAGATCCACCTCAATTGTTAACAATATTTGTGCCAACGCAGTAGGTTGCCAAAGCTCTAACTACAGGTATATTGGTGTTCCTGTCTCGACTCTATCTCTTAGCTTGAGGTACCATGGCCACTCGAAATGGATTTACTACTCATCTTCCAATGATGTTTTTTGATACATCAGTTGTTTGAACCAGTGTTTATTCATCCAGCCAGGCATTACAAAAAGATAAAGCATGGATAACATATTGGGCGTGCAAGAAGGCAAGAGGCAAGAAGGCTTTTGTCCCACGACACAACAATACCTAAAATGTGACTAGGGCAGCTCACCAAGTTTAGTATGAGAAATGGAGACCATACATGTACGGATATGAGAGGATCTCAACTATTAGAAATACATGACCAACAATGGAGAGAGACATGATATGCTAAGAGGAAGGACAAAAAGATATGGGGTGGTGGATGGATATGAATTGTGGGTGCGTAACCAGTGAGATGACATATGAGACACATCCACATATATCAAGGTCCATTAAATTTGTAGTTGGGCTTGGAAATTTTTTGGAACACCAAACACTTAACAGTACTTACTCTTTTTTGGCACACATTGTGGTGTAATGGTAATCATAACCATATGGGGATAGCTATATCTTTCCCCTTTTGGGGGATTTTATGTAGATGTTAGTTGTCCACAGCTTTGACCCTTCACACTATGGTGACTGCGGCCACACAATAAAGTCATCTCTGCTGGCACCGCTGGCGCTAGTGTGGCAAATAAAGTATCCTCCAGTCTCCCCGGCTCGAGTTCTTGAAAATTTTGTCTGCGCCAGCATCAATGGCTTGACGGCTTATTTTCTGGCCAGTTGTTCTAACCGACGGCCTTTTGCTTTGCAGGGTTTATTAACACAGTAGCTTCCCATTGTACTTTGGTCATCCAGGCTCGTCTTTATCACATTGGTGTGCCCTCTAGTACTGGCATGAGGCCTGTGAGAAGAAAGTCAATATTTGGATGTTTATTTCTCTTGCCACCTCGAATTGTCTACTCTCTCTCTCTCTCTCTCTCTCTCTCTTCCTTTGTGTGTGCATGAAGGAAATATTGGTTGTCCCTTAGCCATATTCCTCAAATATCTTGTTTTGATGCACAGTGACATCATTACCAATTTCCTCATTAGTTTCGTCCAGTTGGGCTAGCTGGTGTTGCTGGAGCAATCAGATTGCCAAACATACTATATGTCGGAGATATGTATTTGATGTTACCAAGCGCCGGATCCGGCAAATAACCACCTCCACTGCGCCCACTGCCACAAGACCAGGCGAGATCCACCTCAACTATTTACAATTTTGTGTTGACGTAGTTGTCTGCCAAAGCTCTCACTACCGGTATCTTGTTGTTGTTGTCTCAACTCTATCAGGTACAATGGCCACTTGAAATGGCTTTACTACTCATCTTCTCATGATGTTTTTTGATACATCGGTTGGCCGTTGTTTATTCATCCAGCCGGGCATTGGAAAAAAGTTAAACGTGAAGAACATCTTCTCCAGGCAAGAAGGCAATAGGTCAAGAAGGCTCTTGTCCCACGACACAACAATACTTAAAACGCGATCAGGGTAATGGAACCAAGTTTAGTATGAGAGATGGTGACCATACATTTGCGGATATGAAAGGATCTAAATGACTGGACATACATGACAAACAAAGGAGAGAGACATGATACGACTAAGAGGCAGGACAAGAAGATATGCGGTGGTGGATTGATATGAACTGTGGGTGTGCAACCAGTGAGGTGACATATGAGACACATCCACATATATCGAGGTCCATTAAATTTGTAGTTGGGCACGAGTAAAATTGGTAACACACAGCACTTGACATTACTTACCCTTTTTTGGTACACATTGCGGTGTAATGGTAATCATAACCATATGGGAATAGTTTCCTATAATAGGTTCTCTTTCTCTCTCTCTCTCTCTTTCTATCTCCACCTCTCTCTCTCTCTCTCATGTGCATGAAGGAGATATTGGTTGTCCCTTAGCCATGTTCCTCAAATATCTTTTTCAAATGCACAACGACATCAAGTACATTACCAATTTCGTCATTAGTTTCATCAAGTTAGGCTAACCGATGTTGCTGGAGCATTCATATTGCCATACATACCATATGTCGGAGATATGTATTAATTTGATGTTACCAAGCGCCGGATCCGGCGAATAACTGCCTCCATGGCCCCGCCTGGCACTAGATCAGGCGAGATCCGCCTCAGCTATTTATAATTTTAGTGCCGACGCACTAGGCTGCCGAAGCTCTCAGTACGAGTATCTTGTTGTTCTTGTCTCGAATCTATCTCTTAGCTTGAGGTACCAAGACCACTCGAAATGGCTTTACTACTCGTCTTTATATGACGCTTTTTGATACATCGGTTGTCTGAATTGGTCTTTGTTCATCCATCTACGCATTGCAAAAAGATAAAGCATGAACAACATCTTGGGCAGGCAAGAAGGCAATAGGTCAAGAAGGCTTTTGTCCAACAACACAACAAACCGAAAATGTGATCAAGGTAATGGAACCAAGTTTAGTATGAGAGATGGCGACCATACATGTGTGGATATGAAAGGATTTGTTTTCTAGACTACACCATGGAAGGATGTATTATAATTTCATATAAGAAGGGCCAAGCGACTACTACAACACCACCAGCAGATACAATGACAAAATGGCAGGCAACTCCATGCTAATCCATGTTATTAGAACCGCACCTACAACAATCGAGAGCAAGAGAACTCGCCTTGCGCGATCTCCAGCCAAGATGGTGAAGAGACGGGGCACCGAGCCACCAGACCGCGTCCCTACCGATCCACTAGACAACCAAGTTCATAGGAGTTGGTTGGGCAAATGTACCGCTCCAACCATATCGCCTAAAGAAGTTGGCTAGTGGGTGGTCGGGCCTAGCCAAACCAGAGGGAGAAGACACGTCAGAAGCCTTGGTTATGGCATACATTGCACCCCGGAGGCCCATGCCCTGAGAGGCAACCAAACCGCAAAATTAGACACCTCAAGCTCTAACTCTGATGACTCCATGTATGGCCAAGCCTTCGTGAAGGACATGACGTCGTGACGCCGCCGCTACCTGTTCCAGCGAACCGAAATAAGGGTTTCCCTCGGTGCTTGAGGAGAGATACAGCCAAAGGCCATTGTAGCGGCGGACATGGCACCTGCGGTCGTCGTCGCTGCAAGCATAGCCCAGCCATGTAGGCATTTCGCCCCGGCCCTTGACCAAAATCCAAACCACCGGTGCAGAGATGAGGGGACAAGTCATTGGCTGAGTCCACCACTACTGGAAGGAAAGCCACACCCATCGTCGATGAAGAAAGTGCAACCCGGAGAAGAGGAGAGTAAAACCTTTGAATTTCCAAGTCCTCGTGACCTCCAGGGCAAGTTTCTGCATTGTCCTTTGTGGAGAAATTCTTGATCCCTAGGATTTCATTCATGAGTGTCATTGGTGAAGAGAGGAAAGAGACAGACAGATAGATAGATAGATAGATAGATAGAGAGATAGAGGGGAGAAAGGAAGAGAATTATTTTCCAGAGGTGGGGAAGGTCGGGTTCAAACATAGCTAAAAATGGAGATGGGGAATGAGTCATGGGGGACTAAGATGGCTCCTTTTATTTTTTGTGATAAGTATCCCTATTTTTCTCAGTCTTCCCTGGGCCTCTGTATATCTCTTGGAGAGTGAGGAATAAAAGAAGTGTTGTCAAATAATGTGAAAAGAGTACCTTAAAGGGTACTCATATTTTACACAACCTCTCGGAAATTTTATAAGCCTCCTCTCGATTTAAAAAAAATTCTACAAGTTTCCAACGCCTTTTGTCAATTTTCCAAATAATCTCAAACAATCCAAAATATTTCCGTAACTTTATAGTGGTCTAGGGACCTCTCCCTAATTTTTTTTCTTTCAAAAATCGAGTTTTCTTTGCAAATTTGAAGATCTATCGGAAATAAAAAATATTTTTGGAAAAAACTTGTTTTTGGTTGAATTCGCCCCTCACGGGCTATTATTGGGCCTGTTGACCCACACAGCGAGCTAGGATGCCTTGCCAGCTCCGAAGCGGTATACACCAATTGGATGATGTGCTGGGGGGAGGGAGGGAGGGGAGGGGTGCCACGTCGCCTTGATTAAACCATACCTCTACTTAGTGCAAGTTTCCTAAATATCTAGCATACATGAGTAGTTTGCCTATGGAGACGTTTATTTGCATGAAAATAAAAAAATGATTCGTGTTATCCATAACACTATTGTAACGTAGAAAATTATTTGAAGGCATTCATAGCTGAAACCAATTGTTACCTTGTGTATAACTAGAGTAGCGGAAGATATCATGTATAAAATAATATTTCATTTGGACAATCATGACTTCGTATCATTTTAACACAGTTACCTTTAGCAAGGATGTTATCATGTATTGTTGCATTCATATTCCTTATAAAACTCAAATGAATGTTGATCGATGTGCGTAGAACATTGATGTTTTTATGAAATATTTTATGATCTGATTTCCGTTCTTGGTTTCGATCAATATATTAGAGTTGTTTCCCTTAATAGTTTCTAAAGAGTTATTCCAGTTTTTTATTTATTTTTCACAAGTTCATTCATTTGTACAAGAAGTATACGTTTTGTTTAGTACATATTTCATTTGATGCTTCTAGAATCCGAACTCGTGACAGTGAGCTATACTTGCAGGGCAGAAGCTCCTTAAACCTGCAGTGATATGTGAGCCAGATATAACCATGACGACTAGATCGGAGGGCGACGACTGCCTGATCCACGCGAGCGATGGCTTGTGGGATGTCATCGAGAACCAGATTGCCTGCAATGCCGTGAGGAACTGCCTAGAATTTGAAAACAAGAACAACCAAGGTGCTCCTAGAGGGGGTGCACTGATAGGACAAGAGGAAGAGGTTGGCTGCAACAATGCTGCAACCCTCCTAAAGAACATGGCAATATGCAAGCATAGCCAGGATGACATTAGTGTTGCCGTACTTGATCTGAAGACGAGAGGTTAGCTAGGTAGATTGCTTGAGGTCATCATCTCCTTTGCATCTTAGACTTGATGTGGATGAAACATTGCCATGGTTAGAGTTTTATAATAGACATGGATGGTTGGAAATGTACAAAATATGTTGGTCACATATATGTTCATTGCTTAGTGTTCCCATTAGTTTTCTTCGTGGTAGCTTTGTTTGTGGCTTTCACTCAAACCTGCTGAACTCATCTCATACAGGTTTGGTGTTTGCAGTTAGCACTCAAGCAAACAAATGTGCTTGTGTGTTACACCCACCAGCGCTCTGGTATTACCTGGCTTAGGCCCATTTGTTTTGCTTGAGTGCTAACTACATATTTGAAGCAGGGTGCAGGCCTAACGGGCTAATACGAAACAAGGTAGTTGCTCCACAAAACAAAAACAAAACTACTTTGTATGGTGGAAATCCTTGTTAACGGATACCCCTGGAAAATCACTGAACTCCCGTGGCGATAAGTAGCGCTAAAGTTTTGGTGAATTTTTTCACAGAGGGAGGCTGGGAAGAGGATGTACAGTTTATTTTTTGTGAGATCTGAATTTCAAAATAAAATATTTAGCAACCTGAGCATCCAAATTACGAACTGGTTCTATCATTGTGTTCCTCGCATTGAGATATTTGAAATTAGATCAGATCTTAAGAGATTTCGACGAAATCATTTTTGGGCATAATTTTTACTCCAAAAGATAATAAACATGTGCTTCCAATGGTAACGAAGTTGTACTTCACACTCAAACATACTTGTACTTCGCATGTGGGTAGTCTACTCGCTCCTAGAGTAAGTTTTGCTCTCTACTTAGTGAATCTACTATGTGACGTTGAACACACATGTGTGCTTCATGGCCAAGCGCACATGTGCTTCGCATGTTATAGATGCCAAGCACAAATGGGCTGCAGTTTTAACCTATACTCCTGACTTGTTGCAACTTGTACTCCTCAATGCAACATGTACCTAATCAGTTAGTCAATACAACTGAACTGTACTACAAACATGGGAAATTTGGGTACAGGGGATCTAGGAAAACGTAGAAAGCAATTCATAAGAAAAACAAGGGAGAAAACAACACTTGGCTCCTCTGCGAGCCCCTAGCTTACCCCGTGCTCCACGAGTGACAAGTTCCAAGCGTGCCCCCGGCAGCCCAGCAAGGGGATACCCCTGATTAGTTGTTCCCAGGTATCTTGTGTCTAATTCTATATACCTAAGGGAGTCATTGTCACTAACTTATTTGTCACAACATGCAAGCATGCCACCTCATCATACAACTATGAATAGGATAATGCCCACCTCAACATGCACTCATGCATGGTAAAAGGCCCACCACAACATTCAACCATGCATGAGAAAATGTTTTTCATTTGATTATTCTACTTATATTCAATAAATATAGTTACAACTATACATAATCCAATATAATAACTCATATGACACGTTAATTTTGGTTCTCATGTTATCAACTAAAATTTTCATCAACTAATTTCTGTAGCAACACGGGGTATCCTCTATTACAAAGAAATTGTTGAACCAACAATGGATCATTAATTTCCTATTTCATCCCACAGCTGACAATTTTTGGCAAATCCTTTTCCAACCGCCGTTCTATACAGAACTACGTCTCCACTAAACCCTCTTCTTGTTCCATTTTTATCTCCAATTAATTAACATGAGCGTCAACTTCATCTCGGCTGCTCACTATCCATCTCACTCTTCTCCCATGTGGTTCCTCAATCTCGAGGACACGCCATCTCTGTAGCACCCCATGTTGATGGATCACCCTTTCCACTACAAGAGAGCACTGATGACACATTACGACATTAGATGGCCGCGGTTCCCATCACCCATGGAGGATTGCCACACCAAGCTTTAGATGATTATTGTTGCTGCCCTTGCCTCAAATGCATGACCTCTTTGGGAACAACAATGACATGCAACAACATGTCGGCCGACTGCATGAATTGACCCCATAACTTCCTTATCCAACCTAGGTTCTAATTCGTCTCATTTTTTCTTTATTTTTGTATAATCCCAAATCAGTTAAATGAAAACAATTGGTCTCTACGTTGTGCCCATGTTTTAGTTTGTGTCATCCCAGTGGGTGTGCTTCCAGTGTGTTGCTAGCATGTCCCGTGGGTCCTCCATGTCCCTTGCTAGGTGTATCACATACTTTGATGGTTCTGCACGTGTTCCTTTACCACGAAGGTGGAGTAGGTGGTGGGTGCGTGGCCAACGTTGGTGGCATATGCATTATGCCTAGGCACATAGAAACTAACATTGATATATTTTTGTTGTTGCAAGCAATTTCTATAGACGCAAATTCTATTTTTTGGGCATAAACTTAAAATATTTTAAGCAATGTTTTACAAAAAGAAATTTTAATATCTTGGAAGCACTTTAACTTTACACACGAAGCAATTCTCTAGTCGCTTCAAACACATTTTGACCATGGTGTATACAAAATATTCTCGGCACAAATCCCAAAAGGATTAATGCAGCCTTCAACTCCCATGGTAACAATTTCTATGGCTCACTACTACATATCCGAACACTACTGGCCGCTCATCGCTGACAAGCCACTGACCACGCGTTAGCAATGAGCATTAGCACTGATAAGCAAAGTGGACTGATATATATATATATATATATATATATATATATATCACTGACTGACTACTATAAATGACCTGCCCATGTTGATCAATTAAATCTGACTCTTCGATTTCCCGCGGGCCAGTGTTGTTGTGTACATGGCCAGTTTATAATCCAAGCCCCTCTTCCTTTAACTTTCGCACTCTCTCCGGCCGCATACCCCGCTCTTCTCCATGACCTGAGCCTCCCTTAAACCCTCTCTTCCCTTCCATCGCTCATCCGTGCCAACAGCCTTGTGGCAGCTGGACGCGGCTGTACCCTCGCTGTCCAGAGCGTCGTCCAGCCATTTCTGCTGCCGTGAAGTCCGCCCCTACCACGGACAGCAGTTCTCCAGTGTCGTCGTGTGCAGCTAGGACCAGCTGTCGTGCTAATTGTGGCGACGGGGTTGATCTGCCCTGCGGTCTGGTCTACCGCACCTCCGTGCGTGGTTGTAGACCATGCATGTATTTCCTTCTTCTTTGGTCGTGGCATCGGCCATGGTGGTATGCTTCATTCCTTGTAATAATATACACTAGCAATTTCCAGTCTTCTATGAATCACCACGCTTCACGCCCATAGATTATTGTAGGCTGAGCTGCTGCATGGTTAGTGATTTTAATAGTGATAGCTGCTGCTTACTGAAATTTGGTAATTAAGGATTTTGACTTACGTCAAACTAGTCTATTGGGGTTGCACTACATGCACTTGATTGTTGTATAATGATGTGTGTAAACTACATCTAAATGACCTGTTGATGGATTATTGTAGAATGAGCTATTGTATGCTCATGGATTTTAATAGTGGTAGCCGCTGCTTACAGAAATTTGTTAAGCATTTAGACTTAAATCAAACTAGTCTAATAGTGTTGCACTACAGGCTGTTAGATAATCTAGATTAGTGTTGAGTCGGTTTTGTTGTATTTGTCCAGGTCGTACTTGACTTGGGTCTTAGCCATGTATGAGTACTAGGGGTCCAAGCAGAATACGGTGATTGCATGCCAATACGTGTGTAGGCTGCATGTGTCCGTGTAGGTTTAGGTCAGGACTAGTTGTTCACGTAAGAGTTCGAGTGTAGTTGTAAACCAAGTCGTGTTTAGTTGTGTTTACTCCTTGCCGGACGTGTATATATACACAGGCATAGGGGTGCGTCATTGTAACATCAAACACCGGTCGAGAAAAGAAGAAATAAAGAAAAAGAACAAGGCACGATAGGTGCCTTTGGCAAAAGTTTTTTTTGTGTGCGCGTGTTCATCGTTTTTGATGTGATCGATCCTGTGGGCGAGTTCCAACAATTGGTATCTAGAGCAAGGTTGATTTGAAGCCGCGCTTGCCCTGGGGTGGCGACTTACTAGCGCCTCGGGGCGGGCAATGAAGTCGCTGGGTGGTGCAGCGACGCGGAGGATCAAGAGATCGTTGTTCGGCGGAGCGACAAGGAGAGAGACGACATGCTGTCATCAACAAGGTGGCGGATGGCGATCGTTGACGGGAGCAGTGGTGCCGTGGTGCGGTGCCGGGAAGTCGTCAAGATGGTGGTCCGGGAGTTAGAGTCAAGAAGTCGTGCGGACTAGCACGGTCGGTGGACTGGTCGTCGTCATGTTAGTGAGTCGTCGTCGTCGTCATGTCCAAGTGCTCGTCTCTGTGAGGAGGCGTTGAAGATGAAGCGTGCTCAGGTCGTCTATGTGTCTCGACGAGAGGATCAAGTTCAACTATGTGGGGGCGGTAAACCAGTGAAGGTGAGTCTCTTCAATGAGGCCGTGTCTCTACATGAGGCTGGGGTGCATGGTGTAGTGCACGGGGTGGTGTGATCCACAAGGAGTCGGCATGTATCTCGCTAGGGTGGATGGTGTAGTTCACCAGGTGGTGTTTTCCACAGGTTACTAGCGAGGCTGGGTAGTCCAAGGCATAATTGAAGTGGTCCGTAAATTCGCCAGGTCGAAATTGGAGGGGAGAATGTTGGCAACAATCTAGCCGGCAATTTCACTTGTCGTGGTGCGAGCGGATGAGTCGACAAGGGGTGATCTACAAAATGTCAAGACCGGAGAAGCACAGAAGACATAGTATCTAGATTAGGGAGAGATTGTTAGATAATCTAGATTAGTGTTGAGTCGGTTTTGTTGTATTTGTCCAGGTCGTACTTGACTTGGGTCTTAGCCATGTACGAGTACTAGGGGTCCAAGCAGAATACGGTGATTGCATGCCAATACGTGTGTAGGCTGCATGTGTCCGTGTAGGTTTAGGTCAGGACTAGTTGTTCACGTAAGAGTTCGAGTGTAGTTGTAAACCAAGTCGTGTTTAGTTGTGTTTACTCCTTGCCGGACGTGTATATATACACAGGCATAGGGGTGCGTCATTGTAACATCAAACACCGGTCGAGAAAAGAAGAAATAAAGAAAAAGAACAAGGCACGACAGGTGCCTTTGGCAAAAGTTTTTTTGTGTGCGCGTGTTCATCGTTTTTGATGTGATCGATCATGTGGGCGAGTTCCAACACAGGCACTCGTTGATTGATGTATAATGAAGTGTGTAAACTCCTTTTAAATGAAATATTTTCATTGCAGCTACTTTATATTTTAGTTGCACTTCGCAAAATAATATCAAGAGAAGAGGGAGGCTCAGGTGTAGGCCCGACCTACTCTAGACTCTTGGCTTTGGATACCGGTTGTGTGCCTGCAAGAAGCAAGTCTTGCAGGTTCTTCCGTCTTCACACACACAAGTACCCTTTTATGTCTGGCTTGTTCGTTACCATCTTCTACTTGGAGAAGTCGAGAGAGAGTCCATCAGCGGAGCTGATGACATTGGGCTTAGGTCTATAATTCTTAACTACATTTATTAAGCGAACCAATAAATATCCTATTTAAATTTCCCTGACAAATTTTTATGTATGCAGACCCACATTTTAGGGACACTGCACAAAAGAAGATGATTAGTGTTGTAGGCACGAGCATGTCTTGTCATGACTAGTTCCATTGATTATTAAACTGGGACTTCCATAGAGTGGGTGAGAAAATATATGTCCTGGTCATTAAGAGGCTCGACAAGTAGACTACTGGAGACATCACAATCACAACACACTCATCTTTCTATGCTAATTTTACAATTATGTTGAGTGACATCACAACACACTTATCTTTGTATGTTAATTTTACAAGTATGTTGCCTATGTTGGATGTGAAGTGTGTAAATGTACCTACATATTCTATTATGAAAAAAGTAGTTGTTCAAACGAATGATGTATTCATGTGTATTGTGTTTCTGTATTTTTGTTAGATTTATTTGTCTGGTTGAACAAACATAAATAAAGCATAGATAAGATAAGAGCAATAGAGATATTATTAATGACCGGCCAGCGGTCTGTGATGCGTGATTATCACTGACCCGGTCCAGTGCCGTCTGTGATAGATGACTCATCACTAATCCCGAGGCACTGACTAGCCACTCGATCGTCTGTGGAGATACAACTCGGCCGATCAGTGATATTGGGTTCCATAGTAGTGGCTCATCAAAACTATCAAGCTCTAACTAGATAGAAGCAATCCTTAGTTTCCTTGAAGCAATATTTTTATAGACCGATAAAATAAATTTTCACTAGATCAAAGTGATCACAATTGTAATGAAAGCAATATCTATGGTAAATGGAAACAAAAAAATTCTAACCAGATGGAAGAAAATACTACACTCAAAACAAATAACGGCTTGATTGAATGTGAAGCAATCACCAGCTTCCAAGGAAACAATTCTTGGCGAAGCAAAACAAACAATGATTTTGTGTACTATGCCAACTAAAGTTTGCTAGAAAGACCCCCCCCCCCCCCCCCCCTCCCAAAAATTTTCTTTTTCCACTCCAAACAAATCCCCATTTCACTTATACAAATAGATTTTTATTCCTAGAGGGGTGTTTGGTTGGGCTTTTACTAGGCTTTTTTCACTTTGGCTTATAAGCCGAAAAAACACGTAAAGCACCTTATAAGTCAAAAAAAGCCCAACCAAACGCCCCTCTGGAGGAAGAATAATCGGCATACCGATTGCGCCACTCCCGTCAGTACTACATTTTGTTCTAACCACTACGGTCTGCCATTGGAGATGGAAGAATAGTGCTCGCTTATAATCAGGTGGAATAAAAAACAGACAATAATGTGGATGTGATTTTGTCCACTTACAAAGAACAATCTATATTACAAGTGATAAACGAAAGCAGCCCTCTCACCTGCCCTTTTTTTGTGCTTCATAGACAAATTTAAAAAAATCGTCAAACATAGTAGTAAAATGTCATCTAGTGTCAGCGAAATTAATAGATTTTGAAGGCAGATAAAGGGCAAGTTTTTCTTCAAATATTCTTTTTATTTTACATTTTTCAGAATTTTTTAAAAATTAATTGAAACTTTTCTGAATTTGTTGGTTTTCCTGTATGTCAACTAGAAAAAGGCCATGGGTCCTCTGGAAAAGAAATCCCCATGAGTGGTGGTTTTTTTTACAAAGGGTGGATTTTATTACTCAAAATGAAGCATCAAGTAATACAAACATAGTGAGCACACACCCGGCCTCTGCATAACTAGGATGCAAACAGCCAACACTAACGCGCACACACAAAAAACCGCCGGCAAATAGCAAAGTCATATAAGATCAAAGCTATGCCTAAGCGAGAGAGAAAAAAAAACCGCCCTGAAGCATTGTAAGTCGCGATCGACAAATGACCATCTCCGCACCAATCATCTGATGACACCACAAGGACATCGAAATTCTTCAACAGCAACGCCTTAAGAAAGGGAGCGACACTCAAGCACCGCCGTCACTGGGACCAACCACCAAATGGCAAATTCCAGGTTTTCACCCTGAAGAAATTGTCCGACCATCTCCGAGCAATGCCTTCAACAAGGTAACGACGGCGAAACATCGTCATTGCCAGGTAGAACCGACATGGGTCTGACCTAAGTTTTCACCCTGCAGCTCAAGACCGGGTACTCAAAAAACACCACCACCGAAGTCAAGCATATGTTGTCGCTACCACTTTTCCACGATCCTATGAGCTACATGTCCTGGGTTAGAAAACCGACAGCCTCCGCTGCGCAATCATACCCTCTGCGTCAAGACATCATCCATAGATTGCATGACACTACCGAAGCAACCACTGGATCTTGGAGGGTATCACTCGCAAAGACCTTTCAGTCGCCATCTCAGTCCGCCGTGAGGCCGCTGCCATGCCGAAGTGTTCATCCTGGACCAACACCGACGAAGGAGCACTTCACCACCGATTGCCACCTCGCCGGCCTTGAACACCATCGTGTATATCCGGCCAAGCCTGCAACTGCCTTGAACATGTACCACCCTTGCTGCGGTCCGTGTCGCACCCGTCGCGCCGGAATCCTTTCGGAAGCGCGGCGGAGAATCCCGATCAATCCAAGGACGAGGGACTCAAGCCAGATGCAAGCCGGACCACACCGGTGACACACTGCAGTAGGTGCCGGACATGCAACAGCCAAAGATGTGAGACCAACCGATTGCATCTCTATTAGGCACTACCGGCCATGACGGAGGATCGTGAATCTGCTTCAAGGACTCAACCAGCAAGGAGGCAAGCCAGCCAGAGCCGCGCCACCCTGCAACTAGGAGCCACCACGCCACCGGACGCCAAGCCCCACCGCCAACCGACGGGTCGCGTCGACGCGCTGCCACGAACTGCTGCCCTGCAGCACGGAAGCCACCGGGAGGAGACACCCCGTCGTCGCCGTCTGCCGCGAGGGCTTCGCCCGGCGGCCTCCTCCGACAGCGGCGCGGCGGAAGGAGTGGGTAGATCGGCTGGCGGCGCTAGGTTAGGGCGTGCGCCCGAGTTGCCCTGGGCTGGGCGACGCGGGGCTCCAGGCTTGTAAGATATAAAACAAAAGCTGGAAACAGAGTTCAGGGAGTTTAGAAACTACTCCCTCTGTACCGAAATAGTTGTTGTTCTATGTTTGTAGTGCAAAATTCGTCACGTACAATTTTTTAGGTTGTTTCCTAAACGGCCCTCCCACCTCTTGCTTGCTCACCTAATCCCTAGCTCGGCGCCGCCACTGCCTCTCCCTCACAGGCGTCACCGGTGCCTCTCCCTCGCACGCGTTGCCGGTGTCTCTCTCCCGCTTTGCTTCCGCCTCTCCCTCTCACACCGTCGCCGCCTCTCCGTTTGCCCCGTCGCCGTCGCCCCTTCCAAGATCTCATTTTTTACTTTCCGGCATCGGCAGGCCGCCAGATCGACCTACGTGCCGAGAAGAGCCCAAAGAAGGCGGCGAGCATGCCGGCATCAGCGCCCATCATGGTAGCGGCCTCGCAAGAGGCGTGGACGTCGATGGACTCGATGTACTCGGGGTTGAGTATATTGATTAGATTGGAGACATAGGATAGACTAGGAAATATTATGGCTTGTCTTATACTTCAAGTAGATCACGTACTCCTATATATATGCCCACCAGGCTCAACAAATAAAACATTGATTCCACCAATCCCTCTCTATCCCTTCTAACATGTATCAGCCTAACCGATCCTAACCCTGGCTGCTGCCCGACACTTCCGCCCGCGCGCCGCCCCCGGGGCGGTCGGCCTCCATGACCGCCGCTGGAGGCCGCGCCTCCCGTACCTAGGGTTCGTCCGCCGGTCGTGTTGACCGGCTGCCCTAGAGAGTCTTTTTTCCGAGCTCTTGCTCCGGGTTTTTCTCTTTTCCAATGGTCATCTTGATCGGTGTTTTTTTTTTGGTTTTCCGATCTAAGATCGGTTTGTGTCACCCGCCGCCGTCGACCCCGCGCCTCTACTCCGACACTGGCGCGACCACCCGGCCTCCTCCCTGACCCGGTGGCCTCGCGCCATGCGGCAGCCCATCACCGCCGTCGTTCGCGCGCCGGCCCGCCCGTCGATCTACGTCGGCCGTCACCGCCCTGCTCCGACCGGGACTCCTGCATCGCCCCAACCAGGCGGCCTCGCGCCATGCGGCGGCATATCACAGCCGCCGTTCGCGCGCCGGCCCGCCCGTCCATCTACGCCGCGCCTGTACGGTCGCCCTGCCGACCGTCGTCGCCGGCTTCATCTCGGACTCCGCCGCCAACCCGCCTCCACCGAGCAGCGTCCCCAAACTCGCGCGCGATCGGATTGATCACCCGCCCGCCGCCGCGATCCACCTCATCTACGCCGTGCGACCGACCTGGCCCGTTGGTTGCGCGCGGCTCCGCAGGTACCGCGCGCCCCTACACTGATTGAGCAACGGGTTGCCGCTGCGTCGCCCCGTTGGGCCGCAGCGGCGCTGCCCCGTGGTTCTCCCTGTGGCTACACCGATCTGCGCTGCCGCTGCATCGCCCCTTTGGGCCGTAGCGTCGCGGCATGTGGTCCCCCCCGCCGCCCTGAGGCTATTCCCGTGGTTACACCAATCCGCGTGCTGCCGCTGCGTCGCCTTCGGGCCGTAGTGCCGCGGCCCACGGTCAACCGCCGCCCCGAGGCCGTCCGCTCCAGGCCGTCCCCGAGGATACACCGACCCTCGCGCTGCCGCTGCGTCGCCCCGTCAGCCCATAGCAAGCGTGGCACGCTGTCCCTGCAACCGCCCCAAGGTCTTCCCGCCGTCGCCCCGACCCGCCATCCCGCCGCTACTGCATCGCCCCTTCGGGCCATAGCGCCGCCGCCCACGGTCCCCTCCGTTGTCCCCGCACGTCGACTTCCCGTGGTATGCGCCGCGCCGCCTCCCTCGGTGCGGGAACGCCACCGTCCGTGCCAATCTTCGTCATGATGTCAGGGTTCCTCGCCTACTTCGAGTACCGCCGCCGCCCTACTAACCTAGCCGCCGCCGCCGCTCTTCCTCGGCCGCCGCCGCTGCCGATCCGCCCCCTTCGTCTTCGTCCAGCACTACCCCGTCGCAACATCGCCATCATCTACCCCGACCACTTCATCTACTCCGATAACCGCGGGCGACATTAGGCCTGCGCCGATTGGCGCCGCAACCGTCGTCGAGTCCTTCTCTGCTGGCCTCTCCGACTTCTCCGACATGGAGTACAGCTCGTGCAGGTCCTAGTCTACGCATGCCCGGTGCTGGCAACATCGATGCGTACCTTCGTCCACGACGTGTCTCCGGGCCTGGCAAGCCTGGTGCGGCGCTTCGTCAATTTCGTCTTCGTCCGTCTACGCATGCCTGATGCTGGCAATAGCGACGCGTGCCTTCGTCTACGATGTGTCTCCGGGTTTGGCAAACCCGGCGCGATGCTTCGTCACCACCGTCTTCTTCCCGGTGCACCACTACTTCGACACCACTGCGCCTATGACTAACTCGGCGCATCCTTGCGCCCGCGGCTCCACGGCGACTTCCTAGAGACTGGCCACCCCGACTCGACATCAACCATGGCATTCTTCGCACGGTTACCTCGACCACGGCTACACCATCCTTCGCTCTCGGCTACATCGACCAATGGCACAAAGGGCTACCACGTTACTTGAGCAACCTCGTCAGTTTTCACTCCAGCCACGACTTCTGCAATGTATCGACCGCTACGACTGTGGGGGAGTGTCCGTTGGTTTGCCTTCGGATTCTTCTCCAGTCTCGCCGTCTGCGTCGCTACCGTTGTGACTGCGGTGAGATGTTGAGTATATTGATTAGATTGGAAACATAGGATAGACTAGGAAATATTCTGACTTGTCTTATACTCCAAGTATGTACTCCTATATATATATGCCCACGAGGGTCAAGCAATAAAATATCGATTCCACCAATCCCTCTCTATCCCTCCTAACAATCGGTGTCGCCGTCGCTGAGCTGCGTCCCAATGCTGACGTCGCTGCTGCTGGACGCCAGCGCTGGGTGGAAGAAGATGCCGACCCCGTGCGTCGTGCAGGTGGCTGGCGGGGGCGTGGAGGTCGGCGCCACCAAAACAAGTTGGTCCTCTCGATCGAGCAGAGCAGGTCAGAGCAGAGCAGATCCTGACGAGCGGGTCCTCTTCGCCTTGGTCTCTTCTTCATCCTAGACTGAGCGGAGCATCTATGCTTCATCCTGCAGGTCAAGTACCAGTCGTCGTGCTCTGTACTGAAATTCAGTTCACTTTCTTAAGTACTCTTTCAGTCATATTTGCTCAAGTAGTACTGAAATTAGCCCCCTCGTATCATCTTCTGCTTCATAATTTTTCCTTCGAACATTTGCTTCAGTTAGTATGTGATTAATTTCCCATTTCAGTATTTCACACAACCAATTCACTGCTTCCAAGGTGTATCAGGTCCCCATGGCATTGGCAAGAAGAAGAATGGATACTCAAATCAAGTCAGAATACACCTGGAACAAGGATCACATCACCTGGAACTGCGTGATGTACCCATCACCGCGCGTGGCGAACATCTCCGCCATCGGACGAGGGGAGCGGGGGAAGAACGGGATCCCCAGCACGACGACGGTGCACACCCGGTACATCAGTAGTACTCAAGTAGGTTCAGTCATCTTTGCTCAAGTAGGTTCACTTTCTTAAGGTGATGCTGCTGCTGGAGTAGTACTGAAATTCACATAATGTGATGCTTCTACTGTAGTACTCACATTGCGGGAGCATATTCAGTGATTCAGTTTGGAGGACTTGCTGCTGTTTTGTTCCAAGCAGGAGTGCTTAAAATGGAGTAAAATGTTCAGGACATGCTGCTGTTTTAGTGTAGCAAATGCAGCAGGAGTAATCTGTTTCAAAATGTTCAGGAGTGCTTAAAATGGAGTAGTGTAGGACTTGTTGTTGTTTTCTTCCAAGCAGGAGTAGCTACTGTTACTTTTTATTCAATTAGAACTAAATGAATCTTCTCAGTTAAGTGAAACCTTTTTCTTCAATTAAATTACATCTGGAATAAATATAAATCATGGTCAACATATAAATATTCTTTGCTTTGCATATGTAATATTCCCAATTTAAATTACATCTGGATGTTGTAGTTGATGTTTTTGTTGAAACCAAACCAACGCAAATCTTTGGCTGACGATAAGGACAATCTCAAGGATTAAAACATAGGGACAGCTCAGGAATTGTTTTCTGCATTCAGTATTTGACTGACTGTTAGCAATCCCCAAAAGTGTTTTTCTTGCTGAATTTTATTTAGTTTAAACTGACTTTAGTTTGCAGAGAGATCCCCAAGCAATCCCCAAACTGTTAGCTCCCCTGGTTCACCTACATCTGTCATATGCACACACTTTGCAGAGAGATCTGATTCATACACTTTCAACACAATGAGAGAAATCTGGGGCACACAAAATTTTGTAGGTAATCAAAAAGTTTATTCAGTTTCTCTACTATGCAATGCACACACTTTCTGGTGCACACACTTTGCAATGACCATGGATAGTAAGCATTTGCTTGGTTATGAACTCTTATGGTACAGCATGTTTATCAAATCTGTTTTTACTGTTACTGTACGTACATGTTTATGAAATCTGTGTTTACTTTTACTGTGAATACAGTAAGCTGAAGAAGTAATGATCATGATCATGATCTTGTAGTTTCAGTAATGATCATGATCATGTAGTTTCAGTAATGATCATGATCTTGTAGTTTCACTAATGATCATGATCATGTAGTTTCAGTATGATCATGATCTTGTACAGTTTCAGTGATGATCATGATCATGCTCAACTCTCTTCTTCCCCTTCTCTTTCTTCTCTCCTTCTCCCTACCTTATCCCTCTCCCTGGAATGCTAGTAATATTACTGTAATTGATTAATGAATGTTTATTTCAGTAATGATCATGGATGTGCCATTTGAACACAGTAATGATCATGGTCTTCGTCGTGTGGAGTGCAACTGAGGTTGAACTCCGTGGATCTTCATCGGCTATACCTATTTCCCTCTTGCAGGTGCCGTGTCGTGCCGTGCCGGACGATCTGGAGCCGCAGTTGCTTCTCGGGCTGGGGCTGGAGTTGGCTTCACCTGCGCCTGCCTCTGCCTGGAGCTGCGCCTCCTTCTGCCTGGACCTGCTTGCTAGCTGGATTTGCAGATGGTGGAGGAGGGAGGCGGGGTATCTGCTGGAGGAGGAGGGAGGCAGAGCTGCTGGATATGGGCGGAGGGCTGAGGAGGTGGAGGGAGGCGGAGGATATGGGTAGAGGGCGGAGGAGGAGGAGGGAGCTGCTGGATCTGGAGAGGGCTGGAGGTAGAAGGAGGAGGCGGAATTCAAATTTTGCCAAGGGGTAACCTGGACATTTTCTCGGTTTTCACATGGTCGGAGAATTTCTCCAACGACATGTACTGTATTTCGGTACAGAGGGAGTACAACTGAATTCGACTTGATCAACCAAAATGAGAGCTCCTAATTGTCGCTTCAGGCGTCAAAAAGTCTGGCCACGACCGGGCTGAGTCCTAACTCGCACGAGGCCAGCTAGTTTCTACGCTAATTGTTGGCCCTATCACAGACGGATCACCACACACTCATTTTTTTTGGGCTTTTAGCTGTTGTGTTTGCGATTGTAAAAAAACATAATCTGCTTTTCTAGATTAAAAAAATCACGCAACCAGAAAATTTATCATGAATGTGACAAACAGTGATTTAAAAATCCAGGAATTAAAAAGTGTAAGAATTAAAAAAACATTTGAGGATATGAAAACTTATTCGTGAATTTTTAAAAATGCTTGCTAATTTTACAAAATATTGAAGAATTCAAAAAACGATCGTGAATTCTAAAAAAATGAAGAACTCAAAAAAAGTTTGCCCATATGGAAAATGTTCCTGAATGGAAAACATTTGAAATAATCACGTACTGAAAAAAAGTTCATGAATTTCGTGGATTCAAGAATTGTTAAAGGATTTGAAAAAGTTCATGAAATGCAAAGTATGTTCATGGATTTGAAAAGCATTCACAAAGTCAAAAAAGAGTCCATGAACATGGAAAAGGTTCACAAACTTGGAAAACATTCATGAACTTGAGAGAAGTTCACAATTTTTTTTAAAAAGTTCAGAGCGTCGTGGCAGCTGGACGCGGCTGTACCCTCGATGTCCAGAGTGATGTCCAGCCGTTTCTGCTGCCGTGAAGTCCGCCCCTACCACCGGACAGCAGTTCTCCCGTGTCGTCGTGTGCGGCTAGGACCGGGTGTCGTGCTAATGGTGGCGACAGGGTTGATCTGCCCTGCAGTCCGGTCTACCGCACCTCCGTGCGTGGTTGTAGACCATGCATGTGTTTCCTTCTTCTTTGGTCATGGCATCGGCCGTGGAGGTATGCTTCATTCCTTGTAATAATAAACAGTAGCAATTTCCAGTCTTCTATGAATCACCATCCTTCAAGCCCATAGATTATTCTAGGCTGAGCTGCTGCATGGCTAGTGATTTTAATAGTGATAGCTGCTGCTTACTGAAATATGGTAATTAAGGATTTGGACTTAAGTCAAACTAGTCTATTGGCATTGCACTACCCACTACATGCACTTGATTGTTGTATAATGAGGTGTATAAACTACATCTAAATGACTGTTGATGGATTATTGTAGAATGAGCTTGTGCTCATGGATTTTAATAGTGGTAGCCGCTGCTTACAGAAATTTGTTAAGTATTTAGACTTAAGTCAAACTAGTCTAATAGTGTTGCACTATAGGCACTCGTTGATTGATGTATAATAAAGTGTGTAAACCCCCTTTAAATGAAATATTTTCATTGCAGCTACTTTATATTTTAGTTGCACTTCACAAAATAATATGAAGAGAAGGGGGAGGCTCAGGGGTAGGCCCGACCTACTCTAGACTCTGGGCTTTGGATACGGGTTGTGTGCCTGCAAGAAACAAGTCTTGCAGGTTCTTCCGTCTTCACACACACACAAGTACCCTTTTATGTCCGTCTTGTTTGTTACCATCTTCATCTTGGAGAGCCAAGAGAGAGTCCATGAGCGGAGCTGATGACATTGGGCTTAGATTATAATTCTTAACTACATTGGGCTTTTTTCACTTTGGCTTATAAGCCGAAAAACACATAAAGTACCTTATAAGCCAAAAAAAAATCTAAATAGGTGTTTTTTTGGCTTATAAGCCAAAGTGAAAAAAACCAAGTAAAAGCCCAACCAAACGCCCCTCTAGAGGAAGAATAATCGGCATACCGATTGCGCCACTCCCGTCAGTACTTCATTCTGTTCTAACCACTACGCTCTGCCATGGGAGATGGAAGAACAGTGCTCCTTATAATCAAGTGGAATAAAAAACTGACAATAATGTGGATGTGATATCCTCCACTTGCAAACAACAATCCATATTACGAGTGATAAATGAAAGCAGCCCTCTCACACTACAGGAATCAGCTTCTTTGCCGTCTGCCATGGCAGACGGCAAAGGCATGAATGGCGGTCGGCAAAGCTCTTTGCCGACTGCTAGCTGTCGGCAAACAGTCCGGCTCAATTCCTGCCGGTAAAGGCCTTCTTTGCCGTCTGCTTCAGAGAAGCGGACGACAAAGGTTTATGCCGTCAGCCGTTTGCGGCCAGCAGACGGCAAAGAGCATAGACGGCAGTGAGGTGAGGTGGGAGCCGTTAGGGGTTAACGGCGTGCTTTGCCGTCAGCCGGCAGACGGCAAAGAGGCTAAGGTCTTTGCCGTCTGCTGGCGGACGGCAAAGAGCCCAAATAGGAGTCACTGGGAAGCTGCCACGTGGCCTTGTTTGCCGTCTGGTAGATGTCGGCAAAGGGATTTGAATCTTTGCCGTCTGCCAGCAGTCGGCAAAGACCTTAGCCTCTTTGCCGTTCTGCCAGCTGCGCAAAATGCCCAAATAGGCAACCCAGTGTTCCCAGGTTGCACAGGTAGCTGCCACGTGGCCTTCTTTGCCGACTGCTAGCTGTCGGCAAAGCTCTTTGCCGACTGCTAGCTGACGGCAAAGCCTTTGCCGTCTGCTAGCAGACGGCAAAGAGCCTATAAAACCCCTGTTTTAATTGAATTCATTCAATTTGACAGAAATTCATAGATATAACCAGATAATACATATATACACAACAAGCATATCCAACAATATATTTCCACAAGTCCAACATATATCCATATGACATAAGAAGTTTCCAACACATATCCATAGTGACATACACATCCAAACAAGTTCCCAAACATGTTTTCAAAAACAAAAAGGAAGCACAAAGAATATATGAGTCCATCAATGCAAGCTTCCTCATCTCAAGCAAATCTGCAAATTGGAAATGAAAGTTAAGAAGAAAGAAGAGGAAAGAAGAAGAAGAAGAAAAGAAGAAAGGAAAATAAGAAGAAGATTTTATATTCTCTTTCTTTCTCTCCCTCCCCCTCTTCTTTATCTTCTTCTTTTCCAACAAATGTAGTTAAAAAAGCCAATTTAGAGCTAAGCTAGGTAAATAGTTCATTTTGGAGATAAGCTAAGTTCAATGTATCATATTGGAGCTAACCTACGTAAACTTGGTCATTTTGGAGCTAAGTAAGTTTAAATGGATCATATTGAAGCTAACCTAGGTAAACTTGGTCATTTTTGAGCTAACCCTACGTAAAAATGTCATTTTTTGCTATGCTAGGTAAAAATGCTAAGTGTGTAGGTCAATTTAAAGCTAACTTAGGTAAATAGTCATTTTGGAGCTAACGCGGGTAAAATGGATCATATTGTAGCTAACTTAGGTAAACTTGGTCTTTTTGGAGCTAACGTAGGTAAAATGGATCAATATGGAGCTAACATAGGTAAACTTGGTCATTTGGAGCTAACCTGGCTAATTAGGCCTTTTTGAACATTACTAAGCTTATTGTGTCATTTTAGAGGACAACAAGCTAAGTATATGACATTTATGAGGTAGCAAGGTTATTATGCCATTTACGAATAAAAACAAGTAAGAGGAGGAAAGAAGAGAAGAAGAATAAGAAAAAGAAGAATAAGAAAAGAAAAGAAAGTTCTTCTTCTTCTTCTTTTCTTATTCTTCTTCTTCTTCTTCTTCTTCTTCTTCTCTTCCTATTCCTTCTTTTCTTCCTATTCCTTGATTTTCTTCATCTTATTTGTCATTTGTGGACTAATAGCAATAATTATGTCATAAATGGGCTAAATAGGCTAAGCAAGGAGGAAAGAAGAAGAAGAAAAGAAGAATATAAAATAATAGAAAATAAAGAAAAGAGAAGATAGAAGAAGATGTTCTTCTTCTTCTTCTTCTTTTCTTATTCTTCTTCTTCTTCTTCTTTTCTTTCTTCTCTCCTTTCCTTCTTTTCTTCCTATTCCTTGATTTTCTTCATCTTATTTGTCATTTGTGGACTAAATAGGCAAATTATGTCATAAATGGACTAAATAGGCTAAATAAGAGGAGGAAAAGAAGAAGAAGAAGAAGAAGAAGAAATAAGAAAAGAAGAAGAAGAAGTTCTTCTTCTTTTTCTTATTCTTCTTCTTCTTCTTCTTCTCTTTTCCTATTCCTTCTTTCTTTCCTATTCCTTGATTTTCTTCATCTTATTAGGTCATTTGTGGACTAAATAGCTCAATTATGTCATAAATGGACTAAATAGGCTAAATAAGAAGAAAAATACCGTTATCACGGAGGTGAAGGACCGGTCGGGGCTGCGCCAGTGCCAGACTGAGGTGAAGGGCCGGTCGGGGTTCCACCAAGGCCAGACGGAGAAGCATCGGTTGATGCTTGTCGGGAAGCATTCTACACCAAAGATCATTTCCAATGTCTCTTTAGCATGATGCAACATAAATGTGAATACTAGTAACTAACGACCATTCAAATCAAACTCACCGTGGTCGCCGGAGCAATCTGGGGCATCGGCGGAGGGGTCTGACCGCTTTTCTCGCACATGCTCTACACATTTGGTTCTCACGAGTTAGTCATATTAGTTAGTAATGGAACAAACATTATGTGCATGATTTGGCTAATATGCAGGAGAAATGTACCACCAAGATGTCGTATAGGGCCCGGTTTTGAGCATCGTTCCGGTTCCTCTCCTCCTCCAACAGCCTGGCCGTCCTCTCCTCCAGCTCCCTCTCCCTCTCCTCCGCCTGCCTTCTTGCCGCCTCCAAAAGCGTCTGCGTGTTTGCTCTCTCTTTCTCAAGAGCAGCCTGCAACACACCACTCCTCGTTAGCATTGTAATCATCGACGGACGCACACACAATGTAATGGATAGGAAAGGTATCCGAGCCTTTTTTTAGCTAACTAAAGCATATTTAGGCATTTTATAGAGCTATCTTAGGTTATTATGTCATTTTAGAGCTAATTATGTCATAAATTAACAAGCTAAGATTATTTTACGTCATTATTGAGCTATCAAAGGTAGTTATGCAATTTTTTAGCTAACTAAAGCATATTATGTCATTTTAGAGCTAATTATGTCATAAATGAACGAGCTAAACTAAGTTTAGGTCATTATTGAGCTATCCAAGGTAGTTATGCCATTTTTTAACTAAGTAAGCATTATTGAGCTATCCAAGGAAAAATGCTATCATGTAGAATGAAATTGCATGAATCATGAAGCAAACCACATACCCAGTGACCCCCGTACTCAAACAGGTCGGAGCTCCCTTGATGGTGTGGCACACCAACCATTTGGGCACGATTATCCTTGGCCCTTTGGTGTTCGACTAGCCATTTGGGAGAGCACCACTCATCCACCAACGCCTCCCAACAGTCCATCCTATCCGCACACCATCTCGGGGGCACCTAAGTTAGTCAAGAGAAATTTCAGCGCTACGCCTACGAATCAAATCAAGAGAACTAAGTTCAAGGCCTTAAGAATAGGTAATTACCAGCATGTACTTCTCCTTAGTCAGAAACTTTCCGCGACACTTCTTCTTCGCCCTCCTAATACCCTTCGAGGCGTAGTAGTCTCGAACGGCCTGCAGCCGAGCCTCGTGCCGTAAGTTCTTAAGTAGGCGCTTGCACTCGACTTCGACAACCGAAGCCGCAGCCTCCTGCTCTCCATCTGAAATCCTGTAGAAGGTCTGCAGTCAAACAAGACAACGCTGATTAGTAAAATCACTACGTACTGTTGATCTTTAATTCTGTAAAGGAGAAATTACCCAGAACCGACGGAACACAATGTCGGCCACCGTCTCGCACTCGACACCGGCGACCATCTCCCCCGGCGGGGCCGGGGCAGCCTCGTACAGCTCCCAGCTAAGTGCTAGCTATGGAACCTGACCCTCACCGGGCAACGTGACCCACCCAGGGAAGTGCTGCCGGCAAAGCACACCAAGGACCTGGTTGGGCCTGCGGACACCACGGGGGTGTACCCAGCCCCTGCAGTATGTCAAGGCCAATGCATTAGATATTAATTTGAAGAAACATGAAGGCAAAAGGTTAAAAAAGAGTAAATTCACTTACTTCAACCCATTAGGCTGTATCAACCACCTCTGGTCGGGGGTCGTCGGCACGGGCGGGAGCTTTGTACCGCCACGCTGGTAGACCTTCTTGCCCTTGTCAACCATCTCGCCCTCGCTGTAGCTATCATCAGAGAAGGTGTCCTCGCTATCATCAGTAGGGCCACTAGCATCTGGAGTCTCGTGCGAAGAAGACTCCGGGACTGGAGTCTTCTGGGACGAAGACTCTGGGACCGGACTCACGTGGGGCGAAGGAGAGGCGCCCAGAGTCTGGTGGCGCGAAGGATCAGCGACCCCAGTCTGGTGGGGCGAAAGATCCACGACCCGAGTCTGGTGGCGTGAAGGAGAGGCGACCCCAGTCTGGTGGGGCGAAGGATCCGCGACCCGAGTCTGGTGGGCCGAAGAATCGACGACCGGAGGCTCATGGACCGGAGTCCGAGATGGGTCCACGTCAGACGGAGCGGTCCTGTGGTCGGGTGAATCAGCTAGGGGTGGCGGCGAGGAAGGCGTAGCAGCCTTCCTACCTCTCCCGCTGCCACGTCCACCTCTAGCAGCCTTCTTCGTCCTCCCCCGACCTCTGCCGGCCGAAGAAGAAGGGCCCGCCGGTGCTGACTGCATACTGTCTAGCAGCGCTCTCCGGAGGGGCTGGGCTGGAATAATGGAAGCACCCCTCCCAGGAGCGCTCGCACGAGGCTCGGAGCGCTCTGGACCCTTGCCCACCATCCTGTCAACACCTGCAATGACAAAAAGTAAACGACATTAGTATAACATAAAAAATTTGATCCTGACGAAATTCTGCATCGGATCCGGAGCAGAGCATATAGGAAAACGAACCCAATCTACACATACTCGGGCTGTCCATGGATAACGTTGGACAATTCGAAAGAATCACGATTATAAATATGCAAATGCATGCATATTTATAGATGTAACCCTTTCGAACGGGAGACGCATAGTGGTTACGCATACTGATGACGGACACCTATAGCTAGCTAGTTTCATTGGCACGAAGACCGGAATAGAGCAAATGTAGGGGGGAGGAGGAGATGTCATTTGTGCTCACCAAGGAAAGCAGGGGCGGAGCTCGTCGAACGCACGGGGAGGTCGTCAAACACCACACCCTTGCAGCGACGAAACAACTGCACATTTTAAATCCACCTGATTAACACAAATATATATGATGTTTTGCATAACAAAATCGAAAAATATACGACCTAACTCATAATTCACAAATATATACCCCTTCGGGGTCGGGGTCGGGGCAGGGTCGGGGTGTGGTGTCAGGGTGTAGGTGTCGATCGGGATGTCAGGATGTCGTATTCGGGGTCGATCAGTGTTGTCGATCAGGGTGTCGTGTCAGGGTCAGGTGAAATTTCATGAAGAGACATAAACATCAAGTGAAACAATTAACATTGTACAAAGTTGAAAACTTGCTACTACGACGAGGTAAAGTTCCTTTGCGAAATCTATAGTCTTGAAAGCGATATATAATAGCATCATCATCAACCTTTGCAAATATTTCTCCGTCAGTTAATTATTTGGTCAGTAGCACAACGATAAAACAGTACTGCAGTAGCAAATACAACATTATAGCAAGCAGATCAAAAAATGTTCAATCTACAAAATTTTAACACACAGCAAGGCAGTAGCAGTCAGTGTAGCACAATGCACATGCACATATTATCCTGTCTGTGAGTGAGTGAGTCTGTCCATTACCATCCGGCTCTTCAGTGCGGCTACGGCTGCGGCAGACGGCGTGGCGGACAGGCAGAGTCGCGGAGACCAGGGCAGGGAGGCCGGAGCCCGGAGCAGAGCCGCGTCAGAGTGTAGAGCCGCAGCCCCCGCAGAGAGAGCGGAGAGAGGGAGAGCGGCGAGCGGGCGGCGTCAGTGGCGGAGGCGCGGAGCCGGCGAGCACCGGAGGGGGCAGCGGCAGTGGAGGAGGGGAGGGGGCGCCGGTGGTGGAGAGGGGAGGGGGCCACGTGGAGGGGGGAGGGCGCTGATGGAGGGAGGAGTGAGGGCGTCGGTGGAGGAGAAGGTAGGGGGCTTTGCTTTTATTGAGGTATTTGATTGTTTCGGGCTGTTATTTTTCATTTGTGGTCCTTCTTCTTTTTTTGTCTTGTTGTTCTTCTCTGGTCTGTGGAAGGAGGGGGCGGCGGCGGCCTGTGCGGGAGGGGGCGGCGGCGGCGGCGGCCTGCGCGGGAGGGGGCGGCGGCGGCGGCGGTGGCGGCCTGCGCGGGAGGGGGCGGCGGCGGCGGCGGCGGCCTGCGCGCGTGCGGGAGGCAGAGGGTGGGGAGGCGGGAGAAAGAGATGGAGGAGGGCGCGCGCGCGGGGGGCCAAATTAACCCCCCGCATTGCCGTCTGTTTCTTTGCCGTCCGCCAGCAGACGGCAAAGAGGATGACCGTTAGACGGCCACCGCCGTGAAACTGTGGGCCCCTCTTACCTCTTTGCCGTCTGCTGGCAGACGGCAAAGAAGTGGCCCGTGTGACCTACCCAGTGCAGTACTCCCGTGGGGTCCACTTTGGACTTTGCCGTCTGCTGGCGGATGGCAAAGAACTCTTTGCCGTCTGCTGGCGGACGGCAAAGAGCTGGCAGATGGCAAAGACCCTGTTTGCCATCAGCTGGTTCTTTGCCGTCTGCTTTGAGAAGACAGACGGCAAAGAGCCTCTTTGCCATCAGCTGGCAGACGGCAAAGAGCTGGCAGATGGCAAAGACCCAGATTCCAGTAGTGTCACCTGCCCTTTTTTGTGCTTCATAGACCAATTTAAAAAAATCAAACGTAGTAGTAATTTGTCATCTAATATCAGCGAAATTAAAAGATTTTGAAGGCAGATAAAGGGCAAGTTTTTCTTCAAATATTCTTTTTATTTTACAATTTTCAGATTTTTTTTAAAATTAATTCAAACTTTTATGAATTTGTTGGTTTTCCTGTATGTCAACTAGAAAAAAGGCCATGGGTCCTCTGAAAAAGAAATCCCCCTGAGTGGTGGTGCGTGGTCATAAAACAAAAGCTGGAAACAGAGCTCGTACAGTTTAGAAACTACTAATGATTAACCTAAATGAATTCTATAAATTTATGAGTGTTGGAGCACAACTGAATTCGACTTGATCAACCAAAATGAGAGCTCCTGATTGGCACTCCAGGCGTCAAAAAGTCTGTCCACGAACGGGCTGAGGCCCAGCTCGCACCAGGCTAGCTGGTTTCGGACGCTAATTGTTGACGCTATCGCAGACGGATCACCACACACTCATTTTTTCGGGCTTTTAGCTGTTACCGTTTGCAATTGTAAAAAAAACAGAATCTTCTTTTCTAGATTAAAAAAATCAAGCAACCAGAAAATTTATCATGAATGTCAAAAACAGTGATTTAAAAATCCAGGAATTTAAAAAGTGTAAGAATAAAAAAATTCACGGATATGAAAACTTATTCGGTAATTTTTTAAATGCTTGCTAATTTGACAAAATATTGAAGAATTAAAAAAATGATCGTGAATTCTAAAAAAGTGAAGAATTAAAAAAAAGTTCGCCCATATGGAAAACGTTAGTGGATTTGACAAAATCCCAAATTTCAAAAAATTCGCACATTTGAAATAATCATGAACTGAAAAAATGTTCATGACCTAAAAAAAAGAGCGTGAATTCGAAAATAAAATCATGAATTTTGTGGATTCAAGCATTGTTAAAGGATTTGAAAATTTTCATGAAATTCAAAAGATGTTCATGAATTTGAAAGACATTCACAAAGTCAAAAAGAGTCCACAAACTTCGAAAAGGTTCACAAATTTGGAAAAAAAGTTACGAATTTGGAAAATATTCATGAACTTGAGATAAGTTCCTAAATTTTACAAAAATGTTCACGTACTCAAGAAAACGTCACTCGTAAATTTGGGAAGTATTCATGAATTTCAAATTATGTTCATTAATTTCTAAAAGATGTACTGAACGCAAAAAAAAAATCATGCATTTAAAAAATCAGGTTATTTGCGTATTTTACAAAAAAATACAAATTTGAAATTTATTGAGTTTGAAGAAGGAAAAAAAAAAGAGAAATAATAAAAATAAACCAAAAATGTCAAATAGAAAACCGACCAAAAACAGAATTAAAAACTTAGAAAACCAGCCTTGAAAACTGAAGGAACCTGTTTCCAAAACCGTAATGTGAGAAGAAAAGAAAAGAGCATGCAGTGAGAAGAAATAAATCGGCAAGGCTCAAGGTCGAATGGGCTGTGTGCCTTCTATACCGAAACAATAGAAAGTGGAGCCTTAAACGCTGAAAGAGTTTGAAACTAAAATCGCTTTTTTTTTAAGGAAAGAGTTGACGAAACGACTCTGGACTTGTAGGCGAGCTTTGAAACTTGTTCTCATAAAAAACAAAAGAGTCCCCTAAAAAAAAGTAGAGCTCCGTAACTGGGCCGATACCGATTGTGCGTCCGGAGCATACAAAGGAACGGCTCAGGGTTCGTCTTCTTTATATGTTTCTGCGGCGGCGCGTCGTTCGATTTGCTGGGGTTCTACTGCGATCAAGAAGATGCTGCAGGGTTGCACCGATGCCTTTGTCGTCGTCAAGCAGGGTGTGGAGTCCTCGGCGGCCCCGGCAGCAGCGGCATGTGGAAGCTAAGGGAAGAAGTATCGGCTGAAGAAAAGCGAGCTCAGGGCCATATTTGCCCTCAGGCCGGAGCCTTTCCCCCTGCAGATGACTATCTCGAGCTGGCCCCCTTCTTCCCGCCAGGGTGGCTCGAGCAAAAGAAGCGGGTGGAGGAGGAGGATGCGGTCCACTTTGCGAGTATGGACGCAGAGTTGGAGGCTTTCCGGCAGCAGGTGATTGAGGGGGTCAGGAAGAACGGCTACTTCGAGGTTGACGAGGACCCCTCGGAGGCCAGGGAGGAGGCTAATGAATACTCCAGGCAAGAAATGGCTGAGATCGACTTCAGCGAACTCCGTCTCCTTGATGCTAGACCAAATGTGCCATAGCCCAAAGTATTTCCTTACGTTCCTCCTAATATCGATGACGAGGACGCCGCTCTTCTAGATGATATTCCAATCGATGATGATTTTGAAGAGGACGATGCTCTGCACATCAACGAAGAGGACCTTGAAGGGGAAACCGCCGACGCTCACAAGCTTGTTCCTCCTACTCAGTCCAGCTGAGAAGACGATTCAGTTGTTCTATCTCTATCTATTCTATCCAATTATGTTTAGCAGATGTCTCTGTCGCGGATCCATCCATGTGGGTTGCTTGGGTCTATCTATCTGTATTAAGTGTGCTCCTGTTGTGTTAAGTTTGGAGCATCGACTATAATTTACAACTCTGTTTTGCTACTGCCATGTGGTTGTTTTGCAATTGCAATTGGCCCACAAGGTTGATTGTCTGGAAATCAACATGGCCCCAAGAAAGTTGTGTTTCCCTTACTAAGAAAGTTTTGCTATTGCAATTGCTTTTTTGTTCTTTACTGGGGATGCTGTTTCGGGGTCATAGAGTCCCTAACCAATCTCGATAGTTGCCACTAATCTGCGTGACCTCTTCAATGGTTATCTGAATGTTCTGTGTTTTCGCCAAGCATGCAGATGTTGTTGCAATGTCTTAGTCAAGTTTTGGTTTTCATTGTCCAAATCACAATTGTGCGTTTTCAGGTTTTTGATAGGCTTTTCAACCGAACAAACCCGTGATGAAATCAAAAAGTTGATTTGTAATCTTTGGGGAACCGGTGATAGAAGGGGAGCCGGCGACGTTCGATCTGTTGAGGGAGGCAGCGATCGACAAGATACCGCAGGAGGCCAAGCTGTCAGCTGCAATCAAGCAGGGCACCGATGCCAACGCCGCCGTCAAGCAGAGCGGCCATGCCTCCGTCGTCGTCAAGCAGGGTGTGGAGTCCTCGGCGGCCCCGGCAGCAGCGGCTTGTGGAAGCAAAGGAAAGAAGTATCGGCTGAAGAAAAACGAGCACAGGACCATAATTGCCCTCAGGCCGGAGCCGTTCCTGGAAGACGACTATGTCGATGACCTGGCCGAGTTCTTCCCGCCAGAGTGGATCGAGCAGAAGAAACGGGAGAAGGTGGAGGATGCGGCCTACTTTGGGAAAGTAGACGAGGAATTCGAGGCCTTCCGGTAGCAGGTGATCGAGGGGGTCAGGAAGAACGGCTACTTCGAGGTCGACGAGGACTTTATCGAGGGCAGGGCGGAGGCCAATGAACACGCCAGGCAAGAATGGGCCAAGATTGACTTTAGTGAACTACGTCTCGGTGCTGCTAGACCAAATCAGGTAGAAGCTCGAAGGGACGCGTAGTCGTCATGATTGTCTTCGAGGGATGTTTTGCCCTAGTCATCTTCCCAGCTTCGCAAGCACCACAAAGATGATCCTTCTTGAACTTGACGCCCTTGATCCCAATGATGTGCTTCTTCTTCACAAGAGTGTGCAAGTTCCTCATGCCCGCATGTCCTTGCCTCCGATGCCAAAGCCAGCACTCTGAAACTTTTGCTAGAAGACATGTGGCAAGCTGTGGTCCTACAGAGAAATCTACCATATACAAATCACCTCTTCGAAAACCTTTGAAGACTTTGGTCTTGTCAGAGGCCATTTGTATAAGGCATTGATATTTTCCAAAGATGGCAATCATATCAAGATTACAAAGCATTGAGACTAACATTAGGTTGTATCCAAGCGATTCAACAAGCATTACTTTATCCATGTGCTGATCCTTTGAGATAGCAACCCTACCTAGACCCAGTACATTGCTTTTACCAGTATCAGCAAATATGATATGACTTTGTGAAGACGGTCGAAGAGTAGAGTCCAGGAGAAGACTTCGATCACTGGTCATGTGGTTAGTGTAGCCACTGTCCATGATCCATTCAGTAGCTTTCGGAGTTGTACCCTAGTAACCCTACAGTGCAGTTAGTAGGATATTCTTCACCAAGATTGTTGTGAAGAATGGACATGTATCGATAAAGACGTTCAGCTTAGGTATGTTTTGTGGAGGATATGGTAGGACGATCATCAAGAAAACCATGAACGAAATAAATGGTAAGACCATTTTGACATTTTATCTTGCGTCCAACAAGACTTTTCAGGTCCCCAGCATTGTCTTCTAAAACCAATGCTTTTTGGCTGGAGACATGTCCCTGCAAGAGAAGTTAATTCTTCTTAACCACCCACATCTGAAGGGGTGGCTTAGAAGGAATGAGTCTAAGTGCAGCATCTGAGAATTTTGGTTTTGAAGCCCTAGCAAATAGTTTTGCATGTGGTGAATAGTACTCAAATGAATAAGCAGAAAAGTTCTTCCATTTGTGAACATAGTGGTTCGAAGAATTGTGCTCGTATTCATGAGCCTGATGATAGTTTCCCTGCAAAACATTGGCGTTAGGGTGACCATATGAGGTCCTTTGTCTATATGAAGACTTTAGGCCATATGAAACCTTTGGTCTAGGGTTTTATCGATGTTGATCCGGTTTTCAAGGGCATTCTGTCTTGCTATTACAAATGCAGTTGATGGGGCGTCCTTTATTCGAACAGCCTTTTGGACTTCGAAGTTTCTGACCAGTGTTAGTTTTTTAGAACGGTTCCAGATTTTATTTACCCCTCATCCAAATTTGGAATTGAGTGAAAAATGGTTGTGCTTCCACGTAAAGCACAATCTGTGCTTTCCAAAAAGTGAAAAGGACAATTGTGCTCCCGTTGAAGCACAACTGTGCTTCCCGTGCTCTTGCCTCCGTTGAAATGGTATGCTCGTGCACCATCAGGTCCTCTGCCGTAGCCATCGAGCACCATGACGTAGCCTTGGAGAAGCAAGAGAGAGGAGATATATGGGGTGGAGGAAGCTAGTGGACCCTAGAGATGGAGCGCATTGGCTGAAGATGATGCGCTTGTGTGTGGGGTTCCCTGTGCGCCGCAGTAGCGCCGCACACAAGAGGACAACAAGAGGAAAGAAAATTGCGGATTAGTGCGCTCGGTTTCCTGGATTTGAGGTTGGGGCTCGGACGCTGCAGATGGATGGGCCGATGTGAGTCCAGGCTGAGTGGCCCAATACGTTGGTGTAATATTTTCACGGGTAGGCCGGGTTTCGGGTTCGAGTATTGCTGAAACGGGTGTGAACCCGTGAAACATGCCGGGTTTTACATTTTACCCAACAGCAGCCCCACGGGGTTAGGAAAATGCCCATCCCCATCCCCTAATAGGGTAAAAACCCGCCGGGACGCGCGTTTCGGAGCCCCGTTGCCATCTTGAGGTAGGAACACTCTGGAAGTTGGGCTGGGCCAAAAAAATTTAATAGAGTAGAAATTATTATGGTCGAAAGGGACATACGACGGGCCTAGACGAGATGGGCAAAATGCGGCTGAATGTTTTTTTCGGCCGAAAATCAATACTCTGGTGGAGACATCGAGAGCTTGCGTTTCACACATGATTGGGTTTTCCCCACGGATAGAGCAGGGTGATGCGGTTGGCTGGAGTAGGCACGCCAGGGTGACCCCTCCCTGCTGCACCATAAAGGGGAAAACGGGATACTGAGGACTACGGCGGCGGCGGCTGGCGACGCCGCAAGTGGTGTTTCACCTTCAGGGATGGGGTGAGGGCCGGCGAGCCGGAGGGAATGACGCTGTTAGAGGCGCATGTAGGGTTCTTCCAGTTTGTTGTGTGGGTGAGAGAAAAAATGATCGCGATACGAGGGAGAAAAAAAATGCCAGTGCATATCACGATCACCAGTCTAGAACCGGATGTTACACGGTATCGAGTGAACGACTGGCTTCCAATTTTGTTTCGAGAATACCGTGCGCCTGTGCGGCTGCACTTGTAGCCCATTTGGTCCAAAGTCACAGGAAACAGCTGAATTAGTCTTGACGAAGCGGCCCACTACCACTCTCGGTGGAGCCCATGTGGGATCATAATGGCATCCAGCGATCTGGAATGGCCAAACAGCAGATCCAACGGTTAAAAACACTAATGGTCTAAGAGGGATGGACTAATGCACAGTTTGAATTTCTCTAAGTTTAGATATCTAGCTATCTTCTCGTACATGCGACAACAATAAGTAAATAATTGATAATTCATAGAAGATATTTTCTGACAAAGGCGAAAATAAGGGAAAATAATGAAACACTAAAATGGAGAAGATATTAAAGAAGAAGAAGAAACTCCTCAACTTGTGTCAGCAGCCGGAAAATAGGAGAAAATATTCTAACATCCAATAGGAGAAGATAATAAATGAAAGATTGTTTATTTTCTTTTTGAGTTGGAAAGATTAGTATTGTTAGAGATCAACAATGAAATAGGAGAAAATATTTAAACATAAAAAAGAGAAGAAAAATTATGAAGAGTATGAAATGGATAAGAAACGCCTCGACACGATGTCCGCTTCCTGCCACACCTAGCTCCAATTCATACACAAAACTACCTCGCTATGAAAAATGGATCAGAATGTCATCCAACTACCCGGAATGGCCAAAACATCATATCCAACACTTAAAAACGCTAATGATCTAAGAGAGCTGCATTAGTGCATGGTTTTTTTTTGCGGGACAAAGTTTCAATCTATTCATTATTTGTCACTAGGTTCATGCACCACCTAACGATGACTATAAGAACTGAAGCGAGACGCCGCCTAGCCGCCGTTACCACCCCTACTTTGCTGGAGCCAGACAAACGTTATTGTAGTAGACAGTCGAGAAGTTGTCGTGCTAAGGCCCCACGGGACTAGCACACCAGAACAACGACCATCCTGATGAAGAGAAGTGTAGATCGCAAAGATCAAACATTTAGACACACGACCAAAATGGAACGAAGACTATATACAAACAGATTCATCGAAGAGATGCACCAACAGAATCTTGAGAGATGCAATGGAAAACAAACCACAGATACCCTTCGACGATGCTAGATGCACCATCAACATGAGGATGAGACGTGGATGACATAATGTCTCAGAATTTAGATCTCTCGCTATCTTCTAGTACATGCAACAACAATAAGCAAATTATCGAAAATAAATAGAAGATATTGTCTGAGAAGGAGAAAAGAAAGAAGAAAATTATGAAACATTAAAATGAAGAAGATATTAAAGATGGAGAAGAAATGCCTCAACACGTGTCAGCGGCCTGAAAATTGGAGAAAATATTCTAAGATTTAATAGGAGAAATAATAAATGAAAGATAGTATTTGTCAAATATTAGTTGGAAAGATAGTATTATTTGAGATCATCCATAAAATAGGACAAAATAATGCGGTAATCCATTTCTGTGCCCAGGCTCAGCTGCACCCGCCCTGACGAAAAAAATCAAAACAAATACTAGAAAAATTCAAAAAATTCCAATTTTTTTTTGTGCGGTAGATAATTTGATTGGTGAGGTTCGCTCCAATTTTTATATCATTTGGATATATGAGCAGCTCTCGGCAAAAAAGACAAATTCAGGGTCTGTAAAAATGTTTACTGTTTACGTACTGTTCTGACCCGATTTGTCTTTTTTGCTGAGAGCTGCTCAGATGTCCAAATAATCTAAAAATTGGAGCGAACCTCACGCATCAAATTATCTACCACACAAAAAAATTGGAATTGTTTGAATTTTTCTAGTATTTATTTAGATTTTTTTTCTAAGAAGGTGTAGATGAGCCTGGGCACCGAAACGCCGCACTCAAAATAATGAAACATTAGAAAGGGAGAAAAACTAATTAATAATAATAAATGGATAAGAAACACTCGACAAATGTCCGCCGCCCCAATTCATACACAAAACTGCTTCCCTATGAAAATATAATCCATGAAAATTAGGAGAAAGTATAGCTGAGCGCTCCAGTGTTCCTCCTCTTCCGCGTCCATTTCTTTAGTGATGGCCAGCATGGACGGGTGTGGATTCGACCACTGTACTCCAAGGAAGGCGAGGTGCAGTCCCCACCACCCTTGCCCAGGTACTACACATCCTCAAAGGGTTATGAGGGTTATCAGATGGGCGCTGAGAAAGGGGAGGGCTCCCGCGTGGTGGTACCATGCATGCCGCTAGGTGAGGTGTCAGTGGCGGCAGTGTGGCCCACGGCGTTTGGGTCAGCGTCGGAGCAGGGGGTATCAACCCTGGATAAACGATAATGAAAACTAAGTGACTTAGAAATGACAAAATTAACTTGATGATAAACAAAGTTGCAGGGAAACTGCCTATGGCTGCATGGCATACTATTGGCAGAACCCCAACATACTCTACACAACGGAATCCACGAAAAGTGACATGTACCATTCAGAGCTGAACAAGAAAATGCCCTCTGATGTCCCCTCCGATCTGTGGCAGAAGTGTTGATATTCCTCATAAATTCTTCCATCTTACAAACAACTAAACAAATGAAGGGTAAATTGTGACGACCCCGGCTTAATCGTGCACTAACCATACACGCAAATGCACACGATCAAGCCTAAGGACTCACTTGAAGATATCACAACACAACTCTAAAACATAAATAAAGTCATACAAGCTTTATATTACCAGCTAGGGCCTCGTGGGTTCGAATACATAGCTCGATGGCATACAAGCGTCAGCGGAAACATCAGATATCTGGGTACAGATATATTACAGATAGAGAGATGAGCCTTTAGTAGGCGGGGTAAAATAAAAACTAAGATCGAAAGGCGTAGGCCTCCTGCCCTGGACCCTCCGATCCTACTCCTGATCGTCAGTCGGCTCCTCGTAGTAGCAGTACTCGCCGGACGGGTAATAGTAGTGGTCGTCGACGGGGGCATCTGGCTCAGGGGCTCCGTCGTCTGGTGGCATCAAATGGATATGGGGGAAAAAAAAGCAAAGCAAACGTGAGTACTCATCCAAAGTACTCAGCAAGCAAGGATCTACACTACATATGCATCATTATCAAAAAGAGGCTGTATATGTGGACTGGGCTGCAGAAATGCTAGAATAAAGGGGGAGAAGCCTAGTCCTATCGAAGACTAGCATCTTCAGCATCTTCAGCAGTCTTGCAGCATTAGAAGAGTGCAGATTAACGTAAAGTAAAGTAATAGTAGTGTTATCAACCTCAGCCTGAGATCCTTTCTCGACTCCCTGCGAGAAAGCAATCCCAGAGCCGTACTATCCAGTTCTCATCTCAAGTTCTAGTTGTACCGATCGGGATACAACTCCGAGTGTCCGTTACCGTAGGACAGGCTATCGATAGAAGTTTCTTCCCTGCAGGGATGCACCAAGTTACCCACCACGCTCGCTTAACTCCGGCCGGACACACTTTACTGGGTCATGCCCGGCCTCAGCCAAGCAACACGCCGCAACCCGACCGAATACTTAACAGAGAGGTCAGCACGCCGGACTAAACCTATGCCCCTAGGGGTCTTGGGCCATCGCCCCAGGAACTCCTGCACGTTGTGAAGGCGGCCGGAAGCAGACCTAGCAACCCCTTAATACAAGCGCGGTTGCGTAACCAGTCCAATCCAGCGCGCGCCGCTCAGTCGCTGACGTCCATTAAGCTTCGGCTGAAGTATACGACACAGAACGCCCATACTATGCCCACGTGATGATTAGTGCTATCAGGCCAGAGCCCTCTCGGATCAAATATCCAAACCGTTTAGTGGATTAGAAGCGCGCGGTAACGAGCAGAGACTCACGATCGATGTGACCCCGTCGCCCCGTCTCGAGGACTTGCGGCAAGGGCTAAGAATGCCCGGCCACGCCTCGTATTCAACTCGCGGGCACCCTCCAGGTCAACCCGTCTCCACATCACTTCGCAATATGCTCGCGCGAGTACCCCTCAGGGCCGACCCATCTTTAGTAACATGGTACAGTGTAAGTTTCAGTATCAATAGTAACCGTGTGTCCAACACCAAGGGGGAACCCTGAGGAATCACCCTCGATGGAGTCCCACCTGATGTTACCGTCAAGGTGAACGAAGGAGGAATCACCCTCGAGGTCCACACTTGAGAAGTTGCACGACGACGTCGTTATCGGGGGTGGTGTAGGAGGAATCACCCTCGCTTACCATGACCGATTAACTAACCTACAAGGTTATCATCAGAAGTGCTGACGAGGTATCACCCTCGGCACTCGATAGTAACCCAGTAGTGTCGGCAACTAAGGGGGAAGTGATGTGCGGTGCCGGGGCCTGGTCTTCAATCCCGTTGATCGGGTCTTCTGATAATCCAGCGGGGCAGTCGGGATAAGTGGGGGTCTCTGTCGGGTCTCTACCCAGCCTATTCTAAGCAGTTTAGGATAAGCAGGAAGGTAACAAAGCAGGTTATAATAAACAGGCTATGCAGCAGATATAGGATAACAGTAGCAGTAGCATTTCTAATGCAAGCATAAGAGAGAAGAGAATAGGCGATATAGGCATGTTCAAAATGGGGGGTGCTTGCCTGTTTGCTCTGCAGCAAGGGCAAGGTCGTCAGTGGTGTCGTCGGGGACGTAGTCGTACTCCGGAGCTGCGTCTGCCTCGGGAGCTATGTCAACGTCGGGGTCTACCGAGAGAGAAGAGGGGGAGGAAACAGGTAAACATAATGCAAACAGATGCAACACAGTGCGTGCTATGCTATGATGCAGTGCAGGGTTGCCTAAATATGCATCTAAGTCACTTTAGTTATTTTTAGGATTAATCTGGGATTTATTAACCGGTGTGTGTGCACTATTCCTCTACAGGATTCGGGGCCGGAGTTACGAGTTCTCCTACGTAGGAGGTTCCGACATGGAAACGGACGTCACGATCAGACTCGTCTCGTCGTTCTGAGCCACTTCCATGTTTTAACTTTTTCGATCTGAGCTACGGTTTAAAAGTTATTAATTTTCAAAGATTAATTGATTTTCTGGAATTATTTTTATTAGCAGAAATGATTTATGACGTCAGCATGATGCCATGCTGACATCAGCAGGTCAACAGCGGCTGACCAGAGTCAAACCTGACATGTGGGTCCAGTGGGACCCACATGTCAGCCTCTGTTAGACTAACAGTGGGTTATTTAAACTAACAGAGTGATTAGTGGGGTGGGCCCCATATGTCAGTGAGTCATTAGTATAACTAATTTGTTTTTATTTATTTAATCATTTATTGGTTTAATTAGCACGGGGGTCCCACATGTCAGCGACTGGGCTTGGCCCAGTCAGCACGTTGACCCGAGTCAACGGGGTCAACGGGACCCACCGGGGCCACTGGCAGCGACCTAGCGTGGACCCCACGCCTGGCCACGTCAGCGGTGACCGGCGGCGACGCCAAAACGCGGCGGAGGGGCGTGGCCGGCGTCGGAATCGCGCCACAGGCCACCATTTCGTGCGTTCTTGGATGCGTTCGAAAGCTTAGAGAGCGCCGCGTCGAACCGTACCAGTAGCATGGCCGGACTTGGCCGGAAATGGCGCCGGCGACGAGTTAAAGTGGCGCCGGAGTTCAGACCTCGTCGAAATCGCGGCTACGGCGTGCAAATTTGACAACGCGGAGCGGCTACGGCATCTACACGATGCGGCGAAGGCAACAGGGGCACGCACGGGACCCAAATGTCATCGTGGCCACGCCGGCGACGAGCTGGCACGGCGATGGGTTCAGGCATCGACGGCGCGCGGCGCTAGGCACGGCAAAATGGAGAGGAGAAGGAGGGGATTCACGGTGAGGCTCACCAAGCGGCACACCGAAGGCCCTTGGAGGTTTTGTAGCACAGAGGCGGCGCCGGAGACGAAGAAGGGCGGCGGCGACCGGAGATGGGGATGGAGGAATTCTGGCGCTGCGATGCCTCCCAGCTCCCGCTGCGACCACTAGAAGATGCGGAAGACGTAGACGAAGGCGACGGGCACGTCGGCGAGGTGATTCGATGGCCGTGGCCGCAGACAGGAGCGAGGCGCGGCGGCGAACGTGTCGGACGTCGATGATCTGAGGGGGGGGGGAAGAGCGAGGAGGAAGGGGGAAATGGTGGAGGAGGACCAGGGGGAGTGCACGGCTTCGGCCTTATCCCCTGCTGTTGGTGGGGTGCCGCAGTGTTGCCGAACGGCCGGCGTCGCACCGGCGCGTCCACGGGCGGAGCGACACGGCGATGGAGAGAGAGGGGAGGAGGGAGAAAGAGGCCATGGTGGGCTGGGCCTCCAGGCACTGTGCACTTAGGCTTGTGCACAGTGACCTTTCTCTATTCTTATTTCCCTGTTTTCTTTTTCTTTATTTCTTTTCTGTTTTGAATTAGTTAGGCCACTAATGCACTTTTGCAAGATAAGAGACTTGGCCCATATATTGCAATGCAATATTATCTTTCACCAAAAATTGGTTTGGGCAGATTTGGATTTCATTTGAATTTGAAATGAATTTACTTAGATTAATTAATTCTATTTTGGTGCTGTTTCATCTTGTTGGAGTCAGTTAACTAATCCGAGTAGCATTAGTTATAATTTTGTGAGTGCTGCTGGAATATTTGCTATTTAATGAACATTTTACCAGAGGTGTTTGAGCAAATTTATTTTGCACTTCTGAATTTAGGTTGATTTTCAGAATTGAATTTGAAGTGTTTCCTTAATCCAAGTGACTTGGCACTGCAAATGGTCATGACTTGGCATCATCATCAGCTGATCATAGTGGCAATTACATAGGGGTGTTACATAAATAGGCACAACTACCAAATACTAAGAATGACACTCACAACTGACGGTCAAAACCTGCATAATCCCCATCAATGAACAAACTCTCCATTAAGTGTGCTTTTTTGAACTTTGTTACTAAGTTATCATCATGCATTAGTTACGTATTTTTTTTATTCCTTGTTTACACGAGGTGATGGAGTGGATGACATAACATCTAATCAATATAACTATCATACTTGTTATTTAGTTACTTATCATATGTCATGGATTAATCATTATTTACTTTCCTATCAGTACATGAGGTGAAGAGAAAGACATACAATATATTGAACATCATTAGTTATCATCATGCATTACTTGTGTATGATTTACGTCCTTATTTTATGAGGTTGGGAATGCAAGACCCACTTACCTCTTTAAGGTAGGCGTGTATCCATATATCGCAATTTGACCAACGTAAGAATAGTTATGCATTAAATATACCATTAGAAACATTTCCAAATGCAAATTTAATAATTTACAATTTGTGGCATATAACTCATATTTCATTCATCAAATTGATGATATAGAGATACATGCATCATGCATGCCTTATTCAAAGAAGGGAAACCCTTCTAATGAGTAGTCTGGTCAGAAGTATTCGTGAGACCGATGCACTATCGTCGATTCCAGCTAGATCTCACGGCCCTCGTCGCTACGTTTAAAAAAAATCTCATCATCAACCCGCAAAGCTCCCGCATTCTCCGCAGGAAACCACTCGCCCAAATATCCCTCCTGAATCTCCTCATTCTCTGCGTCGTCCGCACCTCCCCTGACCTTGCCGTCAGCCGCAACCGCACTGTCCTCTCCGATGGTAGGGCACGTGGCCGGATTCCTTTGCACATCATCGTCCACCACAACAGCCACCTCACTTCTGGATTTCTTCCCCTTCTCCTCGCCGATGCGACATCTCGGGAGACATCGCTGGTCCAAATCGGCGTTAGGGAGCCGAGCCCCTAATCTCCTCCGCCTCCCATCCCAACAGATTACATGTGCGTTCCTAACTGAATTTGTTGGTCATGTAACAATAATTGAATTCTCTTATGCTTGATTTCTATGTGCTTGATCAGTACGTGGCCGTGATGCCCATCACAGCAGGGAGGCTGAATAGGCATCGGGGAATCACGAGATTGCTGCCTTCGCCTCGAGCGCCAGCCCTTCTCCACATCGATGGGAGCACGCCTGGCCGGTTGCACAAAACGGTACCACGTCCTCGGCTGACCTAGGTATAATTTGGTATACTCAGTTGACCTGCTTTGCTATCAAGGAAGCCCATGGCTAATGGTGCATCTTTGCTGCAGCATCGCAACATCCATGCCAATCAACCATGGCAACAGAAGGAAGCACGATCACCATATAGGAAGGAGGCACGACTACCATGCAAAGCACAACTAGCATAGGAAGGAAGCAGGACTACCATGCACAGCCAGCATTTGAACGGCGCACGCCCACCATCAAATAGAAGCATGACTACCATCACAATGAAGCATGGCCAACATCAGAAGTAAGCATGGCGACCATGGCCTGGTGGTGTTTGAACTGTGCCTAACGTTTTGTTTTATGGAAGCAAATTCTAAATTATTTTCCATGCATATTCTAGTTTCTTTGGAAGCAATAGTTCAGTTTATTCAAAACCAACTCAGTGTTTTCAATGGCAAATAATTATTCTTGGAAAAAATATCCTTGGCAAATCTGTGAAACTAGTATGCATATTACTAAGCCTCCCCAGTTGCCAAGAATTATACTCTTGTTCCATTTTTATTTTTTCAAGGTTCGAAGTAACAATACTTATGATCATAGTGTACCTTTTTTGTGCTTCTTGCCATGATGCATCTACATATAAATATTTTTTCTTCTTTTGAGAAAGAAGATTGGTTACACTGGGCAAGAGAAAAGTGGTATATATGCCACACAAAAGATGTGTCTTCTTTTTCGCCATAATATTAGTATGTTTACCATTATCAATGTTTTATCTTCAAACCCAGAATAGTAAATCTTGAGTTGCCTTATTTTCATGCTTCGTACAAATTGCCATACTTTGTTTAACAAATATGAGTATTACCGCTGATGGCTTTATTCCATAAAATTTAAATTTAATTTATTCATGAAGCACAACTTTCTGCGTCCAGTGTGTCTTTTATATATGTTGTCAGAAAATGAAGCTATTGCTTCCTATCAACCATGCTTCATCTAGTTTCTTGCATATGATTCTACAATAATGAATTTTCGCTTCAACCGTTGTAAATGTGTGCTACTTTTATTGTACAAATATTTTGCTTCAACCATTATCAGATACTAGTGTATGCTTCAACCACTACTAGTGTCTGCAACCATTGCGAGTGTTGCTTCTATTCCTAAGTTTGTATTATACAACCAATTTCTTCTTTTAGTGAATTCTTATATCAGACACTAAATTGTGTGCTTCCTTCTTTCTCACTAAATGCTTCAAATGTACAGATTCCCAATGGTGATATAATATGTTGAGGGGTAGATCGACCTGGCTGTAGTTGTCGGTTCAACGGCGACGTAGAGCTCGTGGCACAAACGGATATTGTCATGATCAGATTGTCCAACGCACGCCGCTATGTCGACGATGAAAATAGTGTTTTAGCAGTCTTTTACTTTTGTTGTAAAATAAATTTGTGAATTTTCATAGACATGTATTATTTTGTTCCAATGTGTCATCATTCATATTGGGCTTCCATGTGATTTCTTTGCGAGGCAAAAAATTTCTTTCTACAACAAGATTTTTTCAATTGCAATTTTATTACTATTTGGTTGGAAGAAATTTTATGGGTGATGAAACCACGAGATTGATGCTTTAGAAACAAGCGGAAATATTTTTTTTCTAAAAATGCGACATCATTCATGTTGTGTTTCCACGTGGTTTCTTTGTGAAGGAAAATTTTCTGTATACCAAAAAGATCGTTTCACATGCAACTTTATTACTATTTGGTACAAAGCAATTTTATAATTGATGGAAGCACGGATCGTTGCTTTTGAAACAACTTAAATTATTTTTTTGTAACAAAGCATCATCATTCATGTTGTGCTTCCGCGAGATTTCTTTATGCTAAATGATTGTTTTGCAATTCTATTACTATTTTGTTTGGAAGCAATTTTGTAGTTGATGGAAGCACGAGGTTGATACTTTTGAAACAAATGGGAAAATGTTTATTTTCTATTTGAAGGAAACAAATCACTGTTTGATTGGATGAAGAAAAAAAAAACAATGCTTCCAACACACAATATTTGTTACTAGGATATATGCTTTTCTATGGAAGCAAATATTACTCAATTTCATGCATGCATCATGCTTCTTCCTTGACCGGGGAAGATCAATTAACGTACTCAACGCGTAATTAGTGGAGCATAGAGAGGTTAGCGGCCGGGGAGGACACGATACAGGATATTATTATTTTTGAACTGGACACGCTGCAGGATTAGTTACGGAAGCACGTAATTAGTGGAGGAAAAAAAACTCAACGCCTGACACTTTCCTACTACTACATCGGACGGATATCGTTGTTTTAATCCTACGGTTAACTAGGGCTGCAAGAAAAGCTCGAGGCTCGTGAGCCGCTCGAGATCGACTCGTTTTTTGGCTCGACTCGAGATCGACTCGAAAAGAAACGATCTGAGTACGAACTCTTTCTGTAGCTCGGTCGAGAAATGAGCTGATCTTGAGTCAATACTGGCTCGCTCAATTTTAGCTCGATAGCTTGGCATAATATCATTAAGTTAAATGATCATGCCATATATTAAATGGAAATAGGATAATTTGTTACCATGTAGGTCATCTAGGTTTTTTCTCCATTTTATTTACCAGCAAACATGGAAGCTTAATTAAGTGTAGACAAAATTTAGACCTTATTATAGTACGTGATCGGCCGTGTGTTAAACATCTTGTAATTTCTGGCAAAAGTTCTTAAGCATATGCACCTTCGTTTTTCTTTTCTTTCATCCACGAAGATGAGCTCTCCCGAGCATGATGAGATGGACGTACCTTCAGTTGGAGTTAGCCTTTTTTTTCACTTTCATGTCATCTAGTTGGTACCTTAGTTTATAAATAAATGAAGGATCTCTGAATAATATTTTGATTGGAATAATATTTTGTAGTGTTTTTTATGTCGTGTTGTGCCTTATCTAGTTGGAATAATAGCCGTAGATTTTATATTTTTTATTGTCTCATTTAGCTCGAAACTAACTCGAGATCGTTACAAGCTGAGCACGAGTCATGTTCTACAACTCGACCTTGAGCTTCACGCAGTATGAGCTCGCTCGAATTTTAATATGAGTTGAGCCGAGCCAAGTCCAACTCGCTCGAACTCGACTCGTTTGCAACCCTATGGTCAACTACAAGTCTGATAGGAAGCGCTTATCAGTGGTCTGATCCCTAGTGCTTCCCAAGAAGAAAGAGATGGAGTACCTTACAATAAATATCATTAATTACTATTTTACTTTCCATGGTTATCATGATGCATTAATGATGTATTGCTTCTTGTTTCTTTGTACAAAGTTGTGGAGAGAAGACATAGATGACCATCGTAGACTACATGTTAATAATAAACATATATAAGTCATATGTAACATACTCACTGCATCTGGAATTACTTGTCGGAGAAATGGATGTATCTAAACAAATTTTAGTTCTAGATACATCGATTTTTATCCATTCTGCAACAAGTAATTCCGGCCGGAGGGACTACGAGGCAATGAGTAGTTGCCTTTCAAAATCAACCATCTTCAGAGAGCCCAAAAAGAGGCGGTGGATATATCATATAGTCAATACAACTAGTATCATCATTTATAGGTGCTCTTTTCTTCCATATTTGTACGAGGTTTGGGAGGGGAATACATACATCTCCACTTCCAGTTTTAAGGCATACACATATCCCTAATCATCAATTTGATCAATGTAATACGATTTCTGTATCATAAAATAACCATAAGAAAATCTCCAAAATATATAAATTATTAGAAACTTATTTCAAATGCAATTTCAATGATATACATTTGTTGAATATAACTCGCATGTCACTGGTCAAATTGACGATCTAGAGATAAGCACATGACTTGTAAACCGAAAGAGCGGGACTACCATAATATCATTATTATCAATTACTGTTTATTTCCTTATTTATCGTGATGCATTAATTACGTATTATTTCCTTTTTTTGGAGTAAAAGTTGTGGGGAGAAGACATAAATGACGACCTAGTATAGACTCCACTTTACTAGCAATATAAATCATATGCAAGATATTGTGCATTGGGTAGTTGTCTTTAACAATCTGTAATTTTCTCAGGAGAGCATGGCAAGAGCTTGTGGTTGGATTGGCTTGAGATAGGAAATAAAAACCAATGAAATAAATATTCCAAAGGAGAAACGGATGACCTAATGCAATGTGTACCACTCGGGAAAAAATTAATATCTCTCGGTTTTTTTAGTACTTGCAATAATAAGCAGTATATTGCTGTTAATAAATGGAACATAGTATGGATTTAAATGCGAAACATTAAAAAGGATAAGAAATATTAAAATGCGGGAAAAAGAAAATAAGTGACATTAAAATAGGAAATATTAAAAAGAGGAAAAAATTAATAAGGATACTAAATGGATAAGAAGAGAAAATAAATACGGGTACTAAATGGATAAGAGGAGAAAATTAATACGGGTACTAAATGGATAAGATACGCGTGCTCGATCCGTGCGTTTCTTTATACACAAAACTGCATCAGGAGCGCTCCAGTCTTCCTCCTCTGCTGCTTCGGTCTTCCTCCACAAAAATTAAGAGAAAGTACAGCTGAGCGCTCGAGTTTTCCTCTGTAGTTATGGCCAGTGCCACCGGCGAGTCGAGAGCCAACCCAGCTGTGGCATCGGAGGAATGCGAGGTCCAGTCCTCACCTCTCTTGTCCGGGTACTATGCATCCTCGGAACGGTCTGAGGGCTACCTCACGGGCCGAGAGGAAGGGGAGAGCTCCCGCATGGTAGCGGCGCCGTCGCCTCTACTGCCAGCTGAAGCGGCAGCGGCGGCAGTGTGGTCCCTCGCGTTCGGGTCCGTGTCGCAGCGGGGTCTGGATCAGCGGAAGGGCATGGAGGACACCGTGTCGCTGCGCCCGTCCTTCTGCGCCTGGGCGGACGGCTCCCCCATGCACTTCTTCGCCGTCTTCGACGGCCACGGCGGCCCACAGGTAACCCCCCCCGTTCTCTTTCCTCCACATGCTGCCAGACTGCCACGTCCACCACCTCCAGGTTGAGTGCTCGATGTCGGCGTTTGATTTGCTTGCTACGTGCTACATGGTGCTGCAGGTGTCGGCCCTGTGCAGGGACCAGATGCACGTCATACTGGCGGAGGAGCTGGCCGGCACGGCAGCGGCCTACCAGAAGGATCACGCGGAGAAGGACGAAGAGGCGGAGCATCGCGCGTGGGAGGTGACGCTGAAGCGGAGCTTCGAGCGGGCGGACGCACTGGGAATGGGGCTGTCGGAATCGGGATGGCCCATCATGGGGTCAACTGCTGTGGTGGCGCTCCTGGTCCGCGGCAGCATTCTCGTCGCCAACTGCGGCGACTCCCGCGCCGTGCTCTGCCGCGCCAGCAACGCCGTGCCGCTCTCCGAGGACCACAAGGTGAGATTAATTGTGTCGTGCGTAGCGTCTTTTTCTCCTTTGGTCTCGTCTGGCCGGACAAATTTGAGCTTGATTTCGTGGATGCAGCTGGAGCGGCCGGACGAGAGGGCGCGGGTGGACGCGGCGGGCGGCAAAGTGCGGACCTCCGACGACGGGCAGCGGCGCGTACGGGGGGTGCTTGCCATGTCTCGCGCATTAGGTACGCCGTACCTACTGTTTGGTTCTTATTATGCACGTGTTTACTCGTACATATCAACGGCGTGTCGTCCGTTTAGTTCTTATGCACACGACGTTTTCTGCCATGCAAAAAAGAAAGGAAAAGGACGTTTCATTCCCATGCATCATTGTTGGCCTTGTATATCTATCTGCAAGGACGACTCAAAAAAAATCTATCTGGAAGGAAACAAAAGTAAATGCAACTATATCAACAGGCCGCTACGAATGGTCAAGAGTGATTCGTTTCAAAAAGTGTTTCTTAAATAAAGGAGGAAACAAAAGTATTTCTATATCACTAAAGAGGACATTTTCTATTCACCAGCCTGTTGCCCTCTAGTACAAAAATAAAATTAAAATGTTTTCTTAAATTAAAATGTTGCATTGCATATTATTATCATCTGACTCAGAATTAAGAACGAACTCTGTTCGAGTTTATAAGGGCAAACCCACATTTTATTTGAGAAAAACTTTGACCACTAGGTTATCATTAAAATGTTTGTTATATGTGTTCAAACGTATATCGTTAGAATTATTGAAAATAATTTGCTACCCATGGTGGTAGCTCCGCCCGCCCCCAATTTTTATCTCTATTTATTTTGGACTATGAAAAATAACTCTATAACGAAAATATCGTGACTTTGGACCAGCCAGGCAAGCAAAGAGACAATTATGCCAAAAAGGCAAGCAAAAAGACTAAGAGAAGTGAGAATAGATAGTAAGAATAGTCATGTTAAGCTTGAAAATTAATGGTAATATGCTTGGCCAGTAATTAATTAAGTTTCCGAAGATATCTGCAAGGTCCTAATAATTTTCATTCACGATTAGCTAAGAAAATAGGACTAGTTGTTTTTCCTAAAAGTATTCCTCTCCAACCTTGGTACACTGCGCCACCATCTCGACTTTGTTGATAGATCGCCGCCCCACCTCTGCCGCTGCCATCTTTTGTATATCTATCTGCAAGGATGACTCAGATAAAATCTATCTGCAAGGAAACAAAAGTAAATGCAACTATATCAACAGGCTGCTACTAATTCATCAAGAGTGATTCGTTTCAAAAAGTGTTTCTTAAACAAAGGAGGAAACAAAACTATTTCTATATCACTAAAGGAGGACATTTTCTATCACCAGCCTGTTGCCCTCTAGTACAAAAATAAAATTAAAATGTTTTATTAAATTAAAATGCTGCATTGCATATTATTATCATCTGACTCAGAATTAAGAACGAACTCTGTTCGAGTTTATAATGCCAAACCCACATTTTATTTGAGAAAAACTTTAACCACTAGGTTATCATTAAAATGTTTTTTATATGTGTTCAAACGTGTATCATTAGAATTATCGGAAATAATTTGCTACCCATGGTGGTAGCTATGCCCGCCCCCAATTTTTATCTCTATTTATTTTGGACTATGAAAAAAAACTCTATAACGAAAATATCATGACTTTGGACCAGCCAGGCAAGCAAAGAGACAATTATGCCAAAAATGCAAACAAAAAGACTAAGAGAAGTGAGAATAGATAGTAAGAATAGTCATGTTAAGCTTGAAAATTAATGTTAATATGCATGGCCAATAATTAATTAAGTTTCAGAAGATATCTGCAAGGTCCTAATAATTTTCATTCACAATTAGCTAAGAAAATAGGACTAGTTGTTTTTCCTGAAAGTATTCCTCTCCAACCTTGGTAGACTGCGCGACCATCTCGACTTTGTTGGTAGATCGCCGCCCCACCTCTGCCGCTGCCATCTTTGGTATATCTATCTGCAAGGACGACTCAGATAAAATCTATCTGCAAGGAAACAAAAGTAAATGCAACTATATCAACAGGCTGCTAGTAATTCATCAAGAGTGATTCGTTTCAAAAAGTGTTTCTTAAATAAAGGAGGAAACAAAAGTATTTCTATATCACTAAAGGAGGACATTTTCTATTCACCAGCCTGTTGCCCTCTAGTACAAAAATAAAATTAAAATGTTGCATTGCATATTATCATCATCTGACTCAGAATTAAGAACGCACTCTGTTCGAGTTTATAAGGCAAAACCCACATTTTATTTGATAAAAACTTTGACCACTAGTTTATCATTAAAATGTTCTTTATATGTGTTCAAACGTGTATCATTAGAATTACCGGAAATTATTTGCTACCCATGGTGGTCGCTACGCCCGCCCCCAATTTTTATCTCTATTTATTTTGGACTATGAAAAATAACTCTATAATGAAAATATCATGACTTTGGACCAGCCAGGCAAGCAAAGAGACAATTATGCCAAAAAGGCAAGCAAAAAGACTAAGAGAAGTGAGAATATATAGTAAGAATAGTCATGTTAAGCTTGAAAATTAATGGTAATATGCATGGCCAATAATTAATTAAGTTTCCGAAGATATCTGCAAGGTCCTAATAATTTTCAATCACGATTAGCTAAGAAAATAGGACTAGTTGTTTTTCATGAAAGTATTCCTCTCCAACCTTGGTACATTGCGCCACCATCTCGACTATGTTGGTAGATCACCGCCCCACCTCTGCCGCTGATATCTTTGGTATATCTATCTGCAAGGACGACTCAGATAAAATCTATCTGCAAGGAAAAAAAAGTAAATGCAACTATATCAACAGGCTGCTACTAATTCATCAAGAGTGATTCGTTTGAAAAAGTGTTTCTTAAATAAAGGAGGAAACAAAAGTATTTCTATATCACTAAAGGAGGACATTTTCTATTCACCATCATGTTGCCCTCTAGTACAAAAATAAAATTAAAATGTTTTCTTAAATTAAAATGTTGCATTGCATATTATTATCATCTGACACAGAATTAAGAACGAACTATGTTCGAGTTTATAAGGCCAAACCCACATTTTATTTTAGAAAAACTCTGACCACTAGTTTATCATTAAAATGTTTGTTATATGTCTTCAAATGTATATCATTAGAATTATCGGAAATAATTTGCTACCCATGGTGGTAGCTATGCCCGCCCCCAATTTTTATCTTAATTTATTTTGGACCATGAAAAATAACTCTATAATGAAAATATCATGACTTTGGACCAGCCAGGCAATCAAAGAGACAATTATGCCAAAAAGGCAAGCAAAAAGAGTGAGAGAAATGAGAGTAGATTGTGAGATTAGACATGTTAATCTTTAAAATTAATGGTAATATGCATGCCCAATAATTAATTAAGTTTCCAAAGATATCTGCAATGTCCTAATAATTTTCATTCACGATTAGCTAAGAAAATAGGACTAGTTGTTTTTCCTGAAAGTATTCCTCTCCGACCTTGGAACATTGCGCCACCATCTCTACTTTGTTGGTAGATCGCCACAACACCTCTGCCGCTGCCATCTTTGGTATATCTATCTGCAAGGATGACTCAGATAAAATCTATCTGCAAAGAAACAAAAGTAAATGCAACTATATCAACAGGCTGCTACTAATTCGTCAAGAGTGATTCGTTTCAAAAAAGTGTGCCCGTTGCGTTCTTACACACAAGGAAACAAAATTATTTCTATACCAATAAAGGAGGACATTTTCTATGCACCAGCCTGTTGCCTTGTAGTGGAAAATTAAAAATATTTTTTTAAGTTAAAATGTTGCATTGCATATTAGTATCGTCTGGCTCAGAATTAAGAACTCACTCTACTCTGGTTTATAAGGCCCAGCCCACATGTTATTTGAGAAAAACTTTGACCACTAATTTATCATTAAAATGTTTGTTTTATATGTTCAAACTTATATCATATATTTACACATTCAATGAAACCAATGATTTAAATTGTTTATATTGTTTTTTATTATGGTAATTAAATTAATGGTCAAAGTTATTCTTAAGATATGTGAGGGTCTTATGAACCCCAACACAAAGAGTACTAATAAACAAGCATATATAGTAAGAATTGTCCTGTTAAGTTTTAAAATTAATGGTAATATGCATGCCCAATAATTATTTGAGTTTTCATAGATATCTGCAAGGTCCTATTAATTTTCATTCTTAATTAGGTAAAAAAATAGGACTAGTTGTTTTTCTTGAAAGTATTCCTCTCCAAACCTGGCGCACTGCACCATCATCTCTCCTCTGTTGGTAGATCGTCGCCCCACCTCCGCCGCGACCATCTTTGATATATGTTGTGGGAGTGGGGGTTGGGGAGGCCCCGATCTAGCAGGTGTAGTTATATCTTTCCCCTTTTGGGGGATTTTATGTAGATGCCAGTTGTCCATAGCTTTGACCCTTCACACTATGGTGACTGTGACCACATAATAAAAGTCATCTCAGCTAGCACAATGATCACTAGTAGAAAACGGCCCATTTGTCCCGGTTCCAGAGGCCCATTAGCCCCGGTTCTGGAACCGGGACTAAAGGGTCGGGACTAAAGCCCAAAACCTTTAGTCCCGGTTCGCTTACGAACTGGGACAGAAGGGGCTCCACGTGGCCGCTGCGGGGAGCCCAGGCAGGAGGACCTTTAGTCCCGGTTGGTAACACCAACCGGGACCAAAAGGCCTCCACACGTCAGCATTTGGTAGGAGCTGGGGTTTTTGTTTTTTTTAAAGGGGGGGGGGGTTAGGGGGTTTTGGAGGGTTAATTTAGGGGTTTCATATTGTGTTAGCTAGCTAATAGAGAGAAGTGTCCTCTCTTTCTCCGTGCTTGGTCGACGCTAGCTACTATACGTATAGAGAGAACTCGACACGCTAGCTAGTAAGCAATTGAAGGAACCATTAAGTACACAAGATCGTCATGAACATATACAGAGAGAAGTGATCGACCTCTCTTTCTCCGAGAGATTGGTCGAACAACAAGTTTTCGTATATCTATCCGACGCTACTAGCTACATATATAGAATATAAGATCTCTTACGTACAATCCCTAACATCTAATGTCAAATTCCACATGGTATTCTCCGGCTTTACTTATGACGTGGTCAAGAAAGAATCCCGCCAGTTCCTCTTGAATTGCTCGTATGCGATCATGTGATAGGAGTTCATCCCGCATCTGCCACAACTAATTTGAAGAAGGGGGTCAATACATATATATGAATGAAACTCAACACAAATGATGGTAATAAAATAGAATTGTGAATATTATTGCTTACGCACTTCATATTGTTTTTTAGAGTAGCCCCGCTTAGAGGTCGTCACGTTGTAGATGAACTCGCAAACGTAGTATCCACAAAAATCATTCGCGGCTTCCTGCCACAAGCACTTTACGAGAAATAGAGTTCAATCAAACTGATAATCAAGCAATATAAATGGTATTGATGAAACTAGAATCAATAGGAGATGCGCGGAACTAGCTAGTAGTATTTACTTTTGGGTGTGTAAATTGCAGCTCCCTCGTCAGTGCCGGAACAATTCCGGTGAACTTTTTCCAAACCCTGCCAGACAAAGAAAATAATTAGTTGATATTAGGAAATGAACAAAGTTGCCGATATGGTGCGATAATGATCGATTGAACTTACTTCTGGAGCATTTCAGTCATGTCCGCATTCTCCTGGCGATCTTTTCGTCTCGAGTCTAAGACGGTTACTAGTCCCGGCTCAAGCTTAATCTCTAGCAGAATAAAGTGGAACCTGCGCACGCATGCATAACTCATCAATTACATTACTATAACCTCGAGTAATAAGGGAAACCGAATATGCATAAGACAGTAACACTCACTTGAAGTTGTAAGGAAAGAGTATTTTCTCTTTGTTTTGATTTTTAAGCAACGATTGTAGCAAGTTGTCCTCGGTTTCTGTGACATTCTTTTGAACTGTCCATTCATGTATGATATTTGGGTTAATGAACCCAATGTCATAGATTTTTGCATTTCTGCATTCGATGATCTTCAATCTACATAATATAGTGAGGATAATTATATATACATGCAATGAAAGAGCTGAGCTATATATAGAGACTTAATTACAGAAGTAGTACTTACAGACAGTAGCAAGTCACGAGTGTTTTGTCGAGGGCCTTTTGATTGTATAATTGTAATAACTCGTCAAATTCAACAGACAACTGATCCATTCCAACGAGGTCGTGCTCCTCTTTAATTCTCAGCGTCAAAGTATCCTTCCCAGACTCGCTGCAGGTTTTCATGTACCATTCATGTAATCTTCGCATCATCGTTGTTAGAGGAGGATGATCAGGTTTGACGAGAGGCTGCCCGTACTGGTATCTGAATTCTTCCACCTCCATTATTTCAAACTCTACATCATCGCTCAGGTAATCAGCAGGATTGGTACCGGGCACCATCCCCGGCTGATTAGCGACGATATCGCTAGACACCTTGAGCGGGGGGCACGATTGGTTCGCCTGTTCGCCGAGCTGGGGAATTTTTTTCCCAGTTCTTCGTTCTGCTAACCTTGCATGACTGCAAGTACTTCCCGACCGCTCCGCTTCCTTATATGTCCTTTCAGTAATGTGCTCATAGTTGGATTGCGGCAGAGACGGTGGTGGTCGCGTCAGGGCATCGATAGTGCGCTTCCATTTCACCGGATCTATTGTCTCCTTCGGAGGTGGAGGTTTCCGTGCAAAATGTTCATGCACTTTGGCAGCACTGATTTTCGCAGTTTCCTCGTCGGTCCTCTCATATGGTAACTTTTTCAGAGGCTTGAGAGATGGACCGTATCTGAATTGCTTCCCGCCTCTGCTTGTACTGCTAGCCGCCGGAGCGGCGGTGGCTCTCTTCCGCCGTTGCTGACGAGGCGGAGGAGGAGGCAGAGTGCTCCGACGTGCCGGAGGAGGCGGAGGAGGAAGCGGAGTGCCCTCACGCACCGGAGGAGGCGGAGAAGGAGGTGGAGTGCTCCGACGTGCCGGAGGAGGCGGAAGAGGAGGCGGAGTGCCCTCATGCGCCGGAGGAGGCGGAGTGCCCTAATCACTCGCCGGAGGAGGAGGAGGAGGAGGAGGACGAGGAGGAGTGCCCTGACTCGCCGGAGGAGGAGGGGGAGGCGGAGGCGTCCAGTTCAAAAGCTTGATGTACTCCTTCCGCCATAGACATGTAGTCCTCAGAGCATAAACCAGCTGAGTCTCCCCTTCACCTGTAGGGTGGTCAAGCTCGAGCTCGTCAAATCCCTCCATTACTTCATCCACCGTCACAACAGCATAGCCATGTGGAATCGGACAGCAGTGAAAAGTTCCGTTAGGTTGAGGAGGTGCAACAGAGCCGACAGCCGCCTTCAAGGTGAGGTTCCGACATTTCGTCATAAGCTGGCAATGTTGAGCCTTCGTGATAGCATCCACGGGGTAGCTAGGAGCCGTGAAGTCAGGCTGCTGAACGAGCTTCGTCGAAGCCACGCTGCTTCTCCGCTGAGATGGCGGGGTAGCTTCTGGGATAGATTCGTGCCGCTGAGATGGTTGGTCGGCAGCTCGCTGGCTCTCAACTTGTTCCTCTAGCTTTAGTACTCTTGCATTGAGCTTCTGCATTTCGCGCAGGTCATGTTTCCTCTTCCTCTCCCCGGTTTTGTAACCGCCTGCGCCGGGAAACCCAACCTTCCACGCAACGGAGCCTGGCGTGCCTCGTGTTCATCCAGGGTGCTCAGGATTCCCGAGGGCCTCAGTCAGCTCGTCCCTCTGTCGGGAATGAACGTCCCTGCCTGCGCTGCGGCGATATACTTCTGAAGCTTCTTGACGGGTATTGCAAATTGCTCGTCCGTCCAACGGCACTTCCCTGTTTCAGGGTCCAAAGTTTCCCCAACCCCGAAGAACCAAGTCCTTGAACGGCCTGGCCAGTTCAGTGTCTCTGGTTCGACCCCTTTAGCAATCAGGTCATTCTCAGCTTTGTCCCACAACGGCCGGGCTTTGAGGTAGCCGCCTGACCCCGTGCGATGGTGATACAGCTTCTTTGCAGCATTTATCTTGTTTATCTCTGACATTTTCTTACTCTTGTCCGATGTCTTGTAGGCCACAAATGCGGGCCAGTGATCTCTTATCTTCTCAAATCGGCCGGTGAATTCTAGAGTCTTCCCTTTGTCGACAAACGTTGATTTCAACTCATTCTTCCACCTCTTGAATAGATCTGCCATCTTCTTAAGAGCACACGCCTTGACCAGTGGCTCTATAACTGGCTTATTCGGATCCTCCTCTGGCGGTAGGGTGAAATTTGCCTTCAGCGAGGTCCAAAGATCATCTTTCTGTCTATCGGTGACATAAGAAACTTGAGGGTCTTCGTTCTTAGGCTTATTCCATAGCTGGATGCTGATCGGGATGCTGTCCCTAACAATATCTCCGCACTGAACAAAAAATGCTTCCTTGGTCCGCCTGGGTTCAATCGGTTGGCCATCGTCCGCGATTGCTGTGATCATGAACCTTTCATCCTGGCGCAATCTTTTCTTCGGGCCTCGTCTCGTTACCGAAGTTTGGCTTGATCCGGAGGGCTATAAAAGAAGAAAGAAGAGTTAATATATGTACATACCAAAATAATTAATGCATCAATTAGCTAGTCAGCACAGGCTTAATTAATATATATACCTCGCCGGACTTTGCAACAGCTCCCTCCTCCATTCGGTCACCGCAGCCGTCATCACGGTCCTTCTTCCACCGGCATTCGGTCACCGGAGACATCATGATCATGTCTTTCCTCCTCCATTGTTCGATCAACGGAGCCTTCATCCTCTCCTTCCAGACCATCGGTGTCGTTGAGAAACGACAAGACATCACATCCGTCGCGGATTATGTCCCCCAACAACTCTTCTTGTTCTAAGTCTCTTTGATCCATAGTTTCTGCAAATATTACAACCTGGCAATTAATATACAAACACGAGAAATGGATATATTAGTGGCAAACATAGACCTAGCTAGCTAATCACAACAAGGAATATTAATTAGTGGCCTCGAAGCTTTTACGGTTTGGGGTGGCCTCGACAACGCTTCTAGGGTTTGGGGTGGCCTCGACAACGCCCTTTTAACTTGGTAAATTTGGGTGGCCTCGACGCTTCTAGGGTTTGGGGTGGCCTCGACGCTTGAGGGTTTGGTTGGGCGAGAGGGGGTTGATCGATGTCCCCCCTCATTTTGAAGAGTTACCGGAGTTTTCTCATGAATGTCCAACGTCCGGACCGCCTCTCTCATGAATGTCAAACAAGGGATTTAACAAAATGGCGCCATTCTGGATGTGCAGAAAATGGTCCATATTTTTCGTGATCTCATCTACCCTTCTATATGTCACGTTGTCAGTGTCAAAGGATTCAAGAAAACCATGGCTTCATCATTAGCCGGAAGTAACAGGCGCATAATGGTACGAAGCTCTCCAAAATTGTTTTGGAACGGAGTCCCGGATAGGATAATTAGTTTTTTGGTATGAAGTTCAGCAAGAGCCTTCCGAATATCGCTATTTGGAAGGCCTTTGCTGAAATTCATATCAAAAAGCGAATTATTCTATCCGGAACTCCGTTCCAAAACAACTTTGAAGAGCTTCGTAGCATCATACGCCTGTTACTTCCGGCTAATGATGAAGCCATGGATTTCTTCAATACTTTGACAGACAACATGACATATAGAAGAATATATATATAGATGAGATCAGAAAAAAATTGGATCAACTTGTGCACATCCATAGTGGGGGCATTCTTGATAAATCTATGTCAAAAGTCAAACTTTGACATATGATCAAATATTGTTGCATATGTCAAAATTCAAACTTTGACATATGATCAAACTTTGACATATGATCCATTATTGTTGCATATGTCAAAATTCAAACTTTGACATATGATCAAATGTTGCATATGTCAAAATTCAAACTTTGACATATGATCAAACTTTGATATATGTCCACCGCGATATAAAATGATTCATAGACTTGGTCGGGCGAGAGGGGGTTGATCGATGTCCCCCCTCATGTCGAAGTTACCGGAGTTTTCTTCTAGGGGTTTGGGTGGCCTCGAGAGTTTGTCGGGTAGGGACGGGAGGGGGTAGGAGATCGACAACGCTACATTGGTCATTTGGTCACCCAACTCCTCATTTTGTTATTTTGTTATTTGGTTATTTTAACATTTTAAAATTTATCTGACGTCCCCCCTCATGTCCGACGTCCTCCCTCGTGTCGAAGTTATCGGGGAGGGGGTAGACGACAACGACGCTCACCCCTCATGACATGTCCGATGTCCGAGGTCCCCCCTCATGTCATGTCCGACGTCCCCCCTCATTTTAACTAATTTCTAACAAAAATAATATTCTATGAACATCATATATATATATACATCCATCCATATGAACATATATGAACAAAAAAATACATATAGCCACATATATGAAAAAAATACATATATGAAAAAAAAAATGCTATGAACATATATGAATAAAAAAACATATAGCCACATATATGGAAAAAAATACATATAAGAAAAAAAACGCTATGAACATATACGCACATACATACACATACATATAGACATACACACACATATATACACATACATATATGCATATAACATACAGGGGCGGCGGCCGCCGCGCACGGCAGGGGCGGCGGCCGCCGCGCACGGCAGGGGCGGCGCGCGGCGGCAGCGGAGGGCAGGGGCAGCGGCGCGGCGGCCGTGCAGGGCAGGGGCGGCGCGCGGCGGCAGCGCAGGGCAGGGGGGAAGAGGAGAGGAACGGCGCAACGGCTCACAGTGGGAGCGGGGACGGTGTCGGGGCAACTCAGCGACGGCGACGACGGCGGCCGGATCGCGGGCAGCGACGGTGAGGAGGCCCGGCGAGGGCAAGGGCGTCGGCGAGGGCGTCGGCGTCGAGGGCAGCAGCCTGGCGGCGTCGAGTGCGTTTCGGCGTCGGGGGAGAGAATGAGGAGAAACTGCTAAGTCTTGGCTTATATAGCAAAGGCTTTAGTCCCGGTTGGTGGCACCAACCGGGACCAATACCATCCTTTGGTCCCAGTTCATGCCACCAACCGGGACCAAAGGTCTCTTTTGGCCAGGCGAAAGGGCGGGAAGCACAACCCTTTGGTTTCGGTTGGTGCCACGAACCAGGACCAAAGGGGGGCATTGGTCCCGGTTGGTGCCACGAACCGGGACCAAAGTGGGGCATTGTTCCCGGTTCGTGCCATGAACCGGGACCAATTGCCTTGCACAGCGGCGTGGTGGTGGGAGTTTAGTCCCACCTCGCTAGTTGGGAGCGCCCCGCACCTGTTTATAAGCTCCGCTGCCTCTTCCATCTCGAACTCCTCTGAATTGCAGGCCTACGGGCCTAATATAACACAGCTATGCCTGTGGTCCTACTGGGCCCGCCGCGGGCCTGCATCCTGGCCCAACATGCTAGTTGGGTTTCTAGTCGTATGCAGGCGGTGGTGGCCCTGTAGGCGGCATTTTTTTAATTTTTTTTCTGTACTTTTTTTTGTTTTATGCTTTACTTAATTTTTTAGAGTTTTTGAGTGATTCATTTTGCTTTAGGTAATTTTAAATGTCTGTTTTAATAAAAAACAGATTTTGTTATTTTAGTTTGCTATTAAAGTTTCTAACAAAAAATTCTTGTTGCTATTAATGTTTTGAACAAAAAATACTTTCATAATTTAAGTTGCATAAATTTTATAAAAATTTAGTTTCAAAAATACTAGAGGTTTATAAAATCTTTTTAGTTGATTCCTTTTGCTTGATTCTTTTTGCTATTGAAGAGTATTATAGTTTTGTTTTAGTTGATCATAACAGAATATTTTTATTGATTATTTTTAGTTCATTCTTTTTGCTATTAGAGTTTCATAAAAGTTTTCTAGTTCATTCCTTTTGCTGAAATTGAAAAGCACTTCAAATGAACTGTGAAAAGGTTGAAAATTGCCATGGTATCATCATTTCACCCACATAGCATGTGCTAAAAAGTTGAAAGGGTTACGGCAAAAGCTGGATGCACTTCGTGTACAAAATGGACAATCTCTTTCGAAGTATCAGGGTTTCAGACGAAAACTCATCTGTTACAAAGGGATTTTATTTTTTTGAACTTATTTGAACTCCAGACTTTTTGTGTGTTCAAAATGCACCATTCAAAGCCACATCATCAATTTTCAACCCTTTCTGACTTCATTTGTTATTTTTCATGCATTTATTGATTTTTTTAGCTATATGACCCTGAAATTGAAAAGCACTACAAATGAACTCTGAAAAGGTTGAAAGTTGGCATGGTATCATCATTTCACCCACATAGCATGTTATAAAAAGTTGAGAGGGTAACGGCAAAAAATGGATGCACTTCATGTACAAAACGGACAATCTCTGGCGAAGTATCAGGGTTTCGGACGGAAACTCATCTGTTACAAAAGGCATTTCATTTCTTCACATGTAACTGCAGTGATATTCTAGATCAAAGGCATCATCATAATAGTTGTGGAGAGAAAGTCTTCACTTTTTCTTCGCTTGTGTCCTTTGCTTATTGCGCCGTAACCATGGATAATCTTCATCATTTAACAGGGTGCTTGGGTCAGCCTTGACTTTGAAGGGAGGAATTTCACGAAACTTCTCATAATCTTCAGACATGTCTGTCTTGCCCTCCAATCCCACGATGTCTCTTTTTCCTGAAAGAACTATGTGGCGCTTTGGCTCATCGTATGATGTATTCGCTTCCTTATATTTTCTTTTTCTCTGTTTGGTAGACATGTCCTTCACATAGAAAACCTGCGCCACATCATTGGCTAGGACGAATGGTTCGTCTGTGTACCCAAGATTGTTTAGATCCATTGTTGTCATTCCGTACTGTGGGTCTACCTGTACCCCGCCTCCTGACAGATTGACCCATTTGCACTGAAACAAAGGGACCTTAAAATCATGTCCATAGTCAAGTTCCCATATGTCCAATACGTAACCATAATATGTGTCCTTTCCCCTCTTGATTGCTGCATCAAAGCGGACACCGCTGTTTTGGTTGGTGCTCTTTTGATCTTGGGCGATCATGTAAAATGTATTCCCATTTATCTCGTACCCTTTGTAAGTCAATACAGTCGAAGATGGTCCCCTGGCCAACGAGTACAGCTCATCAGAAACAGTGTTGTCACCCCTGAGACGTGTTTACAACCAACTGCCGAAAGTCCTGATGTGTTCACATGTAATCCAGTCGTCACACTGCTCCGGGTGTTTGGAGCGCAGAATGTTCTTGTGTTCATCGACATACGGGGTCACCAAGGTAGAATTCTGTAGAACTGTGTAGTGTGCTTGAGACCAAGAATGCCCGTCCCTACATATTATTGAGTCCCCTCCTAGCGTGCCTTTTCCAGCCAGTCTCCCCTCATACCGCGATTGAGGGAGACCAATCTTCTTAAGGTCAGGAATGAAGTCAACACAAAACCCAATGACATCCTCTGTTTGATGGCCCATGGAGATGCTTCCTTCTGGCCTAGCGCGGTTACAGACATATTTCTTTAGGACTCCCATGAACCTCTCAAAGGGGAACATATTGTGTAGAAATACAGGGCCCAGAACGACAATCTCATCGACTAGATGAACTAGGACGTGCGTCATGATATTGAAGAAGGATGGTGGGAACACCAGCTCGAAACTGACAAGACATTGCGCCAAATCACTCCTTAACCTTGGTAGGATTTCTGGATCGATCACCTTCTGAGAGATTGCATTGAGGAATGCACATAGCTTCACAATGGCTAATCGAACGTTTTCCGGTAGAAGCCCCCTCAATGCAACCGGAAGCAGTTGCGTCATAATCACGTGGCAGTCATGAGACTTTAGGTTCTGGAACTTTTTCTCTACCATATTTATTATTCCCTTTATATTCGATGAGAAGCCAGACGGGACCTTCATACTGAGCAGGCATTCAAAGAAGATTTCCTTCTCTTCTTTGGTAAGAGCGTAGCTGGCAGGACCTTCATACTGCTTTGGAGGCATGCCGTCTTTTTCGTGCACACGTTGCTGGTCCTCCCGTGCCTTCGGTGTATCTTTTGTCTTCCCATACTCGCCCAAGAAGCCTAGCAGGTTCACGCAAAGATTCTTCGTCATGTGCATCACATCGATTGAAGAACGGACCTCTAGGTCTTTCCAGTAGGGTAGGTCCCAAAATATAGATTTCTTCTTCCACATGGGTGCGCGTCCCTCAGCGTCATTCGGAACAGATAGTCCGCCGGGACCCTTTCCAAAGATTACTTGTAAATCATTGACCATAGCAAGTATGTGATCACCGGTACGGATGGCGGGCTTCTTCCGGTGATCTGCCTCGCCTTTGAAATGCTTGCCTTTCTTTCGACATTGATGGTTGGTCGGAAGAAATCGACGATGCCCCAGGTACACATTCTTCCTGCATTTGTCCAGGTATATACTTTCGGTGTCATCTAAACAGTGTGTGCATGCGTGGTATCCCTTGTTTGTCTGTCCTGAAAGGTTACTGAGAGCAGGCCAATCATTCATGGTTACAAACAGCAACGCATGCAGGTCAAATTCCTGTTGTTTGTGCTCATCCCACACACGTACACCGTTTCCATTCCACAGCTGTAAAAGTTCTTCAACTAATGGCCTTAGGTACACATCAATGTCGTTGTCAGGTTGCTTAGGGCCTTGGATGAGAACTGGCATCATAATGAACTTCCGCTTCATGCACAACCAAGGAGGAAGGTTATAGATACATAGAGTCACGGACCAGGTGCTGTGATTGCTGCTCTGCTCCCCAAAAGGATTAATGCCATCCGCGCTTAAACCAAACCATACGTTCCTTGCGTCACCTGCAAAGTCCTCCCAGTACTTTCTCTCGATTTTTCTCCACTGCGACCCGTCAGCGGGTGCTCTCAACTTCCCGTCTTTTTTACGGTCCTCTCTGCGCCATCGCATCAACTTGGCATGCTCTTTGTTTCTGAACAGACGTTTCAACCGTGGTATTATAGGAGCATACCACATCACCTTGGCAGGAACCCTCTTCCTGGGGTGCTCGCCATGAACATCACCAAGGTCATCTCGTCTGATCTTATACCGCAATGCACCGCATACCGGGCATGCATTCAAATCCTCGTACGCACCATGGTAGAGGATGCAGTCATTAGGGCATGCATGTATCTTCTGCACCTCCAATCCTAGAGGGCATACAACCTTCTTTGTTGCGTACGTACTGTCGGGCAATTCGTTATCCTTTGGAAGCTTGTTCTTCAATATTTTCAGCAGCTTCTCAAATCCTTTGTCAGGTACACCATTCTCTGCCTTCCACTGCAGCAATTCCAGTGTGGTACCGAGCTTTGTGTTGCCATCTTCGCAATTGGGGTACAACCCTTTTTTGTGATCCTCTAACATGCGATCGAACTTCAACTTCTCCTTTTGACTTTCGCATTGTCTCTTTGCATCAACAATGACCCGGCGAAGATCATCATCGGGCACATCGTCTGGTTCCTCTTGATCTTCAGCTTCCCCCGTTGCAGCATCAACGTATTCAGGGGGCACATAGTTGTCATCATCCTCTTCTTCTTCGCTGTCTTCCATCATAACCCCTATTTCTCCGTGCTTGGTCCAAACATTATAGTGTGGCATGAAACCCTTATAAAGCAGGTGGGTGTGAAGGGTTTTCGAGTCAGAGTAAGACTTCGTATTCCCACATATAGGGCATGGACAACACATAAAACCATTCTGCTTGTTTGCCTCAGCCACTTCGAGAAAATTATGCACGCCCTTAATGTACTCGGAGGTGCGTCTGTCACTGTACATCCATTGCCGGTTCATCTGTGTGCATTATATATAATTAAGTGTGTCAAAAACCATTACCGAACATCATGAATACAGAAGTGACCAAATTAATTCATAGAAGTTCATCATCACATTAAAACCAAAGTACATACATAGTTCTCATTGAACAACATATAGCTCTCCAGAGCATCTAATTAAACCATACATCGAAACTATCTAAAACATTTCAATGCAACAACAAATGCGATCATAATCGGAACTAAGGTAACAATTGATCCAACGGCATAGTGATACCAAGCCTCAGTATGAATGGCATATTTTCTATACTTTCTAATCTTGAAGCGCATTGCATCCATCTTGATCTTGTGATCATCGACGACATCCGCAACATGCAACTCCAATATCATCTTCTCCTCCTCAATTTTTTTTAATTTTTCCTTCAAGTAATTGTTTTCTTCTTCAACTAAATTTAACCTCTCGACGGGTCGGTTGGAATTTCCGGTTCACATACCTCCTAGATAAAAAAATCTATGTCATGTTGGTCGGCATAATTGTCATAAACACTAAATGAAACTAATAGTTATAAAAGATAATATATATACCACATCCGAATCATAGACAGGACGAGGGCCGACGGAGGCGGATACCAAAACCATCGCCCTATATAATAACAAAAAATAATAAAAGTAAGAAAATTACACAAGTATCTATCTAAATCATACAAGTAAGAACTATTTTCTTGTAGAAAGAAGATAAGAACAAGAGGCTCACCATGGTGGTGCTGGCGACGAGATCGGCGCGGGCAATCGACGGCGGTGAGGATGGGGACGGGATAGGACGGACCGCCAAACCTAGACAAATCTTGAGGAAAATGGAGCTTGGACAAGGAGCTTCGAGAGGAGAAAGCTTAAGTGTGGCTCGGGCATTTCATCGAACACCTCATGTGCATAGGAGGTGAACTAGAGCACCACAAAGCTCTCCCATGGCCGGCCAAAAAAACAAAGCACTCCACTGCTCTGATCGCGGCGTATATATAGGCATCTCTTTGGTCCCGGTTTGTGGCTAGAACCGAGACTAAAGGACCCCATTTGGTCCCGGTTCCAGCCACCAACCGGGACCAACAGTTGTGGGCCAGGAGCGAGGCCCATTGGTCCCGGTTCGTGTCTCGAACCAGGACCAATGGGGCCAGACGAACTGGAACCAATGGCCCACGAGGCCCGGCCGGCCCCCTGGCCTCACGAACCGGGACCGATGCCCCAATGGGTCCCGGTTCGTGAGTGAACCGGGATTAATGGGCTTACCAGGCCTGGACCAAAGCCCTGGTTTCTACTAGTGGATGGTGTTGGCGGTGACGCTAGTGTGTCAACTAAATTCTCCTCGAGTCTCCCCGACTCAAGTTCTTGAAATTTTTGTCTGTGGCAACATTGATGCCTTAATGGCTTGTTTTCTGGCCAGTTGTGTTGGCTGACGACCTTATGGGTTGTAGGGTTTATTCATGTAGTGGCTTCCCTTTGAAGTTTGGTCCTCCAGCCACGCCTCTATCACATTGGTGCTACCACCGGTACTAGTGTGAGGCGTGTGAGAAGAAAATCTATGTTTGGATGTCTAATTCTCCTTCCTCCTCGCAGTGTCTACTCTCTCTCTCTCTCTCTCTCTCTATTTCTCTCCTCTCCGTGTGCATGAAGGAAGTAATGGTTGTCCCTTAGCCATGTTCCTCAAATCTCTTGTTCTGATCCACAGTGAAATCAAGGTGCATTACCAATTCCTTCATTAGTTTCATCAGGTTTGGCTAAATGATGTTGCTGGAGCAGTCAGATTGCCATATATACCATATGTCGGAGATATGTGTTTGATGTTACCAAGCGCCAGATTATGTGAATAACCACCCCCACCTGGCAGAAGATCAGGCGAGATCCACCTCAACTGTTAACAATATTTGTGCCAACGCAGTAGGTTGCCAAAGCTCTAACTACGGGTATCTTGGTGTTCATATCTCGACTCTATCTCTTAGCTTGAGGTACCATGGCCACTCGAAATGGCTTTACTACTCATCTTCCAATGATGCTTTTTGATACATCGGTTGTTTGAACCAGTGTTTATTCATCCAGCCAGGCATTATAAAAAGATAAAGCATGGATAACATCTTGGGCGTGCAAGAAGGTAAGAGGTCAAGAAGGCTTTTGTCCCACGACACAACAATACCTAAAATGTGACTAGGGCAGCTCACCAAGTTTAGTATGAGAAATGGAGACCATACTTGTACGGATATGAAAGGATCTCAACTACTAGAAATACATGACCAACAATGGAGAGAGTCATGATATGCCAAGAGGAAGGACAAAAAGATATGGGGTGGTGGATGGATATGAATTGTGGGTGCGTAACCAGTGAGATGACATATGAGACACATCCACATATATCAAGGTCCATTAAATTTGTAGTTGGGCTTGGAAATTTTTTGGAACACCCAACACTTAACAGTACTTACTCTTTTTTGGCACACATTGTGGTGTAATGGTAATCATAACCATATGGGGATAGCTATATCTTTCACCTTTTGGGGGATTTTATGTAGATGTTAGTTGTCCACAGCTTTGACCCTTCACACTATGGTGACTGCGGCCACACAATAAAGTCATCTCTGCTGGCACAACAATGGTGATGGCGCTGGTGCTAGTATGGCAAATAAAGTATCCTCCAGTCTCCCCGGCTCAAGTTCTTGAAATTTTTTTCTACGGCAACATCAATGTCTTGACGGCTTATTTTCTGGCCAGTTGTTCTAACCGACGGCCTTTTTCTTTACAGGGTTTATTAACACAGTAGCTTCCCATTGTACTTTGGTCATCCAGGCTCGTCTCTACCACATTGGTGTGACCACTAGTACTGGCATGAGGCCTGTGAGAAGAAAGTCAATATTTGGATGTTTATTTCTCTTGCCACCTTGAATTGTCTACTCTCTCTCTCTCTCTCTCTCTCTCTCTCTCTCTCTCTCTCTCTCTCTCTCTCTCTCTCTCTCTCTCTCTCTCTCTCTCTTAGCCATATTCCTCAAATATCTTGTTTTGATGTACAGTGACATCATTACCAATTTCCTCATTAGTTTCGTTCGGTTGGGCTAGCTGGTGTTGCTGGAGCAATCAGATTGCCAAACATACCATATGTCGGAGATATGTATTTGATGTTACCAAGCGCCGGATCCGGCAAATAACCACCTCCACTGCGCCCACTGCCACAAGACCAGGCGTGATCCACCTCAACTATTTACAATTTTGTGTCGACGCTATTGTCTGCCAAAGCTCTCACTACCGGTATCTTGTTGTTGTTGTCTCAACTCTATCAGGTACCATGGCCACTCAAAATGGCTTTACTACTCATCTTCTCATGATGCTTTTTGATACATTGATTGACCATTGTTTATTCATCCAGCCGGGCATTGGAAAAAAGTTAAACATGAAGAACATCTTCTCCAGGCAAGAAGGCTATAGGTCAAGAAGGCTCTTGTCCCACGACACAACAATACTTAAAACGCGATCAGGGTAATGGAACCAAGTTTAGTATGAGAGATGGTGACCATACATGTGCGAATATGAAAGGATCCAAATGACTGGACATACATGACAAACAAAGGAGAGAGACATGATACGACTAAGAGGCAGGACAAGAAGATATGGGGTGGTGGATTGATATGAACTGTGGGTGTGTAACTAGTGAGGTGACATATGAGACACATCCACATATATCGAGGTCCATTAAATTTGTAGTTGGGCACGAGTAAAATTGGTAACACACAACACTTGACATTACTTACCCTTTTTTGGTACACATTGCGGTGTAATGGTAATCATAACCATATGGGAATAGTTTCCCACAATAGGTTCTCTTTCTCTCTCTCTCTCTCTCTCTCTCTCTCTCTCTCTCTCTCTATCTCCATCTCTCTCTCTCTCTCTCATGTGCATGAAGGAGATATTGGTTGTCCCTTAGCCATGTTCCTCAAATATCTTTTTCTAATGCATAATGGCATCAAGTACATTACCAATTTCGTCATTAGTGTCATCAAGTTAGGCTAACCGATTTTGCTGGAGCATCCATATTGCCATACATACCATATGTCGGAGATATGTATTAATTTGATGTTACCAAGTGCCGGATCCGGCGAATAACTTCCTCCATGGCCCCGCCTGGCACTAGATCAGGCGAGATCCGCCTCAACTGTTTATAATTTTCGTGCCGATGCACTAGGCTGCCGAAGCTCTCATTACGAGTATCTTGTTGTTCTTGTCTCGAATCTATCTCTTAGATTGAGGTACCATGACCACTCGAAATGGCTTTACTACTCGTCTTTATATGACACTTTTTGATACATCGGTTTTCTAAACCGGTCTTTGTTCATCCATCTATGCATTGCAAAAAGATAAAGCATGAACAACATCTTGGGTAGGCAAGAAGGCAATAGGTCAAGAAGGCTTTTGTCCAACAAACAAACCGAAAATGTGATCAAGGTAACGGCACCAAGTTTAGTATGAGAGATGGCGACCATACATGTGCGGATATGAAAGGATTTGTTTTCTAGATTACACCATGGAAGGATGTATTATAATTTCATATAAGAAGGGCCAAGCGACTACTACAACACCACCAGCAGATACAATGACAAAATGGCAAGCAACTCCATGCTGATCCATGTTATTAGAACCGCGCCTACAACAATCGAGAGCAAGAGAACTCGCCTTGCGCGATCTCCAGACAAGATGGTGAAGAGACGGGGCACCGAGCAACCAGACCGCGTCCCTACCGATGCACTAGAAAAACCAAGTCCATAGGAGTTGGTTGGGCAAATGTACCGCTCCAACCATATCGCCTAAAGAAGTTGGCTAGTGGGTGGTCGGGCCTAGCCAAACCAGAGGGATAAGACATGTCAGAAGCCTTGGTTATGGCATACATTGCACCCCAGAGGCCCATGCCCTGAGAGGCAACCCAAACCGCAAAATTAGACACCTCAAGCTCTAACTCCGATGACTCCACGTATAACCAAGGCAGCGCCTTCGTGAAGGACACGACGTCGTGACGCCGCCGCTGCCTGTTCCAGCGAATCAAAATAAGGGTTTCCCTCGGTGTTTGAGGAGAGACACAGCCAAAGGCCATTGTAGTGGAGGACATGGCACCTGCGGGCGTCGTCGCTGCAAGCATAGGCCAGCCATGCAGGCATTTCGACCCGACCCTTGACCAAAATCCAAACCACCGGTGCAGAGACGAGGGGACAAGTCATTGGCTGAGTCCACCACAACTGGAAGGAAAGCCACACCCATCCTCGATGAAGAAAGTGCAACCCAGAGAAGAGGAGAGTAAAACCTTTGAATTTCCAAGTCCTTGTGACCTCCGGGGCAAGTTTCTGCATTGTCCTTTGTGGAGAAATTCTTGATCCCTAGGATTTCATTCATGAGTGTCATTGGTGAAGAGAGGAAAGAGACAGATAGATAGATAGATAGATAGATAGAGAGAGATAGAGGGGAGAAAGGAAAAGAATTCTTTTCCAGAGGTGGGGAAGGTCGGGTTCAAACATAGCTAAAAATGGAGATGGGGAATGAGTCATGAGGGACTAAGATGGATCCCTTTATTTTTTGGGATAAGTATCCCTATTTTTCTCAGTCTTCCCTGGGCCTCTGTATATCTCTTGGAGAGTGAGGAATAAAAGAAGTGTTGTCAAATAATGTGAAAAGAGTACCTTAAAGGGTACTCATATTTTACACAACCTCTCAGAAATTTTATAAGCCTCCCCTCGATTTAAAAAAAATTCTAGAAGTTTCCGACGCCTTCTGTCAATTTTCCAAATAATCTCAAGAAATCCAAAGTATTTCCGTAACTTTATAGTGGTCTAGGGACCTCTCCCTAATTGTTTTTCTTTGCAAATTTGAAGATCTATCGGAAATAAAAAATATTTTTGGAAAAAACTTGTTTTTGGTTGAATTCGCCCCACACAGGCTATTATTGGGCCTGTTGACCCACACAGCGAGCTAGGATGCCTAGCCAGCTCCGAAGCGGTATACACCAATTGGATGATGCGCTGGGGGGAGGGAGGGAGGGGAGAGGTGCCACGTCACCTTGATAAAACCATAGCTCTACATAGTGCAAGTTTCCTAAATATCTAGCATACATGAGTAGTTTGCCTATGGAGACGTCTATTTGCATGAAAATAAAAAAATGATTCGTGTTATCCATAACACTATTGTAACATAGAAATTTTTTTGAAGGCATTCATAGCTGAAACCAATTGTTACCTTGTGTATAACTAGAATAGCGGAAGATATCATTTATAAAATAATATTTCATTTGGACAATCATGACTTCGTATCATTTTAACATAGTTACCTTTAGCAAGGATGTTTGTTGCATTCATATTCCTTATAAAACTCAAATGAATGTTGATCGATGTGCATAGAACATTGATGTTTTTATGAAATATTTTATGATCAGATTTCCGTTCTTGGTTTCGATCAATATATGAGAGTTGTTTCCCTTAATAGTTTCTAAAGAGTTATTCCAGTTTTTTATTTATTTTCACAAGTTCATTCATTTGTACAAGAAGTATACTTTTTGTTTAGTACATATTTCATTTGATGCTTCTAGAATCCGATCTCATGACAGTGAGCTATACTTGCAGGGCACAAGCTCCTTAAACCTGTAGTGATAAGTGAGCCAGATATAACCATGATGACTAGATCGGAGGACGACGACTGCCTGATCCTCGCGAGCGATGGCTTGTGGGATGTCATCAAGAACCAGATTGCCTGCAATGCCGTGAGGAACTGCCTAGAATTTGAAAACAAGAACAACCAAGGTGCTCCTAGAGGGGGTGCACTGATAGGACAAGAGGAAGAGGTTGGCTGCAACAATGCTGCAACCCTCCTAAAGAACATGGCAATCTGCAAGCATAGCCAGGATGACATTAGTGTTGCCGTACTTGATCTGAAGACGAGAGGTTAGCTAGGTAGATTGCTTGAGGTCATCATCTCATTTGCATCTTAGACTTGATGTGGATGAAACATTGCCATGGTTAGAGTTTTATAATAGACATGGATGGTTGGAAATGTACAAAATATGTTGGTCACATATATGTTCATTGCTTAGTGTTCCCATTAGTTTTCTTCGTGGTAGCTTTGTTTGTGGCTTTCACTCAAACCTGCTGAACTCATCTCATACAGGTTTGGTGTTTGCAGTTAGCACTCAAGCAAACAAATGTGCTTGTGTGCTACACCCACCAGCGCTCTGGTATTACCTGGCTTAGGCCCATTTGTTTTGCTTGAGTGCTAACTACATATTTGAAGCAGGGTGCAGGCCTAACGGGCTAATACGAAACAAGGTAGTTGCTCCACAAAACAAAAACAAAACTACTTTGTATGGTGGAAATCCTTGTTAACGGATACCCCTGGAAAATCACTGAACTCCCGTGGCGATAAGTAGCGCTAAAGTTTTGGTGAATTTTTTCACAGAGGGAGGCTGGGAAGAGGATGTACAGTTTTTTTTTGTGATATCTGAATTTCAAAATAAAATATTTCGCAACCTGAGCATCCAAATTACGAACTGGTTCTATCATTGTGTTCCTCGCATTGAGATATTTGAAATTAGATCAGATCTTAAGAGATTTCGATGAAATAATTTTTGGGCATAATTTTTACTCCAAAAGATAATAAACATGTGCTTCCAATGGTAATGAAGTTGTACTTCACACTCAAACATACTTGTATTTCCCATGTGGGTAGTCTACTCACCCCTAGAGTAAGTTTTGCTCTCTACTTAGTGAATCTACTATGTGACGTTGAACACATATGTGTGCTTCATGACCAAGCGCACATGTGCTTCGCATGTTATAGATGCCAAGCACAAATGTGCTGCAGTTTTAACCTATACTCCTGACTTGTTGCAACTTGTACTCCTCAATGCAACATGTACCTAATTAGTTAGTCAATACAATTGAACTGTACTACAAACATGGGAAATTTAGGTACGGGGGATCTAGGAAAACGTAGAAAGCAATTCATAAGAAAAACAAGGGAGAAAACAACACTTGGCTCCTCTGTGAGCCCCTAGCTTACCCCGTGCTCCACGAGTGACAAGTTCCAAGCGTGCCCCCGGCAGCCCAGCAAGGGGATACCCCTGATTAGTTGTTCCCGGGTATCTTGGGTCTAATTCTATATACCTAAGGGAGTCATTGTCACTAACTTATTTGTCACAACATGCAAGCATGCCTCCTCATCATACAACTATGAATAGGATAATGCCCACCTCAACATGCACTCATGCATGGTAAAAGGCCCACCACAACATTCAACCATGCATGAGAAAATGTTTTTCATTTGATTATTCTACTTATATTCAATAAATATAGTTACAACTATACATAATCCAATATAATAAGTCATATGACACTTTAATTTTGGTTCTAATGTTATCAACTAAAATTTTCATCAACTAATTTCTATAGCAACACAGGGTATCCTCTATTACAAAGAAATTGTTGAACCAACAATGGATCATTAAGTTCCTATTTCATCCCACGGCTGACAATTTTTGGCAAATCCTTTTCCAACCGCCGCTCTATACAGAACTACGTCTCCACTAAACCCTCTTCTTGTTCCATTTTTGTCTCCAATTAATTAACATGAGCGTCAACTTCATCACGGTTGCTCGCTATCCATCTCACTCTTGTCCCATGTGGTTCCTGAATCTCGAGGACACACCATCTCTGTAGCACCCCATGTTGATGGATCACCCTTTCCACTACAAGAGAGCACTGATGACACATTACGACATTAGATGGCCGCGGTTCCCATCACCCATGGAGGATTGCCACACCAAGCTTTAGAAGATTATTGTTGCTGCCCTTACCTCAAATGCATGACCTCTTTGGGAACAACAATGACATGCAACAACATGTCGGCCGACTGCACGAATTGACCACATAACTTCCTTATCCAACCTAGGTTCTAATTCGTCTCATTTTTTCTTTATTTTTGTATAATCCCAAATCATTTAAATGAAAGCAATTGGTCTCTACGTTGTGCCCATGTTTTAGTTTGTGGCATCCCAGTGGGTGTGCTTCCATTGTGTTGCTAGCATGTCCCGTGGGTCCTCCATGTCGCTTGCTAGGTGTACCACATACTTTGATGGTTCTGCACGTGTTCCTTTACCACGAAGGTGGAGCAGGTGGTGGGTGTGTGGCCAACGTTGGTGGCATATGCATTATGCCTAGGCGCATAGAAACTAACATTGATATATTTTTGTTGTTGCAAGCAATTTCTATAGACGCAAATTCTACTTTTTGGGCATAAACTTATAATATTTTAAGCAATGTTTCACAAAAAGAAATTTTAATATCTTGGAAGCACTTTAACATTACACACGAAGCAATTCTCTAGTCGCTTCAAACACATTTTGACCATGGTGTATACAAAATATTCTCGGCACAAATCCCAAAAGGATTAATGCAGCCTTCAACTCCCATGGTAACAATTTCTATGGCTCACTACTACATATCCGAACACTACTGGCCGCTCATCGCTGACCAGCCAGTGACCACGCGTTAGTAATGAGCATTAGCACTGATAAGGAAAGTGGACTGACTGATTGCTATAAATGACCTGCTCATGTTGATCAATTAAATCCGACTATTCGATTTCCCGCGGGCCAGTGTTGTTGTGTACGTGGCCAGTTTAAAATCCAAGCCCCCTCTTCTTTAACTTTCGCACTCTCTCCGGACGCATACCCCACTCATCTCCATGACCTGAGCCTCCCTTAAACCCTCTCTTCCCTTCCGCCGCTCATCCGTGCCGACAGCCTCGTGGCAGCTGGACGCGGCTGTCCCCTCGCTGTCCAGAGCGTCGTCCAGCCGTTTCTGCTGCCGTGAAGTCCGTCCCTACCACGGACAGCAGTTCTCCTGTGTCGTCGTGTGCGGCTAGGACCGGCTGTCTGCTAATGGTGGCGACGGGGTTGATCTGCCCTGCAGTCCGGTCTACCGCACCTCCGTGCATGGTTGTAGACCATACATGTGTTTCCTTCTTCATTGGTCATGGCACCGGCCATGGTGGTATGCTTCATTCCTTGTAATAATATACACTAGCAATTTCCAGTCTTCTATGAATCACCACGCTTCACGCCCATAGATTATTGTAGGCAGAGCTGCTGCATGGTTAGTGATTTAATAGTGATAGCTGCTGCTTACTGAAATTTGGTAATTAAGGATTTGGACTTAAGTCAAACTAGTCTATTGGCGTTGCACTACATGCACTTGATTGTTGTATAATGATGTGTGTAAACTACATCTAAATGACCTGTTGATGGATTATTGTAGAATGAGCTATTGTATGCTCATGGATTTTAATAGTGGTAGCCGCTGCTTACAGAAATTTGTTAAGCATTTGGACTTAAGTCAAACTAGTCTAATAGTGTTGCACTATAGGCACTCGTTGATTGATGTATAATGAAGTGTGTAAACTCCCTTTAAATGAAATATTTTCATTGCAGCTACTTTATATTTTAGTAGCACTTCACAAAATAATATCAAGAGAAGAGGGAGGCTCAGGTGTAGGCCCGACTTACTCTAGACTCTTGGCTTTGGATACGGGTTGTGTGCCTGCAAGAAGCAAGTCTTGCAGGTTCTTCCGTCTTCACACACACAAGTACCCTTTTATGTCTGGCTTGTTCGTTACCATCTTCTTCTTGGAGAAGTCAAGAGAGAGTCCTTGAGCGGAGCTGATGACATTGGGCTTAGGTCTATAATTCTTAACTACATTTATTAAGCGAACCAATAAATATCCTATTTAAATTTCCCTGACAAATTTTTATGTATGCAGACCCACATTTTAGGGACACTGCACAAAAGAAGATGATTAGTGTTGTAAGCACGAGCATGTCTTGTCATGACTAGTTCCATTGATTATTCAACTGGGACTTCCATAGAGTGGGTGAGAAAATATATGCCCTGGTCATTAAGAGGCTCGACAAGTAGACTACTGGAGACATCACAATCACAACACACTTATCTTTCTATGCTAATTTTACAATTATGTTGAGTGACATCACAACACACTTATCTTTGTATGTTAATTTTACAAGTATGTTGCCTATGTTGGATGTGAAGTGTGTAAGTGTACCTACGTATTCTATTATGAAAAGAAAAGTAGTTGTTCAAACGAATGATGTATTCATGTGTATTGTGTTTCTGTATTTTTGTTAGATTTATTTGTCTGGTTGAACAAACATAAATAAAGCATAGATAAGATAAGAGCAATAGAGATATTATTAATGACCGGCCAGCTGTCTGTGATGCGTGATTATCACTGATCCGGTCCAGTGCCCGTCTGTGATAGATGACTCATCACTAATCCCGAGGCACTGACTAGCCACACGATCGTCTGTGGAGATACAACTCGGCCGGTCAGTGATGTTGGGTTCCATAGTAGTGGCTCATCAAAACTATCAAGCTCTAACTAGATAGAAGCAATCCTTAGTTTCCATGGAAGCAATATTTTTGCAGACCGATAAAATAAATTTTCACTAGATCAAAGTGATCACAATTGTCATGAAAGCAATATCTATGGTAAATGGAAACAAAAAAATTCTAACCAGATGGAAGAAAATACTACACCCAAAACAAATAACGGCTTGATTGAATGTGAAGCAATCACCAGCTTCCAGGGAAACAATTCATGGCGAAGCAAAACAAACAATGATTTTGTGTACTATGCCAACTAAAGTTTGCTAGAAATACCCCCCCCCCCCCCCCCCCCCCCTTCCCCACAAATTTTCTTTTTCCACTCCAAACAAATCCCCATTTCACTTATACAAATAGATTCTTATTCCTAGAGGGGTGTTTAGTTGTGCTTTTACTAGGCTTTTTTCACTTTGGCTTATAAGCAGAAAAAACACCTAAAGCACCTTATAAGTCAAAAAAAGCCCAACCAAACGCCCCTCTAGAGGAAGAATAATCGGCATACCGATTGCGCCACTCCCGTCAGTACTACATTTTTTTCTAACCACTACGGTCTGCCATTGGAGATGGAAGAATAGTGCTCACTTATAATCAGGTGGAATCAAAAACTGACAATAATGTGGATGTGATTTGGTCCACTTACAAAGAACAATCTATATTACAAGTGATAAATGAAAGCAGCCCTCTCACCTGCCCTTTTTTTGTGCTTCATAGACCAATTTAAAAAAAAATAGTCAAACATAGTAGTAAAATATCATCTAGTGTCAGCAAAATTAAAAGATTTTGAAGGCAGATAAAGGGCAAGTTTTTCCTCAAATATTCTTTTTATTTTACATTTTTAGAATTTTTAAAAAATGAATTGAAACTTTTCTGAATTTGTTGGTTTTCCTGTATGTCAACTAGAAAAAGGCCATGGGTCCTCTGAAAAAGAAATCCCCGTGAGTGGTGGGTTTTTTTTTTTTACAAAGGGTGAATTTTATTACTCAAAATGAAGGATCAAGTAATACAAACATAGTGAGGACACACCCGGCCTCTGCATAGCTAGGATGCACACAGCCAACACTAACGCGCACACACAAAAAACCGCCGGCAAATAGCAGTCATATAAGACCAAAGCTATGCCTAAGCGAGAGAAGAAGAAAAAAAACCGCCCTGAAGCGTTGTAAGTCGCGATCGACAAATGACCATCTCCGCACCAATCATCTCATGACACCACAAGGACATCGAAATTCTTCAACAGCAACGCCTTCAAAAAGGGAGCGACGCTCGAGCACCGCCGTCACTGGGACCAACCACCAAATGGCAAAGTCCAGGTTTTCACCCTGAAGAAACTGTCCGAGCATCTCCGAGCAATGCCTTCAACAAGGTAACGATGGCGAAACATCGTCATTGCCAGGTATAACCGACATGGGCCTGACCTAAGTTTTCACCCCGCATCTCAAGACCGGGTACTCAAAAAACACCACCACCGAAGTCAAGCATATGTGGTCACCACTACTTTTCCACGATCCTATGAGCTACATGTGCTGGGTTAGAAAACCGACAGCCTCCGCTGCGCAACCATACCCTCTGCGTCAAGCCATAGATTGCATGACACTACCGAAGCAACCACTGGATCTTGGAGGGTATCACTCGCAAAGACCTTTCAGTCGCCATCTCAGTCCGCCGTGAGGCCGCTGCCACGCCGAAGTGTTCATCCTGGACCAACACCGACAAAGGAGCACTTCACCACCGATTGCCACCTCGCCGGCCTTGAACACCATCGTGTATATCCGGCCAAGCCTGCAACTGCCTTGAACATGTACCACCCTTGCTGCGGTCCGTGTCGCACCCGTCGCGCCGGAATCCTTTCGGAAGCGCGGCGGAGAATCCCGATCAATCCAAGGACGAGGGACTCAAGCCAGATGCAAGCCGGACCACACCGGTGACACACTGCAGTAGGTGCCGGACATGCAACAGCCAAAGATGTGAGACCAACCGATTGCATCTCTATTAGGCACTACCGGCCATGACGGAGGATCGTGAATCTGCTTCAAGGACTCAACCAGCAAGGAGTCAAGCCAGCCAGAGTCGCGCCACCCTGCAACTAGGAGCCACCACGCCACCGGACGCCAAGCCCCGCCGCCAACCGACGGGTCGCGTCGACGCGCCGCCGGGAGCCACCGAACTGCTGCCCTGCAGCACGGGAGCCACCGGGAGGAGACGCCCCGCCGTCGCCGTCTGCCGCGAGGGCTCCGCCCGGCAGCCTCCTCCGACAGCGGCGCGGCGGGAGGAGTGGGTAGATCGGCTGGCGGAGCTAGGGTAGGGCGTGCGCCCGAGTCGCCCTGGGCTGGGCGACGCAGGGCTCCAGGCTGGTAAGGTATAAAACAAAAGCTGGAAACAGAGTCCGTGGAGTTTAGAAACTACTCCCTCTGTACCGAAATAGTTGTTGTTCTATGTTTGTAGTGCAAAATTCGTCACGTACAAATTTTTTGGTTGTTTCCTAAACTGCCCTCCCACCTCTCGCTTGCTCACCGAATCCCTAGCTCGCCGCCCCCACTTCCATTCCCTCGCAGGCGTCACCGGCGCCTCTCCCTCGCACACGGCGCCAGCGTCTCTCTCCCGCTTCCCATCCGCCTCTCCCTCTCACACCGTCGCCGCCTCTCCGTTTGCCCCGTCGCCATTGCCCCTTCCAAGATCTCATTTTTTTACTTTCCGGCACCGGCAGGCCGCCAGGTCGACCTACACGCTGAGAAGAGCCCCAAGAAGGCGGCGAGCGGGCCGGCATCAGCGCCCATCATGGTAGCGGCCCCGCAAGAGGCGTGGGCGTCCATGGACTCGATGTATTCGGTGTTGAGTATATTGATTAGATTGGAGACATAGGATAGACTAGGAAATATTTTGGCTTGTCTTATACTCCAAATAGATCATGTACTCCTATATATATGCCCATGAGGCTCAAGCAATAAAACATCGATTCCACCAATCCCTCTCTATCCGTTCTAACATGGTATCAGCCTAACCGATCCAAACACTAGCCACCGCCCAACGCTTCCGCCCGCGCGCCGCCCCCGGGGTGGTCGGCCTCCATGACCACCACTGGGGGCCGCGCCGCCCGTACCTAGGGTTCGTCCGCCGGTCGTGTTGACCGGCTGCCCTAGAGAGTCTCTTTTTTTCGAGCCCTTGCTCTAGGTTTTTCTCTTTTCCGCCGGTCATCTTGATCGGCGTTTCTTTTTGGTTTTCCGATCTAAAATCAGTTTGTGTCGCCCGCCGCCGCCGTCGACCCCGCGCCTCTACTCCGACACTTGAGCGACCACCCGGCCTCCTCCCCGACCCGGCGGCCTCGCGCCATGCGGCAGCCCATCACCGCCGCCGTTCGCGTGCCGGCCCACCCGTCGATCTACGCCGGCCGTCACCACCCTGCTCTGACCGGGACTACTGCATCGCCCCAACCCGGCGGCCTCGCGCCATGCGGCGGCCCATCATATCCGCCGTTCGCGCGCCGGCCCGCCCGTTGATCTACGCCGCGCTTGTACGGTCGCCCTGCCGACCGTTGTCGGCGGCTTCATCTCGGACTCCGCCGCCACCCCGCTTCCACCGAGCAGCGTCCCCAACCTCACGCGCGATCGGATTGATCACCCGCCCGCCGCCGCGATCCACCTCATCTACGCCATGCGACCGACCTGGCCCGTCAGTTGCGCGCGGCTCCGCAGGCCCCGTGAAGACCGTCCCGAGTACCGCGCGCCCCTACACCGATCGAGCAATGGGTTGCCACTGCTTCGCCGCTGCCCCATGGTTCTTCCTGTGGCTACACCGATCTGCGCCGCCGCTGCGTCTCCCCTTCGGGCCGTAGCGTCATGGCATGTGGTCCCCGCCGCCGCCCTGAGGTTGTTCCCATGGTTGCACCAATCTGCGTGCTGCCATTGCGTCGCCTTCGGGCCGTAGTGCCGCGGCCCGCGGTCAACCGCCGCCCTGAGGCTGTCCGCTCCAGGCCGTCCCTGAGGCTGCACCAACCCTCGCGCTGCCGCTGCGTCGCCCCGTCAGGCCGTAGGGAGCGTGGCACGTGGTCCCTGCAACCGCCCCGAGGTCTTCCAGCCATCGACCCGACCCACCAGCCCACCGCTGATGCATCGCCCCTTCAGGCCGTAGCGCCGCCGCCCATGGTCCCCTCCGCCGTCCCCGCGCGTCGACTTCCCGTGGTATTCGCCGCGCCGCCTCCCTCGGCGCGGGAACGCCACCGTCCGCGCCGGTCTTCGTCATGCTGTTAGGGTTCCTCGCCTACTTCGAGTACGGCCGCCCCGCTACTAACCTAGCTGCCACCGCTGCCGTCAGGCTGCCACCGCCGCTCTTCCTCGGCCGCCGACGCTGCTACTCCCATAGCCGCCGCCACTGCCGGTCCACCCCCTTCATCTTCGTCCAGCACCAGCCCATCGTCAGCGTCGCCATCATCTACCCCGACCACTTCATCCACTCCGATAACCGCGGGCGACATTAGGCCCATGCCGATTGGCGCCGCAACCGTCGTTGAGTCCTTCTCTGCTGGCCACTCCGACTTCTCCGACGTGGAGTAAAGCTCGTGCAGGTTCTAGTCTACGCATGCCCGGTGCTGGCAACACCGATGCGTGCCTTCGTCCACGACGTGTCCCCGGGCCTGGCAAGCCTGGTGCGGCGCTTCGTCAACTTCGTCTTCGTCCGTCTACGCATGCCTGGTGCTGGCAACACCGACGCGTGCCTTCGTCTACGACATGTCCCCGGGTTTGGCAAACCTGGCGCGACGCTTCGTCAACACCGTCTTCTTCCCGGCGCACCACTACTTCGACACCACTGCGCCTATGACTAACTCGGTGCATCCTTGCGCCCGCGGCTCCACGGCGACTTCCTTGACACCGGCCACCCCGACTCGACATCGACCACGGCATTCTTCGTACGGCTACCTTGACCACGGCTACACCACCCTCCGCTCTCGGCTACCTCGACCACGGCTACACCACCCTCCGCTCTCGGCTACATCGACCAACGGCACAAAGGGCTACCGCCTTGCTCGAGCAACTCGTCAGTTTTCACTCCAGCCACGACTTCCGCAATGCATCGACCGTTACGACTGTGGGGGGGGGGGGGGGGTGTCCATTGGTTTGCCTTCGGATTCTTCTCCACTCTCGCCGTCTGCGTAGCTACCGTTGTGACTGCGGTGGGATGTTGAGTATATTGATTAGATTGAAAACATAGGATAGATTAGGAAATATTTTGCCTTGTCTTATACTCCAAGTAGATCATGTACTACTATATATATATGCACACGAGACTCAAGCAATAAAACATCAATTCCACCAATCCCTCTCTATCCCTTCTAACACTCGGTGTCGCCGTCGCTGAGCTGCGTCCCAATGCCGACGTCGCTGCTGCTGGACGCCAGCGCGGGGTGGAAGAAGATGCCGACCCCGTGCATCGTGCAGGTGGCTGGCGGGGGCGTGGAGGTCGGCGCCACCAAAACAAGTTGGTCCTCTCGATCTAGCAGAGCAGATCCTGACGAGCGGGTCCTCTTCGCCTTGGTCTCTTCTTCATCCTAGACTGAGCGGAGCATCTATGCTTCATCCTGCAGGTCAAGTACCAGTCGTCGTGCTCTGTACTGAAATTCAGTTCACTTTCTTAAGTACTCTTTCAGTCATATTTGCTCAAGTAGTACTGAAATTAGCCCCCTCGTATCATCTTCTGCATCATAATTTTTCCTTCGAACATTTGCTTCAGTTAGTATGTGATTAATTTCCCATTTCAGTATTTCACACAACCAATTCACTGCTTCCAAGGTGTATCAGGTCCCCATGGCATTGGCAAGAAGAAGAATGGATACTCAAATCAAGTCAGAATACACCTGGAACAAGGATCACATCACCTGGAACTGCGTGATGTACCCATCGCCGCGCGTGGCGAACATCTCCGCCATCGGACGAGGGGAGCGGGGGAAGAACGGGATCCCCAGCGCGACGACGGTGCACACCCGGTACATCAGTAGTACTCAAGTAGGTTCAGTCATCTTTGCTCAAGTAGGTTCACTTTCTTAATGTGATGCTGCTGCTGGAGTAGTACTGAAATTCACATAATGTGATGCTGCTACTGTAGTACTCACATTGCGGGAGCATATTCAGTGATTCAGTTTGGAGGACTTGCTGCTGTTTTGTTCCAAGCAGGAGTGCTTAAAATGGAGTAAAATGTTCAGGACATGCTGCTGTTTTAGTGTAGCAAATGCAGCAGGAGTAATCTGTTTCAAAATGTTCAGGAGTGCTTAAAATGGAGTAGTGTAGGACTTGTTGTTGTTTTCTTCCAAGCAGGAGTAGCTACTGTTACTTTTTATTCAATTAGAACTAAATGAATCTTCTCAGTTAAGTGAAACCTTTTTCTTCAATTAAATTACATCTGGAATAAATATAAATCATGGTCAACATATAAATATTCTTTGCTTTGCATATGTAATATTCCCAATTTAAATTACATCTGGATGTTGTAGTTGATGTTTTTGTTGAAACCAAACCAACGCAAATCTTTGGCTGATGATAAGGACAATCTCAAGGATTAAAACATAGGGACAGCTCAGGAATTGTTTTCTGCATTCAGTATTTGACTGACTGTTAGCAATCCCCAAAAGTGTTTTTCTTGCTGAATTTTATTTAGTTTAAACTGACTTTAGTTTGCAGAGAGATCCCCAAGCAATCCCCAAACTGTTAGCTCCCCTGGTTCACCTACATCTGTCATATGCACACACTTTGCAGAGAGATCTGATTCATACACTTTCAACACAATGAGAGAAATCTGGGGCACACAAAATTTTGTATGTAATCAAAAAGTTTATTCAGTTTCTCTACTATGCAATCCACACACTTTGCAATGACCATGGATAGTAAGCATTTGCTTATTATGAACTCTTATGGTACAGCATGTTTATGAAATCTGTTTTTACTGTTACTGTACGTACATGTTTATGAAATCTGTGTTTACTTTTACTGTGAATACAGTAAGAGAAGTAATGATCATGATCATGATCTTGTAGTTTCAGTAATGATCATGATCATGTAGTTTCAGTAATGATCATGATCAAAACTCCCAATATATGTACATGGCAATACTCTTGGTGTGGTCAGATTATACGTGAACTAGTCCAGGAAAGAGGAAAGAGATGTGCCAGCTGTGAAAATTAATGGCGAAGCCAACGCTGTGAGTCACGGCTTAGCGCGCGGTTAGCCGGCTAGGTAGAGAACGGGTGAAAACGGCAGTATGGCTACCAAAAATTGTGAATTCCATGAACTTTTTTCTTTCGAAACGGAGTTCCATGAACTCTGATTGTATCTCTATTGGTAGCTAATATATACACTCATTCCCGCAAAAAAGTGTAAAAGAAAGTCCAAAGAAAATTATAGCTAGAAAAAGGAAAAGTAAAGAGAATAAAAGAAGTGTCAGGCAGGAGCCCTGCCCAGCGTGTCGTCGGTGGACTGGATGTGTAGTCGAGTTCGGAGTCTGGGGCTGGTGCCTGGTAAACGGGGGCACGGGGCAAGGCCGATACCGACTTGGTTCCTCTTCCGCTTCTTTATATAGATCGAGACGGCGCCGCGATCTCCTCCCAATCCCCAAATCAGCGCAAGCAACCAACCAATCAACCTCGAAATCCACCGTCGAGAGGTGAGGGATCACTCGGCGATCATTACCAAGGCCATGGCGGGTAAGAAAAAGGAGGAGGAGGCGGCGATTTCTTCTGCGGCGGCGGGAGAAGAGGAGCCGGCGTCGTTGGATCTGCTCGAATCAGCGAGGAGGGAGGGTGCGGTCGACAAGATGCTGGGGGAGGCGAAGCTGTCAGCCGTCGTTCCCAAGCAGGCTGGTGCCAGTGCATCCATGTCCCCAGCAGCAGCCGCAGCACAAGGCGGAAGCAAATTTAAGCGTCGGCTGACAAAGAGCGAGATCATGACCATAGTCGCCCTGAAGCCGGAGCCTTTCGCCAGCGCCGACTACCTGGATTGCCTGGCCGACTACGACCCGCCAGAGCTGATCGCAGAGAAGAAGCGGCAGCACGAGGAGGACGCGGCCTACTTTGCCAAGATGGACGCGGAGTTCGAGGTGTTCCGGCAGAAGGTCATCAATGGACTGAAGAATGATGGCTACTACGAGGTCGATGAGGACTATCTCGAGGCGAGGGAGAAGGCCAATGAAGAGGTCATGCGACACCCCATGCGGCTATGGGCGGATATGGACCCCAGCGAACGCCGTCTCCGTGTTGCTACCCCCGAGGAAAGGCTTCTTCTCATAGGTGATGGCTACATTCCGTACGTTCCTGACGAAGAAGACGAGGCTCTGATCAATCTCGGAGACGATGACTTCTCTGCGAGTGACGAAGAGGAGGATTTCTCTGCAAGTGATGAAGAGGATGTTTTCTCTGCAAGTGATGAAGAAGCAGAAGAAGGAGACAATGCTCACAAGCGTTCTCATCTTATTGAATCCAACTGAGAAAAGGATTCAGTTGGTCCATCTCTATCTATATATCTAACAATATATTATTACCAAGGAAAATAATTTCGATATGGGAGAAATATCGGACCAATGGAAATATCTGAAATTTCGGAAAAATATTCCGAAATTTCACACCGAAACAAGACCCCAGATTCAAATGAAATTTCACCGAAATTTAAATGAAATTTAGAAAAATTTTGCTGTCAGCAAAGCTTAATGAACTGCAATGATCTACTGAACATATTTTTCATAAAACAGAGTATAGTTGCTACTTGATGATTCCGTTACTACAGAATTTCAGACCTGCAATATACTGAAAGATTGCTTCACCAAGGAGTGTGTTGCACCCATTCAACGCGTGTGTGTGCGCGCGCGCGTGCGTGCATGCGTGTGTGTTTTGAAATAGACATGAATTAAGCCTTGCATTGATCAGTTCAAACCACAAACATCGTCGATTTATACTTTCCATCTAGAAAGATAAAACATGGTTGATCCTGAATAACATACAATACCCCACCCTATATAACATTGTGCAATGTAAGGAGGATTACGTAGGCACAGTACTTCAATCGATTCCCTTGAATATTCAGTTCAGACGAGCGTTAGTTGGTGAGCGATGGAATGCCTGGATGCACTTGGTACGGAGATTGATAGATGTTCAATTATCCGACCAACCCGATTCAATGCACTGGAAGTTAGCTAGAAATGGGGTGTTTACGGTGAAATCTTTTTACATGGATATAATTAATTCTGGCCCAATCTCGAGATTGTTACATATTTGGAAGGTTAAGGTTCCCTTGTGTATTAAATTTTTTATGTGGTTTGTACACAAGCAAGTGATCCTCACCAAAGATAACTTATTAAAGAGGCGGTGGGTAGGTAGTTCACGTTGTTGTTTTTGTGATCATGATGAAACAATACAACACTTGTTCATAGAGTGCCCACTCACGAAATTGCTTTGGAGAACGATCCATATAGCCTTTAACATTACTCCTCCTGTTAACATTGAATCGTTATTTGGGACATGGTTAACTGGGGTTGATCATATTACTGCGGCTCAATTCGGATTGGAATATGTGCGCTTATTTGGGCTATATGGAATTGCACGAATGATATGATTTTTAACAGACAACATATTTTAACTTTCTTGCAGGTCATTTTCAGAGCTACCGCATGGATCCGTACGTGGTCCTTACTCACTCCTACAGACTCCAGGGAGCCATTAGTTACTGGGTGCAACCAGTGGGAGATGGTAGCGCAGGCTATATTCAACCGGTTTGGATGGCGGTCGCATAACAGGATAGGAGTCTAGGGAGCTTATCCTTTACATTGTCATACCGGTTGTGATATTGAGCTTTCACATTTCTTTTCCTTTTTGCTCCGCTTGCGAACTGTAATACTTTTATGACTTTGTGCTACTTCGAGACTTTTTAATAAGATGGCTGCATGCATCATTCCGATGCAGAGGCCGGGGGCAAGCCTCCTTTTCCAAAAAAAAAGGTCGATCCTGAAGCAACCATGACTTATTTTGAAACTGATAGTATTAGCGAATTATAGTAAGGGGGACGCTAGGCGTCGGCCGGCGGATTTTTTAAAAATATCCACCGGCTCGGCAGCCGTTAGATCTAGTGTCAACCTATGACCCAGACGTGTTCTTACAATTGCAACAACGACGGTGTTGCGGAAACTTTCGCAACAGATGTCATGTTACGAAACTTTTGCAACAAAGCTCATGTTGCAGAAATTTTTGAAACAGAGGTCCTGTTACATAATGTTTTTGCAACAGAGGTCCTATTGCGGAGTTTTTTTTTTTGAAACTTTTTTTTTGCACAATTTTTTTTGCAACATAGATCCTATTGCAGAACCTCATTGCAACACAACATGTGTTGCAAAAAGCACCTCGGGTGATAATTCCCTGCAGCGAACACACAACGCTTCTGAGCCAAGGAGATAAGACTAAGTGTGGCCTGAAGAAAGACACATGGCAATTGGAGCAGGCGGTGGATGCGGCCGAGCGATCCGCCGGTTGATTATTAGCATTTCCCTTATATTAATGAAAAACATTATCTGGACATAGTCGCAGCACCTCGGTACTTGGGCAGAAACAATCGAACCATGACCAGAAATACTCAGACAAATTTTGAAATACTAGTTTGCAGGCAAATTTGGAAAACGTCCACTCCCTTTAGTGAGGTTCGTAAAATAAGCAAACATCCATCACTATAACAATAATAAAGAACAAAACATAAAGTTCAGTACTCTGCGCCGGCGCGCTGGCCAAAACTTTTAGCCGGTCGAACGTGCACCGCCCGATTAACGTAAACACAGCCGTTAGATTGCCTCCTCTATCCAAACAGCTTCGTTCTAAAACGCGACTCTGATCTAGCGAGGCACGGTTCACTCGCGGCCGGCATCGAAGCACCTGGCGTCGGCGTCGCAAATCCCGGTCAGTCGCTCAAAGCACCCCGGACTTGCCTTGCTGTCGATGCTCGCCGCCGTCGCCGGTCACCTTTTTGATCTGCTGATTGCAGCTCCGCTGCACGACGACAGCAGCCCCCCCCCAGACACACACACACTTCCCCCTCGACCTTTGCGGTTGTGGGTTGCCGTCACCAGCCGCGGCACGCTACCATTGTTTGGTGACAACTCCCCCTCCGGTGCCCCCCCCCCCCCACCCGCCCCCGGTTGCAACGTTGATGGAGGCGACAACGTAACTCGCGAAACCCACTATACATGGTTCCAGCAAAAAAAAATGTGTCGGTTGTAGCATTTCATGTCGCTGGTGTAGCTCGCCGTGCTCTAGTCGTAGCCTCGATCTTTGCTGGTTCCAGCAAAAAAGAGACAGTTGTAACAAAATGGCATTGCGGGTTCCAGTAGGTGGCCGCCATGGTTGTAGCATTCTCGACGTTGCCACCTCTTGGTTTGCGGCCGTCGTGCCACCATGGTCATCGCGGTCACCGCCCATAGTAGCAAAACATTATGCCGGTTCCAGCATCTAGCGATAGCGGTTGCAGCATCTGTGGGTGTGTGGTCACTGCGGTCACCGCCGTAGTAGCAAAAACATACGCCAGTTGTAGCACTTTGGATTGCCGGTCATAGCATATTTGGATGCCGGTTGTAGCAAAAAAAAAGCCAGTTTTTCCTTGAACCGGGCATTCGGTGGTGCTACAACCAGCCACGGGATTTGCTGGAACCGAGCATCAATGGTGCTATAAACAACCATGAAATTTGTTGAACCGGCTTTCTTCCTCGAGGGCAACCATGGCATTTTTCTGTTTTTTCTGCAACCGCATAGGTCAAAGCTGCAATGAGTGTTGCGTGGTGCTGGAAAGGTGCAGTGGGTGCTGGACAGAGGAGGTGACCATGACGAATGGCCGACCAACGTTGACGAGGGAGTTGAGATGCAAGCAGGGGCGGCGGCGGAGATGCATCTGCTGGCGTGGGTGCTGCAGTTTTTTTCGGGAGAGAGCTGAGCTGCATCTGTTGTGCGCGGGAGCTGCAGCTTTTTTTGAGAGAGAGCTCGCGCCCTGATGTGATGCGATCGTCGGGGGCGAGCCAGGATGGTGCTGGAGGTCCCCTCGCCGGCCGGCTGTGCAGTAGACGTGCGCTCTGTGGGGGAGACCAGGAGCGGGGCGGAAGAAGCGATAAGGGGGCGTGGGCGGGGAAAACAGGACCCCCGGATCAATTGGGATCGAGCGACGCTCGCGAGACTGGCCGAAGTTTCGGCCGGTGTGTCGTACCCAAACGTTTTCCAAACATAAAAGGTTCTTTAATTTTGGTGTTGGGAAATGTAGGATGCAATTTCAAAAATTTCCTATGCTCACGCAAGATCTATCTAGAAGATGCATAGCAACGAGGGGGGAGAGGGTGTCTACGTACCCTTGTAGACCGTAAGCGGAAGCGTAACACAACGCGGTTGATGTAGTCGAACTTTCTTCGCGCTCCACCGATCGAGTACCGAACATACGGCACCTCCGAGTTCTGCACACGTTTAGCTCGATGACTTCCCTCGCCTTCTTGATCCAGCAAGGTATTAGTAGATGAGTTCCGTCAGCATGACGGCGTGGTGACGGTGATGGTGATGTGATCCGCGCAGGGCTTCGCCTAAGCACCGCGAGAATATGACCGGGGGTGTAAACTGTGGAGGGGGGCACCGCACACGGCTAACAATTGATGTTGTGTGTTGTTTGGGGCGCCCCCTCTCCTATATTTATATATGTGTAGGGACTTGGAGTAGAAGGAATAGTGCCACATGAACAGTACCACATGAACAGTACCACATGAATAGTACATACGTGGACTTGGACTCCAAAGTCCAATCCTATTCCTACTAGGACTCTCCTTTTTTTCCTTCCCTAGCTGCGTGGGCTTTTGAGGACTTGGTGCGCCTGGCCCAATAGTGCCAGGGCACCTCCCCTTAGCCCATGCCAGCCCTTGTGACGTGGTGGACCCACTTGTGGACTTTCGGACCCCTCCGGAATCCTCCGGAACCTTCTGGAAGCTTCCCGGTACAATACCGAAAAAACAGCACCTTTTTCCGGAACCCAAAATATGACTTCCCATATATAAATCTTTACCTCTCGGCCATTCCGAGACTCCACGTGACGTCCGGGATCTCATCCGCGACTCCGAACAACATTCGGTCACCAAATCAGATAACTCATATAACACTATATCGTCAACGAACGTTAAGCGTGCGGACCCTACGGGTTCGGGAATGATGTAGACATGACCGAGACGCCTCTCTGGTCAATAACCAATAGCGGAGCCTGGATGCCCATATTGGTTCCTACATATTCCACGAAGATCTGATCGGTCGAACCGCAATGACAACATACATAATTCCCTTTGTCCATCGGTATGTTACTTGCCCGAGATTCGATCGTCGGTATCTTCATACCTACTTCAATCTCGTTACCGGCAAGTCTCTTTACTGGTTCCGTAATGCATCATCCTGCAACTAACTCATTAGTCACATTGCTTGCAAGGCTTCTTATGATGTGCATTACCGAGAGGGCCCAGAGATACCTCTCTGATACTCGGAGTGACAAATCCTAATCTCGATCTATGCCAACCCAACAAACACCTTCGGAGATACCTGTAGAGCATCTTTATGATCACCCAGTTACGTTGTGATGTTTGATAGCACACAAGGCATTCCTCCGGTATCCAGGAGTTGCATAATCTCATAGTCAAAGAAATATGTATATGTCATGAAGAAAGCAGTAGCAATAAAACTAAACGATCATTATGCTAAGCTAACGGATGGGTCTTGTCCATCACATCATTCTGCTAATGATGTGATCCCGTTCATCAAATGACAACACATGTCTATGGTTAGGAAACTTAACCATCTTTGATTAACGAGCTAGTCTAGTAGAGGCTTACTAGGGACTCAGTGTTTTGTCTATGTATCCACACATGTATTAAGTTTCCGGTTAATACAATTCTAGCATGAATAATAAACATTTATCATGATATAAGGAAATATAAATAACAACTTTATTATTGCCTCTAGGGCATATTTCCTTCAGTCTCCCACTTGCACTAGAGTCAATAATCTAGATTACATTGTAATGATTCTAACACCCATGGAGTCTTGGTGCTGATCATGTTTTGCTCGTGGAAGAGGCTTAGTCAACGGGTCTGCCACATTCAGATCCGTATGTATTTTGCAAATCTCTATGTCTCCCTCCTTGACTTGTTCACGGGTGGAGTTGAAGCGTCTCTTGATGTGTTTGGTTCTTTTGTGAAATCTGGATTCCTTCGCCAAGGTAATTGCTCCAGTATTGTCACAAAAGATTTTCATTGGACCCGATGCACTAGATATTACACCTAGATTGGATATGAACTCCTTCATCCAGACTCCTTCATTCGCTGCTTCCGAAACAGCTATGTACTCCGCTTCACAAGTAGATCCCGCCACGACGCTTTGCTTGGAACTGCACCAACTGACAGCTCCACCTTTGAATATAAATACGTATCCGGTTAGTGACTTAGAATCATCCAGATCAGTGTCAAAGCTAGCATCAACGTAACCATTTACGACAAGCTCTTTGTCACCTCCATAAACGAGAAACATATCCTTAGTCCTTTTCAGGTACTTCAGGATGTTCTTGACCGCTGTCCAGTGATCCACTCCTGGATTACTTTGGTACCTCCCTGCTAAACTTATAGAAAGGCACACATCAGGTCTAGTACACAGCATAGCATACACGATAGAACCTATGGCTGAGGCATAGGGAATGACTTTCATTTTCTCTCTATCTTCTGCAGTGGTCGGGCATTGAGTCTTACTCAACTTCACACCTTGCAACACCGGCAAGAACCCTTTCTTTGACTGATCCATTTTGAACTTTTTCAAAACTTTATCAAGGTATGTGCTTTGTGAAAGTCCTATTAAGCATCTCGATCTATCCCTATAGATCTTGATGCCCAATATATAAGCAGCTTCACCGAGGTCTTTCATTGAAAAACTTTTATTCAAGTGTCCTTTTATGCTATCCAAAAATTCTATATCATTTCCAATCAACAATATGTCATCCACATATAATATTAGAAATGCTACAGAGCTCCCACTCACTTTCTTGTAAATACAGGCTTCTCCAAAAGTCTGTATAAAACCATATGCTTTGATCACCTCATCAAAGCGTATATTCCAACTCTGAGATGCTTGCACCAGTCCATAAATGGATCGCTGGAGCTTGCACACTTTGTCAGCATCTTTAGGATCGACAAAACCTTCTGGTTGCATCATATACAACTCTTCTTTAAGAAATCCATTAAGGAATGCAGTTTTGACGTCCATTTGCCAGATTTCATAATCATAAAATACGGCAATTGCTAACATGATTCGGACAGACTTAAGCATCGCTACGGGTGAGAAAGTCTCATCGTAGTCAATTCCTTGAACTTATCGAAACCTTTCGCGACAAGTTGAGCTTTGTAGACAGTAACATTACCATCAGCGTCAGTCTTCTTCTTGAAGATCCATTTATTTTCTATGGCTCGCCGATCATCAGGCAAGTCAACCAAAGTCCATACTTTGTTCTAATACATGGATCCTATCTGAGATTTCATGGCCTCAATCCATTTATCGGAATCTGGGCTCATCATCGCTTCTTCATAGTTCGTAGGTTCGTCATGGTCTAGTAACATGACTTTCAGAACAAGATTACCGTACCACTCTGGTGCGGAACGTGCTTTGGTTGACCTACGAGGTTCGGTAGTAACTTGATCTGAAGCTTCATGATCATCATCATTAGCTTCCTCTCTAGTTGGTGTAGGCATCACGGGAACAGATTTCTCTGATGAGCTACTTTCCAAATTGAGAGAAGGTACAATTACCTCATCAAGTTCTACTTTCCTCCCACTCACTTCTTTCGAGAGAAACTCCTTCTCTAGAAAGGATCCATTCTTAGCAACAAAGATCTTGCCTTTGGATCTGTGATAGAAGGTGTACCCAACAGTTTCTTTTGGGTATCCTATGAAAACGCATTTCTCCGATTTGGGTTCGAGCTTATCAGGCTGAAGCTTTTTCACATAAGCATCGCAACCCCAAACTTTAAGAAACGATAGCTTAGGTTTCTTGCCAAACCACAGTTCATACGGTGTCGTCTCAACGGATTTAGATGGTGCCCTATTTAATGTGAATGCAGCTGTCTCTAATGCATAACCCCAAAACGATAGTGGTAAATCGGTAAGAGACATCATAGATCACACCATATCTAATAAAGTATGGTTACGACGTTCAGACACACCATTACGCTGTGGTGTTCCAGGTGGCGTGAGTTGTGAAACTATTCCACATTGTTTTAAATGAAGGCCAAACTCGTAACTCAAATATTCGCCTCCGCGATCAGATCGTAGAAACTTTATTTTCTTGTTACGATGATTCTCCACTTCACTCTGAAATTCTTTGAACATTTCAAATGTTTCAGACTTGTGTTTCATCAAGTAGATATACCCATATCTTCTCAAATCATCTGTGAAGGTCAGAAAATAATGATACCCGCCGCGAGCCTCAACACTCATTGGACCGCATACATCGGTATGTATTATTTCCAATAAGTCAGTGGCTCGCTCCATTGTTCCGGAGAACGGAGTTTTAGTCATCTTGCCCATGAGGCATGGTTCGCAAGCATCAAATGATTCATAATCAAGTGATTTCAAAAGTCCATCCGAATGGAGTTTCTTCATGCGCTTTACACCAATATGACATAAACGGCAGTGCCACAAATATGTTGCACTATCATTATCAACTTTGCATCTTTTGGCATCAATATTATGAATATGTGTATCACCACGATCGAGATTCAACAAAAATAGACTACCCTTCAAGGGTGCATGACCATAAAAGATATTACTCATATAAATAGAACAACCATTATTCTCTGATTTAAATGAATAACCGTCTCGTATTAAACAAGATCCAGATATAATGTTCATGCTCAACGCTGGCACCAAATAACAATTATTCAGGTCTAAAACTAATCCCGAAGGTAGATGTAGAGGTAGCGTGCCGACAGCGATCACATCGACCTTGGAACCATTCCAGACGCGCATCGTCACCTCGTCCTTAGCCAATCTTCGTTTAATCCGTAGCCCCTGTTTCGAGTTACAAATATGAGCAACCGAACCGGTATCAAATACCCAGGTACTACTACGAGCATTTGTAAGGTACACATCAATAACATGTATATCAAATATACCTTTGTTCACTTTGCCATCCTTCTTATCCGCCAAATACTTGGGGCAGTTCCGCTTCCAGTGACCAATCCCTTTGCAGTAGAAGCACTCAGTTTCAGGCTTAGGTCCAGACTTGGGCTTCTTCCCGGGAGTGGCAACTTGCTTGCCATTCTTCTTGAAGTTCCCCTTCTTTCCTTTGCCCTTTTTTCTTGAAACTAGTGGTCTTGTTAACCATCAACACTTGATGCTCCTTCTTGATTTCTACCTCCGCAGCTTTGAGCATAGCGAAGAGCTCGGGAATTGTCTTATCCATCCCTTGCATATTATAGTTCATCACGAAGCCTTTATAGCTTGGTGGCAGTGATTGAAGAACTCTGTCAATAACACTATCAACTGGAAGATTAACTCCCAGCTGAGTCAAGTGATTATGATATCCAGACATTCTGAGTACGTGTTCACTGACAGAACTGTTCTCCTCCATCTTGCAGCTATAGAACTTGTTGGAGACTTCATATCTCTCAACTCGGGCATTTGCTTAAAATATTAACTTCAACTCCTGGAACATCTCATATGCTCCATGACGTTCAAAATGTCTTTGAAGTCCCGATTCTAAGCCGTAAAGCATGGCACACTGAACTATCGAGTAGTCATCAGATCGAGCTTGCCAGACATTCATAACATCAGCATCTGCTCCTGCAGGAGGCCTTTCACCTAGCGGTGCATCAAGGACATAATTCTTCTGTGCAGCAATGAGGATAATCCTCAAGTTACGAACCTAGTCCGTGTAGTTGCTACCATCATCTTTCAACTTAGCTTTCTCTAGGAATGCATTAAAATTCAAGGGAACGGTAGCACGGGCCATTGATCTACAACATAGATAAGCAAATACTACCAGGACTAAGTTCATGATAAATTAAGTTCAATTAATCAAATTACTTAAGAACTCCCACTTAGATAGACATCCCTCAAGTCATCTAAATGATATGTGATCCAAATCAACTAAACCATGTCCAATCATCATGTGAGATGGAGTAGTCTTCAATGGTGAACATCTCTATGTTGATCATATCTACTATATGATTCATGTTCGACCTTTCGGTCTCCAGTGTTCCGAGGCCATGTCTGTACATGCTAGGCTTGTCAAGTTTAACCCGAGTATTCCGCATGTGCAAAACTGTCTTGCACCCGTTGTATGTGAATGTAGAGCCTATCACACCCGATCATCACGTGGTGTCTCAGAACGATGAACTGTCGCAACGGTGCATACTCGGGGAGAACACTTATACCTTGAAATTTTAGTAAGGGATCATCTTAGCTACCGCCATACTAAGGAAAATAAGATGCATATAAAAGATAAACATCACATGCAATCAAAATATGTGACATGATATGGCCATCATCATCTTGTGCCTTTGATCTCCATCTCCAAAGCACCGTCATGATCTCCATCGTCGCCATCTTGACACCCTGATCTCCATCGTAGTATCGTGGTCGTCTCGCCAACTATTGCTTCTACAACTATTGCTAACGCATAGTGATAAAGTAAAGCAATTACATGGCGTTTGCATTTCATACAATAAAGCGACAACCATAAGGCTCCTGCCAGTTGCCGATAACTTTTACAAAACATGATCATCTCATACAACAAAGTATATCACATCATGTCTTGACCATATCACATCACAACATGCCCTGCAAAAACAAGTTAGACGTCCTCTACTTTGTTGTTGCAAGTTTTACGTGGCTGCTACGGGCTTCCAGCAAGAACCGTTCTTACCTACGCATCAAAACCACAATGGTGTTTCGTCAAGTTTGCTGTTTTAACCTTCAACAAGGACCGGCCGTAGTCAAATTCGATTCAACTAAAGCTGGAGAAACAGACACCCGTCAGTCACCTTTATGCAAAACTAGTTGCATGTCTGTCGGTGGAACCGGTCTCATGAACGTGGTCATGTAAGGTTGGTCCGGGCCGCTTCATCCATCAATACCGCCGAATCAAAATAAGACGTTGGTGGTAAGCAGTATGACTATCACCGCCCACAACTCTTTGTGTTCTACTCGTGCATATCATCTACGCATAGACCTGGCTCGGATGCCACTGTTGGGGAACGTAGGATGCAATTTAAAAAATTTCCTACGCTCACGCAAGATCTATCTAGGAGATGCAAACGAGGGGGGAGATTGTGTCTACGTACCCTCGTAGACCGTAAGCGGAAGCATAACACAACGCAGTTGATGTAGTCGAACTTTCTACGTGCTCCACCGATCGAGTACCGAACGTACGGCACCTCCGAGTTCTGCACACGTTCTGCTCGATGATGTCCCTCGCCTTCTTGATCCAGCAAGGTGTCGAGGTAGTAGATGAGTTCCGTCAACACGACGGCGTGGTGACGGTGATGGTGATGTGATCCGCGCAGGGCTTCGCCTAAGCACCGCGAGAATATGACCGGGGGTGTAAACTGTGAAGGGGGCGCCGCACACGGCTAACAATTGATGTTGTGTGTTGTTTGGAGCTCCCCCTCTCCTCTATTTATATATGTGTAGGGACTTGGAGTAGAACAAACAGTGCCACGTGAACAGTACCATGTGAATAGTACACACGTGGACTTGGACTCCAAAGTCCAATCCTATTCCTACTAGGACTCTCCTTTCTTTCCTTCCCTAGCTGCGTGGGCTTTTGAGGACTTGATGCACCTGGCCTAATAAGGCCAGGGCACCTCCCCTTAGCGCATGCCAGCCCTTGGGACATGGTGGACCACTTGTGGACTTCCGGACCCCTCCGAAATCCTCTGGAACCTTCTGGAAGCTTCCCAGTACAATACCGAAAAAACTGCACCTTTTTCCGGAACCCAAAATATGACTTCCCATATATAAATCTTTACCTCTCGGCCATTCCAAGACTCCTCGTGACGTACGGGATCGCATCCGGGACTCCGAACAACATTCGTTCACCAAATCACATCACTCATATAACACTATATCGTCAACGAACGTTAAGCGTGCGGACCCTACGGGTTCGGGAATGATGTAGACATGACCGAGACGCCTCTCCGGTCAATAACCAATAGCGGAACCTGGATGCCCATATTGATTCTTACATATTCCATGAATATCTTATCGGTCGAACCGCAATGACAACATACGTAATTCCCTTTGTCCATCGGTATGTTACTTGCCCGAGATTCGATCGTCGGTATCTTCATACCTAGTTCAATCTCGTTACCGGCAAGTCTCTTTACTCGTTCCGTAATGCATCATCCCACAACTAACTCATTAGTCACATTGCTTGCAAGGCTTCTTATGATGTGCATTACCGAGAGGGCCTAGAGATACCTCTCCGATACTCAGAGTGACAAATCCTAATCACGATCTATGCCAACCCAACAAACACCTTCGGAGATACCTGTAGAGCATCTTTATGATCACCCAGTTATGTTGTGATGTTCGATAGAACACAAGGTATTCCTCCGGTATCCGAGATTTGCGTAATCTCATAGTCAAAGAAATATGTATATGTCATGAAGAAAGCAGTAGCAATAAAACTGAACGATCATTATGCTAAGCTAACGGATGGGTCTTGTCCATCACATCATTCTCCTAATGATGTGATCCCGTTCATCAAATGACAACACATGTCTATGGTTAGGAAACTTAACCATCTTTGATTAACGAGCTAGTCTAGTAGAGGCTTACTTGGGACTCAGTGTTTTGTCTATGTATCCACACATGTATTAAGATTCCGGTTAATACAATTCTACCATGAATAATAAACATTTATCATGATATAAGGAAATATAAATAACAACTTTATTATTGCCTCTAGGGCATATTTCCTTCATTTGGAATAGGTAAAATTCGAAATAACTGGTTCTCTAAAAGTAGTCGGCAACAAAGGAGGTGACAAAGCAAAATTACATTCGCGCATTGGTGCTTGCTGTTGGTTGCATATGATCTTGTTCAATTTTTTTGAACCACCAAAAACAGCATGTATAATATGACTTGCTCAGCTAGCTCCAGCACCAGCAGCATGTAAGTACCACAGCAGCATTTCATAAACAGATCGAATGAGGCAATATGATAAATAGAACTCAAAACATGCATCATTAAGGAATAAAACTAACCGCCGGTTAATAATAGACACTATTTGGGTCAAGCTTCTTCCTATTGCCTCTGTTTGACCGTCGTCTTGCATTCTCCTCTTGTGCATCATCTCCCTCTTCTTCACTAGTTGTCCCTGCTTCACCATCGCCCTCTTCTTCGTCGGCTCTCCCTCACTACTAGGAAAATGCTTATACACAGTAGCATAGTAGTAGCGCTGTAAAATAGTAACCGCTGCTGCTATTTAACAGTAGCGCTTTTCCTAGAAAGCGCTATTAGTAAAACTCTAGTAGTAGCGCTGGGAAGCAAAAACGCGCTACTACTATGTGGGACCAGACGAGGCCACCGACGGTCACTGGAGTTGTAGCGCTGTACAGAAACAAGCGCTACTACTAACAGTTTAGTAGCAGCGCTTGATTGTACTGCGCTGCTACTGCTAATGGGCCCCACTTAGTAGTAGCACTGTTCCAGGAGAGCGCTACTACTAAGTCCCATAACAGCAGCGCTTTTTGCTAAGCAGCGCTACTGCTAGTTGCTGCTGGTGCCACCTTTTCCACCCCCTCCCCTTCCTTCCCCACTTTGCCCTCTCTCCCCCTCCTTTCCCCTCTCCACTCTCCACTCTCCACCATTGTTGCTCTTCTTCTCTCTTCCTCCTACCTCTCTTCTCTTCTCTCCTCATTAATGGCACCCTCCTCCATAAATGGCCTCTCTCTTTCTCCTACACCTCTCTTCTCTCCTCCATTAATGCCCCCCTCCACCATAACCCCTCTCCATTAGTTAGCTAGCTAGATTCACCTCTCCTCCCCAACAGCTAGATCTAGCTAGCTATTTAGCCAACCACACGTGCTCTCTCGATCGTTCTCTCTCATCATCTAATTAACCACGCGTGCTCTCGGTCTCTCTCGGGAGATATATATAGGTGAGTAAAAAGTTGTTCATTTCAAGAATGAGAATATGTGTGTTTGGGATATATATATGGAGAGATTTGTGTGAGTGACATGCCCTCGAGTTGCTTATGTTTTGCCGAAATGTCGATTTATTTCTGTTTCGGTGAATTTCGAGCAAACTCAATATGTCCTATTTTTAGGCAAGGTCATGCCAAAATTTTATATATATGACTTTGAAGCATGCATTATTTATTTTATAACCCATTTGCTTGTTATACCGTGCAGTCGGTCATGAAGGTGAGTGGATGGAAGGTGGAGCGGTACATGCAATCCGCGGTGATGGACATGTATGCAAATAATCGGACTAGGATTAGATGTCCGTGTGCAAGATGCAATGAAGGAGTGCTTTTGGACCCCTTTGATCGTGGCACTTTGAAGGCGCACCTGCTGATGAATGATTTCATGGATGGCTATACTCAGTGGATAAGTGAAGAAGATGATGATGATGAGGACGTCCACATGGCAGGGAATAACGACATGGGGCTAGACGAAGAGATGGCCGATCGACATGAAGACGATGGCGCCAGACATGTTGGCAGGGAAGAGTCCGGAAATGACGACGGCGGCGGAGAAGATTCCGGACACGGCGAAGAAGAGTCCGGACATGGCGGAGAAGAGGCGGCGGTCACACCGAAGTCTTCGACGGTACTAAGTGCAGTCGTGCAGGACCCACATGTTCGAGACCTCCTTCGCAAGAGTACGACTAGCGAGAGAGCTGCTTCTAGAGAGGAGGCCAAGCTGGCGCAACTTGAAGTAGACTCGAGGACTCCATTGTATGACGGTTGCGATCCCGAGGTGCCCCGCTTGAGTTTCACGCTCGAACTTCTAAAGACGAAGGCCAAAAACAAATGGACAGACAAAAGCCTCGATGAGCATTTGAAGTATCTACATAATAAAGTTCTTCCCGCGGGGAACCTGTGTCCTACTAGTGTCGAGGAGGCCAAGAAAATCGTTTGCCCTTTTGATTTACCGCACATTAGGTACCACGCATGCATCAACGATTGCATCATTTATCGGGGGGAGCACGCGGAAAAAACCAGCTGTCCAATGTGCAATGCTTCTTGATACAAGAAGGCAGGAAAGAAAGCTCCTCAGAAAATTGTATGGTACTTTCCGATCACTCCCCGTCTGCAGCGGTATTTCGTAGATCCTAAGGAAGCAAAGCTCATGCGCTGGCACGCGGAGAGGAAGAAGCCCGACGATGGAGATGATCCGAGGCTGAGACACCTCGTAGATGGTAGCCAGTGGAGAGCATTCAACGCCGTATATGGATTTGCTGCAGAAGATCCAAGGAACATCGTGCTTGGTGCGAGTACCGATGGCATGAATCCGTTTGGAAACCAGAACACCAACCACAGCACATGGCCCGTGTTTGTATGGATGTACAACCTCCCCCCATGGAAATGCATGAAGACAAAGTACATACACATGAGCATGCTGATTCAAGGGCCGAAACAACCGGGAAATAGTATTAACCTGTATATGGGGCTTCTGTAAGAGGAGCTAGACACGTTATGGAAAACACCGGCATGGACATGGGACGCTAGCAAAGGAGAATATTTCCATATGAGAGCCGCGCTGATGACGACGGTGCACGACTATCTCGGTTACGGGTACACCTCAGGCCAGGTGTGCCACGGATACTGCGGATGCACGAGGTGCATGGATGATACAACGTCTCAGCAGCTTACGTCAACGAAAGATGGCGGGTCCAGGAAAATTGTGTACATGGGGCATCGTAGATGGCTCGAGAAGGATGACCCATGGAGAAAGCGTGGAGATCTATTCAATGGGTTGGCTGAGCTTCGAGGACCTCCACGTAAGAGGAGCGGCACCGAAATCGACGAGCTGTTGAGAAACTGGGAACAATGCCCCGCGCCGGGAAAGATCAAAAAGGCACCGAAGCCACTGCTGAAGGTATGGAAAACGAGGTCTGTTTTCTGGGACTTGGAGTACTGGCCCAATCACGACACGCCTCATTGCCTTGATCAGATGCATATCATGAAGGATGTCCTCGAGAGCTTGCTTGGCACACTGATGAACATGCCGGAGAAGACCAAGGATGGGCCGAAGGCAAGGAAAGACTTGGAAGATTTGAAGATCAGGAAAGAGCTCCACCGTAAAAAGTCGATGGAGGAGACGAAGACGGAGAGGGAGGAAGGGGAAAGGGGCAGAAAAGTCAACAAGAAGGAGGAGAATTATTGCCCCCTTCTTGCTTCACCTTAAGTGCGAAGGAGATCGATCAATTCATCAAGTGCCTTATGGGAATCAAAGTCAGTTCCGGTTACTGTGGGAAGATAAGCAGATTTCTAGACCCCAAGAAGAAAAGGTTCAGCGGGATGAAGTCTCATGACTGTCATGTGATGATGACGCAGATACTCCCGGTTGCCATTAGAGGGATAATGGACAAGAACGTCCGTGACATGCTTACTGGTCTCTGCAACTTCTTCGACGTTATATCTCGAAAGTCCATAAGTGTGAAGCAGCTCCGAAGGCTACAGGAAGAGATCGTTGTCATACTATGTGAGCTTGAGATGTACTTCCCGCCCGCGTTCTTTGACGTCATGGTGCATCTGTGTGTCCACATCGTGGATGACATCATCGACCTCGGGCCGACATTCCTTCACAGCATGATGCCATTCGAGAGGATGAATGGGGTCATCAAAGGATTCGTTCGTAACATGTCCCGTCCCGAAGGGAGCATCGTCCAGGGGTATCTGACGCATGAGTGTGTCTCCTTTTGCGAGAATTATATAAGCGTCGGAGACCCTGTTGTTGGTTTGCCCGTTAAGAAGCACGATGGGAAGCTCGAAGGAGATGGTCACAACAATGGCCGGAGGGAATTGCACGTGGACTACTCGGATCGACGGAACGACTTTGACAGGGCTAACTTAGTAGTGCTACAACACCTAGATGTGATAGATGATTATGTGGCACAGCACAAAGAAAGCATCGCAAAGAAGTACCGTGATAAGGGGATGCTCAAGACGGACGACGAAGTTACTGTAGAGCACAACGCCACTTTCTTGCGTTTGTTCAAAGAGCAAGTTCTTGAAAATCCCCCGGAAGAGGGCAGTTCGAATGGATTGCTCATACATGCCTTAGCACATGGCCCCGCGCCCAAGCTCGCGACCTATCAGTCCTACGATATCAATGGGTACACGTTCTACACGGAGGCCAAAGACATGGACAGTGATTACCAGAACTCCGGGGTGACAATTCAATGCGTGACTGACGCCAACGGCACAACTGAAAGATTCTACGGAAGGGTCGAAGAGATCTGGGAGCTTGACTATGCTGGAATGCACGATGCAACGATGTTCCATGTCAGATGGGCCAAGGACGTCGTAAGAGAAAACAAGTATTTCACCACCATGTCTATACCCGACGCAAAGAGCACTCCCGTGAACGTTAACGTCATCGCCAAAAATGAGCCATGGGTACACGCTAAGCACGTGACACAATGCTTCTTCATAACCGACCCGGCCAATCCCAGCCGTGTTGTCGTGAGGAGATCCAAAAGGAGCATTGTCGGAATGGATGGAGTCGCCAACGAGGAAGACTACGACCAATACGGCAACCCGATGAGGGAAGATGACGATGACGATGTAGCATACGTGAAAAGAAGAATCAATACTACATTACCTAAGAAAGATCGTAATCCATGGCTCCGAAAAAGTCACAAGGAGGGGCTCAATTACTCGGCAACGAACAAGAAAGGGAAGAAGCTCAATGTGAAACGTCGTCGACGCAGCTGATCAGAAACCTACATTTATATATATGTATCTATTTTGTGTACGCACTTAAGTAACCGTTATCGGTCAACTGATATGTTACCACCACATGCATGGTTCCGGTGATATTCGCGCAGTGGGGGAGAGGGAGACGCCGTTGTCGGGAGAAAAAAAACAAAAACAAAAGGGAGAAAGCAGTACAAAAGAAAAAGAAAAGTAAACAGAAAAGAAAAGGAAAATAATAAAAGAAAAAAAACTAAAAACTAGAAAAGAAAAATAATAAAAATAAAAGAATAAAAATTGGAACAGTTAGCAGTAGCGGTGGATTGTGAACCAGCGCTATAGCTAATAAAGCTATAGCTAATATAGCTATAGCGCTGGGTTCCAAAAAAGCGCTACTACTATGTGCCATTAGCAGTAGCGCTGCATTACAACCCAGCGCTATAGCTAAGTTAGCTATAGCGCTGGTTCACAATCCAGCGCTACTACTATTTTGAGTTAACCCGCGAGGGCTCAAATTTTGCCAAGTCCGCCAAGTCCCAATCCCCCACTCTTCCCCCACTCTGTCGCCGCCGCCGTCGCCCTGCCCGCCCACGCGCTGTCCGTCGCCCTCGACCGCCGGCCGTCGCCCCTGGCCGCCGTCGACCTCGTCGCCGGCCGTCTCCCGAGCCCGCCCTCGACCTCACCGGCGTTTCCCCTGCCCGCCCTCGACCACAACGCCGCCCCCGCCTCTCCCGTGCCCGCGCGCCCTCGACCTTGCCGCCGCCGCCGTCCGCCGCCCTCCACCTCCGTCCTCGGATTCTCCTGCATCGCCGTAAGCCTCTCCTTTCCCCTGCCCTCCTCTCCCTCTCCTCTCCCCTGCCCTCCTCTCTCTCTGTTTAGGGCTTTAGGGCAAGTTAGCAAATTTAGCAAAAAAAATTAGCAAATTTAGCAAAGTTATCAACTTTTCTTAGCAAATTAGGGCAGTAGCTGATTAGCAAATAGGTATAAAAAACAGTAGCAATTTTTTTTTTAAACAGTAGCAAAGTTTAGAAAAACAGTAGCAATTTAAAAAAAACAGTAGCAAAAAATTAGGTATAAAAACAGTAGCAAATAAAAAAACAGTAGCAAATTAAAAAAAACAGTAGCAAAGTTAGCAAAATTTTGAGCAAGTTAGCAAAAACAGTAGAGAGAGCAAGTTTGTAGCTATTTTTGTCATTTTTCTGCATTTAAGTACAAGCATGCTTTTTCTTGAATGATATATGTCATTGATGTTATATGTTGGTTTTGCAATGTTGGTTGAATGTCGAAAAATATCCGAGTGGCCTATGTTTTGCCGGAATGTTGATTCATTTCCGTTCCGGCAAATTTCAGGCGCTCCATATGTCCACTTTTTAGCAAAGGTCATGCCGAAAATTTCCGTGATTTTCGGCATGACTTGTGCTAGAAACTAGGACATATGGAGTACCCGGGATTTGCCGGAAGGGGAATGAATCAACATTCCGACCAAACATAGGCCCCTTTTTCCTCTTCATTATATCTTTTATTTACAATTGTTGATCAATAGGAAACATGTCTACCGACGCTGAAGTCGTGGGTGGTTCTGCTCGCCTCGAAGACCCCATCGAGGCAGCAAATCACTATTTCGATTACTTGGATGAACACCAGATGGGGTTGCATGGTGGCGGCAGTGGCACCAACCCCGACACCGACGCCGACACCGGCACCAGCACTGGCACCGGGACCGACACCACCCCCGAGACCGGCAACGATGCTGTCGTAGCCGGTAAAACACCAAAGAAGAAGAGGACACAAAGACCAAACGAGCTTGGCATCGGACAAATTGTGGTCATGGAGATGCACCCCAAGAAGTTAGAGCCAACGGCGCCGGAGGATGCGCGCTCTTGCTGGGGCAATCAACTTGGATGCATCCTCAGGGAAACCGCCAACATCAACGACGAGAGGTTGAAGCAGATACCACATATGGAGCACGTGCTCCTAAAGAAGTTGCACAATAGGTTCCTGTTCCCCGGCCGGAATGAAGGCAAATATAAAGAGCCGTGGGACGATGTCGCCATGACAAAGATAAACGACAAGGCGATGGTGACGTTCACCAACGACTTGTCCTCCTGGAAAGTTCGGCTGAAAAAAGCGATTGGGAAGAATGAACCGTGGTCCAAGATTCATGCTGATAATCCGACAATAACAGAAGAGGACTTTGCAAAATTCAAGGAGAATTGCGGTAAAGAAGAAGTCAAGGCATGGTCGGAGAAAATGAAGGCGCTCCAGGCCAGGAACACGCCTCCCCACTGCCTCGGAAGCCGTGGTTACGAGGGGAAGAGGCATGTATGGGCCAAGGAGGACGCCGAACGTGAAAGTCACGGAATCCCAGACCCCTTGGCGGAGTTCACCGACCCGCTGGAGCATGACTGGATCAGGGCCCGGTACAAGTGGGACAAAGTCAAAAAGATCTTTTACACGGACCCGAACACGAGGGAGTTCATGAGACTTCTGGTAATTGTTATATTACCACATTATCATATTAGTTTCCAATCAATTCGACTGCAATTTTTGTCACATTAGTAAACCATCCACATTCCTTTTGCAGAAAGAGCAGCACCAAAAGGCAACCGAAAGCGACGAGTCGTCACAGTCGTCGGCGAGGCCCAAGTGGGACACCCCATTCAACCGGGCCCCTGAACATACTGAGAAAGGTCCTGGTGGACAAGCCGCCGTCCTATGGACGTGTGCATGGCGTCGGAGATGGCGCCTCGTGGAAGACGTGCTACCACGAGGAGCCAGAGGAAAGAAGGAAGAGACGGTCGGTCGTCACTCAGCAGAGTATCGACGAGAAGGTCACGATTGCGGTCAATAAGACCAAAGCTGAGACCAAAGAAGAGTTGCTCGGGGCCGTCAATGCAGCGGTCACTGACGCGGTGGTCAGCTTGCTTCCGGCACTTTTCGATTTCCCGAAGAACAATCCAAATGCACGGCCGGAGGACTTTCCCCTTCCCAGCTTTGTCGGGAGCAATTTGGCGAACACCACAGCACCAGCACCTGCTCAAGCAACCGCAAAAGGTCCCGCTCCTGTTCATAGCAGCCCGACCTCCGTCTCTTGCATGCTCGGTGGGCCTTCATCGCTGCCTGAGCTCGACGCCCTCACGGTAATTACGCGTCATATCCTTTTCACCAGCATGTCTATAGTCTTCCGTTTCAGTTGCCTTTCGGATGTTTGACGTCGCAGACATGTCTCATTCGTAGGCCGACGACACCCCGTGCACCCTACTCTACGACATCAAGGGCCAGAAGGTGGCCGTGGGAAAGGCAACGATCGTGAAGCCGAAGGACCGCATGTTCCACAACCGAGAGATGCCCGATGGCGTCTTCAAGGTTAACGTGGCCAGTGTCTTAGCGGGCTTCGAGGATTTGCCTCCTCCGGTACCAGTCGATGACGACGAGACCCCTAAGATGATTGGCGCATGCAAGAGCTGGTTCTTGCCTTGGCCAAAGTCTCTTCATTGTCTCGAGGCACCCAGTATCATGCCAACGCCACCTTCTCAAGAAGGTATGAACACCACCCCACCTACCACATTACCTGCACCTGTCGTGGCGAGTGATAGCGGACGACGCGAGGGAGAGCCTCCATTAGTGCCAGATGATGTAGCCCCCGCTGTTAAAGAAGCAAATGTTGATGATGACATGGAGGATGATCATGATGACCCAGACAAGTATTTCAATACCGCCTATGATTATGGAGGATTGATGGCTCAGGACGACGAAGACTCAGGCTATGAGCGTGGAGATGATGACTTGATGCTGCCTAATTTGCCGGTGCCGGAACGTCCTAAGGCGGAATGCAAAAAGTCTCTCTTCAAGCGATCCTCGCATGAGACGCCTCCAGATGCCGCCTGTACCCAGCAACCCCCCGAGGCCCGTCCACTGATTAGCCCGACGACACTGGGGGTGGTGGTTAGGGAAGGTATGGTGGGCTCACTACCGCCACCCACCAAGAAGCAAAGGAGGAGACCGGACAGGAAAGGCCCTAAAGGCGCCAGAGCTGCTTCAAGCAGCCAACCGCCTCTGAAGCCCCGGGTGGTAGACAAAATACCTGTCCAAGGTGCGAAGCGCTTCCATGTCGCCGGCGAGCCGATCCTACCTGCCAAAGTGCTAGAGCACCTAGAGAACAATGATCTAAGGAGACTGCATGAAGATGTGCTGGCCAGAGAGAAAAGCCTTCTGATCGCGGAAAAATCAGGATACCCGCTTTACGCGGCTCAGGTGCCGGGTGGGAAGTTGCACGTCGAGAGATGGCCCACGAATAAGTTCATCCTGCGATTTGACTACATCTACGACATGTTCCACATGACCAAGCTGGATTTCCAGTTCATCCGCATGTATGCGCTGTATCTGAACTACTTCATTAGGGTCGAGAACATCAAATATATCTGCGTCGCAGACCCATTCTATATGCACGAGAGCTTCTTGGCAGTTTGCAAAGAGCACCGTGACTATGCGAGCAAGTACCTCGGCGACTTCATGATCTCTAATAAGGACAAGGAAGCAATTCTCGTGCCTTATCATCCCACGTAAGTCATTCGCACATATCCTTTCGTAAGTGTTAATCATTCCTTTGCAAGCATGGAGGCTAATTTGAGGTGTACTTAATTTGTGCAGCGGGGGGGGGGGGGCGCCGTCCTCATCGTTCTGTACCCGGAATACTCCCATGCTATGTAATTGGACTCATTGAAGAACCTCAGGAAAAAGGATTACAAGCACATAAAGAGTGTTCTCGATAGTGCCCTGTTAACCTTCAGCCTGTCTGGTGGATATATCAAGGTGAAAAAGTACAGGAATCGCGGGCTGGCTTTCAGTCATAAGACCGACTTCTGCTGCATCCAGCAACCGCACACCAGTATGGCTGATGGATTCTACCTCATGCATCACCTGCTCGAGGACAGAAGGGATAATCAACGCCTTCGCATGTCACCTACTACCAACGATGCCGAGATTGTCAGCTGGGCCACAAGCATAGGAAAGACACTGGATCATCGAATCAGAGCTGAGTTTTATCACGTACAGTGTGAACTTGCCCAAGTGATCATGAAGCAGGTCCTCGAACCAACAGGGATGTTCTACCATGGGCCAATCACGCGGGAAGATGTCCGAGCACTGCTACTCGCTCAGCGTCTGGACCTGAAGCCTTTCAAGAAGCTCGGGTGCTTCCTCCCTGACTATGAAGATTGGACCGCCGACATGGAGGACTGATTGTTGATGACAATGTGTCACTACTGTCTTTTTCTATGGCAAAACTTTGAATTTATGCACGGCGAAACTATGTGATGTAACTAAACCGTGGTCCTGAACTAGCGTAGATCGCTCTAGTTAATTAGTTTGGGTATGAGGAACTTCGTCATTTATGTTTACTATTGGTTGCTTGTACTTTGCTAATTATGCCTCTTTGTTTTCTTAAGTACATTATGTTGCATATTATCGTTCAATTCATCAACTCACGATGCAGGTACATAGATCAGAGATGGCGAAGGGCTACTACGCCGTGTACGTTGGGAGGGTTCCAGGAGTCTACGACCACTGGCCAGCCGCTCAGGCCCAGGTGCACAGGTACCCGGGTGCTAGCCACAGTGGGTTCGACAGCAGAGCCGAAGCGGAAAGTAGTTACTTGAGGTGGACACTCCAGCATGAGCAGGGGCGGGACCGCCGGTACTACATAGTCGCGCTCTTGCTCATGCTGATCGCTCTTCTCTTCTACATCATGGTTTAGATAGAGATGATGAAACTTGTGTGTGTGCCATGACCATGCAGTTGCACTTATTCGAGACATGACATGATCGCACTTGTATATCGCTATTTTCGAGATGTGATGATATTTGTGTTGAATGATGATGATGATGATGATGATGGTATGACGAGACTACTGTATGTCTATGATATGATGAGAATAGTGTATGTTTAGTATGATCTGATGAAACTTTTGTATAGAGCCTGTATAAATACAGCACAAATACGTATAGGGGTGCGGATCGGCAAAAGTACGAACATTAGCAGTAGTGCTGGAAAGCACCTAGCAGTAGCGCTGGCTTAGCAGCAGCGCTTCCTGTGAACAAGCGCTACAGATAGTTATCAGTAGCGCTGGTACAGGAAGCGCTACTGCTAACAATACTTACCAGTAGCGCTGCCCGTTACAGCGCTACTGCTACAACTTAGCTATAGCACGCTAGCAGTAGCGCTGGACCCAGTGCTACTGCTATGCATATTTCAAGCGCTACTACTAGGGTTTTCCCTAGTAGTGCCTGCTTCACCATTGCCCTCTTCTTCGCCAGCTCTCCCTGCTTCACCATCGCCCCCTTCATTTCAACACTCACTTCTTCACCAACGCCCTCCTCTTCACCATCATTCATACCTTCGCTATACTGATCCTCTTCTTCTTCTTCACTTGTTTCTTCAAATTCAAGCTCATTCCTAGAATAAGCATCGCTGCTAGTATCAACAAACTCATCCTCTTCATTCAACAGTGCCTTCTTCCCTTTCTTGTTACAAGCTTCCTTTGCTTTCTCTTCAAGCTCACTTTCTCTTTCCGAATTTCTTCAACAACAAACTGAGATGGGTGATTCCCATCATCCAGAACAGGGGCTGTTGCATTCATTGAATTGTTCAGCCAATCCATCATCGGATTTTCCTCATCATATAGTGTGGCATCCATAATCATGGAGCATGATCAAGTAAACTTTGATCACGTTCGATCTCATGTTGCTGGATGTGCAACCTCAAATTGTAGCGCTTATAAACAAGCTTGTGGAGATTCACATAACTTAGACGGTTTCTAACCTTTGTATGGATCATTGCAAAAGTACTCCAATTCTGTTCACATCCACTAGATGATATGCATTGGGCGGCAATCCGCATGGCACATTTCCACAGAATTTTCAACTCTCCTCCATACTGGTACCACCAAGTAGTTGACAACAATTATAGAAAATATTACTGAAGGAAATTACATTATAGATCAATATTCAACAGTGTCACTTTGAATGTTCAACAGTGCTATTGTGGTCACTTACATGCGTTGAGCTCAGATGCTGCAGCACGTGCCATTTGTCCACCGAATCGACCTTGATTAGTATGAAAAAGCTCAAATTTTTCCATTGCATGCATTCCTTCCCCAAGTGAGTCAGCTATCTTTTAAATCACACTCATTAGGTAGTCAATATCATCACCCTTACATACTGTCTTATTTGACGAGTAGTGGGTTTCAGGATAAAGGATAGGGGCTACATGAAAAGATCAATTGATAAGATATATTAGATTATATTACATGACAAGAAGACAATTAGATTATACTGGATGGAATTCAGATTTGTAATTGCTACTTTCTCACCTGATCTCATAAGTGTGTCACCATATAGATATTTAACCCTTTGTGCCACCCTGCATGGGGCAGCCCGGTGCACGTAGCTCCTGCTTGCGCAGGGTCCGGGGAAGGGTCCAACCACTTTGGGTCTATAGTGGCTCCACAACATCGATGATATCCTTGCCTTTGCTCCACCATTTATTACATTTCAACTTATTCTGTGTAAACTCATAGTTACGAAGATCTAAGCACTCACTATTCTTCCATTCTTGTGAGATCATCCATTCCTTAAACTTATCTTTCCTATCATGAAAATTCCGAAGGAATATAAACACAGTTGCCAAAGCGTGATGCATTGGGTCTGATCAACTCGTCACCAATCTTCTTCTTCATTTCATCATGTAACATATTATGGTTATAGAAGAACCTTGAAATCCGTTTGGCACTTCGGACCACCTTGTCAACCTCTGGAAACTCACCAATGTCCTTCAAAATAAGGTTGATTGTGTGAGCAGCACATGGTTGCCAAACTATATGAGGGTAATCTTCAATGACATTTGCACATGCCTTTTTGTAGTTCGCGCCATTGTCAGTAACAATTTGAACAACCCTCTTATAGCCAACCTCGTCAATCACTTTCTTTCGAGGTTTTCTAACATGCTCCCTCTTAACTCCCCTTTTCACATGAGAGGTAAGATTAAAAAATAGATCTGAGCCGTTGATTGCATTAAGTAGTGGGTTTGATTAACTCTTACCTTCTTACCTCACATGTGAAAAGACGGCGTAAGAGGGAGCATGTTAAAATTGATCCTTTCTTGATCTCTGTGCGGAGGTAATCTACATGAAAAAGAATGTCAAAACAAATAAAAGTGCATGAGAACGAATGAAATAATACCACAATGGACTTTCATTACCTACATTCTTCATTTTATTGCATGCATTGATTGACTTATGAAAGAACACCTGAGTATTACAGTACACCATAAAGTTTATGATACTCATACGAGTAGGTCCAGTCCACGAGTTACACATGATAGTCACAACAGACTTATCCCAATCTCCTTTGCAACTCTCAACAAACTCCTCCATCTGCATACAATTGGCGTCTAAGTATCTTACATCAATGTCAGGCCCTTCAGGAAGGGGCTCCACTAAACCTAATGTCATGGGAAGCCTCAATGCTGCTCGAAAGTAATAGCAGTTGATTTTTCGCCCAGGTATATCATTTGCATGGGCCCACTTCGTCCAAGCTTGGCCAAGTTTTTAAATTTTGGTCTCGTCCATGGAAACTTTAATCCTTTGTTGTACTTTACCGCTACCATCAGACCTTTTGCTAACAGATTTGTCCATCGGCCCGACACGACGATTGGCAATTCCACTCCCAGATCCATGTTCAAATGTGCCACCTCTTGTCTCCACTTCCTGATGATAATTCGAATATTTCCTTGATAACTCAAGTGCGTACTGTAGTTGTATCTCTTCATCATTTGGTATTACCATCTGGGCTAACATTAATTGGTTCAGGCCCCTTCAGTTCCTGTAGTAGGTCATGTTCAAACATGCATGGCACGCTGCTTCTTTTATTCCATTTTGCTCTTGTACTTTTCTGCTCGGACGTTTGTCATTGCATCACGCACCTTGTGAGGAACATGATCACATGGCTTCACTTGATTTCCCAACCCAGATAGATGTTGCACGAACCGGGTAGCCCCTCCACCATTGTATGTGATCCCACAATAAAAGCACGTGAATCCTTGTTTGCCACACTTCGGGCCATGATTCCACACATAATTAATGTCTCCTGTGTGCACATGCACGGTGCCTGCATTCCATATTTCCATGTAAACAAAATTCCATTTCCATCGCAACAAAATCAAATGAAGACGAGAAGAAACACTTATATAGCTACAGATGTTAATTATTGACAAAACATCGATCTTTATAATAATGCAAACATAGAGCTTTGTATTGATGAATTCATGGTGCTTAAAACAAATTAGAATCTTAGAATATCTTGCACTACTATTGCAGGTTTACAATTGACATCCACAATATCCCAATTGATATCACCCCTGTGTTCAAACAATTTGAATGGGTTCAAACAGACCCTGGATTTGGCCATTCATGACTCATGAGCTCATGATGCTCTATGCGATAGGTCCAACACATGCAACTCGAAATGTAGGAGGAACTTCTGTTGTATTTGAGTGATAATGCAATTTTATTCAGACCTACTGATTGTTTTTGGCAGGACACTTTTTGCAGGTGATGCATGGTATGCTTGCTAAGATGCCTGAAAGTTCAGAGTTACAGTTTCAGAGTTTTAGAATTTCAGAGTTACAGTTTCAGAGTTTCAGAATTTTAGACTTTCAGAGTTACAGTTTCAAACCTACTGATTCTTTATAATGACCTTTCTATATGCTAAGCATGATTCATGAGGTAACTTTTCTTTCTATCTTTTTTCTCCAACAATGGATCTCCCAATTAAATTGCCTTTGTTCGTGCATACTAAATTGGCCATGAGAAAATGCCGACTTCTCATTGTTCTACGCAGAGACTACTGAGTGCTAGGCTAGAAGCAAGCTAATATAGTGCTAGAGTCTCGAGCAGTACCATAAGGTACTACTGATGTAATCTAATCTACTCACGTACAAGCAATTAATCTAATCTACTCATGTACTAGGGTATACTGTGAACTGTAGTTGCTCACCACTTCCAGCAGGAACAGCTGAAGACCCTGCACCAGCAGCTGCCGATGTCGCTCCTTCTCCGACGGCACCCACGCCTTAGCATGGGCGCCCACAGCACCAGCTGCCGCACTGAGGCCCATCTTGTGCCGTCGCCAGTCGCTGGAATCGAAGGATTGAGGTGCCGCCGCCGCCGCCGCCGTGTGATTTTCTTGAAACAGAGACTACGAGAAACAGGGTAATGGAACACTCCCTGTAACGGATCTATTCATCTATCTATATTTGTTAACTGCAGTCGGTTATGTGTGTTACTACTGTGTTTGGAACATCGACTATAATTCACAACTCTGTAGTCGGGGATGGGCTGCTTCTCTTGTGGCTGATTTTTCTCCTGTCCGAGCTAGTTTTGCTGCTCCACTTCGTCCCAAAACCAACAACGCCCGCCCCCGCCCAAGAATGTGTTGTTGCCTTGTTTGTCGACCATTCTGCCCTTCGTTTTCTCTTGTTTTCCCTTAGACATACGTACAGGGAGGATTGCAGGAACTGTAACAGGGATCTAGCGGTAATGTCAGTGAAACAGGGGCACTGAAAGAATTTTGTGCCACCTGGTATCAGGCTGCCATGCCACAATATAGGGCCTACCAAACAACATTTCGGATGTTTGCATCTAACGGATACTGCTCCGAAGTCTGTCTGCAAAGCAAAATGCCAGGAAACGCTTTCAGCTTGGAGTGGTTCTCATTGGCACGGAGATTACCACCTCCTGGAAAGCGTTCCGTAGTTGGGCTTGCTGAAATAAGTGAAATAAGTGAATAAATAGAAGAGAACCAACTTTGGCACTTGCACCCATATTCTGCATACTTGGATAAGTGAAGACATTATTCAGGATAAATATGTTGATTTTTTGCACAGTTTGGAACGTGAACATAAGAAAATAATATGGGCTGGACATCCTCAAAAAATTGCACGTTTCTTCTTCTTCATTTGCTCCAGAAATTACTTATCTTGGAGATGAGTAATAGTATTGTGATTCGTATAACCAAGATATACACACGTGAAGAAATCTCATCCAAACAAGTTGCCAGTCCTAGACATGTACCACATTGTTAGAAGGGAATATAGAGAGATTGGTGGAATTGTTCGTTGTATTGCTTGAGCCTCGTGAGCATATATATAGGAGTACATGATCTACTTGGAGTACAAGACAAGTCAGAATACTTCCTAGTCTATCCTATGTTTCCAGTACAATCACGTTACTCAATATCCCCTCGTAGTCACAACGGTAGCGACGCAGACGGTGAAACTGGAGAAGAATCCGGAGGCAAGCCGACAGACACCTCCCCACACTCGTAACGGTCGATGCATCGCGGAGTCGTGACTGGAGTGGAAACCGACGAGGTTGCTCAAGCCAGGCGGTAGCCCTTTGTGCCGTTTGTCGATGTAGCCGAGAGCTTAGGGTGGTGTAGCCATGGTCGAGGTAGCCGTGCGAAGAATGCCATGGTCGATGTCGAGTCGGGGTGGCCGGTGTCGAGGAAGTCGCCGTGGAGCCGCGGGCGCAAGGAGGCGCCGTGCTAGTCATAGGCGCAGTGGTGTCGAAGTAGTGGTGCGTCGGGAAGAAGACGTTGTTGACGACGCGTCGCGCCGGGTTTGCCAAGCCCGGGGACACATCATGGACGAAGGCACGCATCGGTGTTGTCAACATCGAGCATGCGTAGACGGATGAAGACGAAGTTGACGAAGCGCCGCACCAGGCTTGCCAGGCCCGGGGACACGTCGTGGACGAAGGCATGCGTCGATGTTGCCAGCACCGGGTATGCGTAGACGGGGACCTGCACGAGCTTGACGCCATGTCAAAGAAGTCGGAGAGGCCAGCAGAGAAGGACTCGACGACGGTTGCGGCGCCAATCGGCGCGGGGCCGATGTCGCCCGCGGTTGTCGTAGTAGATGAAGTGGTCGGAGTAGATGACGGCGACGCTGGTGACGGGCTGGTGCAGGACGAAGACGAAGGGGGGTGGACGGGCGCCGGCTACGAGGGTAGCGGCGGCGGCGGCGACCGAAGAAGAGCGGCGGCGGTGGCCTGACGGCGGCCACGGCGGCTAGGTTAGGAGCGCGGCGGCGGTGCTCGAAGTAGGCGAAGAACCCGACAACATGACGAAGACCGGCGCAGACGGTGGCGTTCCCGCGCCAAGGGAGGCGGCGCGGCGCATACCATGAGAGGTCGACGCACGGGGACGGCGGTGGACCGCGGGCCGCGGCGCTACGGCCCGAAGGGGCGAGGCAGCGGCGGCGAGCAGATTGGGGCGATGGCGGAAGACCTCGGGGCAGCAGCGGGGACCGCGAGCCGTGGCGCTACAGCCCGAAGGGGCGGCGCAGCGGCGGAGTGCGGGTCGGTGCAACCGTGGGGACGGCCTCGGGGCAGCGGCGGGGACCGCGTATTGCGACACTATGGCCCGAAGAGGCGACGCAGCGGTAGCCCGTTGCTCGATCGGTGGAGGGGCGCGCTGAACTCGGGGACGATCTTCACGGGACCTGCGGAGGTACGCGCAACCGACGGGCCAGGTCGATCAAGGGGCGTAGATGAGGCGGATCGCGGCGGCGAGCGGGTGATCAAGCCGATCGCGCGCGAGGTCGGGGACGCCGCTTGGTGGAGGCGGGGTGGCGGAAGAGTCCAAGATGAAGCCGATGGTGACGGACGACGTGGGACGTCGTGCGGACGAGCGCGTCAGCATAGGCTCCCGGGCTGCCAAAGCAGCGCCGGCGCCTTGGTAGCGAGGCCCGAGCAACCAACGTAGCAGCGGTGCCTGAGCTGAGGCAGCCGACGAGCCTGACGCAGCCGGGGACGAGGCCGGCGAGGCAGACCGCAGGGCCACGCCGTGCAGACGCGATGGAGGCGGGTGGCGTGGATCGACGGGCGGGTCGGCGCGCGAACGGCGGCTATGATGGGCCGCCGGGTCGGGGCGATGCAAGTGTCCCGGTCGGAGAGGGCAGTGACGGCCGGCGTAGATCGATGAGCGGGCCTGCACGCAGACGACGGCCGTGAGGGGCCGCCTGTCGCGCGAGGCCGCCGGGTCGGTGAAGAGCCTGCCTCTCGCGCCGGTGTCGGAGTAGAGGCGCACATGGGTCAACGGCGGCGGCGGGCGACGCAAACCAATCAAGCATAGATCGGAAAACCAAAAAGAAAACGCCGATCAAAATGACCGACGAGAGAGCGAAAAAAACCGGAGCAAGGGCTCAGGAAAAAGACTCTCTAGGGCAGCCGGTCAACATGACCGGCGGACGAACCCTAGGTACAGGCAGCGCGGCCCCCGGTGGCGATCATGGAGGCCGACCGCCCCGGGGGCGGCGTGCGGGTGCGGAAGCGGCGGCGGCTAGGGTTTAGGATCGATTAGGCTGATACCATGTTAGAAGGGAATAGAGAGAGATTGATGGAATTGTTTGTTGTATTTCTTGAGCCTCGTGGGCATATATATAGAAGTACATGATCTACTTGGAGTACAAGAAAAGCCAGAATACTTCCTAGTCTATCCTATGTTTCCAATACAATCATGTTACTCAACACACATGCCCTACCATCACTGTCACACCCCCAAATTTTTCCCAAATCTGGTATGTTAAAATTTTCACATGGAATTAAATTTTTCCCAACAAAACCCATGATTGCTCTCTACTTAACTAACATTGCCCAGGAAATGCTTGATGAATGACTTTGTTTGCCTTGGTTTGATCAACCTAGGAGGGTTACGCCCCCACAAGATTGGTGGAAACCTATTGGACTTTGGTTAAAACCTAAAACAACTGAAAACAGAAAGTTAAGTAAAAACAAAAAAGGGTTAAACAAAAATAATTTCAAAATGAAATGAAGAGGAATCAAGATAAAACCAAAACAAAGAAATACAAAAGAAAACTCATTTTGAAAAAGAAAAAAGTTATTCAAAGAGAGTATTTAAAACAAGATAGAAAATAAAGTGCAAAAAATAATTGCCCAAAAGGCCCAAACAAAAAGTTCAAACAATTTAGGAATATTCAATTCTTCTTTTGGAATAAAATTCAAATTCTAAATGGGCCCAAGTATCCCGGCCCGAAGTCTCGTGGGCCGAAGGCCCGTCGACCCGAGGCTCGTGGACCGGAGTCCGCGTAGCCTCCTCCTCAGACGTGTCCCCCCTAGCAGTCCTGTGCTCGGGTGACTCAGCTGGGGGTGGCGGCGAGGAAGGCGTAGGAGCCTGCCTACCTCTCCCGCGGCCACGTCCTGATCTACCTCCTCTCTTCTTCCCTCCCCGACCTCCTCTCCCGATGGGCACTGACGCCGACAAAGAAGCGCCCGCCAGTGTCCCCAAAGTGTCTAACAACGCTTTCCGAAGAGGTGCGGGTGGAATAGAAGAACCCCTCCCACCACGCTCCGGACCCGCGCCCACCATATTTCAACACCTGTCATGACAGAAGAGTAAACGGAATTAGTACAACATAAAAAAATTGAATACCGACATGAATAATAAAATGTATATTCATCAGATAATAGGTAAAGATAGGTCCATCATCATGTATATTCATCAGTTAATCTAGTTTTTCAATTTTGAAACTTCAAACAACCAAACTGACTCATGACAAAAGTTCCTCGACCATCGACCCGTCGACCCTCGACCCCTCGGCGACCCTCGACCCCTCGGCGATGAGGATTAAAAGCCAAGTTTTGAAACTTCAAACAACCAAACTGATAAAAAATCAGGGCGTAGAAAGAGAAACGAAAGACGAAATAGTACATGGTGAGAGGTTGTGCAACTAGGATAATTTTCTGTACCAGCTTTTTTAATGAATTGGGGCGGATGATGGCGAAGAAGTCGAAAGACACCAATGGCTTTCGAGTTCTTCACCATCATCCTCTCAAACTCGTTAAAAAGGCCGTTATAGAATATCATCCTAGTTGCACAACCTCTCACTACGTATTGTTTCGTCTTTGGTTTCTTTTTCTACGCTTTGTCATGAGTCAGTTTGGGTGTTTCAAGTTTCAACCTCGACCCTCGCCCCTCGACCCCTCGACCCCTCGGCTACCCTCGACCCCTCGGCGACCATCGACCCCTCGGCGACCGTCAACCCCTCGACCCCTGACCCCTCGGCAATCCTCGACCCTCGACTCCTCGGCGACCCTCGACCCCTCGGCAATTCTCGATCCTCGACCCCTCGGCAGTCCTGTCGAACACCTTCACTGTGAGCATGGTGCGGCTGTTGTCATAGCTTAAGATGCAGACGTGCCCGAGCTGAAGGTCATCAGCACGGGCGAACTGCTTCCATCCGTTCTTCGCGCACGGATGGAAGCAGTTCACCCACGCTCATGACCTTCAGCTCGGGGATGTCCTCATCTTAAGCTACGACACCAGTCGGTCAGCACTCGGACCGGAAGATCCTCGACCATCGACCCCTAGACCCTCGACCCCTCGCCCCTCGATCCTTGACCCTCTGCCCGACCCTCAACCCTTGGGGACCGGCGATCTTCGACCCGATTCCGTCGGCGCCGATGCACCCCTAGCGCCGACGCACCCCTAACTTCCTCTTCTTCTTCTTCTTCTTCTCTTTCTCTTCTTCTTCTTCTTCTTCTTTCTTCCTTCTTCTTCTTCTTCTTCTTTCTCTTCTTCTCCTCTTCTTTCTTCCTCCTCCTCTCTTCTTCCTCTTCTCTCTCTCCTTTCTTCTACTTCTTCTCTTCTTGCTTCTTCTTCTTTCTTCTTTTTTTCTCTCTCTCTCTCTTCTTCTTCTTCTCTCTCTCTGCTTCTTCTTCTTCTTTCATCTTCACGCACTCCCTTCCTTCTCATCTTCTCTAACAACCTAAACTAAACTAATATAAACCTAACCTAAAAAACAAAAAAAAACCTAAACTAAACTAATTCAAACCTAAACTAAAAAACAATAGAAAAAAACAGTGAAAAAAAAAACAAAAAAAAAATTAACTACACTAACTACACACTAAACCTAAACTAAATCTAAACCTAAACTACAACAACTCAATCTAAACCTACACTAACTACACACTAAACCTAAACTAAATCTAAACCTAAAAAAAACAGAGAAAAAAAAATAACAATAGGAGGGGGGGCTCACCGGAGTGGGGTAGGTGGAGGAGGCTGACGCCGGCGGGTCGGGCGGGGGGCCGGGCCGCGGCGAGGGCCGCGGCGGGGCCGCGCCCGGCCGGCGGGCCTCGGGGGCGGCCAGAGCAGGCGCGGGTGCCCACAGCCCCGCGTCGCCACCAGGCCTGCGGCAGCGGGCAGCGCCGGGCGATGTGGACGGGGCGGCGGGGGCGCGATTGGGGTCGGGGGCGCGGTGGCCGGCAGCGGTTACTTGGGGTCGGGTGGGGGGGGTCGGGTCGGGAGGAGAGAGGAAGAGAGAGAGAGGAGGGGGCAGGACGGCCGTTACATACTCAATTCTTTGCCGTCTGCCAGCAGAAGGCAAAGATTCTTTGCTGTCAGCTGGCGGACGGCAATGAGGTGGGGCTGGTGGGCCGTTAGGGTTTAGGCCTCCACTGGACCCATGCACCTCTTTGCCGTCCACGGATGGCAAAGATTCTTTGCCGTCAGCTGGCGGACGGCAAAGAACTGCTGATGGCAACTAGGCTCTTCGCCGTCAGCCAAGTCTTTGCCGTCCGTTTTTTATAAGCAGACGGTAAGACCTTCTTTGCCGTCCGCTAGTAGATGGCAAAGAGCTGACTGATGGCAAATTCTCTGTTTCTAGTAGTGATAGTTTCAACTTAGCTACAGTAGTCCATTTTTTAAATGATTAAAATTAAAATTGAATATAGTTACAATGGCTATAATTCAAACAATTTTGAACCTAAAATCTGGTTTAACATTGGAATCAAAATGTTTATTCGGATAATTATCTTGCAACTAAATTACAAAAACGCAAATGAACTTTAGTAAATTGTTGGGATTATTATTTGACTTTAGAAAATTTAAATAAATATTTGAATTCATTAAAACTAATTTGGTTATAACTTTAAAACCATAGGTTTAATTTGAATAAACTCTTGCAATATGAATTAGTGAACTAAATTAAACCTAGTAAAAATTTTGGACATACAATGGACTTTAGGGATTAAATTTAATATTAATTTTAGTTCAAACTATGTAAAGTTGAAGCTATTTACACATAGTAAACGATTTTGGTTTAAACTTGACTTTAGTTTAACTTGGATTTAAATAAATAAAATTTCCTGTCACTCTTTGATCGGTCTTTTTGATAACTCACTGTCTCTATTTTATTTCATTCAGTTTATTTATTCATGGTTGTTCTCTCCCGTTCTTTGTTTAGTCCTTGTCATTTTGTTCATTGAAGACTTGTCATTTACATATTTCCTGTCATGTTCCCACTTTCATTCCCCGGTTTTAATTTTTAGTCTCTTTATTCTTTGTAGTGGCATTTACTATGAACATTTAATTTCTCATCTTAAAATAATTTTTAAATGATATAACGCGACCATGTACATGACAAGAAGAGGAAGAAAGAGGTACTTATTCGCCTTTTCGATTTTTTCCTCTTATCATAGGCCTTCCTTGAAAACCAGGAAAACCGCATTAACTACTCCACTTTTATAACTTACCAAATAGTAATCCGTTATTGACTTACCAAGTAAAACTAGATTTTCTAATAATTGGTAAATGTGTGTTACCATATGAAACCCTACCCATGATTGTGCTTTAGGCAAATAACCGCGGGCATCATTTTATTTGGTAAACACTTAATTACACAATTCATATTAATATACTATACTGATAAATCATGGCCTAACTTACTACTAATATGTCTGCATGTTGCAATGCACGGGGACTTGTTACCTAATAAGTAGAGGAAAACATCAATATACTATATCACTAAGCTCCCTAGGATTGGAGGCCTCACAATCAATTAAGGTCTCCAATTGGAATTTGGTCACTCAATTTTGACCGGGTCAACAATTTCTTGAAACCCCCTCATTCAATTTTTTATACAATACACTATGCTTCCTAAAATTTAAGCTTCATAATGAATTGAGGCTTCAATTTAGAATTGGTCACCCGATTTTGACCGGGTCAACAATTTCTCCAGGAGCTCTCCTTAATTATTTTAATTCTATATGTTCCCTAATTTAAAGCTCTTTCATTCAATTGAGCTATTCAATTTTGGATTTGTTTTACATTTTGATCGGGCCAACGATTTTTCAAATTAATCAGAAGCATCTGGCCTATAAAAACATATCAACCCCTCGCAGACTCCCATCACCCAGAAAAAAAGCGCCACCGTGTGATACTATAGCACGAATATAGTACATGCAACCCACCGATGCAAAACTTTCCCCACATAAATATTGTATTGAAGATCTCCAAGAACATCGAGGAGAACATTGTATTGAAGATCAAAGAGAGAGAAGAAGCCATCTAGCTACTTGCTATGGACCCGTAGGTCTGTGGTAAACTACACACATCATCGGTAGGGCAATAGGGTTGATGTAGAAGCCCTCCGTGATCGAATCCCTCCGGCAGATCACCGGAAAAGGCATCAAGATGGGATATCAGGAGAACAGAAGCTTGCCGGCGGCGGTAAAGTATTTTGGTGGACGCTTCTGGTGTTTGGGAATATTTTAAAATTTATAGTGCAAGAATTAGGGTTAGGGGACTCTCGAGGGGCCCACAAGCCCTCAAGGCGCGCCCCTGGGGAGGCTGTGGTCTCCTCGGGATCTTCTGACCCCCTCTCCAAGCTCCGTGGTGTCTTCTGGTCCAGAAAAAATCATCGCGAAAGTTTTATTCCGTTTGGACTCCGCTTGTATTCTTTTCTATAAAACTCAAAACAAGGAAGAAACAGAAACTGGCACTGGGCTCTAGTTTAATAGGTTAGTCCCAAAAATATATAAAATAGTATAATAATGCATATAAAACATCCAAGATAGATATATAATAGCATGGAACAATAAAAAATTGTAGATACGTTGGAGACGTATCAAAACGCGATGAATCCTTCTCTCTCACTTTTTCTCCGCGAATAGGAATATATAGAGTTGGAATTAGGGTCGGAGGAGATCCAGGGGGCCCACAAGCCTACAGGGTGCGCCCTGGGGGTAGGCGCGCCCCCAGGGCTTGTGGCCTCTGGGTGGCCCCTCTCTGGTATCTTTTTACACCAGTATTTTTTATTTATTCCACAAAAATTCTCCGTAAATTTCAGGTCAATCCGAGAACTTTGGTTTCTGTATAAAAATAACACCAAGGCAATTCTGCTAAAAACAGCCTCAGTCCGGGTTAGTTTCATTCAAATCATGCAAATTAGAGTCCAAAACAAGGGCAAAAGAGTTTGGAAAAGTAGATACGATGGAGACGTATCAGTGAACCATTATGTCACACGTATTCCAAGCAACAAAAACTACGTGTTTTCCAAACTCCTATGAGTTAACCCTTCACATATGATCTCACAACACAGTCTACACTGACACCATGCACTACACTGTTGTTTGTTAGATGATTTCGTATGGTTTCAAACTAATAATCTCTTTGGTCATTTCATATACACTTGTTCATTTTTATTATATTTATTCATTCTTCCAAGTCTTCAGATTAATTGAAGAAAACATTACTTTTTAGTATTCATTTTCTTTATTTCTTTTCTTTGGTGATATTATGAGTAATCAATGTCTCTGTTCTCGAAGCATTTTTTTTCAGTGTCACCTTTTACCTGTCATTCATTGAAAAAAAATATTCTTAGTCCACGGTCACTCTTTGGTCGGTCTTTTTGAGAACTCATTCTCTCTATTTTATTTCATTCACTTTATTAGTCATGGGTTGTTCTCTCTTTTCTTGTTTAGTCCTTCTAATTATCTCATTTGTTTATTGAAGACTTGTCATTTACATCTTTTCTTGGTCATGTTCCCACTTTCATTCCCCAGTTTTCATTTGTTTAGTCTCTTTATTCTTTGTAGTGGCATTTATTGCGAACATTTAATTTCTCATCAATAAAATAATTTTTAAATGATATAACATGGCCATGTACATGACAAGAAAGTAGAAAGATGTACTTATTCGCCTTTTCAGAGGAACATCGACATAAAAATAGAGATAGAGGTTTGTTTAGAACATTCGGATAACCCGATACAAAGCAACATGATGCCGTTTCGATTTTTTTCCTCCTATCATAGGTCTTCCTTGAAAACCAAGGAAAACCGCATTAACTACCCCACTTTTATTAACTTACCAAATAGTAATCCGTTATTGACTTACCAAGTAAAACTAGATTTTCTAATAATTGGTAAATGTGTGTTACCATATGAAACCTTGCCCATGGATTGTGTATATATTTAGGCAAATAAATCGCGGGCATGATTTTATTTGGTAAACACCATAATTACACAATTCATATTAATGTACTATACTGATAAATCATGGCCTAACTTACTACTAGTGTGCATATTTAGGCAAATAAACCGCGGCATCATTTTTTGGTAAACACTTAATTACACAATTCAATTAATATACTATACTGATAAATCATGGCCTAACTTACTACTAGAATATGTCTGCATGGTGCAATGCACGGGGACTTGTTACCTAATAAGTAGAGGAAAACATCAATATACTATATCACTAAGCTCCCTAGGATTGGAGGCCTCACAATCATTAAGGTCTCCAATTGGTGTTGTCATAGCTTAAGATGCAGACGTGCCCGAGCTGAAGGTCATCAGCACGGGCGAACTGCTTCCATCCGTTCTTCGCGCACGGATGGAAGCAGTTCACCCACGCTCATGACCTTCAGCTCGGGGATGTCCTCATCTTAAGCTACGACACCAGTCGGTCAGCACTCGGACCGGAAGATCCTCGACCATCGACCCCTAGACCCTCGACCCCTCGCCCCTCGATCCTTGACCCTCTGCCCGACCCTCAAACCCTTGGGGACCGGCGATCTTCGACCCGATTCCGTCGGCGCCGATGCACCCCTAGCGCCGACGCACCCCTAACTTCCTCTTCTTCTTCTTCTTCTTCCTTCTCTTCTTCTTCTTCTTCTTCTTCTTCTTCTTCTTCTTCTTCTTCTTCTTCCTCCTCCTCCTCTTCTTCTTCTTCCTCCTCCTCCTCTTCTTCTTCTTCTTCTTCTTCTTCTTCTTCTTCTTCTTATTTTCTTTTTTTTTCATCTTTCTTTTTTCTTCTTAACTAAACCTAAACTAAACTAAATATAAACCTAAACCTAAAAAACAAAAAAAACCTAAACTAAACTAATTCTAAACCTAAACCTAAAAAACAATAGAAAAAAACAGTGAAAAAAAAAACAAAAGAAAAAAATTTAACTACACTAACTACACAACTAAACCTAAACTAAATCTAAACCTAAACTACACAACTCAATCTAAACCTACACTAACTACACAACTAAACCTAAACTAAATCTAAACCTAAAAATAACAGAGAAAAAATAACAATAGAGAGGGGGGGCTCACCGGAGTGGGGTAGGTGGAGGAGGCTGACCGGCGGGGGTCGGGGCGGCGGGGCGTCGGGAGGCCGGGCGGCGGGGCCGGGCGGCGGGGCGTCGGGCGGCCCGGACCGGCGGGATCGGGGGGGGGGCGGTTGCCGGGCGGCAGGGCGTCGGGTGGTGTGGGGTGGGCCGAGCGGCGGGCCGGGCGATGTGCCGGCGCGGCGGGGCGTCGGGTTAGGAGCGGCAGGCCAAGGCGACGTGGAGGAGCGGCGGTGGCAGCGGGCAGCGGGGCGATGTGGACGGGGCGGCGGGGGCGCGATTGGGGTCGGGGGCGCGGTGGCCGGCAGCGGTTACTTGGGGTCGGGTGGGGGGGTCGGGTCGGGAGGGAGAGAGAGAAGAGAGAGAGAGGAGGGGGCAGGACGGCCGTTACATACTCAATTCTTTGCCGTCTGCCAGCAGAAGGCAAAGATTCTTTGCTGTCAGCTGGCGGACGGCAATGAGGTGGGGCTGGTGGGCCGTTAGGGTTTAGGCCTCCACTGGACCCCATGCACCTCTTTGCCGTCCACGGATGGCAAAGATTCTTTGCCGTCAGCTGGCGGACGGCAAAGAACTTGCTGATGGCAACTAGGCTCTTCGCCGTCAGCCAAGTCTTTGCCGTCCGTTTTTTATAAGCAGACGGTAAAGACCTTCTTTGCCGTCCGCTAGTAGATGGCAAAGAGCTGACTGATGGCAAATTCTCTGTTTCTAGTAGTGATAGTTTCAACTTAGCTACAGTAGTCCATTTTTTAAATGATTAAAATTTAAAATTGAATATAGTTAACAATGGCTATAATTCAAACAATTTTGAACCTAAAATCTGGTTTAACATTGGAATCAAAATGTTTATTCGGATAATTATCTTGCAACTAAATTACAAAAACGCAAAATGAACTTTAGTAAATTGTTTGGGATTATTATTTGACTTTAGAAAATTTAAATAAATATTTGAATTCAATTAAAACTAATTTGGTTATAACTTTAAAACCATAGGCTTTACTTTGAATTAAAACTCTTGCAATATGAATTAGTGAACTAATTAAACCTAGTAAAAATTTTGGACATACAATTGACTTTAGGGATTAAATTTAATATTAATTTTAGTTCAAACTATGTAAAGTTGAAAGCTATTTACACATAGTAAACGATTTTGGGTTTAAACTTGACTTTAGTTTAAACTTGGATTTAAATAAATAAAATTTCCTGTCACTCTTTGATCGGTCTTTTTGATAACTCACTGTCTCTATTTTATTTCATTCAGTTTATTTATTCATGGGTTGCTCTCCCGTTCTTTGTTTAGTCCTTGTCATTTTGTTCATTGAAGACTTGTCATTTACATATTTCCTGTCATGTTCCCACTTTCATTCCCCGGTTTTAATTTTTTAGTCTCTTTATTCTTTGTAGTGGCATTTACTATGAACATTTAATTTCTCATCTATAAAATAATTTTTAAATGATATAACGCGACCATGTACATGACAAGAAAGGAAGAAAGAGGTACTTATTCGCCTTTTCGATTTTTTCCTCTTATCATAGGCCTTCCTTGAAAACCAAGGAAAACCGCATTAACTACTCCACTTTTATTAACTTACCAAATAGTAATCCGTTATTGACTTACCAAGTAAAACTAGATTTTCTAATAATTGGTAAATGTGTGTTACCATATGAAACCCTACCCATGATTGTGTGCATATTTAGGCAAATAAACCGCGGGCATCATTTTTATTTGGTAAACACTTAATTACACAATTCATATTAATATACTATACTGATAAATCATGGCCTAACTTACTACTAGAATATGTCTGCATGTTGCAATGCACGGGGACTTGTTACCTAATAAGTAGAGGAAAACATCAATATACTATATCACTAAGCTCCCTAGGATTGGAGGCCTCACAATCAATTAAGGTCTCCAATTGGAATTTGGTCACTCAATTTTGACCGGGTCAACAATTTCTTGAAACCCCCTCATTCAATTTTTTATACAATACACTATGCTTCCTAAAATTTAAAGCTTCATAATGAATTGAGGCTTCAATTTAGAATTGGGTCACCCGATTTTGACCGGGTCAACAATTTCTCCAGGAGCTCTCCCATTAATTATTTTAATTCTATATGTTCCCTAATTTTAAAGCTCTTTCATTCAATTGAGCTATTCAATTTTGGATTTGTTTATCATTTTGATCGGGCCAACGATTTTTCAAATTAATCAGAAGCATCTGGCCTATAAAAACATATCAACCCCTCGCAGACTCCCATCACCCAGAAAAAAGCGCCACCGTGTGATACTATAGCACGAATATAGTACATGCAACCACCGATGCAAAACTTTCCCCACATAAATATTGTATTGAAGATCTCCAAGAACATCGAGGAGAACATTGTATTGAAGATCAAAGAGAGAGAAGAAGCCATCTAGCTACTTGCTATGGACCCGTAGGTCTGTGGTAAACTACTCACACATCATCGGTAGGGCAATAGGGTTGATGTAGAAGCCCTCCGTGATCGAATCCCCTCCGGCAGATCACCGGAAAAGGCATCAAGATGGGATATCATGAGAACAGAAGCTTGCGGCGGCGGTAAAGTATTTTGGTGGACGCTTCTGGTGGTTTGGGAATATTTTAAAATTTATAGTGCAAGAATTAGGGTTAGGGGACTCTCGAGGGGCCCACAAGCCCTCAAGGCGCGCCCCTGGGGAGGCTTGTGGTCTCCTCGGGGATCTTCTGACCCCCTCTCCAAGCTCCGTGGATGTCTTCTGGTCCAAGAAAAATCATCGCGAAAGTTTTATTCCGTTTGGACTCCGCTTGATATTCTTTTCTATAAAACTCAAAAACAAGGAAGAAACAGAAACTGGCACTGGGCTCTAGTTTAATAGGTTAGTCCCAAAAATAATATAAAATAGTATATAAATGCATATAAAACATCCAAGATAGATAATATAATAGCATGGAACAATAAAAAATTGTAGATACGTTGGAGACGTATCAAAACGCGATGAATCCTTCTCTCTCACTTTTTCTCCGCGAATAGGAATATATAGAGTTGGAATTAGGGTCGGAGGAGATCCAGGGGGCCCACAAGCCTACAGGGTGCGCCCTGGGGGTAGGCGCGCCCCCAGGGCTTGTGGCCTCTGGGTGGCCCCTCTCTGGTATCTTTTTACACCAGTATTTTTTATTTATTCCACAAAAATTCTCCGTAAATTTTCAGGTCAATCCGAGAACTTTGGTTTCTGTATAAAAATAACACCAAGGCAATTCTGCTAAAAACAGCCTCAGTCCGGGTTAGTTTCATTCAAATCATGCAAATTAGAGTCCAAAACAAGGGCAAAAGAGTTTGGAAAAGTAGATACGATGGAGACGTATCAGTGAACCATTATGTCACACGTATTCCAAGCAACAAACACTACGTTGTTTTCCAAACTCCTATGAGTTAACCCTTCACATATGATCTCACAACACAGTCTACACTGACACCATGCACTACACTGTTGTTTGTTAGATGATTTCGTATGGTTTCAAACTAATAATCTCTTTGGTCATTTCATATACACTTGTTCATTTTTATTATATGTTAATTCATTCTTCCATAAGTCTTCAGATTAATTGAAGAAAACATTACATTTTTAGTATTCATTTTTCTTTATTTCTTTTTCTTTGGTGATATTATGAGTAATCAATGTCTCTGTTCTCGAAGCATTTTTTTTCAGTGTCACCTTTTACCTGTCATTCATTGAAGAAAAATATATTCTTAGTCCACGGTCACTCTTTGGTCGGTCTTTTTGAGAACTCATTCTCTCTATTTTATTTCATTCACTTTATTTAGTCATGGGTTGTTCTCTCTTTCTTTGTTTAGTCCTTCTAATTATTCTCATTTTGTTTATTGAAGACTTGTCATTTACATCTTTTCTTGGTCATGTTCCCACTTTCATTCCCCAGTTTTCATTTGTTTAGTCTCTTTATTCTTTGTAGTGGCATTTATTGCGAACATTTAATTTCTCATCAATAAAATAATTTTTAAATGATATAACATGGCCATGTACATGACAAGAAAGGTAGAAAGAGGTACTTATTCGCCTTTTCAGAGGAACATCGACATAAAAATAGAGATAGAGGTTTGTTAGAACATTCGGATAACCCGATACAAAGGCAACATGATGCCGTTTCGATTTTTTTCCTCCTATCATAGGTCTTCCTTGAAAACCAAGGAAAACCGCATTAACTACCCCACTTTTATTAACTTACCAAATAGTAATCCGTTATTGACTTACCAAGTAAAACTAGATTTTCTAATAATTGGTAAATGTGTGTTACCATATGAAACCTTGCCCATGATTGTGTATATATTTAGGCAAATAAATCGCGGGCATGATTTTATTTGGTAAACACCATAATTACACAATTCATATTAATGTACTATACTGATAAATCATGGCCTAACTTACTACTAGAATATGTCTGCATGTTGCAATGCACGGGGACTTGTTACCTAATAAGTAGAGGAAAACATCAATGGATATGATACCAAACATGTATCATTAGAAGCATCACGAAATATATTTTTATAATTTATTTATTTGTTATAATATAATTTTCAATAAGAACTTGATCAACCATAGAAACTTTTGATTTTTAAAAATATTATAACACACCTTATAATTTTGATAAATGGAGGAAGCATTTGTTTTCTGGGAAGGAAAGAAAAAGAAAAAGAAAAAAGGGAAAGGGGGGAAGAGGAGACAAAGAAGGAGAGGCAGGGGCAGTGGCCGGGGCCGGCCCAGCGTGTCATCGGTGGACTGAGCTGGGCTGGGCCGGGCTGGTGGTCGAGTTCCGGCCGAGTCCGGGCGGTAAACGGGGTCCGATACCGACTGGGTGCAGAGCAAAGAAGGGCTCGCTCGGCTAGGGTTCCTCTTCCTTTCCTTGTTTATATAGATCGAGACGGCACCGCCGCCTCCTCCAATCCAATCCCCAAACCAGCGCAAGCAACCAACAGACCAACCAACCTCGAAACCCAAGATCTACATCGACAGCAGAGGAACCATCAATCAATCAAGAAGAGGCCATGGCGGGTAAGGAGGAGGCGGGGAAGTTGATGCTGAGTCCGGGCAGCGCTGCCAATTCGACGGAGGCCGGCGTCGATGGTCCTCCGGCGGTGTTCTCCTCCGCCGCCGGATCCATCTACAAGGAGGGTGACTTGTCTTTCGAGTCAGAGAAGGGGTTTGCTGCGATTGACAAGATGCTTGGGGAGGCGAATCTGTCATCCGCCGCCGCCAATCAGCCGGCCTCAGCACCACCAGGTCCAAACAAGGGCAAGGTCCGGCTGTCGAAAGCCGAGATTAGGAGCATAATTGCCCTGAAGCCGGAGCAACACCCCAGCGCGGATTACCTGGACGATCTGGCAGAGTATTTCCCTCCGGAGTGGATTGAGGAAAGGAAGCGTGCCCACGCCGACAGCGTAAAGCTTTTCAAGAAGATGGACGATGATTTCGAAGAGTACCGGCAGCAGGTCATCGCGTCTGTGCGGGACAAGGGCTACTTCGAGGTCGATGAAGACTTCATCACCAACAGGAAAAGAGACAATGAGTTGGGTCTCGAACAACAGAGGAGGATTCTGGCGGCTAATCCCCGTAGCCGCAAGTATGTTGCTACCCCGGAGGACAGGATAAGGGATGCAGACGGTTATATTCCCTATGTTCGTAAGAAAGCTGACGCTCTTGTTGATTATGTTGTCATTGATGATGAAGTTGTCTTTCTTAAAGATTAGTCTTGAAGACAGAGTGCACGGCGTGAAATTCAACTCAGAGGATGGCTCGTTTAGCCCATACCTGTCTATCTACTATTATTAATCTGTGTACTTAGCATATAATCTGTGTTATGATGGATCCTTCCAACCGATCCATGCTTGTTCTGCTATGCTATGTTATGTTTGGCACTCCAGTTTATCATTTACAATCCTGCTATGTGCTTGCTGCTGTGGGTGACTCCTTTGCTAATTTGCTTGTGCAATGAAGGTGGTTTCTGCTCCCAAAACAGTACCTTCCTTCCTCTGTTGCAGTAGTATTTGTAGTATCTCTGTCTGGTAACAATTCAACCTAAAATGAATGGTCGTGCACTGCACTTCTGCTGTGAACTGGATCATGAGCACTCGCCTGTCGTTTGTTTCACCAAGCATCCTGGCCTGTTTCACCATGGCCCACTTCTCGCTTCTCGTGTTGTTTGGATGGTCGTCATGTTCTCTATCTTGAATTGGAAATGGTAGTTTTTGGATGACATTTACTCAACTTTTTGGTGTTTGTTATCCATGCCTTCGTTCCTCCTCAAACCAGAGCAGGGTGTCCACTGGCCATCTCGCCATCTCTGCACCATCCCTGAGTATACCCCATCTCCTGGCTCTTATACAGTTTACCTTTGGTAGCACGCTTCCTGCCTTGCTGTAGGACTGTTGGATTTCCACTCGGTTCCTTCCATACCGGCCATGATTCAACTAGACCTTTTTCACCACTTCTTGCTTCTCGTGTTGTTTGGACGGTCATTATGTTCTATCTCGTCTGAGTGAATTGCAGAAAACCACGACATTGAAGGCTAGGGTTGCAGAAACCACAATTCTACGGAATTATGCCAGAAAACACTAATTCTCAGGCTAAATTTTTGCAGAAAACACTAGTCGCTCGGATCGGGCGTTTTAAGTAAGGTTATGACAGGTGGGGCCCGTTTTTGTCAACGTGGCGTAACGGTTGGCCCGACCGCGCCGTTTGACGCCGTGCGGGCAGCGGGCGGGCGCGGGCCACTTCCCTCCCCCTAATCGGTACCCCACCCCGTCGGTCGTCATTTCCTCACTCCACTTCTCCCTCTCTGCTCTCTCCTGTTCGCCGCCGCCGTCGCCGCCGCCGCCGCCGCCACCATGGTGTCCTGGAGTGATGGGGACAGCACTGAGAGCTCTTTCCAGTACGACAGCGCTGCTTCCGACGACGGCATCATAAAGGTCAGCTGAGCTAGGGTTAGGGTTAGGGTTTCGATTTGGGGATTTCTTCGTTGATCCCATTCTGAAGTACTCTTTTGCAATTTCTGTCTTCCCTTTGCACTTGCAGCCGCCTGCTACCACAGAGGACACCGATTTCCAGGGTCTTGAAACTGACATTGATGTACGCTGCCACGGTCATGGGAAGGCAGCAAAGAGGCAAGTTGCTTTCGAGGGAACCCTTACTGGAAGGAGGTTCCTTGCCTGCTCTGAGAAGGTATTGTTGCTTGTTGTTGCACTTATTGTGGTCATTGTTTAGTTTTGATTTTTTTAGTTAGCAGAGCAGATCTGGTTCAGTGTTTAGTTAGGTTGTTTAAATATGTTGGTCAGTGCTTAGTTAGCAGATCTGGTTCAGTGTTTAGATAGGTTGTTTAAATATGTGTTTTTTTAATAGATGGTGGCCATTGCAAATCATTGTTTATATCTGATTATGTGGACAAGGTTGTGGCATGTTCATTTGTTTAACTCTGACAGTGGAGTACTCCATGACAGAAAGGTCATTGTTTATATGTCAACATGTGCATAGTGTTGTGGCACTGATTGGTACTTGTTATTATACAGCATGGATAGCATGGATATTTTAGAGCATATGTGGTTGCCTGATTGTTGTAGGGCACTGATTGTTAACATTTTATAGAATATGTACTTGTTATATTATAGCATGTGGTTGATATTTTAGAGCACTGATTTTTTTACAGGAGGGTAAAAACTGTGGACTAGTTGAATGGATTGATCCAGCTTGGCCAACTACATTGGAGAATGCATTGGACAAGTTGTGGGAAATGTATGAACAGTGCAGGAGAAACAGGATTGAGGACAATCTGACGAACTCATTTGCTATTCACAAGCTGACCCAAGAGAAGATCAAGCTGCAGGCCTCTTATGAGAGGTTGGTTGAAGATGTCAATGGCCTCTTGGATGCCCAGGAGCAGAGGGCTCAGATGTTAAGGAAACCTGATGAAAGCAAGCTGCAGGAGAAGTATGACATGCTAAAGAACCTGACAGTTGCTCAAGCCAGTGTCATTACGAACATGAAGTTGAAGCTTGAAGAGAAGAAGAAGTTGGAGATCCACATCTCTGAGCTTGAAAAGTTTGTGGAACAGAGCAAGGTGAAGCTGGATGGTATCAAGGCCCTCTTGGATGGATGAATGAGGATGCAATATGCTAATTATTAGTTATGTAATGGTATTGTATGAATGTACCAAATATGCTAATTATTAGTTATGTAATCGTATTGTATGGATCTACCAAATATGCTACTTATTAGTTATGTAATATGCTACTTATTAGTTATGTAATGGTATTGTATGGATCTACCAAATATGCTACTTATTAGTTATGTAATGGTGTTGTATGGACCTCCCAATTATGTATCTTATTAGTTTGTCGACGTTGAGAGACCCTAGAACCCCTATGGTGGGGTTTGTCGACGCCGAGAGACCCTAGAACCCTATGGTGGTTTTGTCGACGTCGAGAGACCCTAGAACCCTATGGTAGGGTTTGTCGACGTCGAGAGACCCTAGAACCCCTATGGTGGGGGTTTGTCGACGTCGAGAGACCCTATAACCCCTATGGTGGGGTTTGTCGACGTCGAGAGACCCTAGAACCCTATGGTGGTTTTGTCGACGTCGAGAGACCCTAGAACCCTATGGTGGTTTTGTCGACGTCGAGAGACCCTAGAACCCCTATGGTGGGGTTTGTCGACGTCGAGAGACCCTAGAAACCCTATGGTGGGCTTGTCCAACATACAGACCCATGAATTGTTCAACAACCAATGAGTACTCACAGCCAACAGAGGAGTAGCACTGAGATATAGATATTCAGTTCAACAGCCAACATGAGTACTCAGTTCAACAGCCAACAGAGGAGTAGCACTGACATATAGATATTCAGTTCAACAGCACACATACTGAATCTAGTTCAACAGCCAACAACATGAGTACTCAGTTCAACAGCACACATACTGAATCTAGTTCAATAGCCAACAGGAGTACTCAGTTCAACAGCACACATACTGAATCTAGTTCAACAACAACATGAATAAGCTCACAGCCAACTAGTTTCCAGATGCATATAGATATTCTTTCATCTTGTAGGTAGTAGTTCTCTTCCTTCCAGTCTGTCTTGGAGCCTGGAATCTTCTTGGAGGAGCACTAGGAGCAGGGGTAGAATTCTTCCTAGGAGACCTCCTTGGAGGAGCAGTGGGTGCAGTAGCAGCAGGTGCAGCTGTGTTCCTTGGAGCAGCAGCAGTTGGTGTTGTAGATGGCCTGGTTGGTGCTGCTTTCTTCCTGGGAGGAGCAGAAGTAGCAGGTGTTGTAGATAGCCTCTTCCTTGTTGGTGTAGCAGCTGTAGATGGGGTGGTGTTTGATGCAGAACCCTGTGACCTGTTAGGCTGCATTTCAAAAACAATTGTGAGTTACAATTGAGAAAACAAAGAAAATTCAAAAACAACTAGATAGGTTACCTGGTGCAGGTTTTTTCTCATAGCAAGAGCTGGCCTCAGGGGTTTGGAGCACACATTGTAGGAGATATGCCCTAGAGGCAATAATAAATGTTATTTATTATCTCCCTGTTCATAATTAGGTTTATGTTCCATGCTATAACTGCTATGGTTCTCGAGTCTACAAATAAAACGAGGCTCGGAGGAAGACTCATATGCACGTGTGGAATAATAAACGGTAAAATGTATTCCTAGTCTGGCCTCTAAGACTAGCTCAAGTGTTGCATGATGGTTCTGTTTTCCTGATCATGGGCATGTCTATGCCAGCAATTTTGAGGGCACAGTGTTAGAAGAACATTTGTGTTGAATCGACCCGAATTGATGTTATACTATGAGTTACATTCGTCACAAGTTAATGGTTAATAACAGAGAGATGGTTAACATTTGCATGATTCCTTAGACCATGAGAGTATCGAGTTTCTTCATGCTTGCTTCATGAACTTTGGGGTTTGTTAAACGTCATGCGTAAATGGGTGGCTATTACGGCGGCTTACTGGTTCATGGAAAAGTATGTCAAGTAACTTGATAGCTCGAGATTGGGATTTGCTCCTCCGACGATCGAGAGATATCTCTGGGCCCTCTCGGTGTTATGGTATCCATCATCGTCTGGCCAGACACTTTGTGATTTGATCACGGGGATGCCGGAACATGGTAACGAGAAAAGAGAACAATACCGGTAACGAGGTAACTAGCATAGTGGACAAGTTGTTGATCCACGGGAATGCCAACATGTCTCACCTCGGGTATTTGTAACATATCGCGAAGCAACAGGAATAGCACATGGCAACTCGAGGTTCACTCGAATATTCATTCGTGTGGGTATAGGGGTCAATATGGGTGTCCACGACTCCGATGTTGATCATTGATCGGAAGGGGTTCTGTGTCATGTCTATACTTCACCGAACCTATAGGGTCACACGCTTAACGGTCATCTATCTGCTGAATACTAGACAAGGAGTCTGAGAGAAAATCACCGAAAAAGTTTCAGACACCGGAAAAGTTTCGGACAGCGGAAAAGTTCCGCAGAGAGAGGTCACCGGATGAGTTCCGGTGATACTAAAAAGTTGTTTCAGATGATACCATAAAGTCAAATTGGTTTCGGCACATGCCTGATAATTCTTGGAGGGTGCCAGAATCATTCTGGAAACTTCTGGGAATTTTCTGGAAGAAAAACCGGAAATGTTCCGGGGCTGCCGGAACCGCTTCAGATGCTTTTCGCAGATGAAATCACTAAACTGGAATTGTTCCAGAACGCGTTGAAAATTATTTTAGTGGGTACTGGAAATGTTCTAAGCCCACATAAATATTTTCAGTTCGAACGGACGCTGAAAAATGTCATCGTGAATAGTGAAAGTGCTTTTTGGGAAATTTTTGATAAGCCACCTTTTAGGGCTTTTGCTAAAGGCTTCTAGAAGGTGATGTGGATGGATGAGAGCCCCCTTGGAGGGGGGACCCCTAGGGGGTGGCCGGCCACATGTGGAGCTCCTCCTTGGAGCTCCAAATGTCCTTTGGTTTCTCTCTTATGCTCTTGGAAAGTGTTTCCTTCATGGGTATTTTGGTATTTCTTGAATGCCCATCCTACCTCTTGGTTTTCCTATATAAGGAGGAGAGGGGCTGCTCATTCCTACACACTCTTTCTCACATACATGCCATTGCAATGATCTGGCTTCTTCTCTCCCTCCCCGCGAAATAGTTTCGTAGAGCCGAAAGGTTGTCTGGGTTCCGGTGGGAACTAGTTCTGGACGGCGAAGCCCTGCCGGATAGATGACACCGTATGTGTGCAACTCTGTAGAGAGGTCATAGTTTCGATCTTAGTGCCCGAGGGGCTGTTCGAGAGTGCCTCCCGAAGGGCTGTCCAAGTGACAGTTCGAGTTCTGTGAGTCCTCCCGAAGGGCTGTCCGAGTGACCGTCCGAGTTTCGAAGGTCCTCCCGAAGGGCTGTCCGCGACACCGTCCGGGGGATTGTTCGACCGCCTCCCGGAGGGCTGTCCGAGGGGCAGATGAGGGAGTACATCCTCGCGGTTGGGAGGTTGTAAATCCTAGCTGCGGGGATCTGCACCGCCGTTCGTCATCGACTCTACTTCCCGCTGCGCTACGAGTGGTAACGAAAAGATCAAACCTTGTATGTAGTCTCCATAGTGGTCATGGGCTGGTGCGTAGGGCGAAATTTTTTGTTTTCTGCTGCGTCACCCTACAGTGGCATCATGAGCCGTGCTATGCGTAGATGCAGGTTGCGATCTAGAATACATGGAGATGTATGGGTGTTGCACAATATAATTAGGTAGTAGCTGAGTTCTATTACTGAAAATTATTTGTGCGGGTAGCAGATGAAATCTGTTACCCGATGTTCTTGTTGCTTCCCTCGAATTTGCGTAGTCCTGATCTTGACAGCATTGTGGAATCTGACAAAGTTCTGGCAATCCGCGATCCTTTCATGCTGCTCCTGAGTATGCTGATTGACAGATCAACGAAGTGCTAACAGTTCTTTGGGTTTCACTTTAGTCAATGAAAGATGGATGTTTCACAGACGAAAGGGCAATGCAGATATGATCTGCATGGGGGTCATGCGTATGACGAAGTTCAGTATGGGGCTCGAGATTTTATTATCTCGTGTTTCATACACCCCGCATTGTTAATCTAGCGACTTGGATTATCATACTTGATGATGGACGTTGGTAGCTTCGGTTTGTTTCCAAACCTTAGAAGCCACGTAAAACAAGTTTTTGCATGAACCGATTAGAGACGTCTAACTTGGTTTTGCAGGAGGGTTTGCATGTGCATATGATGTGGTATAGCAGTGCTCATAATAATTTGATTATGTATGAGATGTCTATATGATGTAAATTGATTAACATGACCTGCGTGTCATGATTTGGCATAATGGCTGGAGCCATGTGATTGCACTTTAAATGACCTGCATGTCAACCTTGTGTAATGCATTATTTTATTAGCTATAGAGATAGCAATATTATCTGGTGCATCGACAAGGTGGTGGCAATCTTCGCAAAGGTGAACACCGACGCGAATGCCGAAGACGAAGAAATACAAGACTTCTCCGTCAGAAAGGGCTATACCATATCATGCTATTATGAATTGCCTGAGATGTTTATCCCTTATGATGCACCCTTCTTGATTGCGCAGTAGTCGCTTTTGTTAGGGTGATCTCTCACAAAAATATCAAGTAGTTAGTGTTCTCCCAAGTGTAGCACCGTCACGACACCTAACTTTTCGGGGTGCGCCGTGTCACACGGGTACGAACGATTAGGGAAGTGTGAGGCGGGTGAGTTGAGACCTCGCAGCGAGATCACTTGGTTGTCTTGACGTTCAGGCATGACCGTCATGAGCTCGGAACACACGCATCTAAAGATGAACAAGAGTCACATAGAGATGTGATTGGCAAGTTGGCCTACCAGTTGAGATTTTCGTCATCAGTGGTGTTACACCAATGGCGAACAATTGAAATGCGGGTCTTGAATCTCTCACAATCAATTATGAGAGATATTGATTTGAGTGGGAGCGCACTTTAGAATTAATTCTTTTAATTCTTAGTGCAATTAATTGTGAACACTGTCTATGTGTTATATGCATAATAGTTGTAGAATAATGGCTCGCGTTTCCACCTTCCCTATTAAAATTGAATAGCTGTTAAATATCTGGTTAAAACTTTATGGTTGGTAACGTAATGTGAGGATTGTCGTCAAGAGTGCCGAGAAGGACTTTGTCCTATCGCATACTTTCGGTATTCTCTCGCTTATGCTTTGGATCATGTGACTCTCGTCCTTCGATCCAAAAACTAGAATTCCGTTTCAGTCAAGTGCAAAATGTTTGCTTCCATGAGACCCGAACTTCGAAAGTTTGGATAGTTATGTGATATTCATGGAATCTGAAAATCATTTTCAGAGACAGACAAAGGCTAAAAGATATGAGATATCCAAAGCAATGTTTGTTTGCAAACTATTAGTAAAGGTGTTTACTATGCATTAGACTGATAAGAAAGGGAACCAGAAGAACGCCTGTCATATAATGAAAGGTGAATAAAACAACAACTTAAAGAGAAAGGAAGTGTCCAAAGGGTGTTAGTAAAACTTTCACGCCTAGGAAGTCCGAGGCTAACGCCACTCTTAAGTTGGGTGCTTCTTCTGAGAGTAAGAGAAATACTGAAAGTTAAACTGTTAGAAGCATAAAGGCAAGAAGAAAGAAGACTGGAATATCCAGCTCATGTATGAATGTCATACAAGTTTTTGATGTATAGAAGGCTGGTCAAAGATATAGTTCTTGGGAATTATGGTTAAACATGTTAATCACTAATTCTTGGGTATTGTGAGACAATCACAAAGATACCCGCTCGATTGCATTCTGTTGCAACTCGATGTAAGAATTACTATGGCCTGAAAGACTAGCCAGGAATGAGGTTGAGATACACACATGGAACATAGTAAATGTTACTATACCTTCCATCGGTGTATTACCTATGTATTTACTTTCATAATTCATTTTAGAGTTTCACACTCTAGCCCTTTGCATAAGGTATCTTGCAAGAAGGTTGTTCATAAGAGAACTTTTGATGTTCGGTGTTATGAATAACATAAGGGCCATACTTTCATTATGAATGAGATGTATGTTATGAATATTGATAATAATATATTACCTCTAGATTTACATTCATAATTCATTTTAGAGTTTTACACTCTAGCCCCTTGCACAATGTTGTTGCAAAAAGGTTGTTCATAAAAGAACAATTGTTGTTCAGTATTATGAATAACATGAAGGGCCATACTTCCATCATCGATGGGACGTATGTTATGAATATTGATGGTAATATGATACATCCATAACACTGACGCTAAATGTAGTAAGACTAAGAGAATACCACACAGGTGTGGCACTACATTTGGTCACATTGGAGAAACCCGCATGGATAAATTCCATTATGATGGATTTTTAAGTCATTTGATTTTTAATCATCTGACACTTGCAACTTTCCTCCGAAAAGTGAAGTGACTGAAATACCGTTCACAAGCCATAAGGAACGAGCAAAGAACTTATTGGTGATCATACATTTTGATGTATGTAGTCCGATAAATGTTATTGCAAGTAGTGGATTTATCTATCTTCACAAATGACTCAAGTAGATATGTGGATATTTACTTGATGACACGTAAGTCTGGATCTTTTGAATTCATTCAAAAGGTTTTCAAATATGAAGTAGAAGTTATTGTAACAAGAAAATTATGTTTCTACAATTCGATTGCAGAAAGGAATATTTGAGTTACAAGTTTAGCGAATGTGTGATGAGTTGTGAAAGGGGTTTCATAACTTGCACCTCCCGGAATACCACTGCAAGTGGAAAGTCCGTGAAGATGTAATTGAACCATTTATGACATGATAAGATCAAAGATTACATAAATAAGTTTGCCATTATCCCTTTTAAAAGAGTGATGCTTTAGAGACTACGGCTTTTACACTGAAAAGAGCTCCATCGGGTCTGTTGAAATGACACCATGGTATGGTACGCCCAACCATGTTATATCCTTTCTTAACATTTGGAATATGGGGCTTGTGTAAAAGGTTACAAACCTATTCCAAATCAGACAAGTGCTACTTTGTAGGTTATCCCAAGTAATTGGGTATTCCTCCCTCACTATACCGAGGCAAATAGGTTTGCCACAAAGAACGGTATGCTTTTTGAAGAAAATGGTTCTTTCAAAAAGGTGAGTGGGAGAACAATGCAACTCGACAAGATAATAGTATCTTCGTCGTCAGATCAAAGGAAAGAGACCTTGGAAGTAATTCCAGTGTTTCCTACTGCGACTGATACGGAAGTCTCTACAATAATATGTATGAACTTCGGTCGAACTTGCAGCTGAACCACATAGGCAAGGCTCGTGCAAACCTCTCAGGTGCGCTGACGAGATATTGTTGTTGGACAACAGTATACCTACGATACACAAGGAAGCGTTGATGGGCCCTGACTCCGGAATTGGCTAAATGCCAATACAATCCGAGATAGTTCCCATATAAGTGATTCAAGATTAAAACCTTGATACACCTTTCGAAAGACTTAGAGTCTAACGAATATTTATGGAACTAAAAACTGATACGGATAAAAATGGTTTTATCCATAAAGCTCGACTTGTTGCAATATACAAGTTCAAGGAGTTGACTATGATGAGGTTGCTTCACCGTAGCGATGCTTAAAGTCGGTTCGGGTTGAACTAGCAATTAATACATATTTCATATCATGAGATATGAAACAAGGGATGACAAAAGGATTTCCATCTGATGGAAATGAAACCAAGAACTTGCATGTGTTACAGTCCAAGGTATTTTGTCAGTCCAGAGGATGCTAGTGAGTGTGCAAACTTCAGAGTTCCAGCGATGGACAAAAGAGAGCAAAATGGAGTTGGAATCTTCGTGTTTTGATGAAATGGTCAAAAGGGTTTTGACTTCATCAATGGGTAACGAAGATGCTTGTGATTCAAGAAAGTAAGTGGGTGCATAATAATATTTCTGAAAACGTTGTGTGCTTGACCCATTGTTAATTGGAAATAAATTTCTTGACACGAATTAGGACTTCATTTGAAAATAGTTTTTTGATGAAGTGCTTAGGCTAAATAGCCTCAATATTAGGCATGATGATCTATGGAGATAAATTTACCTAATAGGGCTAAGCAATGGATATATATTGACAAGATGGTAAAACTTTTTAGCATTTAAAACGCCAAGGAGTGATTCTTGCCGAAGTCACATGGAAAGAGTTTTTGCAAGACTCGGTGTCCCAAAAACACTGATGAGTAAAAGACATGATGGAGATTCCACACACCTTCGTGTTTGGATTAATCATGTATTCCATGGTATGTAAAACCAACCAGATATGTCCAATACTCCAAAGTTGTTGCGAGTATAGATACCAAAGTAATCAAAAGTACTGATCATGGGACAACAGTGAAAAAGGGTCATTGAGTACTATAGTAGCACTGATGACATGTTTTCTCGCAAGTGGAGATCATGAAGAGTTCGTTGTAAAAGGTTACATCGATACAGTCTTCATCATTTCTCCATGCAATTTTCGATTTAAATTAAGGGTTTTGTGTAATAAACAATATGGTGGCACGGTAGTTGGAAATTGTTCCAAACAAGTTACTGTGGCGAATTCTATAACAGAGGCGAAGTATGTTCCCGATTTTAAAAGCGACAAAGAAGTTGTTGAATCATATAGTTCATTCATGAACTTAGTATGGTTCCAAGAAGGCTTTGGTCAATGGGACACTATTGCAGATAGTTGCTCCATAGCTCAGTCTGAGGAATCAGGTTTTGACCAATGATTCACACATATACAAAGCCAAGTCCACACAAAATATGAATTTTGTGAAAGCATGAAAACGCAAGGATATGCAAAGTTACACACGGAGCTGAAGTCGTCAGATTCGTTGGACACCAGGCTATACCACAAGCGAAGCATATTTACACCGGTGTGCCACAGGTGTAAAGTGCATTAGCATTAACTAGATTATTGACTCTAGTGCAAGTGGGAGTCTGTAGGAGATATGCCCTAGAGGCAAGAATAAATGTTATTGATTATCTCCCTGTTCATAATTAGGTTTATGTTCCATGCTATAACTGCTATGGTTCTGGAGTCTACAAATAAAACGAGGCTCGGAGGAAGACTCATATGCATGTGTGGAATAATAAACGGTAAAATGTATTCCTAGTCTGGCCTCTAAGACTAGCTCAAGTGTTGCATGATGGTTCTGTTTTCCTGATCATGGGCATGTCTATGCCAGCAATTTTGAGGGCACAGTGTTAGAAGAACATTTGTGTTGAATCGACCCGAATTGATGTTATACTATGAGTTACATTCGTCACAAGTTAATGGTTAATAACACAGAGATGGTTAACATTTGCATGATTCCTTAGACCATGAGAGTATCGAGTTTCTTCATGCTTGCTTCATGAACTTTGGGGTTTGTTAAACGTCATGCGTAAATGGGTGGCTATTACGGCGCCTTACGGGTTCATGGAAAAGTATGTCAAGTAACTTGATAGCTCGAGATTGGGATTTGCTCCTCCGACGATGGAGAGATATCTCTGGGCCCTCTCGGTGTTACGGTATCCATCATCGTCTGGCCAGACACTTTGTGATTTGATCACGGGGATGCCGGAACACGGTAACGAGAAAAGAAAACAATACCAGTAACGAGGTAACTAGCATAGTAGACAAGTTGTTGATCCACGGGAATGCCAACATGTCTCACCTCGGGTATTTGTAACATATCGCGAAGTAACAGGAATAGCACACGGCAACTGGAGGTTCACTCGAATATTCATTCGTGTGGGTATAGGGGTCAATATGGGTGTCCACGGCTCCGATGTTGATCATTGATCAGAAGGGGTTCCGTGTCATGTGTATACTTCACCGAACCTATAGGGTCACACGCTTAAGGGTCATCTATCTGCTGATTACTAGACAGGGAGTCTGAGAGAAAATCACAGAAAAAGTTTCGGACACCGGAAAAGTTCCGCAGAGAGAGGTCACCGGATGAGTTCCGGTGATACTGAAAAGTTGTTTCAGAGGATACCATAAAGTCAAATTGGTTTTGGCACATGCCTGATAATTCTTGGAGGGTGCCAGAATCATTCTGGAAACTTCTGGGAATTTTCTGGAAGAAAAACCGGAAATGTTCCGGGGCTGCCGGAACCGCTTCAGATGCTTTTCGCAGATGAAATCACTAAACTGGAATTGTTCCAGAATGCGTTGAAAATTATTTTAGTGGGTACTGGAAATGTTCTAAGCCCACATAAATATTTTCAGTTCGAACGGACGCTGAAAAATGTCGTCGTGAATAGTGAAAGTGCTTTTTGGGAAATTTTTGGAAAGCCACCTTTTAGGGCTTTTGCTAAAGGCTTCTAGAAGGTGATGTGGATGGATGAGAGCCCCCTTGGAGGGGGGACCCCTAGGGGGTGGCCGGCCACATGTGGAGCTCCTCCTTGGAGCTCCACATGTCCTTTGGTTTCTGTCTTATGCCCTTGGAAAGTGTTTCCTTCATGGGTATTTTGGTATTTCTTGAATGCCCATCCTACCCCTTTGTTTTCCTATATAAGGAGGAGAGGGGGCTGCTCATTCCTACACACTCTTTCTCACATACATGCCATTGCAATGATCTGGCTTCTTCTCTCCCTCCCCGCGAAATAGTTTCGTAGAGCCGAAAGGCTGTCTGGGTTCCGGTGGGAACTAGTTCTGGACGGCGAAGCCCTGCCGGATAGATGACACCGTATGTGTGCAACTCTGTAGAGAGATCGTAGTTTCGATCTTAGTGCCCGAGGGGCTGTTCGAGAGTGCCTCCCGAAGTGCTGTCCAAGTGACGGTCCGAGTTCTGTGAGTCCTCCCGAAGGGCTGTCCGAGTGACCGTCCGAGTTTCGAAGGTCCTCCCGAAGGGCTGTCCGCGACACCGTCCGGGGGACTGTTCGACCGCCTCCCGGAGGGCTGTCCGAGGGGCAGACGAGGGAGTACATCCTCGCGGTTGGGAGGTTGTAAATCCTAGCTGTGGGGATCTGCACCGCCGTTCGTCATCGACTCTACTTCCCGCTGCGCTATGAGTCGGTAACGAAAAGATCAAACCTTGTATGCAGTCTCCATAGTGGTCCTGGGCTGGTGCGTAGGGCGAAAATTTTTGTTTTCTGCTGCGTCACCCTACACACATTGTACCTATGCCCTACAAGTTTGCAGTTGCTGCAAGTAATAGATGCCATCCTAGATGTATCCCTTGGTGCTGGTTTCTCAAATTGGTTTTTCCTCCTCTTTGTCTGTTGCTTCCCAACCTTGTCTACAAAAACTGAAGGCTCTATGTCTTGAGTTCTTGTCCTTGGCCATAGATTTGGACCAGGGACAGGAAATATGATCTGGCCATATGCTATTTTATACATTGCCTTCTTGAAGAAATCAGCCACAAAGTCCTCAGTTTGCAATTTAGCTTTAACTATTGCAGATACTGCATGATTGCAAGGCATAACAGCCATATCCCATTTCCTACATCCACATGTTCTATGCAGCAAGTCAACTGAGTAGGTGTTATCTCCACTACTGACTTGATAAATGTTAGGACCAGCCATCAAAGTTTGGCACCACCTTGAGTTGTACTTTGCCTCCTCTAACATCTCAGCATATGTTGGGCAAATCTCCCAATTTGCTGTCTCTGTCTTAGTTCTATTTGTGTTAAATTTGACCATCAATTTTGTCCTAATTCCTTGTATCATGGTCTTTATTGGTTTCCCTCTGACATCTAGTATCATTTTATTAAACACCTCACCGATGTTGTTCACAACCAGATCAGTCTTGCAGTTAAAATCCATTGCATGTCTAGCCCAAGTATGAACAGGTATTTTATTGAGCCATGCCCAAGCTGCCTTACACTCTCTTTTCAAATCATTCATTGCAGCAAGGTGTTCATTCTTAGTATAAGAGTAGCTAGCTGCATCCATGTGTTTCTTTAATTCATCTCCTATAAAACCAGCAGTTTGGAAATTCAGATATATATGTCTAAGGCAGAATCTTTGTGGACAACTGGGAAAAACATGGTTTACTGCATTTAAAAGGCCCTGTGGACACAATAGGAGCTACAGCTAAGCATTGGGAATTTTTAAAAGAGAGCAATGTTCATATGAAATAGTAGAACTATGCTATGAGAAGAGAAGTTTACCTTCTGCCTACCAGAAATTATTGTATAATAGCCAAACTTTCCACTTTCTCCACCAAGTACATCTTTCAGCTGTGTTAGGAACCAGGTCCAGCTATCTGTCTCCTCTTTGTCAACAACTCCAAAAGCTATAGGGAATATATTGTTGTTTCCATCCCTTCCAGTTGCAGCAAGAATCTACTGTCCTGTTGACAGCTTGATAAAACAACCATCTACTCCTGCAAAGTGACAAGTGTGAGCACATAAACACTTCACAATTTGAGCACATAAACACTTCACAAGTTACAAAACATAAAATACCTATGAATGGCCTGCATCCATTTAAAAATCCTTCTTTGCAAGCATTAAGACAAAAGAAAAGGCCATGGAACCTTGGGTTTTTGCTTGGGTGTTGTGGCAGATGCTTAGTGGTCACAACACATCTACTGCCTGGGTTTGTATCTAACACAGCCTGCAAATAATCACTAATTCTAGTGTATTGTCCTCTCTGATCTCCTTGGACAACCTTCACTGCATGCTTCCTAGCCCTGTATGCCATATGGGTTGAGATCTCTACTCCATATTTCTTCTTCAAATTGGTCATTATTGTGGTGATAGTTGTACCAATATCAGTTCTCATCATGGCCTCACACTGGTGTGCTACCCATTTTTCTGTGACCTTGGTGTTTTCTGCTACTGCTGGGCATGTGTGCTGAAAATTATCCTTTCTTATGCAAAAAGTGCTCTCATTTGCATTAACAGATGCTGCAATGTAGAAAGGGCATTTTCTATTAGTGCACATAACTATGATGCTGTCATTGCAGTTTCTGTGGAAAGCATAGTTCCTATTCTGACTTATGTGAAATGTCTGAAGTGCTCTCCTAAATTGGTACACATTCATGAAACAAAGGTGCTTACAAAACTGCTCCTCTGGGTTCTCTCTGTCCTCACTATACCACTTCCTTGGCATAGATTTACATGCTCTGCTCTTCCTTCCATTGGGAAGAAAAAAAGGTGCTTCCTCAGCCCCATCATCATATTCCTGCTTCAAGTCACCAACATCTGGCTCCTCATCTGATGATGGTACCCACACATGCTCAAATCTTTGCTCCAAGCTAGAATGTGACCTCTGGGTTGGCCCTTTTCTATTTTTCTTCTTATTTGCTGCTCCACTTGACTGCTCCTGTTGCTGCTCCACCTGCTCCACTTCCCCAACATGCTCCTCTTCCTCAACATGCTCCTCTTCCTCATCTTCCCCATACACTTCTTCCACATCAGTGTCTCCTTCAAAATGAAGGAGTGGGTCCTCTCTCTGCCTCCTCATCTCATTTAGCCTCTGAAGAAAGTCCTCATCTGCATCCATATCTGAATCATCTTCAGTTAGAAGAACTGGTAGTTTTTGCTTAACCATTTGAACATGCTCTGTTGCCTTCTTATGTTTCCTAAATTTGGCAATCTTTGTTCTCCTCTTTAAGTCCATTAGTGTCTCCAGCTCATCCTCAGCATCCTGCTCCATAGCAGCATCTAAACCTTCTCCCCTGTTTGTGCTCTGCTGTGTGGAGAAGAACTGCAATGGCTCTGGCTGATTCTGATTTTTGCATTTTTCTGGTGATCTGAACGGGACACCAGAAGGATTAACTTCATACACAGGTTTCTCTCCTATTTGACTCAAAGGAACCTGCTCCTCATACATATAACATGCATTCAAATCTGCAGGTCTTGGATCAGTGCCCCTAATCACTGTCAAGTTCACTACTTTCTGATCTTTATTAGCAATATGGTCAAGCATTTCATCCACCTTCTCATCATCACAGATTTCTTCCAATCCTTCAATACGCACACCAGGATCCCTGACAAAGTAAATGTAGTCATTCAACCCATATCCCTCAGTCTCTATTAGTGCTACCAAATTGCAATAATTAATGTCTGACAGGCAGATTGATCTCTCCAAGTTGTCTCTGTCATGGAAGTGCATTCTAACTTCCCAAACATCATCATCCAAACTAAACAGCAAAAAAATTAGAATAATTACTATGTAAGTTAAAATATTTCTGAATATTATACTCAAAGTAATAGTAACAATACATAAATTTGGACAGTTTACTTAACTGAATTTGGACAGTTTACTTAACTGAATATTAGACAGTGGGTTGTTAACTGAATTTTGAACACTAGGATTTATGTCAGTGGCTTAATTGAGTTTAGTTAACAATGCTCTAATTAGCTAGCTTAATTTAGTGTACAGTGGCTTAACATTGCTCTAATTAGCTGAATATTAGCTAGTTTAACAGTGCCAACAAATCCAATTAACAGTGGCATAACAATGCTCTAATTAGCTAGTGCCTTAACAATGCTCTAATTAGCTAGTTTAACAGTGCCAACAAATCGAATTAACAGCACATACTACACCAAGTCCAATCCAAGCCTAAGCCTAACCCTAACCCTAGAAATCAATCTTAACTTAAGAAACTAGGTGAAATGCAGAAGCAAACTTACTATACACCGCCGAATGCCGACCCCCACTGGTGGCTTTCCGCCGGATTCGCCTTCACGGCCCTGGCCCAAGATCGAGCCGCCGCGAATTCAAGCGAGCGCTGGGGGCTGGGGCTAGGGCTGCTGTCCGAAGGGGCGCCAGGGTTTGAGCTGCCGCAGAGATCCGCCATCGGTGGCCTATCCTCTCCGCCACCGGCAGGTACGCCGAACTCGCCGTCGCCGCTCGCCGTCGCCATGGTTGAGAGGAGAGGGTGCGGGGCAGGGAAAGAGATAGGATAGGGGAGGAGAGCGGGAGGGGAGGGAAGTGGCCCGCGCCCGCACGGCGTCAGACGGCGTCAAACGGCGCGGTCGGGCCAACCGTTACGCCACGTCGACAAAAACGGACCCCACCTGTCATAACCTTACTTAAAACGCCCGATCCGAGCGACTAGTGTTTTCTGCAAAAATTTAGCCTGAGAATTAGTGTTTTCTGGCATAATTCCGTAGAATTGTGGTTTCTGCAACACTAGCCTTCAATGTCGTGGTTTTCTGCAATTCACTCATCTCGTCTTGGAAGTTGTAGGTTTTTTTCTTTTATTTTTTAATCTTTGGCCCCGCTGGCCAAAGTACAATCTTTTGCTATCATGTTTTTGGTTGGAGTGGCCTATTTGCCTTTTTTTTTTCTTCTTTTGAAAGACACCTAGTCGGGGTTTTTTACCCCGGATCATTGACTCAAACCTGGGTGTCAATGTTTGCAATTTAAATCAACAGGGGGTCAAAATGTGAAACATTGACTGATACATATGGGAACCTCAATAAGCTGTTTACTGATCAGAGGAACATGAGGTCATTACGAATGTACTGTAGCTGCCATTGACGCTCTTGCAGTGAAGAATTGCAGAGTTGAAACGTGGACAAAGGACATAGAAAAAGCAATTTTCTGGTATCAAATGTTCCTATATGGAATGCACTAAAATGTCTCAACAAATTTCAGCAGAGCAATTCAAATATAAAGACTACTAATCTAGCACGCAACTCCAAGAAAAATCTGCCGAAAAGTCTAATTATAATTAAATTTCATGGCATGCAAAGAATTATCCATGAGACAATCAGTTTTGCACAAAAACACAAGGGTACATGCCATAGCTTAAGAACAATCAATTCTAGAAGAATGTATAGGTAGCTGCTCACATTATGCCTACGAAAATTAGAAGTTAAACTCAACAACTGAGATCAATCTAGGCATTCATTTTAGACACCAGATGTATGAAATCATGCATTGTTTTTAATCAAATCGATTAAAGGAGACCCTACTAGATCAAAGAAGAAGAAAAAAGGTACAGTTTTGGGAGCATAAACCATGTTCACTGCACAAGCAAATATCTACACCTAAAGGGGGAGTTGGTAGCCTGGTACACCGGTTTATTTTCGTTCGGTTTTTATTCGTCTCACCTCCTACTGCCCTCACCTTCTCATTGGTTTTTTCAGTGAAAGCCACCTCACGTTCTCGTTTTTCTATCAACACCGGAATGAAAGAATGAGAGCCCGTGCCTCTCTACAGATCCCTCCCTCCATCTCTCATTCGCTCATCCACCTAGATCGAAGCCCACCGCCGCTTGCTCGATGGAAGACGTGGGCGGACCCTCCCGACAATGCCCCGTGGTCCTCGGTGGTGGCGGCTATATCAGTCCTCTCTCTCTCTCTCTCGCTAACCCAATTTGTCCAGGCCGGCAAGCTAGGGTTAGGGTTACCAGCTTGACGTCGCCGCCCCGTCATGATGTGCTGCTATTACTTGCGGTCGGGCCCATGTGCTCGTGCGCTGTCGTCGCTCTGTAATGCTACCGTTGCTGATTCTTGTCGGTGCTACTCGTTGCCGGCCCATACTGCTGCGGTCCGTGGCCAGCCCCCCCCCCCCTGTGTGCTCGTGCTGCTGCTGCTTACTATGTCAAGGCGGGCGTCAGGCCTTACTGCCGCTGCAGCAAAAATACATTGGGGCGGGCAGGCACTGGTGGAGGCGACGGAACGACAGACCGTCTCGGCCTGGGGTGCTGCTCAGATTTTGACTCAAAGTCGGATCCGAGGCATGTTTATTGCCGTCATCCAACGATATGACTGACTCCGGGGTTTGGACAGATATGTCGTCAAGCTCCTCGATCTGGTCTAACACCCAGCTTGAGAAGGCGAGCTCGCCGCGGGAATCCGCGACGTACTCTAGGTTACTAGGTCTGATGATCACTCTTGGGATAATCCGCGACGTACTTCATATTCACATGGAAAAATAACACATCCGTATTTTATATACGAAATTCAAAATAATAAATAATTTTGCTAGCAAAGTAGCCTTTTCATAAATAGCGAAATTGCAAAAAATAATACTAATGATATATTGACTTAAAAATAAATTTAATTCTCAGACAAAAGCATAGAATTTGGTAAAATAAAAGGCAATGAAGAACAATATGGAAAAGGTAAAACAAACAATCTGTGCTGAATTACCAATTTTGATTAATATATAAAAATAGTATATTTGGATGGCCATGTGACAATGCGACATGGAATATTGGAGTAAGTTGAGAATGTGTAAGCATCTAAACGCATGATACTGTACAAATCAAATGTCGTAAGTCAGACACTTAAAATTATAAGGCGGCCAAAAGAAGATACCATGGTCAAGTGACAATGCGACACGAAATATTATAGCAAGTTGAGAATGCATGTAAGCATCTGAACACATGATACTGTACAAATCAAATGGCGTAACTCAGACACTAAAATTATAAGGCAAACAAAAATTTCGTGACGTAAGAAAAAAATCTTTTTTATTTAAGTCCAACACTAATAAATACAAAAGAAGAATATTAGAGTATGTTGAGAATGTGGTAAGCATCTAAACATGTCATACTATACAAATCTGACATAGATCAGACACTGAAATTATAAGGCAGGAAAAATAAGGTACAATAAGGATTACGTACGATTGTATGATAATCTAGCCGTGCTTTTCATGTACATCAGAAATAAAGTACGTAGATAGATAAGTTTAGAAACCACTATAGATAAAGCCATGCAATTAACATATATGTCCAATCCTTCACACAAATAAGCTAGGAACACTTCCTGATGATGAATATCTATGTGGATAAGTGAAATAGACAAAACATTTGCACACAATAATGAAAATAAGTTATGAAGAGATTAGCTAAGAAGATGTTATAGCAAAAAAAGTTGTAACAAACCATGTCAGGTACTCCCTCCGTCCTTGAAAGAGTGTACTTCCAACTTTGTTGGAAAGTCAAAGTTTTATATGTTTGACCGTATTTATACAATAATAGATCAACATGTATGCCATCAAATTAGTAGCATTAGATTCGTGATAAAATATATTTTCGTCATATACCTATTTGGTTTCACAAGCATTGACATATATTTGCACAAACTCGGTCAAACTTTGAGATAGTTTGACCCTCCAACAAAGTTGGAAGTACACTCTTTCAAGAACGGAGGGAGTATATGACATGAAATTTAATTTGTGCTAAGAAGATATATTCTAACAGTAAATACTAGAGACACACATGGGAAAAGTAATATGCCAAGACGGAGAGATCGAGCAGGGAAGGAGGGAGAAAGAGTATTTATATTTTGCTAAAGTCAAATAGTTTGAGATGAGATTTCTTGGAACCATTTTGAGGAAATGACATTGCATCGAGGAAAAACACGATCGCCATTTAGTCAATCAGAAGGCGGCTGGATAAAGACACCAACTAACCTCAAGTCCGACAGTGTTTATTTTACCTTAGTAAAATGATTCCCTAAATTTTTTAGTGGGAATATAGAAGTCAAAACACAATGAACTGTGCAATACGAGAAGACCAAGATAAGTCGAAAGTACATGGTTTACACATGGGCCCAAAGCCTTAATACCATCGGTCTTCTATTGCTAGTCTTATACCCACACCACAATACGATTAGTACAAATAAATGTTTACCAAATCGTGGTTGTGTTTCTATAAAGTATCGAAAACACTAACGCCCACACGTGTGGCAGTTTTGCAACTCGCCCACACGCGTGGATCACCGCCCAGTCGAGTTTGCACGAATCTTGACACATTGAGGCAGAATTCGCGGGGCTGGTGTGTGGGCGTTGGAGAGTTCGCCCACACGCCCGCAGCACGCGGTTTGCCAGCTGCCCACACAGCCAACACCTAGTCCACGCGCGTGTGGGCGAACTGATTTTCGCCCACACGACACCGTACGTTGTTGTATGGCAAATGCAGTTACGCGTACGTGGCAACTAGGTAAACACACATGACAACTATGATTCGTTGCTAGACGGCAACTGCAGTTGCGCGTACGTGGCAACCAGATAAACACACATGGCAACTGTGATTAAACGCACATGGCAATTACTGTTTGACCATATGTGGCAAGTAGTTAATCACACACGGCAACTATGGTTTGATTACATGCAGCAACTACCATAAATTAGACATGGCAACTATAGTTAACCAAAACAGATAGAGTTGCCATGCTTTTAAACTACATTTGCCATCTCCGGATAACTACATCTGCCATCCCGGATGGCAACTAAATCGTCATCCCGCGGGTACCTAACGTATATGCGCCAGGACGTGTGGGCATTTTTGCTTCGTGCCACACGCGCGGGGGTGGAGATGAGTAGTACTTGTTGGGCATGTGGCACGAAGTAGCTGCGCCCACACGTATGGGCAATTCTAATGTTCGCCCACACACAGCCCGTGTGGGCTGCCTCCTGCTCACGCCCACACACGATATGCCACACGTGTGGCAGTTATCGTTGTCCGGTCATATTTTTTTGATATTTAACCGAATATCTTCTAGAGGAATAAACTCAAGCCATCATATTCATCCACACAGATTAAATTATCTCGACCGTAAACTTTTAGATATAAACGGCTGAGATTTAGAGATATAACGTTACATACAAATAGTTTGTACAAACATATATTGTGTTGCACATACAAAGTCTGTCACGCCATGTATCTATGATGAAAAAGACACGTACATGTTTAGATGTGCGTTCTGTACGTGGAAATAAAGGACATGTTACAGATTGGAAAAAAGTCATGTTCGGTTCATATTTAGGAAAACGCTGATAAAAAATATACGCGTCCATTATTGGACAGGTACAAACGGATCTCGCTTATAAAGAAGTTTACAATCAAAAGGCATCTAAGGTCGTTTACACGGTAGACACGGCAATACACGGAGACGGGTCCTCCCAGGACACGTACGTATTCAACCTCTGGCCTTCACGGCAATACACGGAGATGGGTCCTCTTTGGACTGTAGAAAGAAAACAGAAGTCGTGAGCTCCCCGGGCACGCAAGTATATATACAACACAAGAAGAACGCTGGACCATATGTTTGCATGCATAGAATGCGAAGCAGCATGCGTATATAATTTTAAGAGCCGGCACCAAGATATGCCACTATAGCCATGAAACAAAAACAAATTAAACGCAGGAAGGCGCTATCAAAATAGAAAAAAAATACTTAAACCCGGACACATCGAAGATACATGACGACGTCCAACCAATTGTAGACATACAAACCTCCATATTCGTTCCTTTAAGCTAAAATAATATATACATAGGTGGAAATAAGTATATTTATTTTATCCATATTCACATGGAAAAATAATACATCCGTATTTTATAGATGAAATTCAAAATAATAAATAATTTCTATAGCAAAGTAGCCTTTTCATAAAACCTCCATATTCATTCATTTAAGCTAAAATAATATATACATATGTGGAAATAAGTATATTTTATTCTGTCCATATTCACATGGAAAAATAACACATCCGTATTTTATATACGAAATTCAAAACAATAAATAATTTTGCTAGCAAAGTAGCCTTTTCATAAATAGCGAAATTGCAAAAAATAATACTAATGATATATTGACTTAAAAATAAATTTAATTCTCAGACAAAAGCATAGAATTTGGTAAAATAAAAGGCAATGAAGAACAATATGGAAAAGATAAAACCAACAATCTGTGCTGAATTACCAATTTTGATTAATATATAAAAATAGTATATTTAGATGGCCATGTGACAATGTGGCATGGAATATTGATTGAGAATGTGTAAGCATCTAAACGCATGATACTGTACAAATCAAATGTCGTAAGTATTTCATCAAGAGTGATTTGTTTCAAAAAGTGTTTCTTAAATAAAGGTGGGAACAAAAGTATTTCTATATCACTAAAGGAGGACATTTTCTATTCACCAGCCTGTTGCCCTCTAGTACAAAAATGAAATTAAATTTTTTTCTTAAATTAAAATGTTGCATTGCATATTATTATCATCTGACTCAGAATTAAGAACGAACTCTGTTCGAGTTTATAAGGCCAAACCCACATTTTATTTGAGAAAAACTTTGACCACTAGTTTATCATTAAAATGTTTTTTATATAAACGTGTATCATTAGAATTATCAGAAATAATTTGCTATCCGTGGTGGTAGCTACGCCCGCCCCCAATTTTTATCTCTATTTATTTTGGACTATGTAAAATAACTCTATAATGAAAATATCGTGACTTTGGACCAGCCAGGCAAGCAAAGAGACAATTATGCCAAAAAGGCAAGCAAAAAGACTAAGAGAAGTGAGAATAGATAGTAAGAATAGTCATGTTAAGCTTGAAAATTAATGGTAATATGCATGGCCAATAATTAATTAAGTTTTCGAAGATATCTGCAAGGTCCTAATAATTTTCATTCACGATTAGCTAAGAAAATAGGACTAGTTGTTTTTCCTGAAAGTATTCCTCTCCAGCCTTGGTACATTGCGCCACCATCTTGACTTTGTTGGTAGATCGCTGCCCCACCTCTGCCGCTGCCATCTTTGGTATATCTACCTGCAAGGACGACTCAGATAAAATCTATCTGCAAGGAAACAAAAGTAAATGCAACTATATCAACAGGCTGCTACTAATTCATCAAGAGTGATTTGTTTCAAAAAGTGTTTCTTAAATAAAGGAGGAAACAAAAGTATTTCTATATCACTAAAGGAGGACATGTTCTATTCACCAGCCTCTTGCCCTCTAGTACAAAAATAAAATTAAAATGTTTTCTTAAATTAAAATGTTGCATTGCATATTATTATCATCTGACTCAGAATTAAGAACGAACTATGTTCGAGTTTATAAGGCCAAACCCACATTTTATTTTAGAAAAACTTTGACCACTAGTTTATCATTAAAATGTTTGTTATATGTGTTCAAACGTATATCATTAGAATTATCGGAAATAATTTGCTACCCAAGGTGGTAGCTACGCCCGCCCCCAATTTTTATCTCTATTTATTTTGGACTATGAAAAATAACTCTATAACGAAAATAGCGTGACTTTGGACCAGCCAGGTAATCAAAGAGACAATTATGCCAAAAAGGCAAGCAAAAAGACTGAGAGAAGTGAGAGTAGATAGTGAGAATAGTCATGTTAAGCTTTAAAATTAATGGTAATATGCACGCCCAATAATTAATTAAGTTTCCGAAGATATCTGCAAAGTCCTAATAATTTTCATTCGCCATTAGATAAGAAAATAGGACTAGTTGTTTTTCCTGAAAGTATTCCTCTCCAACCTTGGTACATTGCGCCACCACCTCTACTTTGTTGGTAGATCGCCACCCCACCTCTGCTGCTGCCATCTTTGGTATATCTATCTGCAAGGACGACTCAGATAAAATCTATCTGCAAGGAAACAAAAGTAAATGCAACTATATCAACAGGCAGCTACTAATTCGTCAAGAGTGATTCGTTTCAAAAAGTGTGCCCGTTGCGTTCTTACACACAAGGAAACAAAATTATTTCTATACCAATAAAGGAGGACATTTTCTATCTACCAGCCTGTTGCCTTCTAGTGGAAAATTAAAAATAAAATTTTTTTGAGTTAAAATGTTGCATTGCATATTAGTATCGTCTGGCTCAGAATTAAGAACTCACTCTACTCTAGTTTATAAGGCCCAGCCCACATGTTATTTGAGAAAAACTTTGACCACTAATTTATCATTAAAATGTTTGTTATATATGTTCAAACTTATATCATATATTTACACATTCAATGAAACCAATGATTTAAATTGTTTATATTGTTTCTTATTATGGTAATTAAATTAATGGTCAAAGTTATTCTTAAGATATGTGAGGGCCTTATGAACCCCAACACAAAGAGTACTAATAAACAAGCATATATAGTAAGAATTGTCCTGTTAAGTTTTAAAATTAATGGTAATATGCATGCCCAATAATTATTTGAGTTTTCATAGATATCTGCAAGGTCCTATTAATTTTCATTCTTAATTAGGTAAAAAAATAGGACTAGTTTTTTTTTTCTTGAAAGTGTTCCTCTCCAAACCTGGCGCGCTGCGCCATCATCTATCCTCTGTTGGTAGATCGTCGCCCCACCTCCGCCGCGACCATCTTTGATATATGTTGTGGGAGTGGGGGCTGGGGAGGCCCCGATCTAGCAGGTGGAGTTATATCTTTTCCCTTTTGGGGGATTTTATGTAGATGCCAGTTGTCCATAGCTTTGACCCTTCACAGTATGGTGACTGTGACCACATAATAAAAGTCATCTCAGCTAGCACAACGATGGTGTTGGCGGTGGCGCTAGTGTATCAACTAAATTCTTCTCGAGTCTCCCTGACTCAAGTTCTTGAAACTTTTGTCTGTGGCAACATTGATGCCTCAATGGCTTGTTTTCTGGCCAGTTGTGTTGGCCGACGACCTTATGGGTTGCAGGGTTTATTCATGCAGTGGCTTCCCTTTGAAGTTTGGTCCTCCAGCCACGCCTCTATCACATTGGTGCTACCACCGGTACTAGCATGAGGCGTGTGAGAAGAAAATCTATGTTTGGATGTCTAATTCTCCTACCTCCTCATAGTGTCTACTCTCTCCCTCTCTCTCTCTCTCTCTCTCTCTCTCTCCGTGTGCATGAAGGAAGTAATGGTTGTCCCTTAGCCATGTTCCTCAAATCTCTTGTTCTGATCCACAGTGAAATCAAGGTGCATTACCAATTCCTTCATTAGTTTCATCAGGTTTGGCTAACTAATGTTGCTGGAGCAGTCAGATTGCCATATATACCATATGTCGGAGATATGTGTTTGATGTTACCAAGCGCCAGATTCTGTGAATAACTGCCCCCACCTGGCAGAAGATCAGGCGAGATCCACCTCAACTGTTAACAATATTTGTGCCAACGCAGTAGGCTGCCAAAGCTCTAACTACGGGTAGCTTGGTGTTCCTATCTCGACTCTATCTCTTGGCTTGAGGTACCATGGCCACTCGAAATGGATTTACTACTCATCTTCCAATGATGCTTTTTGATACATCGGTTGTTTGAACCAGTGTTTATTCATCCAGCATGGCATTGCAAAAAGATAATGCATGGATAACATCTTGGGCGTGCAAGAAGGCAAGAGGTCAAGAAGGCTTTTGTCCCATGACACAACAATACCTAAAATGTGACTAGGGCAACTCACCAAGTTTAGTATGAGAAATGGAGACCATACATGTACGGATATGAAAGGATCTCAACTACTAGAAATACATGACCAACAATGGAGAGAGACATGATATGCTAAGAGGAAGGACAAAAAGATATGGGGTGGTGGATGGATATGAATTGTGGGTGCGTAACCAGTGAGATGACATATGAGACACATCCACATATATCAAGGTCCATTAAATTTGTAGTTGGGCTTGGAAATTTTTTGGAACACCCAACACTTAACAGTACTTACTCTTTTTTGGCACACATTGTGGTTTAATGGTTATCATAACCATATGGGGATAGCTATATCTTTCCCCTTTTGGGGGATTTTATGTAGATGTTAGTTGTCCACAGCTTTGACCCTTCACACTATGGTGACTGCGGCCACACAATAAAGTCATCTCTGCTAGCACAACACTGGTGATGGTGCTGGTGCTAGTGTGGCAAATAAAGTATCCTCCAGTCTCCTCGGCTCGAGTTCTTGAAAATTTTGTCTGCGCCAACATCAATGTCTTGACGGCTTATTTCCTGGCCAGTTGTTCTAACCGACGGCCTTTTGCTTTGCAGGGTTTATTAACACAGTAGCTTCCCATTGTATTTTGGTCATCTAGGCTCGTCTCTATCACATTGGTGTGACCTCTAGTACTGGCATGAGGCCTGTGAGAAGAAAGTCAATATTTGGATGTTTATTTCTCTTGCCACCTCGAATTGTCTACTCTCTCTCTCTCTCTTCCTCTGTGTGTGCATGAAGGAAATATTGGTTGTCCCTTAGCCATATTCCTCAAATATCTTGTTTTGATTCACAGTGATATCATTACCAATTTACTCATTAGTTTCGTCTGGTTGGGCTAGCTGGTGTTGCTGGAGCAATCAGATTGCCAAACATACCATATGTCGGAGATATGTATTTGATGTTACCAAGCGCCGGAACCGGCAAATAACCACCTCCACTGCGCCCACTGCCACAAGACCAGGCGAGATCCACATCAACTATTTACAATTTTGTGTCGACGCAGTTGTCTACCAAAGCTCTCACTACCGGTATCTTGTTGTTGTTGTCTCAACTCTATCAGGTACCATGGCCACTCACAATGGATTTACTACTCATCTTCTCATGATGTTGTTTGATACATCGGTTGACCGTTGTTTATTCATCCAGCCGGGCATTGGAAAAAAGTTAAACGTGAAGAACATCTTGTACAGGCAAGAAGGCAATAGGTCAAGAAGGCTCTTGTCCCACGACACAACAATACTTAAAACGCGATCAGGATAATGGAACCAAGTTTAGTATGAGAGATGGTGACCATACATGTGCGGATATGAATGGATCTAAATGACTGGACATACATGACAAACAAAGGAGATAGACATGATACGACTAAGAGGCAGGACAAGAAGATATGGGGTGGTGGATGGATATGAACTGTGGGTGTGTAACCAGTGAGGTGACATATGAGACACATCCACATATATCGAGGTCCATTAAATTTGTAGTTGGGCACGAGGAAAATTGGTAACACACAACACTTGACATTACTTACTCTTTTTTGGTACACATTGCGGTGTAATGGTAATCATAACCATATGGGAATAGTTTCCCATAATAGGTTCTCTTTCTATCTCTCTCTTTCTCTCTCTATCTCTCTCTCTCTCTCTCATGTGCATGAAGGAGATATTGGTTGTCCCTTAGCCATGTTCCTCAAATCTCTTTTTCTAATGCACAACGACATCAAGTACATTACCAATTTCGTCATTAGTTTCATCAAGTTATGCTAACCGATGTTGCTGGAGCATTCATATTGCCATACATACCATATGTCGGAGATATGTATTAATTTGATGTTACCAAGCGCCGGATCCAGCGAATAACTGCCTCCATGGCCCCGCCTCGCACTAGATCAGGCGAGATCCGCCTCAACTATTTATAATTTTCGTGCCGATGCACTAGGCTGCCGAAGCTCTCATTACGAGTATCTTGTTGTTCTTGTCTCGAATCTATCTCTTAGCTTGAGGTACCATGACCACTCGAAATGGCTTTACTACTCGTCTTTATATGATGCTTTTTGATACATCGGTTGTCTGAACCGATCTTTGTTCATCCATCGTGGCATTGCAAAAAGATAAAGCATGAACAACATCTTGGGCAAGCAAGAAGGCAATAGGTCAAGAAGGCTTTTGTCCAACAACACAACAAACCGAAAATGTGATCAAGGTAATGGCACCAAGTTTAGTATGAGAGATGGCGACCATACATGTGCGGATATGAAAGGATTTTTTTCTAGACTACACCATGGAAGGATGTATTATAATTTCATATAAGAAGGGCCAAGCGACTACTACAACACCACCAGCAGATACAATGACAAAATGGCAAGCAACTCCATGCTAATCCATGTTATTACAACCGCGCCTACAACAATCGAGAGCAAGAGAACTCGCCTTGCGCGATCTCCAGCCAAGATGGTGAAGAGACGGGGCACCGAGCCACCAGACCGCGTCCCTACCGATGCACTAGACAACCAAGTCCATAGGAGTTGGTTGGGCAAATGTACCACTCCAACCATATCGCCTAAAGAAGTTGGCTAGTGGGTGGTCGGGCCTAGCCAAATCAGAGGAAGAAGACACGTCAGAAGCCTTCGTTATGGCATACATTGCACCCCGGAGGCCCATGCCCTGAGAGGCAACCCAAACCACAAAATTAGACACCTCAAGCTCTAACTCCGATGACTCCACGTATAGCCAAGGCAGCGCCTTTGTGAAGGACACGACATCATGATGCCGCCGCTGCCTGTTCCAGCGAACCAAAATAAGGGTTTCCCTCGGTGCTTGAGGAGAGACACAGCCAAAGGCCATTGTAGCGGAGGACATGGCACCTGCAAGAGTCGTCGCTGCAAGCATAGGCCAGCCATGCAGGCATTTCACCCTGGCCCTTGACCGAAATCCAAACCACCGGTGCAGAGACGAGGGGACAAGTCATTGGCTGAGTCCACCACTACTGGAAGGAAAGCCACACCCATCATCGATGAAGAAAGTGCAACCCGGAGAAGAGGAGAGTAAAACCTTTGAATTTCCAAGTCCTCGTGACCTCCGGGGCAGGTTTCTGCATTGTCCTTTGTGGAGAAATTCTTGATCCCTAGGATTTCATTCATGAGTGTCATTGGTGAAGAGAGGAAAGAGACAGATAGATAGATAGAGAGATAGAGGGGAGAAAGGAAGAGAATTCTTTTCTCGAGGTGGGGAAGGTCGGGTTCAAACATAGCTAAAAATGGAGATGGGGAATGAGTCATGGGGGACTAAGATGGCTCCTTTTATTTTTTTTTGGGATAAGTATCCCTATTTTTCTCAGTCTTCCCTGGGCCTCTGTATATCTCTTGGAGAGTAAGGAATAAAAGAAGTGTTGTCAAATAATGTGAAAAGAGTACCTTAAAGGGTACTCATATTTTACACAACCTCTCAGAAATTTTATAAGCCTCCCCTCGATTTTAATTTTTTTTTTCTAGAAGTTTCCAACGCCTTCTGTCAATTTTCCAAATAATCTTAAAAAAACTGAAATATTTCCGTAACTTTATAGTGGTCTAGGGACCTCTCCCAAATTTTTTTCTTCCAAAAATCGAGTTTTCTTTGCAAATTTGAAGATCTATCGGAAATAAAAAATATTTTTGGACAAAAACATGTTTTTGGTCGAATTCGCCCCTCACAGGCTATTATTGGGCCTGTTGACCCACACAGCGAGCTAGGATGCCTAGCCAGCTCCGAAGCGGTATACACCAATTGGATGATGTGCTGGGGGGAGGGAGGGAGGGGAGGGGTGCCACGTCGCCTTGATTAAACCATAGCTCTTATTAGTGCAAGTTTCCTAAATATCAAGCATACATGAGTAGTTTGCCTATGGAGACGTTTATTTGCATGAAAATAAAAAAATGATTCGTGTTATCGATAAAACAATTGTAACGAGTAGAAAATTATTTGAAGGCATTCATAGCTGAAACCAATTGTTACCTTGTGTATAACTAGCATAGCGGAAGATATCATTTATAAAATAATATTTCATTTGGACAATCATGACTTCGTATCATTTTAACACAGTTACCTTAGCAAGGATGTTATCATGTATTGTTGCATTCATATTCCTTATAAAACTCAAAAAAATGTTGATCGACGTGCATAGAACATTGATGTTTTTATGAAATATTTTATGATCAGATTTCCGTTCTTGGTTTCGATCAATATATGATAGTTGTTTCCCTTAATAGTTTCTAAAGAGTTATTCCAGTTTTGTATTTATTTTTCACAAGTTCATTCATTTATACAAGAAGTATACTTTTTGTTTAGTACATATTTCATTTGATGCTTCTAGAATCCGATCTCATGACAGTGAGCTATACTTGCAGGGCACAAGCTCCTTAAACCTACAGTGATATGTGAGCCAGATATAACCATGATGACTAGATCGGAGGACGACGACTGCCTGATCCTCGCGAGCGATGGCTTGTGGGATGTCATCGAGAACCAGATTGCCTGCAATGCCGTGAGGAACTTCCTAGAATTTGAAAACAAGAACAACCAAGGCGCTCCTAGAGGGGGTGCACTGATAGGACAAGAGGAAGAGGTTGGCTGCAACAATGCTTCAACCCTCCTAAAGAACATGGCAATCTGCAAGCATAGCCAGGATGACATTAGTGTTGCCGTACTTGATCTGAAGACGAGAGGTTAGCTAGGCAAATTGCATGAGGTCATCATCTCCTTTGCAGCTTAGACTTGATGTGGATGAAACATTGCCATGGTTAGAGGTTTATAATAGACATGGATGATTGGAAATGTACAAAATATGTTGGTCACATATATGTTCGTTGCTTAGTGTTCCCATTAGTTTTCTTCGTGGTAGCTTTGTTTGTGGCTTTCACTCAAACCTGCTGAACTCATCTCATACAGGTTTGGTGTTTGCAGTTAGCACTCAAGCAAAAAGATGTGCTTGTGTGTTACGCCCACCAGCGCTCTGGTATTACCTGGATTAGGCCCATTTGTTTTGCTTGAGTGCTAACTACATATTTGAAGCAGGGTGCAGGCCTAATGGGCTAATACGAAACAAGGTAGTTGCTCCACAATACAAAAACGAAACTAATTTGTATGGTGGAAATCCTTGTTAACGGATACCCCTGGAAAATCACTGAACTCCTCTGGCGATAAGTAGCGCTAAAGTTTTGGTGAATTTTTTCACAAAGGGGGGCTGGGAAGAGGATGTGCAGTTTATTTTTTGTGAGATCTGAATTTCAAAATAAAATATTTCGCACCCTGAGCATCCAAATTACGAACTGGTTCCATCATTGTGTTCCTCGCATTGAGATATTTGAAATTAGATCAGATCTTAAGAGTTTCGACGAAATCATTTTTGGGCATAATTTTTACTCCAAAAGATAATAAACATGTGCTTCCAATGGTAACAAAGTTGTACTTCACACTCAAACATACTTGTACTTCCCATGTGGGTAGTCTACTCGCGCCTAGAGTAAGTGTTGCTCTCTACTTAGTGAATCTACTATGTGACGTTGAACACACATGTGTGCTTCATGGCCAAGCGCACATGTGCTTCGCATGTTATAGATGCCAAGCACAAATGTGCTGCAGTTTTAACCTATACTCCTGACTTGTTGCAACTTGTACTCCTCAATGCAACATGTACCTAATCAGTTAGTCAATACAACTGAACTGTACTACAAACATGGGAAATTTGGGTACGTGGGATCTAGGAAAACGTAGAAAGTAATTCATAAGAAAAACAAGGCAGAAAACAACACTTGGCTCCTCTGCGAGCCCCTAGCTTACCCCGTGCTCCACGAGTGACAAGTTCCAAGCGCGCCCCCGGCAGCCCAGCAAGGGGATACCCCTGATTAGTTGTTCCCAGGTATCTTGTGTCTAATTCTATATACCTAAGGGAGTCATTGTCACTAACTTATTTGTCACAACATGCAAGCATGCCACCTCATCATACAACTATGAATAGGATAATGTCCACCTCAACATGCACTCATGCATGGTAAAAGGCCCACCACAACATTCAACCATGCATGAGAAAATGTTTTTCATTTGATTATTCTACTTATATTCAATAAATATAGTTACCACTATACATAATCCAATATAATAAGTCATATGACACTTTAATTTTGGTTCACATGTTATCAACTAAAATTTTCATCAACTAATTTCTGTAGCAACATGGGGTATCCTCTATTACAAAGAAATTGTTGAACCAACAATGGATCATTAATTTCCTATTTCATCCCACGGCTGACAATTTTTGGCAAATCCTTTTCCAACTGCCGCTCTATACAGAACTACGTCTCCACTAAACCCACTTCTTGTTCCATATTTGACTCCAATTAATTAACATGAGCGTGAACTTCATCTCGGCTGCTCGCTATCCATCTCGCTCTTCTCCCATGTGGTTCCTCAATCTCGAGGACACGCCATCTCTGTAGCACCCCATGTTGATGGATCACCCTTTCCACTACAAGAGAGCACTGATGAGACATTACGACATTAGATGGCCGCGGTTCCCATCACCCATGGAGGATTGCCACACCAAGCTTTCGAAGATTATTGTTGCTGCCCTTACCTCAAATGCATGACCTCTTTGGGAACAACAATGACATGCAACAACACGTCGGCCGATTGCACGAATTGACCCCATAACTTCCTTATCCAACCTAGGTTCTAACTCGTCTCGTTTTTTCTTTATTTTTGTATAATCCCAAATCAGTTAAATGAAAACAATTGGTCTCTACGTTGTGCCCATGTTTTAGTTTGTGTCATCCCAGTGGGTGTGCTTCCATTGTGTTGCTAGCATGTCCCGTGGGTCCTCCATGTCGCTTGCTAGGTGTACCACATACTTTGATGGTTCTGCACGTGTTCCTTTACCACGAAGGTGGAGCAGGTGGTGGGTGCGTGGCCAACGTTGGTGGCATATGCATTATGCCTAGGCGCATAGAAACTAACATTGATATATTTTTGTTGTTGCAAGCAATTTCTATAGAGGCAAATTCTATTTTTTGGGCATAAACTTATAATATTTTAAGCAATGTTTCACAAAAAGAAATTTTAATATCTTGGAAGCACTTTAACATTACACACGAAGCAATTCTCTAGTCGCTTCAAACACATTTTGACCATGGTGTATACAAAATATTCTCGGCACAAATCCCAAAAGGATTAATGCAGCCTTCAACTCCCATGGTAACAATTTCTATGGCTCACTACTACATATCCGAACACTACTGGCCACTCATCGCTGACCAGCCACTTATATATATAATATATATATATATATATATATATATATATATATATATATATATATATATATATATATATATGAGACTGACTGCTATAAATGACCAGCCCATGTTGATCAATTAAATCAGACTCTTCAATTTCCCGCGGGCCAGTGTTGTTGTGTACGTGGCCAGTTTATAATCCAAGCCCCCTCTTCCTTTAACTTTCGCACTCTCTCCAGACGCATACCCCGCTCATCTCCATGACCTGAGCATCCCTTAAACCCTCTCTTCCCTTCCACCGCTCATCCATGCCGACAGCCTCGTGGCAGCTGGACGCGGCTGTACCCTCGCTGTCCAGAGCGTCGTCCAGCCGTTTCTGCTGCCGTGAAGTCCGTCCCTACCACGGACAGCAGTTCTCCCGTGTCGTCGTGTGTGGCTAGGACCGGCTGTCGTGCTAATGGTGGCGACGGGGTTGATCTGCCCTGCAGTCCGGTCTACCGCACCTCCGTGCGTGATTGTAGACCATGCATGCGTTTCCTTCTTCTTTGGTCGTGGCACCGGCCATGGTGGTATGCTTCATTCCTTGTAATAATATTCACTAGCAATTTCCAGTCTTCTATGAATCACCACGCTTCACGCCCATGGATTATTGTAGGCTGAGCTGCTGCATGGTTAGTGATTTAATAGTGATAGCTGCTGCTTACTGAAATTTGGTAATTAAGGATTTGGACTTAAGTCAAACTAGTCTATTGGCGTTGCACTACATGCACTTGATTGTTGCATAATGACCTGTTGATCGATTATTGTAGAATGAGCTATTGTATGCTCATGGATTTTAATAGTGGTAGCCGCTGCTTACAGAAATTTGTTAAGCATTTAGACTTATGTCAAACTAGTCTAATAGTGTTGCACTATAGGCACTCGTTGATTGATGTATAATGAAGTGTGTAAACTCCCTTTAAATGAAATATTTTCATTGCAGCTACTTTATATTTTAGTTGCACTTCACAAAATAATATCAAGAGAAGAGGGAGGCTTAGGTGTAGGCCCGACCTACTCTAGACTCTTGGCTTTGGATACGGGTTGTGTGCCTGCAAGAAGCAAGTCTTGCAGGTTCTTCCTTCTTCACACACACAAGTACCCTTTTATGTCTGGCTTGTTCGTTACCATCTTCTTCTTGGAGAAGTCAAGAGAGAGTCCATGAGCGGAGCTGATGACATTGGGCTTAGGTCTATAATTCTTAACTACATTTATTAAGCGAACCAATAAATATCCTATTTAAATTTCCCTGAAAAATTTTATGTATGCAGACCCACATTTTAGGGACACTGCACAAAAGAAGATGATTAGTGTTGTAAGCACGAGCATGTCTTGTCATGACTAGTTCCATTGATTATTCAACTGGGACTTCCATAGAGTGGGTGAGAAAATATATGTCCTGGTCATTAAGAGGCTCGACAAGTAGACTACTGGAGACATCACAATCACAACACACTTATCTTTCTATGCTAATTTTACAATTATGTTGAGTGACATCACAACACACTTATCTTTGTATGTTAATTTTACAAGTATGTTGCCTATGTTGGATGTGAAGTGTGTAAATGTACCTATGTATTCTATTATGAAAAGAAAAGTAGTTGTTCAAACGAATGATGTACTCATGTGTATTGTGTTTCTGTATTTTTGTTAGATTTATTTGTCTGGTTGAACAAACATAAATAAAGCATAGATAAGATAAGAGCAATAGAGATATTATTAATGACCGGCCAGCGGTCTGTGATGCGTGATTATCACTGACCCAGTCCAGTGCCCGTCTGTGATAGATGACTCATCACTAATCCCGGCCGGTCAGTGATGTTGGGTTCCATCGTAGTTGCTCATCAAAACTATCAAGCTCTAACTAGATAGAAGCAATCCTTAGTTTCCATGGAAGCAATATTTTTGCAGACCGATAAAATAAATTTTCACTAGATCAAAGTGATCACAATTGTCATGGAAGCAATATCTACGGAAAATGGAAACAAACAAATTCTAACCAGATGGAAGAAAATACTACACTCAAAACAAATAACGACTTGATTGAATGTGAAGCAATCACCAGCTTCCAGGGAAACAATTCATGGCGAAGCAAAACAAACAATGATTTTGTGTACTATGGCAACTAAAGTTTGCTAGAAATACCCCCCCCCCCCTCCCCACAAATTTTCTTTTTCCACTCCAAACAAATCCCCATTTCACTTATACAAATAGATTCTTATTCCTAGAGGGGTGTTTGGTTGGGCTCTTACTAGGCTTTTTTCACTTTGTCTTATAAGCCGAAAAAACACCTAAACCACCTTATAAGTCAAAAAAAGCCCAACCAAACGCCCCTCTAGAGGAAGAATAATCGGCATACCGATTGCGCCACTCCCGTCAGTACTACATTTTGTTCTAACTACTACGGTCTGCCATTGGAGATGGAAGAATAGTGCTCGCTTATAATCAGGTGGAATCAAAAACTGACAATAATGTGGATGTGATTTTGTCCACTTACAAAGAACAATCTATATTACAAGTGATAAATGAAAGCAGCCCTCTCACCTGCCCTTTTTTTGTGCTTCATAGACCAATTTAAAAAAAATCGTCAAACATAGTAGTAAAATGTCATCTAGTGTCAGCGAAATTAAAAGATTTTGAAAGCAGATAAAGGGCAAGTTTTTCTTCAAATATTCTTTTTATTTTACATTTTTCAGAATTTTTTAAAAATTAATTGAAACTTTTATGAATTTGTTGGTTTTCCAGTATGTCAACTAGAAAAAGGCCATGGGTCCTCTGAAAAAGAAATCCCCGTGAGTGGTGGGTTTTTTTTTTTACAAAGGGTGGATTTTATTACTCAAAATGAAACATCAAGTAATACAAACATAGTGAGAACACACCCAGCCTCTGCATAGCTAGGATGCACACAGCCAACACTAACGCGCGCACACAAAAAACCGCCGGCAAATAGCAAAGTCATATAAGACCAAAGCTATGCCTAAGCGAGAGAAAAAAACCGCCCTGAAGCGTTGTAAGTCGCGATCGACAAATGACCATCTCCACACCAATCATCTCATGACACCACAAGGACATCGAAATTCTTCAACAGCAACGCCTTCAGAAAGGGAGCGACGCTCGAGCACCGCTGTCACTGGGACCAACCACCAAATGGCAAAGTCCAAGTTTTCACCCTGAAGAAACTGTCCGAGCATCTCTGAGCAATGCCTTCAACAAGGTAACGACGGCGAAACATCATCATTGCCAGGTATAACTGACATGGGCCTGACCTAAGTTTTCACCCCGCAGCTCAAGACCGGGTACTCAAAAAGCACCACCACCGAAGTCAAGCATATGTTGTCGCCACCACTTTTCCACGATCCTATGAGCTACATGTGCTGGGTTAGAAAACCGACAGCCTCCGCTGCGCAACCATACCCTCTGCGTCAAGACATCATCCATAGATTGCATGACACTACCGAAGCAACCACTGGATCTTGGAGGGTATCACTCGCAAAGACCTTTCACTCGCCATCTCAGTCCGCCGTGAGGCCGCTGCCACGCCGGAGTGTTCATCCTGGACCAATGTAACACCCCTTTTGTAATTGCTACAGTGATCAGCTAATGATACTGCCGGGTCATCTCCATTTGCAGTGCTTAATCACTTTGGTGAAATATTCAATTCAAATGCTATTCTGAAAAATCAACTCAATTTCAAAAGTGAAAATTAAAGTTGTTCCATACTTGTGGGAAAAATGTTCACATTATTGCAAATATTCCAAAACAATTATATATTAAGGAATGCAACATCACTCTTGAGTAAAGATGAGCATTATCAATTAAAACAGCACCAATTCAGCATTCCTAAATGCTATGCTATTTATGTAAAATCCAAACAGATTCAAATAATTTTCAAACCTGTTGTGACAGTGTAGAAAGGTGCTCTGAGATTATTGGACCATGTTCCATAATTTTCCTGAGTAATTTGGAGGCCCCACAATTTCTTTTCCATCTCTGCTAAATTAAATAAAAAGAAAAACAGAAGAAAAGGGAAAAGAGGCGAGCACTTACCTGTGACTGGGCCGAGGCAACAGTGCACAGCCCAGCCCAGCCGGCCCCTCTCTCTCTCCCCTTCTTCTCCCTCCTCCCCGTGTCGGTGCCGCCGCGGACGAGCGCGTCCGCACCGGTCGACGATCGACAGCGCGACGTCGCGGCGCTCTGCGAGGGGATAAGGGCGGACCCGAGCCATTCCCCTTGGCCTCCTCGCCACTCCTCTTCTTTTTTCCCCCGAGCTCGCTCTCGATCTTCTTCTCTGTCCCGAACGCCACCGCCGCCGCGAGCGCTGCTCCCCGCGGCCATCGTCGCCCCCGCGTCTAGCTGAGTTGCTCGGGAGCTCCGCCGGCTTCTTCCTCTTCCACTGGTGCTGTCAGACGGAGCCGGAGGGATCTACGTCGCGCGGATCAAGCCGATCCCCTCCTCTGCATCGCCGGCGCCCGCCGCCGATTCCCGTCGTCTCCGAGCTCCTCTGCTGCTCCAAAGCCGTCAAGGGCTTTACTTAGCCACGCGGTGAGCTCCGTCCTCCTTTCGCTTCTCTCCTCGCGTCGTGTTCCTCCCCGTAGCCACCTCGCCGTCTTGTCCGTGTTGTGGTCGCCGCCGGCGAGCTCAGTGCCGTCGCCCTGATGCTCCTCGTGCTGCGTTAACTCCACCGTCGAGCTCCCTGAGCTCCTAGCTACCCAGCGCGCCTCTCCACGCGTCTCACCGAGCCCCGTATCATCGCCCCCGAGCTCGACCGGGATCCGGCGTCCGCCGTGGTCGTTGTCGCCGTCGTTTCCGGCCGTTTTAGCTCGAGCCCGTGCAACCATCAGGTGCGGCTCAACACGCCCGTTCCGTAGGATCAAACCGCACCTCGAACGGTCGCCGGAATCGACCGGGAGATCCTCGCCGGCGTTCGGCCTCGCCGCCGGTGCACTGTAGCTCCCCGCCGGTGCTAACCTCGCTGACGTGTCGTCATTAGCCCGCTAATGACGCTGCTAACCCCCACTGACAACTGGGCCCAGGCCACTAATTAGATTAGTTTGTTTTAACTAAAAACTGTTAGTTAAACCTGAGTCACTGACACGCGGGCCCCGCCGGGCCCGCTGACTGGTCAACCGTGGACCAGTCAACTGCTGAGTCAGCAGTTGACTGGCCCCACTGGTCAGCCTCTGGTGCACACTGGGTGCAGCGCACCGGGTGCACCCAGCATTTCCTGCTACTGTTCAAATTTGATTTTAATAAATCCAAAAATTCCAGAAAATCTAATAAACTTTGAAAATTAATAACTTTTAAATCGTAGCTCGGATCGAAAAACTTTATACATGAAACTTGCTCAGAACGACGAGACGAGTCTGATCGTGTCGTCCGTTTCCATGTTGGGATCCTCTACGTAGGAGAACCCGCAACTTTTGGCTCATTTCCGGCAGATGAATAGTGCACTTATACCGGTGATTAATTTTAACCTTAATCCTAAAATGATTAAATGGTTTAGATAGCTCTTTTAGGCAACCCTGCACTGCATCCTAGCTTTCACCTACCTCTAATGCTGCGAGCATGCAACCGTCCCTCTCCGGTTCATCTGTCTGACAGACGTCCGGAACCAGAAAAACATTCCCGAATGATCCCCTCCTTCACCGTTGTCGTGTATCACTACGATAGACCACCTCTAGCATCGCGTATCGTATTTTCATGCATATGTCGCTTCGTATTTACTGTTTTCCTCCCCCTCTTTTCCCTCGGTAGATTTCGGTGCCGACGTAGCCTCCGAGATCGACGCAGCTCCGGTGATTGGTTACAGTACTGACGACCTTGCCCTTGCCGCCAAGCAACCAGGCAAGCCCCCCCCTTTGATCATCTCGATATCGCCTATTCTAATTCTCCTGCTTGCATTAGAATTATGCTACTGTTACTGTTTTTCCTATATCTGCTGCATAGCCTGTTTATTGTAGCCTACTGTTGATAACTGCCTTCTATCCTAAACTGTTTTAGTATAGACTGGGTAGAGCCCCATTAGTGACCCCCACTTTATCCCGACTGCCCCGCTGGAGTTTCAGAAGACCCGATCAACGGGATTGAAGATCAGCCCCGCACCGCACCTCACTTTCCCTTCGTTGCTCGACACTACTGGGTTACTATCGAGTGCCGAGGGTGATACCTCGTCAGCACTTCTGATGATAACCTTGTAGGTTAGTTGATCGGTCGTGGTAAGCGAGGGTGATACCTCCTACACCACCACTGATACTGACTAAGTCGCGTAACACCTCACGTGTGGACCTCGAGGGTGATGCCTCCTACGTCCATCTTGATGTTACATCAGGTGGGAGTCCAACGAGGGTGATGCCTCGGATTCTCCTTGATATGGTGACCACACGGATGCCTTACATTACTGTTGATACTATTACTTAAAAGGCGGGTCGACCCCGAGGGGTACCCGCGAGTGATGGATAGTTACCCGTGAGTTATTCCACGAGGCGCGGCCGGGCATTCTTAGCCCTTGCAGCAAGTCCTCGAGACGGGGCGACGGGGTCACATCTTTCGTGAGTCTCTGCTCGTTACCGCAAGCCACTAGGACACTACGATTTGGATATATGATCTGAGCCGGCCTCTGGTCGGATAGCACTAACCATCACGTGGGCATAGTATGGGCGTTCTGCATCGTAACATCAGCCGAAAGCTCTGTCAGACGTCCAGTTCAGCATTGTGGCACGGTCGGATCGTACCGACCTTCCGAGGCGGTGCTGGTATCCACCCTGCACACAACGACCCGGAGGGCGAGGGGCGATGGCCCAAGACCCCCTTGCGCTTAGGAGGTAGACCGGCGGGGACCTCTCTGCTGAGCTGTAGGTAGGGTTGCGATGTGTCGTTTGGCCGAGGCCGGGCATGACCCAGGAAAGTGTGTCCGGCCGGAGTTAATTGAGCGTGGTGGGTAAGTTGGTGCACCCCTGCAGGGAAGAACACATCTATCGATAGCCGGTCCTACGGTAAAGGACACTCGAAGTTGTATCCCGATCGGTACAGTTAGAATTGGGATGTTACCTGGATATGTGACTCCGGGATCGCTTTCTCGCAGGGAGTCGAGGAAGGATCTCTGGGCGAGACTGTTGATTGCTACTACCACTACTACTTTATACTATGCTGCTCTGTACTCATCTATTTGCTGCAAGACGCTCAAAGATGCTTGAAGATGCTGAAGATGCTAGTCTTCGATAGGGCTAGGCCTTCTCTCTATTCTGGCATTTCTGCAGCCCAGTCCACATATACAGCCTCCTTTTTGATAATGTTGCATATGTAGTGTAGATCCTTGCTTGCTGAGTACTTCGCAGTACTCACGGTTGCTTTGCTTTCCTTTTCTCCCCATATCAGTTGGTCGAGTCCAGATGACGGAGCCCCTGAGACCGCTACCCTCGCCGACGACTACTTCTACTACCCCGAGGGTGGCTACTACTACGAGCTTGCCGGCGGCCAGGAGTAGAATTGGAGGGTCCCAGGCAGGAGGCCTACGCCTTTCGATCGTAGTGTTTCATTTTGGTTCCGCCTTTCTAAAGGCCTTTCTGTTTTCTTTTATATCTGTACTCAGATATCTGACGCTTCCGCTGATGCTTGTTTGTCATCAAGCTTATTTATTCGAGCCTTCGAGGCCCTGGCTTGTAATATATGCTTGTATGACTTTATTTATATTTTTGAGTTGTGTTGTGATATCTTCAAGTGAGTCCTTAGGCTTGATCGTGTGCATTTGCGTGTATGATTAGTGCACGATTAAGCCGGGGGCGTCACAACCAACACCGACAAAGGAGCACTCCACCACCGATTGCCACCTCGCCGGCCTTGAACACCATCGTGTATATCCGGCCAAGCCTGCAACTGCCTTGAACATGTACCACCCTTGCTGCGGTCCGTGTCGCACCCGTCGCGCCGGAATCCTTTCGGAAGCGCGGCGGAGAATCCCGATCAATCCAAGGACGAGGGACTCAAGCCAGATGCAAGCCGGACCACACCGGTGACACACTGCAGTAGGTGCCGGACATGCAACAGCCAAAGATGTGAGACCAACCGATTGCATCTCTATTAGGCACTACCGGCCATGACGGAGGATCGTGAATCTGCTTCAAGGACTCAACCAGCAAGGAGTCAAGCCAGCCAGAGTCGCGCCACCCTGCAACTAGGAGCCACCACGCCACCGGACGCCAAGCCCCGCCGCCAACCGACGAAGGAGCACTTCACCACCGATTGCCACCTCGCCGGCCTTGAACACCATCGTGTATATCCGGCCAAGCCTGCAACTGCCTTGAACATGTACCAGCCTTGCCGCGGTCCGTGTCGCACCCGTCGCGCCGGAATCCTTTCGGAAGCGCGGCGGAGAATCCTGATCCTTCTAAGGACGAGGGACTCAAGCCGTCACCTTCCCTGGCCAGATGCAAGCCGGACCACACCGGTGACACACTGCAGATATTCATGAACGATAAGTTCACAAATTTTACAAAAAAGTTCACATACTCAGAAAACGTCACTGGTAAATTTGGGAAGTATTCATGAATTTCAAATTATGTTCACTAATTTAAAAAAGATGTACTGAACACGAAAAAATTCATGCATTTAAAAAATCAGGCTCTTTGCATATTTTACAAAAAATACAAATTTGGAATTTATTGAGTTTGAAGAAGGAAAAAAAGAAATAATAAAAAATAAAAATAAACCAAAAAATGTCAAATAGAAAACCGTCCAAAAACAGGATTAAAAGCTTAGAAAACCGGCCTTGAAAACTGAAGGAACCTGTTTCCAAAACCGTAATGTGAGAAGAAAAGAAAAGAGCATGCAGTGAGAAGAAGCAAATCGGCAAGGCTCAGTGTGGAACCGGCTGTGTGCCTTCTACCGAAACAATAGAAAGTGGAGCCTTAAACGCTGAATAGAGTTTGAAACTAAAATCGCTTTTTTTAATGGAAAGAGTTGACGAAACGGCTGGCAGAGGCCCGGCCCAGTGTGCCGGTGGACTCTGGACTTGTAGCTGAGCTTCGAAACTTGTTCTCATCAAAAACAAAAAAGTCCCCCCAAAAAAAGTAGAGCTCCGAAACGGGGGCCGATACCGATTGTGCGTCCGGAGCGTACAAAGGAACGGCTTAGGTTTCGTCTTCTTTATATGTTTCTGCGGTGGCGCGTCGTTCAATTTGCTGTCGTTCTACTGCGATCAACAAGATGCTGCAGGGTTCCACCGATGCCTCTGTCATCGTCAAGCAGGGTGTGGAGTCCTCGGCGGCCCCGGCAGCAGCGGCATGTAGAAGCAAAGGGAAGAAGTATCGGCTGAAGAAAAGCGAGCTCAGGGCCATATTTGCCCTCAGGCCGGAGCCTTTCCCCCCTGCAGATGACTATCTCGAGCTGGCCCCCTTCTTCCCGCCAGGGTGGCTCGAGCAGAAGAAGCGGGAGGAGGAGGAGGATGCGGTCCACTTTGCGAGGATGGACGCAGAGTTGGATGCTTTCCGGCAGCAGGTGATTGAGGGGGTCAGGAAGAACGGCTACTTCGAGGTCGACGAGGACCCCTCGGAGGGCAGGGAGGAGGCTAATGAATACTCCAGGCAAGAAATGGCTGAGATCGACTTCAGCGAACTCCGTCTCCTTGATGCTAGACCAAATGTGCTACAGCCCAAAGTATTTCCTTACGTTCCTCCTAATATCGATGACGAGGACGCCGCTCTTCTAGATGATATTCCAAGCGATGATGATTTTGAAGAGGACGATGCTCTGCACATCAACGAAGAGGACCTTGAAGGGGAAGCCGCCAACGCTCACAAGCTCATTCCTCCTACTCAGTCCAGCTGAGAAGATGATTCAGTTGTTCTATCTCTATCTATTCTATCCAATTATGTTTAGCAGATGTCTCTGTCGCAGATCCATCCATGTGGGTCGCTTGGGTCTATCTATTTGTATTAAGTGTGCTCCTGGTGTGTTATGTTTGGAGCATCGACTATAATTTACAACTTTGTTTCGCTACTGCCATGTGGTTGTTTTGCTATTGCAATTGGCCCACAAGGTTGATTGTCTGGAAATCAACATGCCCCCAAGAAAGTTGTGTTTCCCTTACTAAGAAAGTTTTGCTATTGCAATTGCTCTTTTGTTCTTTACTGGGATGCTGTTTCTGGGTCATGGAATCCCTAACCAATCTCGATAGTTGCCACTGATCTACATGACCTCTTCAATGGTTATCCGAATGTTCTGTGTTTTAGCCAAGCATGAAGATGTTTTTGCGATGGCTTAGTCAAGTTTTGGTTTTCATCAATGTCCAAATCACAATTGTGCCTTTCCACGTTTTTGGTAGGCTTTTCAACCGAACAAACCCGTGACGAAATCAAAAAGTGGATTTGTAATCTTTGACGAACCGAGCTGATAAACTGTAGCTACAAATTTCGAATTCTTGTCTTGTTTAGAATCTTCAGCGTGCACTTCTAATTTTGCAATGTTTTTAATTTCATGCAATGCCACTTCTACATTTTGTTGCTTGTCCAAGCTGATAACATGCTCATGAACAGCCTTCGGAGTGCAACGCACCCGAAGCTTCACATGGTTTATTTATACACCTGCCCTACCACGATAAAACTTGGCTGTTCGTTTGTTGTCTCCTAATAATCTGTCCTCACCTGGTTCTGTCAGCGACCTGGGCCTCGCTGGGCCTCAAGCACTACCCAGCCCACGAAGGAGACGCACTACATATACAGGCGGAGGCCTCCACCAGCAACTTGGCTTGGACCGGACGGCGGCTTTGGCCGATAGGCTAGCTTGTCTTCTTCCTCCTCTGGCTGTAATTCCCCTTCCTTGTAATCGAATCCATGGCGAATTGAGTGAATTAGCAGAGAGAACCTCACAATTGGCATCAAAGCAACAAATCCACCAATTTTTTTTTCTCAATCCATTCCATGGACTCACGACGGCGAGCGGAGCTCCTGGCGAGCCTCTCGCCGGAGGGTTGGGCGACCTATGAGATTCTCAGGGCCCAGCTAGCCCGCGATCTGGACTGGAGTTTCGCCGAGTCCAATGCGAGGCTGCAGAAGGCCATGGCCGCCACTGCTCCGACGACGCCCGCTGCGAGTGAGGCCCCCACCACGAATTGGGCTGCGACCGCCGTGCTAGCGGCGACGACCGCGAACACCTCCACGCCGGCCATGGTCTCCGCTCCATCCGTGGCGGCGCCGGACTCTACATCGCCCCGAGTCCAGGCTGTGACCGCGACTGCCCCAACAGCACCTGCTGTCAGCGTTGACTTCAGCCTCAAGCGCAACATCGACCACCTCGTCGGAGGTTCCACGGCACCAGCCTCGAATCCTTCGGATGTCATCACCGCGGCCACCCCGACACCTTCGCGCAGCACCTCGTCCATGGCCAGTTGGGTCGCGGCCTCCGTGGGCGTCGCGACGGCGTCGGCTCCGTCCACCATGTCGCCGGCAGCGGAAGCACTGTTGATGAGGACGATGGGCTCGCAGTGCTCGGCCTCCTACTCTCCCGTCCCAATGGTAACTGTATCCGCCTCGCATGATTCTGACCTTGCTCTCGCCATGCTCACCATGTGCTCGACCGAGTGCCCAGGAGAAGAAAACAGTGCAACAAGGACCAGGCCCACTCCTACAGCAGCACCACTGTCATCCTCGACCAGTGCTGTTCCTGCTACGTGTGAGGTGAGCACAGAGGTCAGTTCCATGGCTCTGGTGGATATATCCAGTTCATCTCCAACCCCCACAGAGGTCACAACCACCCAAGCATTGTCGCCTCCCAAGTTTTCAATAGAAGGCCTGAACGGCGAGACCTGTGTGGCTTGGCTCAAGTATTTCATCAGCCTACATCACCTGTTGCGGCAGGATGCGTGGCTCGCCGAGTTCAAAACTGAATTGAAGAAGAGCCGTGAGGAATTGTTGGCAGCCAGGAAGGAGATGAACTCAGTATCCTTGCTCACAATCAGGGTCATATTTCAGTGTGTTACAGGTTATGGGCTACTGACATTGTCATGGGATCCTGGACAGCACGCAATTGATTCGGCTGCAATTATTTGCGATCGAGGTATCCTTGCTATTTGTCACCAGCAACTTTCTGTCCCTAATGCAAGCACTTCATTTTCCATTTGTTATGGGATTCCTCAGTTCAAGCATTTGCAAGATGTGCTCGCTATATTGCTACAATGGTGGTGTGTTTGGTTCCAATTGTTATCTTGTTCTGACCAGAGACTTTTGTTATGGAATGGGGTGATGTGTAGGCACTATTTCCATCCATCAATCATAAGAATGACTAGCTGCCAGGAGTTGGGTCTTAATTCCTCATATACATGCCAGCAGCTACAGATTGCATGGTCATTCGTTTGGGGATTCTCTGGTGTTGGATCAAAGAGGACTGCTCTCAGCTTCTTGTTCGATTCAGCCGGTGGTTTGTCAGTTGTAGTATTCAGTACTCGGTGCTTAGTTCATGCATATTGTGTTGCAAGCACTGTGCCATTTTCCTATTCTCAGTTTGGCGTTGGAACTAGGACATTCTCCTGGCAATTGGAGCAGTTCCTCAGTGCCAACCACTTATTAACCGGCGGCGATGGGCGTGTTATTCTCGTGAAGAGCTTTCTATTCCCAAGCCAAAATGGTGGCAACACTTTGCCTTTTCTCAGTGGCACCCATTGGGCACAAATTTGGTTGCATGATATCCTTGTACAGACTGTACTTAGCCAAAGTGGCGCAGTTTGTTGTTTCTGGGAAACATCTAATCATGGGCAGAAGAATTCTTGCAGTTGGTGGTGGTCTGACCATGAGAGATTTCATTGTCCTGCAGTAGAAGTTGATCACACTAAAAGATGGTGCTCTGTTGAACTGAAATCTTGGTCTTCTGGGCTTATCCTAAAGTCTGCATCAAGGGAATCTTACTCTTCGTGTCCTGGAGATGACATGCTGGAAGGTCACATTATCAGTGTAAAAATTACTAGTGCTTTGTTTGCTAGGAAGGAGTTCCATGGAGATGAACATTTCTGGTTCCTTGGGTTTTCTTGTTCTGGTTTGATCTTGTTGGCTCTTGAGCACTTCAAATGGCCAAACGCCTGGCCACCTTGGAATGGTTTTGTGCCTGACTCTGTGTATCCAGCTACTTCTGAATTTTTTCAATGGGATATTGCTTGGGCACTTGCTTGCGAATATTCTGATGGTGGTACTGCACTCAAGAAACTTGTTGAGTTTATGAGGATTTTAGCGCTTGGGCAAATTTTCAGCAGGTTGAAGTTTAAGGAGAGTGGAGATTATATTGTGCAATCAATGGTTGAGGCTATGGACTTGCAATCAGTCTGCTATGTTTGTACTGAAGCCATGGGTTCCTTGGTAATGTTTCTCTCTGAAAGAACTTGGTGTCCTGGTTCAAGCATGGTTGATGCTCAGGATTGTAGTGTTCTGGTTTTACCAGTGCCCAAACTCGAAGGTTTCATTCAATTGGTGTCCTGGGTTGCTACTGCTATATGTGTTCCAGCGAACATAGCTATGAGCTACAGTGCTGCAGATGTTAATGGCCAAGAAACGGGAACATGTTATGCTGAAGGCAACAGTACACTGCTTATTATGATAGCTACAGATTCAGTCCTTAGGAGAAAATGTATCAGTGCATCGTCGAGATGCTACAAATGCAATGGGACACATATCGCAACAAAATTGATGCAATGCAAAGATTGTTTGCTGCTCATTAATGTTCTATCCCTGTTGGCTGGGATACCGTTTGAACTGGAGTATGCTGAATTTCAGGCAGCCTTGCTAGCTAATTGTGTTGTTATCAGATCGCTCGGTGTTGCCACAGCCAATGGGTTCTTACATGTTCCTGCAGCTGATTGTGATGCCCTGTTCAATTCCGAGGAGAAGCTGTATCAGTGCATCATCCAAATGCTACAGCTGCAATGGGACCCAGGTGATTGCTTTGTTTCATTTTGGTGACATGAAAATCTTGCAAGCACACATGATGTCTGCCCCGGGCTTGGTATTACCACTCTTCAGGTGACATGGGACCCGGGAGGTTCGACACAATATCAGTTTGTGGACCAGGCTGAAGACTGGGTTCTAGATGTTTTGCGAGTTCTATGGGATCCCGATGGCACTTTACAACATCGACTTGAGGGCAAGTCGAATCTTATGGGGGAGGGATTGTCAGTGACCTGGGCCTCGCTGGGCCTCAAGCACTACCCAGCCCACGAAGGAGACGCACTACATATACAGGGGGAGGCCTCCACGAGCAACTTGGCTTGGACCGAACGGCGGCTTCGGCCGATAGGCTAGCTTGTCTTCTTCCTCCTTTGGCTGTAATTCCCCTTCCTCCTCTGGGCTTGTAATTGAATCCATGGCGAATTGAGTGAATTAGTAGAGAGAACCTCACAGGTTCAGATTATAATTTATAAAATGTTCTTTTCCTTCATTCCAGTTGTTCCAGTGGGATGTACTGTAGATCGCAGGATGGAGACTACAGGGTCACATGGTGGAAGCAATTCAGTTGGTAAGAACTGGATCTTATTAAACACACTTAATGTATATCCAATCTCAAACATTACAATGTGGCGTGTTACATGTTACATTTTGTCACACATCACAAGTATTGTGATAATGGCATAAATGTAGCCTGGTCAGAATGGCTGAACCAAGCCTTAACCATTGATTGTAAAATTATACTCCCACCGATGTAATCTTAAGTTGACGCTCGAATCGATGGTGGTGAGGATTAGGAGCAAACCCACTCCCCCGTACCTTCTGTTGACTGGTGCGAGCAGTTTGGATTTTCTAGGACGAACGGTGAGCAGAGGGTGGGATAAACAGTTACCAGTAACACATCTCTCCTTGTTAACTACTTGCCATATAAGCAAATTTGCCTTGGGGTGCGTTAAGTTACTAGCTAAGTTACTCTCACTATGACTAGCCTAAAATAGCTGGCAAAGCTTTCAGAACTCGTGATTCCTACAACACTTTCGGCGACAGGTCTCACGTCTCGTATTAACCTGTGTACAGTTTTCGAGCGGCTGTATGTTTGTTACTCGATCTGTCACATGCATGGCACCATATCTCCATGGTTTGCAATTTGATCCAATGAAAAAAACAGCGTGCTATAGCAAAATAGCGCCGTCTTGAAAATAGGCTATCCTTAAATTAGCACTGTCTAAATGTTCAGGGTTGATTTTGTCACTAAGTTATTTTCAAGAAAATCCTAAAAACATGAGCAGCAGTGGAGGTCTCTCTGCCCCCGTTCTCTTGTGCGATTGGGAAACGCTGGGGAGGTCAGTGGCGGAGGGGATGTTATGTTATGCTCCAAATTCAAGTATAAAGAGAAAGACTAACTTCTGACGAGCGAGCGGAGTGAGGCCCATCGCGATTTGGACAAGAGGAGGTCCCTTACAGGTTATGTCTTCACAGTTGATGGTTGTGCCGTGAGTTGGAGGGCAACATTGCAGCCAGTAGTTGCCCAGTCTACCACTGAAGCAGAATACATGGCTATTGCAGAAGCATGTAAAGAATCAGTTTGGCTGAAAGGTTTGTATGTTGAGCTTTGTGGAGATAATTCTTGCATCAACTTGTTTTGTGACAGTCAGAGTGCCATATACCTCACTAAGGATCAGATGTTCCATGAGAGAACAAAACACATTGATGTAAAATATCATGATGTCCGAGACATTTTTGAGCAAGGTAAACTGAAAGTATGCAAGATTAGTACTCATGATAATCCTGCTGATATGTTGACAAAGCCAGTTCCTGTTGCTAAGTTTGAGCTTTGCTCAGACTTAGTTGGTATAACTCATTAGCCCTAGTGGCTGTTTGGCGCCGAAAGTGTTTTCTTTGTTGTTCAGGGAGGAGGTTCTCATTCATGCTATAAGATGGAATTTGTCTCAAGGTGGAGTTTGTTACGTTATGCTCCAAATTCAAGTATAAAGAGAAAGGCTAACTTTAGATGAGCGAGCGGAGCGAGGCCCGTCGCCGATAGGTTTGGGCCGAAGCGGAGCAATACGGATCAGTATTGACCAAGGTCACCTGTGTTATATATACCTCTTATAAGCCGCCGCACGGGATAGTTGATCACTTGTAAATCTCCGGTGTTTGTAACCTCCCCCGATATAGTGAAGTTTGGCTGGCTGGCGCCAGTGGTTTTTTCCCTTTCGTGTTGAAGGGGTTTTCCACGTTAAAATCTCGTGTCCCTTGCTTGTTTTTGTTCTTCATCGTGTTCGATTGCATGTTGTATCTCTAACAGGGACAGAGCCAACATCGACGGAAATGAAGCGTACTGCGATTTCGTCTGCGGTAGTGGCCGCCTCCCAAATCCACCCTGCTGCTCCATTGGAGAAGGCGCCAGTGACATGGTTCCTCCATAAGGTCTCTGCTCTGCTCTCTCTCTCTCTCTAGTGTTGCCTTCTTGGTCTGGTTGCTCCCCTGGTTTCTTCATTCTTTAATCCTGAAGCTCAGTTCATCCAATTACTGTTCTTGTTTTCTTGGAGATTGATGCTTACAAATTGGGCCGTAGAAGTTCCTCCTCTGCCTCTTTATTTAGGTGCCTATATGCTTTCTGAGCTCCGAGTTTGATAGCAATTTTATTTGGTTTACTCTTATTTGTGGAATAACAAATATGGGTACATTATATGGACAGCAGCAGTGCTACAAAGGAGGTACTGACAAGGGAGATCAAGAAGAGGCTACACCATGTCCATGACAATGTGATGGCACTATGTTATTGGAGGAGGAGAAAAGGAGCACAAGACTAGGAACAACACGAGATTGTCTTCTTTGATATAGCCAAAGGTGATAGCTCTGCTTATTATCTGTCGTTCGATTGGTTGGGGTTACAGAGGAGGGATCTAGCCACTACAAGAAATATGTCAACTTGCGACCATCACTATTGGTCACTGAATGGACATTGTTTTTCATTTTTGACCTTTTTATGACCAAAAATAATTGGTCAAAAGCTGACCGTCTTTAATGAAACTTAACGACCTTCTCTGTAATATGGTCGTAGAAGGCAACGACCAAAACAAAAGGTCGTTGGTCCTACGATCTTTTGTTTTGGTCGCTGGTTGTCTGCCCAGGCCACGTCGGATCCAACGTGGCAAGCTGACGTGGCAAAATTGCGACCAATTGAATTGATCATTGATAAGAATCAGCCCGGTCCAATTTGTTTTTTTACATGGGCCGAGCCCAACAATTCATCCAATTTAGAATATTTTTCTGTCAATTTTGATCAGCTACATGGGCCAAGACCAACATTTCTGCCTCATTATTTGTTTGCCTTGGTAGTTTCACAATCTATTTCTTTTTGGGCCTTGGCCTTTCAATTTTCTGGGTCTTCACCTTTTTTCAGTTTAATTTTTTCCACAATCTTGTTCTATTTTTTTGAATTGTTTGGTTTGTGGCCTTTTTAGGGCCCAAATAGCATTTGTTTCATTGCTGGCGTATCAACAATAAATAACCAATATTTTGGTGAACAGAAATCTAATCACACAAATGTTCACAAATGACGACCAAAATGTGAATGTTATATATATTACAAGCATGCCACAGTTCACATCATCTAGGAATTTAGAACAGCTTCAAAAGTACTGCTATGTAGTATATAACAACCGGTCCATATTTTTAATCACCCACGAACAAATAATTAGCTACAAAGATGAAGCCTTCCCATCTTCCAAATTCTTCAGCCTAGAGCTCGTGTAAAAGAGAGGAAATGATCTTTATTATGGCTGTCGAGTCAGAATGAAAGCAATATGTTCCAACATACAACATCTAGGAAAAGAATAATGAACAGAATAATAAACAAATACACAAGCAGCTAGGAGTCAATCTTGAAGCATGAGGGCATGGGTAATAGTAACAACCATGAGTAAATATTAGCAAATATTATATTGGTGTAAAAAACTAAATAGCAGCAGGCTCTAAGAAGACTTCAAAAACTTGCTTGCTCACAATACAATCATGTTTTTGACGACAAATACTACTAAAATTTAGGCACAGATCATATTCTAAGCAGTATCAGCACCATGACAGTAACAATTAACAGTAGCAGGACAACAATGGGGCACAAATTAGTTAGCTACTAATGTTCACCAAATTTAAAGATTGTCTGTCCTAGCTAACAAAAATACAACACCATACTTAGGAACTCGGAGCCAGAAAAAGTACATGTCGCTAAAGAGCTACCACAAATGATACTGACCAAGGATAAAAACAGGTAGGTATCATATAATTCTCATCACAATCATAACATTGAATTCATTAAAGGCTACAGATTCATTTCTTGACATAGCATTGGAAAATCACAAGAATAGTATATTAACCAAAGTGCCGAGATAACACATGGAGGTCACCATCATATAACAAAGGAAGAGTGGGACAGACCGAGAACTTACGCTCTGGACAGATCAAAGACTTCGTGCTTCCTCTTCCTCAGTGGACGGATCAAAGACTTCACTTCCTCTTCCTCATGCACCGTCAGCAACACCATCTCAAACACCTTGGAGCCTACAGCCTACAAAATTGCACAGCCATCTACACATTAAGAACTGAATTTAGATCAACGGATCCCTTGGCATAAGGCAATAAGAAACTGTGCTCATGTATGAACGAAAATAAAAATAACCAAAACTTTGAGGCCATAGCATGTGCCAAAAAAAACTTGACAAATGCATACTTATCCCATAGGCAGCAATATTGCATCAAGCTTCAGGCCCATATATGTTTGAGAAGACAAGGAGTAGATACCTGCCTTTGTGTCGATGCAGTGGATGGGCTATAGTTGAAGAAGATCTGGTCCACATCATACTGTTGCAGGTACTCATCCATGTAGAAGTATCATGCAACCAAAAGGGTTAAGACCATACACAAGGATCAGTGTTAGTAGAATTGAGATATATTTGTATAGGGTAATGAAAGGTGCCAATCCAGTGCAAGATAATAGAGCAAATGTGTCAAAAGTTATTTATATTTGCTAATGTGTTTGTCTCACTACCAAAATTCAAGATAAACCATGACAGGGAAATGAGTGAATTACAGCAGAGGAGGCATCTAATTTGACTACCACAATCATTGAGTGAAAGCAAACACCAGAGAATTCAGAATTTTTTTGAACTGAATGCAAGCAAGTTTGTACATGACATAGCAAGTCTGCAGTCCGTAATTAGATTAGATGTTCTAGATCATGAGCCACATACATAGACACTTACTGGAATCTACTTACACTTAAACTAGAAAGAGAACAAAAAAAAACTGAACCTAACTATGCAGCAGAGTGATATAGCATGGGGGGACGACCTATGGACCAAATTGTCCTTCACCAGATCGTTCAAGGGAGCACAACAGCAGTAGCAGACCTTGCATGTTCCTTCACACAACCAGATCGGAGCAACCTGCAAAGAAACGCATGAATTAGATGGGGAGATGGAAAAGAAGAAGATAAGAGAAGTGGAGGAGCAAGTGACGGACCTGAGATGGTGCTGCTCCTCCTAGGTAGCCATGGACAATCTGATCCCCACATAATCTTCTCGCCCTTCCTTCACAAAACCAGACCAGCCCTCTTCATGAACCTGCAAAAAAAAATCATATGCAAGATACGTTAAGTGTACCTGAAATGTCTACAGAGTGTGGAGCGAATAAAAGATAGTCTTGTCGGATTCATCAAATGCAATGGTTTGAATGGACCTTGAGAATCCCACCTATTTATTCCAGAAGCAGTATCGCCATCAGTAACCAATCATATGCAAAGGAAAAACTTATTGCGCCCTTCGCTTTGAGCATCTTAACATACAGACTATGCTAAGTGCTGCACTGGCAGGGTGACAAACAAATGCTTCTTCATAGATAGTAACCATATGGAATAATTCAGAATCTTATGAAGCCAGGGCTAACAACCTAAGAGAATTCAGAATCATAGTGCCTCATTTGGAATAATTATTGTATACACATGAAAATTGTAGACCTTCAAAGATAGTATCCATATGTGAAATGTATAGGACAATACTGTATACTTGCTATGTGGATATATATAATTAACCATCAGTGTATTTTGACTAATGTCACCAAAGGAACCATGTACAAAACTGAAGAAGGTTTTTACCAAAACAGAAGGAAGGAAGGACTTGAGTAGCCATGTGATGTGCATGCATTTGGTACAAGGAAAGCTCTGCTGTTGATGCCACACTCTTCCCCAGTTATTGGGTATGAAAGAGTTGTGAAGGCTACTGCTTGTAAGGTCCAGAAGGGCAAATTCAATAAAAGAGTGGTGGGTTGACACCAACAATGTCCTTGTTTAAGTTATTTGATGTTCATATTAACCTATCAGTCTATTGTCAGTCTTCTCTACACAGATTACATAGCTGAGTGAGAAATCAATTTATGTGGACGCACCTTATATAACCTGACGATAGCAAATGCTACCTCTCAGACTGGCATTCAGTAGGCAGAGTTTGCTAATCGACCCACCCTTATAACTGTAATCTCACCAAGCAGTCTGGAACTGCAGGAATCTTGGCATGCACACATTTTAGCAAGCGTCTTCCCTGCGATGGAAATAGTACCGATGAGAGATGTCAAACACAAGCCTCAAGAAAATTTAGAACAACGAGGGACGAGTACGGGACGACAGCAGGAAGAAACCACACCTAAGATGTAAGGCTGCAAACACCGGCGCCGCGGACGCCCATCCATCCAGCCAGCCAGCCTCCGGCAATGGCGGCACGCGAGGTCACCAACCGCGGATGCATGCCTGAGATGAATGTAATTTGTCTAGGTCCCGCCGTACATGAGAGGAGATGGAAGACTTGGCAATGATGACGTAAGTACCTTGGGCATCTAGGTCCCGCCGGAGATGCGCCGTCGTCGACGGCCACCGCAGCAGCAAGCTCCAGTGTGGTCTGGTTGTTGGGAAATGTTGCATGAAAAAAAAATCTATGCACACGCAAGATCTATCCATGGAGATGCATAGCAACGAGAGGGGAGAGTGTGTCTTCGTACCCTCGTAGAGCATAAGCGGAAGCGTTTAGTAACGCGGTTGATGTAGTTGAACTTCTTCGCACTCCAACCGATCAAGTACCGAACGTACGGCACCTCCGCGTTCAGCACACCTTCAGCTCGGTGACGTCCTTCGCCTTCTTGATCCAGCAAGATGGTGAGGTAGTGGATGAGTTCCGGCAGCACGTCGGTGTGGTGACGGTGATGGTGAAGTGATCTCCGCAGGGCTTCGCCTAAGCACTACGAAAATATGACCAGGGTTGTAAACGGTGGAGGAGGGCGCCGCACACGGCTAAGACAATGTTGTGTCTTGTGCTAGGCGCCCCCTCCCACATATATATAAGTGGGGGGGGGGGGGGGGGGGGGGGTGGAGGGAGCAACCAGGAGGTGCCCCCAAGTAGGCTGAATCCTACTTGGGGTCCTCCCCCAAGTGGCGCCCCCCTTTCCTTGTATAATTGCGGGAGGAAGGAAGGAGGAGGTGCCCCCCCCTTTCCTTTCTCTCCTGAGGAGGGAAAGGCAGGAGGGGCCACCCCTCCCCTGTCCTTCCCTAGGGCCGGCCAACCAAGCGAAGGGGCGCACCAGCCCCCTTGTGGGCTGGTATGTCCCCTCCTTTGGCCCATAAGGCTCATCCACTTGCCGGGGGTGCCCAGAACCCCTTTCGGTGACCCGATGAGAACCTGGTGCACTCCGTAACACTTCCGGTGTCCGAATACAACCGTCCTATATATCAATCTTTACCTCTCAACCATTTCGAGACTCCTCGTCATGTCTGTGATCTCATCTGGGACTCCGAATAACATTCGATCACCAAATAATATAACTCATATAACACTATATCGTCAATGAACGTTAAGCGTGCGGACCCTACGGGTTCGAGAACTATGTAGACATGACCGAGACACCTCTTCATTCAATAACCAATAGCAGAACCTGGATGTCCATATTGGTTCCTACATATTCTACGATGATCTTTATCGGTCGAACCATTATGACAACATACGTAATTCCCTTTGTCTATTGGTATGTTACTTGCCCGAGATTCGATCATCGATATCTCTATACCTAGTTCAATCTCGTTACCGGTGAGTCTCTTTACTCGTTCCGTAATACATCATCTTGCAACTAACTCATTAGTCACTTTGCTTACAAGGCTTCTTATGATGTGTATTACCGAGAGGGCCCAGAGATACCTCTCCGATACTCGGAGTGATAAATCCTAATCTCGATCTGTGCCAACTCAACAAACACCTTCGGAGATACCTGTAGAGCATCTTTATGATCACCCAGTTACGTTGTGATGTTTGATAGCACACAAGATATTCCTCCGGTATTCGGGAGTTGCATAATCGCATAGTCGAAGGAATATGTATTTGACATGAAGAAAGCAATAGCAATAAACTGAACGATCATTATGCTATGCTAACGGATGGGTCTTGTCCATCACATCATTCTCCTAATGATGTGATCCCATTATCAAATAACAACACATGTCTATGGTTAGGAAATCTTAACCATCATTGATCAACGAGCTAGTCTATTAGAGGCTTACTAGGAACACAGTATTTGTTTATGTATCCACACATGTATTTAAGTTTCCGGTCAATACAATTCTAGCATGAATAATAAACCTTTATCATGATTAAGGAAATATAATAATAAACATTTTATTATTGCCTCTAGGGCATATTTCCATCAGTCTCCCACTTGCACTAGAGTCAATAATCTAGTTCACATCGCCATGTGATTAAAACCCATAGTTCACATCGCCATGCGACCAACACCCAAAGAGTTTACTAGAGTCAAATAATCTAGTTCACATCGCCATGTGATTAATACTCAAAGAGTATTAAGGTGTGATCATGTTTTGCTTGTGAGAGAGGTTTAGTCAATGGGTCTGCCATATTCAGATCTGTATGTATTTTTGCAAATTTCTATGTCTACAATGCTTTGCATGGAGCTACTCTAGATAATTGCTCCCACTTTCAATACGTATCCAGATTGAGACTCAGAGTCATCCGGATCGGTGTCAAATCTTGCATCGACGTAACTCTTTATGACAAACTCTTTATCACCTCCATAACCGAGAAACATTTGCTTAGTCCTCTTTAGGTACCTAAGGATAATTTTGACCGCTGTCTAGTGGTCTACTCCTGGATCATTATTGTACCCCCTTGCCAAACTCATGGCAAGGCACACAACAGGTTTGGTATACAGCATGGCATACTTTATAGAACCTATGACTGAGGCATAGGGAATGACTTTCATTCTATCTATATATTCTTCCGTGGTCATGTTTTGAGTCTTACTCAACTCCACACCTTGTTACACAAGCAAGAACCCTTTCTTTGACTGATCCATTTTGAACTTCTTCAAAACTTTGTCAAGGTATGTGTTTTTGTGAAAGTCCTATTAAGCGTCTCGATCTATCCCTATAGATCTTGATGCCCAATATATAAGCAGCTTCACCGAGGTCTTTCATTGAAAAATTCTTATTCAAGTATCCTTTTATGCTATCCAGAAATTCTATATCATTTCCAATCAATAATATGTCATCCACATATAATATCAGAAATGCTACAGAGCTCCCACTCACTTTCTTGTAACTACAAGCTTCACCGTAAGTCTGTATAAAACCATATGCTTTGATCACCTCATCAAAGCGTATATTCCAACTCCGAGATGCTTGCACCAGTCCACAGATGGATTGCTGGAGCTTGCACACTTTGTTAGCACCTTTAGGATAGACAAAACCTTCTGGTTGCATCATATACAACTTCTTCTTTAAGAAATCCATTAAGGAATGCAGTTTTGACATCCATTTGCCAAATTTCATAATTATAAAATGCTGCAATTGCTAACATGATTCGGATAGACTTAAGCATTGCTATGGGTGAGAAAGTCTCATCGTAGTAAACCCCTTGAACTTGTCAAAAACCTTTCGCGACAAGTCGATCTTTGTAGACAGTAATATTACCATCAACGTCAGTCTTCTTCTTGAAGATCCATTTATTTTCTATGGCTTGCCGTGTAGGAGATATGCCCTAGAGGCAACAATAAATGTTATTGATTATCTCCCTGTTCATAATTAGGTTTATGTTCCATGCTATAACTGCTATGGTTCTCGAGTCTACAAATAAAACGAGGCTTGGAGGAAGACTCATATGCACGTGTGAAATAATAAACGTTAAAATGTATTCCTAGTCTAGCCTCTAAGACTAGCTCAAGTGTTGCATGATGGTCCTATTTTCCTGATCATGGGCATGTCTATGCCAGCAATTTTGAGGGCACAATGTTAGAAGAACATTTGTGTTGAATCGACCCGATTGATGTTATGCTATGAGATACATTCGTCACAAGTTAATGGTTAATAACACAGAGATGGTTAATGTTTGCATGATTCCTCAGACCATGAGAGTATCGAGTTTCTTCATGCTTGATTCATGAACTTTGGGGTTTGTTAAATGTCATCCGTAACTGGATGGCTATTACGGCGGCTTACGGGTTCATGGGAAAGTATGTTAAGTAACTTGATAGCTCAAGATTGGGATTTGCTCCTCCGACGATGGAGAGATATCTCAGGGCCCTCTCGGTGTTACGGTATCCATCATCGTCTGGCCAGACACTTTGTGATTTGATCACGGGGATGCCGGAACAGGGTAACAAGAAAAGAGAACAATACTGGTAACGAGGTAACTAGCATAGTGGACAATTTGTTGATCCACGGGAATGCCAACATGTCTCACCTCGGGTATTTGTAACATATCATGAAGGAACAATAATAGCACACGGCAACTGGAGGTTCACTCGAATATTCATTCGTGTGGGTATAGGGGTCAATATGGGTGTCCACGGCTCCGATGTTGATCATTGATCGGAAAGGGTTCCGTGTACTTCACCGAACCTATAGGGTCACACGCTTAAGGGTCATCTATCTGCTGAATACTAGAGAGGGAGTCTGAGAGAAAATCACCGAAAAAGTTTCAGACACCGGAAAAGTTTCGGACAGCGGAAAAGTTCCGCAGAGAGAACACCGGATGAGTTTCGGTGAAACTGAAAAGTTGTTTCAGAGGATACCATAAAGTCAAATTGGTTTCGGCACATGCCTGATAATTCTTGGAGGGTGCCAGAATCATTCTGGAAACTTCTGGAAATTTTTCGAGATGAAAACCAGAAATGTTTCGGAGCTGCCGGAACCGCTTCAGATGCTTTTCGCAGATGAAAATCACTAATCTGGAATTGTTCCAGAACGCGTTGAAAATTATTTTAGTGGGTATTGGAATTGTTCTAGGCCCACATAAATATTTTCAGTTCGAAGGGACGCTGAAAAATGTTGTCGTGAATAGTGAAAGTGTGTTTTGGGATATTTTTTGGAAAGCCAACTTTTAGGGCTTTTGCAAAAAAGGCTTCTAGAAGGGCATGGGGGCCATGGGAGCCCCTCATGGGGGGCCCCAAGGGTGTGGCCGGACAAGGGATGTGGAGCTCCTTGGAGCTCCACATGGCATCCCATTTTGTCCATATTACCCTCATGTGATGACTTTTGCATGGGTGTTTTTGGTAATTTGGGAGGCTCACTACCCCTTTGGTTTTCCTATAAATAGGAGGTGAGGGGGCTGCCCAAACCTCATCCATTCTCACATACACATGCCATGCAATGATCTGGCTTCTCTCTCCCTCCCCGTGAAATAGTTTCGCAGAGCCGAAAGGCTGTCTGGGTTCCGGTGGGAACTAGTTCTGGACGGCAAAGCCCTGCCGGATAGATGACACCGTATGTGTGCAACTCTGTAGAGAGGTCGTAGTTTCGATCTTAGTGCTCGAAGGGCTGTCCGTGACACCATCCCGGGGACTGTTTGACCGCCTCCCGGAGGGCTGTCCGTGGGGCAGATGAGGGAGTACATCCTCGCGGTTGGGAGGTTGTAAATCCTAGCTGCGAGGATCTGCACCGCCGATCGTCATCGACTCTACTTCCTCTGCGCTATGAGTCTGTAACGAAATGATCAAACCTTGTATGCAGTCTCCATAGTGGTCCTGGGCTGGTGCGTAGGTCGGAAAATTTTTGTTTTCTGCTGCGTTACCCTTCAGTGGCATCATGAGCCGTGCTATGCGTAAATGCAGGTTGCGATCTAGAATACATGGAGATGTATGGGTGTTGCACAATATAATTAGGTAGTAGACGAGTTCTATTACTGAAAATTATTTGTGCGGGTAGCAGATGAAATCTGTTACCCGAGGTTCTTCTTGCTTCCTTGGAATTTGCATATTTCTGATCTTGATAACAGCATGGTGGAGTTTCAATGTTCTGGCAATCCGCGATCCTGATTGATCAACGAAGTGCTAACAGTTCATTGAATTCCACCGTAGTTAAAAAGAAAGATGAAATTTCACAGACGAAAGGGCAATGCAGATATGATCTGCACGGGGGTCATGCGTATGACGAAGTTTAGTATGGGGCTCGAGATTTTGTTATCTCGGTTTTCATACACCCTGGAAAGTTAATCTAGCGACTTGAATTATCATACTTGATGATGGACGTTGGTAGCTTCGGTTTGTTTCAAAACCTTAGAAGCCACGAAAAACAAGTTTTTGCATGAACCGATTAGAGGCGTCTAACTTGGTTTTGCAGGAGGGTTTGCATGTGCATGTGATGTGGTATAGCAGTGCTCATAATAATTTGATTATGTATGAGATGTCTATATGATGTAAATTGATTAACATGACCTGCGTGTCATGATTCGGCATGATGGCTGGAGCCATATGATTGCACTTTAAATGACATGTGTGTCAACCTTGTTGTAATGCATTATTTTATTAGCTATAGAAATAGCAATATTATCTGGTGCATCGACAAGGTGGTGGCAATCTTCGCGAAGGTGAACACTGACGCGAATGCCGAAGACGAAGAAATACAAGACTTCTCCGTCAGAAAGGGCTATACCATATCATGCTATTATGAGTTGCCTGAGATGTTTATCCCTTATGTTGCACCCTTCTTGATTGCGCGGTAGTCGCTTTTATTAGGGTGATCTCTCACAAAAATATCAAGTAGTTAGTGTTCTCCCAAGTGTAGCACCGTCACGGCACCTAACTTTTCGGGGTGCGCTGTGTCACACGGGTACGAACGATTAGGGAAGTGTGAGGCGGGTGAGTTGAGACCTCGCAGCGAGATCACTTGGTTGTCTTGACGTTCAGGCATGACCGTCATGAGCTCGGAACACATGCATCGAAAGATGAACAAGAGTCACATAGAGATGTGATTGGCACGTTGGCCTACCGGTTGAGATTTTTGTCATCACTGGTGTTACACAAATGGCAAACAATTGAAATGCGGATCTTGAATCACTCAAAATCAATTATGAGAGATATTGATTTGAGTGGGAGCGCATTATAGAATTAATTCTTTTTAATTCTCAGTGCAATTAATTTTGAACAGTGTCTAAGTGTGATTTGCATAATAGTTGTAGAATTATTGCTCGCGTTTTCACCTTCCCTATTAAAATTGAATAGCTGTTAAATATCTGATTAAAACTTTACGGTTGTTAACGTAATGTGAGGATTGTCCTCAAGAGTGCCGAGAAGGACTTTGTCCTATCGCATACTTTCGGTATTCTCTCACTTATGCTATGGATCATGTGACTCTCGTCCTTTGATCCAAAAGCTAGAATTCCGTTTTCAGTCGAGTGCAATACATTTGCTTCCATGAGACCCGAACTTCGAAAGTTTGGATAGTTATGTGATATTCATGGAATCTGAAAATCATTTTCAGAGACAGACAAAGGCTAAAAGATATGAGATATCCAAAGCAATGTTTGTTTGCAAACTATTAGTAAAGGAGTTTACTATGCATTAGACTGAGAAGAGAAGGATCCAGAAGAACGCCTGTCATATGATGAAAGGTGAATAAAACAACAAATTAAAGAGAAAGAAAGTGTCCAAAGGGTGTTAGTGTGACTTACACGCCTAGGAAGTCTAGGGCTAATGCCACTCTTAAGTTGGGTGCTTCTTCTGAGAGTAGGAGAAATACTAAAAGTTAAACTGTTAGAAGTATAAAGGCAGAAAGAAAGAAGACTGGAATATCCAGCTCATGTATGAATGTCATACAAGTTTTTGATGTATAGAAGGCTGGTCAAAGATATAGTTTTTGGGAATTATGATTAAATTGTTAATCACTGATTCTTGGGTATTGTGAGTTAATCACAAAGATACCCGCTCGATTGCTTTCTGTTGCAACTCGATATAAGAACTACTATGGCCTGAAAGACTAGCCAGGAATGAGGTTTTGGTATACACAGGGAACATAGTAAATGTTACTATACCTTCCATCGGTGTATTACCGTCTATATTTATTTTCATAATTGATTTAGAGTTTCACAAACTCTAGCCCATTGCATAAGGTATCTTGCAAGAAGGTTGTTCATAAGAGAACTTTTTATGTTTGATGTTATGAATAACATAAGGGCCATACTTTCATTGAGAATGAGATGTATGTTATGAGTAATGATAATAATATATTACCTCTGGATTTGCTTTCATAATTCATTTTAGAGTTTTACACACTCTAGCCCATTGCACAATGTTTGTTGCAAAAGTGTTGTTCATAAAAGAACAATTGTTGTTCAGTATTATGAATAACATAAAGGGCCATGCTTCCATCCGAGATTGGACGTATGTTATGAATATTGATAGTAATATGATACATCCATAACACTGACGCTAAATGTCGTAAGACTAAGAGAATACCACATAAGTGTGGCACTGCATTTGGTCACATTGGAGAAACCCGCATGGATAAATTCCATTATGATGGATTTTGAAGTCGTTTGATTTTGAATCATCTGACACTTGCAACTTTCCTCCAAAAAGTGAAGTGACTGAAATACCGTTCACAGGCCATAAGGAACGAGCAACAAACTTATTGATGATCATACATTTTGATGTGTGTAGTTCAATAAATGTTGTTGCAAGTAGTGGATTTATCTATCTTCATAAATGACTCTAGTAGATATATGGATATTTACTTGATGAGACGTAAGTCTGGATCTTTTGAATTCATTCGAAAGGTTTTCAAAAATGAAATAGAAGTTATTGTAACAAGAAAATTATGTCTCTACAATTCGATTGAAGAAAGGAATATTTGAGTTACAAGTTTAGCGGATGTCTGATGAGTTCTGAAAGGGGTTTCATAACTTGCACCTCCCGGAACACCACTGCAAGTGGAAAGTCCGTGAAGATGTAATCGAACCATTTATAACATGGTAAAGATCAAAGATGACATAAATAAATTTGCCATTATCCCTTTTAAAAGATGATGCTTTAGAGACTGCGGCTTTTACACTGAAAAGAGCTCCCTCAGGTCTGTTGAAATGATGCCATGGTATGGTACGCCCAACCATGCATGTTATATATTTTCTTAACATTTGGAATATGGGGCTTGTGTAAAAGTTTACAAACCTATTCCAAATCAGATAAGGGCTACTTTGTAGGTTATCCCAAGTCATTTGGTATTCCTCCCTCACTATACCGAGGCAAATAGGTTTGCCACAAAGAACGGTATGCTTTTTTGAAGAAAATGGTTATTTCAAAAAGGTGAGTGGGAGAACAATGCAACTCGACAAGATAAACAGTATCTTCGTCATCAGGTTAAAGGAAAGAGACCTTGGAAGTAATTCCGGAGTTTCCTACAGCGACTGATACGGAAGTCTCTACAATAAAATGTATGGACTTGTTCGAACTTGTAGCTGAACCACATAGGCAAGGCTCGTGCAAACCTCTCAGGTGCGCAAACGAGATATTGTTGTTAGACAATAGTATACCTACGATACACAAGGAAGCGTTGATGGGCCCTGACTCCGGAATTGGCTAAATACCAATACAATCCGAGATAGTTTCATATAAATGTTTCAAGATTAAAATCTTGATACACCTTTCGGAAGACTTAGAGTCTAACGAGTTTTTATGGAACTAAAAATTGATACGGATATAAATGTTTTTTCCATAAAGCTTGACTTGTTGAAATACAAGTTCAAGGAGTTGACTACGATGAGGTTGTTTCACCGTAGTGATGCTTACAGTCGGTTCGGGTTGAACTAGCAATTAATACATATTTCATATCATGAGATATGAAACAAAGGATGACAAAAGGATTTCCATTTGATGGAAATAAAACCAAGGACTTGCATGTGTTACAGTCCAAGGTATTTTGTCAGTCTAGAGGATGCTAGTAAGTATGCAAACTTCAGAATTCCAGTGATGGACAGAAGAGAGCAAAATGGAGTTGGAATCTTCGTGTTTTGATGAAATGGTCAAAAGGGTTTTGACTTCATCAATGGGTAACGAACATGCTTGAGATTTAAGAAAGTAAGTTGGAGCATAATAATATTTCTAAAAACGATATGTGCTTGACACATTGTTAATTGGAAATAAATTTCTTGACACGAATTAGGACTTCATTTGAAAATGGATTTCTGATGAAGTGCTTGGGCTATATAGCCTTGATATTAGGCATGATGATCTATGGAGATAGATTTACCTAATGGGGCTAAGCAAAAGATACATATTGAGAAGATGTTAAAATCTTTTACATTAAAAATGCCAAGGAGTGATTCTTGCCGAAGTCACATGGAAAGAATTTTGCAAGACTCGGTGTCCCAAAACACTGATGAGCAAAATACATGATGGAGATTCCACACACTTGTGTTTGGATTAATCATGTATTCCATGGTATGTATAACAACCAGATATGTCCAATACTCCCAAAGTTGTTGCGAGTATAGATACCAAAGTGATCAAAAGTATTGATCAAGGGACAACAGTGAAAAATGGTCATTGAGTACTAAAGTAGCACTGATGACAAGTTTTCTCGCAAGCGGAGACCATGAAGAGTTCGTTGTAAAAGGTTACATCGAAGCATTCTTCATCAATGCTCCATGCGATTTTTGATATAAGTTAAGGGTTTTGTGTAATACACAATATGGTGGCACAGTAGTTGGAAATTGTTCCAAACAGGTTACTGTGGCGAATTCAATGACAAATGGCTAAGTATGTTGGCGCTTTAGAAGCGACAAAGAAGTTGTTGAATCATATAGTTCATTCATGAACTTAGTGTGGTTCCAAGATGGCTTTGGTCAATGGGACACTATTGCAGATAGTTGCTCCATAGCTCAGTCTGAGGAATCAGGTTTCGACCGATGCATATGCAAAGCCAAGTCCACACAAAATATGATTTTTGTGAAAGCGTGAAAACACGAGGATATGCAAAGATACACACGGATCTGAAGTTGTCAGATCCGTTGGACATCAGGCTATACCACAAGCGAAACATATTTACACCGGTGTGCCACAAGTGTAAAGTGCATTAGCATTAACTAGATTATTGACTCTAGTGCAAGTGGGAGTCTGTAGGAGATATGCCCTAGAGGCAATAATAAATGTTATTGATTATCTCCCTGTTCATAATTAGGTTTATGTTCCATGCTATAACTGCTATGGTTCTCGAGTCTACAAATAAAACGAGGCTTGGAGGAAGACTCATATGCACGTGTGGAATAATAAACGGTAAAATGTATTCCTAGTCTAGCCTCTAAGACTAGCTCAAGTGTTGCATGATGGTCCTGTTTTCCTGATCATGGGCATGTCTATGCCAGCAATTTTGAGGGCACAATGTTAGAAGAACATTTGTGTTGAATCGACTCGATTGATGTTATGCTATGAGATACATTCGTCACAAGTTAATGGTTAATAACACAGAGATGGTTAATGTTTTCATGATTCCTCAGACCATGAGAGTATCGAGTTTCTTCATGCTTGATTCATGAACTTTGGGGTTTGTTAAACGTCATCCGTAACTGGATGGCTATCACGGCGGCTTACGGGTTCATGGGAAAGTATGTTAAGTAACTTGATAGCTAAAGATTGGGATTTGCTCCTCCAATGATGGAGAGATATCTCTAGGCCCTCTCGGTGTTACGGTATCCATCATCGTCTGGCCAGACACTTTCTGATTTGATCACGGGGATGCCGGAACAGGGTAACGAGAAAAGAGAACAATACCGGTAACGAGGTAACTAGCATAGTGGACAAGTTTTTGATCCACGGGAATGCCAACATGTCTCACCTCGGGTATTTGTAACATATCATGAAGCAACAGGAATAGCACACGACAACTGGAGGTTCACTCGAATATTCATTCGTGTGGGTATAGGGGTCAATATGGGTGTCCACGGCTCCGATGTTGATCATTGATCGGAAAGGGTTCCGTGTCATGTCTATACTTCACCAAACCTAAAGGGTCACATGCTTAAGGTTCATCTATCTGCTGAATACTAGACAGGGAGTCTGAGAGAAAATCACCGAAAAAGTTTCGGACAGCGAAAAAGTTCCGCAGAGAGAACACCGGATGAGTTTCGGTGAAACTAAAAAGTTGTTTCAAAGGATACCATAAAGTCAAATTGGTTTCGGCACATGCCTGATAATTCTTGGAGGGTGCCAGAATCATTCTGGAAACTTCTGGGAATTTTTCGAGATGAAAACCGAAAATGTTTCGGAGCTGCCGGAACCGCTTCAGATGCTTTTCGCAGATGAAAATCACTAATCTGGAATTGTTCCAAAATGCGTTGAAAATTATTTTAGTGGGTACTGGAATTGTTCTAGGCCCACATAAATATTTTTAGTTCGAACGGACACTGAAAAATGTTGTCATGAATAGTGAAAGTGCGTTTTGGGATATTTTTTGGAAAGCCACCTTTTAGGGCTTTTGCAAAAAGGCTTCTAGAAGGGCATGGGGGCCATGGGAGCCCCTCATGGGGGGCCCCCAACGGTGTGGCCGGCCAAGGGATGTGGAGCTCCTTGGAGCTCCACATGGCATCCCATTTTGTCCATATTACCCTCATGTGAAGACTTTTGCATGGGTGTTTTTGGTAATTTGGGAGGCACACTACCCCTTGGGTTTTCCTATAAATAGGAGGTGAGGGGGCTGCCCAAACCTCATCCATTCTCACATACACATGCCATGCAATGATCTGGCTTCTCTCTCCCTCCCCGTGAAATAGTTTCGCAGAGCCGAAAGGCTGTCTGGGTTCCGGTGGGAACTAGTTCTGGACGGCAAAGCCCTGCCGGATAGATGACACCGTATGTGTGCAACTCTATAGAGAGGTCGTAGTTTCGATCTTAGTGCCCGAAGGGCTATCCGTGACACCATCCCGGGGACTGTTTGACCGCCTCCCGGAGGGCTATCCGTGGGGCAGATGAGGGAGTACATCCTCGCGGTTGGGAGGTTGTAAATCCTAGCTGCGTGGATCTGCACCGCCGATCGTCATCGACACTACTTCCGCTGCGCTACGAGTCGGTAACGAAATGATCAAACCTTGTATGCAGTCTCCATAGTGGTCCTGGGCTGGTGCGTAGGTCGGAAATTTTTTGTTTTCTGCTGCGTTACCCTTCATGCCGATCATCGGGCAAATCCACCAAAGTCCATACTTTGTTCTCATACATGGATCCTATCTCAGATTTCATGGCCTCAAGCCATCTGTTGGAATCTAGGCTCATCATAGCTTCTTCATAGTTCGTAGGTTCGCCTTGGTCTAATAACATGACTTTCGGGACAGGATTACCATACCACTCTGGTGCGGATCATGCTCTGGTTGACCTACGAGGTTCAGTGGCAACTTGATCTGAAGTTTCATGATCATTATCATTTTCTTCCTCTCTAGTTGGTGTAGGCACCACGGGAACGGATTTCTCTGATGTGCTACTTTCCATCTCGAGAGAAGGTACAATTACCTTATCAAGTTCTACTTTCCTCCCACTCACTTCTTTTGAGAGAAACTCCTTCACTAGAAAGGATCCATTCTTAGCAACAAAGATCTTGCCTTCGGGTCTGCGATAGAAGGTGTACCCAATTGTTTCCTTAGGGTATCCTACGAAGACGCACTTCTCCGATTTGGGTTCGAGCTTATCAGGCTGAAGCCTTTTGACATAAGTGTCGCAACCCCAAACTTCAAGAAACGATGCTACTTCTTGAGCTTGCATTGGTTTTTCCCTTGAACAGGAAAGGGTGATGCAGCAAAGTAGAGATAAGTATTTCCCTCAGTTTGAGAACCAAGGTATCAATCCAGTAGGAGACAACGCACAAATCACCGAATACCTGCACAAACAATCAAACAACTTGCACCCAATGCGATAAAGGGGTTGTCAATCCCTTCACGGTTATTTGCAAAAGTGAGATCTGATAGAGATAGATAAACGATAAAGTAAATATTTTTGGTATTTTTGTTTAATAGATCGGAAAGTAAAAGATTGCAAAATAGTAGATCAAAAACTAATATGATGGAAAATAGAAAGTTATATGATAGAAAATAGACCCGGGGGCCATAGGTTTCACTAGAGGCTTCTCTCAAGATAGAAAATAATACGGTGGGTGAACAAATTACTGCCGAGCAATTGATAGAAAAGCGCAAAGCTATGACGATATCTAAGGCAATGATCATGAATATAGGCATCACGTCCGTGTCAAGTAGACCAAAACGATTCTGCATCTACTACTATTACTCCACACATCGACCGCTATCCAGCATGCATCTAGAGTATTAAGTTCATAAAGAACGGATTAATGCATTAAGTAAGATGACATGATGTAGAGGAATTAACTCAAGCAATATGATGAAAACCCCATCTTTTTATCCTCGATGGCAACAATAAAATACGTGCCTTGCTGCCCCTACTGTCACTGGGAAAGGACACCGCAAGATTGAACCCAAAGCTAAGCACTTCTCCCATTGCAAGAAAAACCAATCTAGTAGGCCAAACCAAACCGATAGTTCAAAGAGAATTACAAAGATATCAAATCATGCATATAAGAATTCAGAGAAGATTCAAATAATATTCATAGATAAGCTGATCATAAATCCACAATTCATCGGATCTCGGCAAACACACCGCAAAAAAGTATTACATCGAATAGATCTCCAAGAACATCAAGGAGAACATGGTATTGAGAATCAAAGAGAGAGAAGAAGCCATCTAGCTACTATCTACGGACTCGTAGGTCTGTGGTAAACTACTCACGCTTCATCGGAAGGGCAATGGTGTTGATGTAGAAGCCCTCCGTGATCGAATCCCCCTCCGACAGGGTGCCAGAAAAGGTCCATAGATAGGATCTCACGGGTACAGAAGGTTGCGGTGGTGGAAAAGTCTTTTCGTGGATGCCTCTGTTGGTTTGGGGATATATGAGTATATATAGGCGAAAGAATTAGGTCAGGAGGTGCACGAGGGGCCCACAAGGGTGGGGGGCGCCCCACCCCCTGGGCACGCCCTTCATCCTTGTGGCCGCCTCGTGGCTCCTCCGACTTCATCTCCAAGTCTCCTGGTTTCCTTCTGGTACAAGAAAAATCATCGCGAAAGTTTTATTCCGTTTGGACTCCGTTTGGTATTCCTTTTCTGCGAAACTCAAAAACAAGGAAAAAACAGAAACTAGCACTGGGCTCTAGGTTAATTGGTTAGTCCCAAAAATAATATAAAATAGCATATTAATGCATATAAAACATCCAAAACAGATAATATAATAGCATGGAACAATCAACAATTATAGATACGTTGGAGACGTATCAAGCATCCCCAAGCTTAATTCATGCTCGTCCTCGAGTAGGTAAATGATAAAAACAGAATTTTTGTTGTGGAATGCTACCTAACATATTTATCCATGTAATTTTCATTATTGTGTCATGAATGTTCAGATCCATAAGATTCAAAACAAAAGTTTAATATTGACATAAAAACAATAATACTTCAAGCATAATAACAAGGCAATTATGTCTTCTCAAAATAACATGGCCAAAGAAAGCTTATCCCTACAAAATCATATAGTCTGGCTATGCTCCATCTTCATCACACAAAATACTCAAATCATGCACAACCCCGATGACAAGCCAAGCAATTGTTTCATACTTTTGACGTTCTCAAACCTTTTCAACTTTCACGCAATATATGAGCGTGAGCCATGGACATAGCACTATAGGTGGAATAGAGTATGGTGGTTGTGGAGAAGACAAAAAGAGGGAGATAGTCTCACATCAACTAGGCATATCAACGGGCTATGGAGATGCCCATCAATAGATATCAATGTGAGTGAGTACGGATTGCCATGCAACGGATGCACTAGAGCTATAAGTGTATGAAAGCTCAAAAAGAAAACTAAGTGGGTGTGCATCCAAATTGCTTGCTCATGAAGACCTAGGGCAATTTGAGGAAGCCCATCGTTGGAATATATAAGCCAAGTTCTATAATGAAAAATTCCCACTAGTATATGAAAGTGACAACATAGGAGACTCTCTATCATGAAGATCATGGTGCTACTTTGAAGCACAAGTATGGAAAAAGGATAGTAACATTGCCCCTTCGCTCTTTTTCTCTCATTTTTTTTCTCTTTCTTTTTTTTCTTTCTTCTTCTTTTTCTTTTCTTTCTCTTTTTTTTCTTTGGCCTCTTTCCTTTTTTTATTATTTCCTCACATGGGACAATTCTCTAATAATGAAGATGATCATACTTCTATTTACTTATAACTCAAAAAATTACAACTCGATACTAGAACAAAATATGACTCTATATGAATGCCTTCGGCGGTGTACCGGGATGTACAATGAATCAAGAGTGACATGTATGAAAAAATTATGAACGGTGGCTTTGCCACAAATACGATGTCAACTACATGATCATGCAAAGTAAACGGAACGGTGGAAAGTTGCATGGCAATATATCTCGAAATGGCTATGAAAATGCCATAATAGGTAGGTATGGTGGCTGTTTTGAGGAAGGTATATGGTGGGTGTATGGTACCGGCGAAAATTGCGCGGTACAAGAGAGGCTAGCAATGGTGGAAGGGTGAGAGTGCATATAATCCATGGACTCAACATTAGTCATAAAGAACTCACATAATTATTGCAAAAATCTATTAGTCATCGAAACAAAGTACTACACGCAAGCTCCTAGGGGGATAGATTGGTAGGAAAACACCATCGCTCGTCCCCGACCGCCACTCATAAGGAAGACAATCAAAGAATATATCATGCTCCAACTTCATTACATAACGGTTCACCATACGTGCATGCTACTGGACTCACAAACCTTAACACAAGTATTTCTCAAATTCACAATTACTCACTAGCATGCCTCTAATATCACCATCCTTACATCTCAAAACAATCATAAGGAATCAAACTTCTCATAGTATTCAATGCACTTTATATGAAAGTTTTAATTATATCCTTCTTGGATGCCTATCATATTAGGACTAAATTTATAACCAAAGCAAATTACCATGCTGTTTAAAGACTCTCAAAATAATATAAGTGAAGCATGAGAGTTCAATAATTTCTACAAAATAAAGCCACCGCCGTGCTCTAAAAAGATATAAGTGAAGCACTAGAGCAAAACTGCCTAGCTCAAAAGATATAAGTGAAGCACAAAGAGTATTCTAATAAATCACGATTCATGCGTGTCCCTCTAAAAAGGTGTGTACAGCAAGGATTATTGTGGCAAACTAAAAATCAAAGACTCAAATTATACAAGACGCTCCAAGCAAAACACATATCATGTGGTGAATAAAAATATAGCCTCAAGTAAAGTTGCCGATAGGCGAAGACGAAAGAGGGGATGCCTTCCGGGGCATCCCCAAGCTTAGGCTCTTGGTTGTCCTTGAATATTACCTTGGGGTGCCTTGGGCATCCCCAAGCTTAGGCTCTTGCCACTCCTTATTCCATAGTCCATCAAATCCTTACCCAAAAACTTGAAAACTTCACAACACAAAACTCAACAGAAAATCTCATAAGCTCCGTTAGTATAAGAAAATAAATCACCACTTTGGTACTATTGTGAACTCATTCTTTATTAATATTGGTGTAATATCTACTGTATTCCAACTTTTCCATGGTTCATACCCCCCGATATTACACATAGATTCATCAAAATAAGCAAACAACACAAAGAAAACAGAATCTGTCAAAAACAGAATAGTCTATGAAGATCCAAATTGTTCTAATACTTTTGTAAATCCAAAAATGCTAAACAATTAGGAAAACAGAGGAAATTTGTATATAAATCTGGTATAAAAAATTCATCGTTTTTCAACGCTCCAGTGAATTATTAAAATTCTGAGACTGGACGCAAAAGTTTCTGTATTTCAGCAAGATCAAATCAACTATCACCGTAAGCCATCCCAAAGGTCTTACTTGGCACAAACACTAATTAAACATAAAACCACATCTAACCAGAGGCTAGATGAATTATTTATTGCAAAACATAACCAAAAAAAGAAAAAAGAAAAATAAAATTGGGTTGCCTCCCAACAAGCGCTATTGTTTAACGCCCTTAGCTAGGCATAAAAACACGAATAGATCTAGCTATTGTCATCTTTGGTATGCAATCCATAAGTAGCTCTCATAATAGATTCATATGGCAATTTAATTTTATTTCTAGGAAAGTGCTCCATGCCCTTCCTTAATGGAAATTGAAATCTAATATTTCCTTCTTTCACATCTATAAATGCACCAATCGTTCTAAGGAAAGGTCTACCAAGAATAATAGGACATGTCGGATTGCAATCTATATCAAGAACAATGAAATCTACGGGCACATAATTCCTATTTGCAATAATAAGAATATCATTAATCCTTCCCATAGGTTTCTTAATAGTGGAATCCGTGAGATGCAAATTTAAAGAACAATCATCAAATTCACGGAAACCTAACACATCACATAAAGTTTTTGGAATCGTGGAAACACTAGCACCCAAATCACACAAAGCATAGCAATCATAATACTTAATCTTAATTTCAATAGTATATTCCCACTCATAATAAAGTTTTCTAGGGATAGAAACTTCCAGTTCAAGCTTTTATTCAAAAGTTTGCATCATAGCATCAACGATATGTTTAGTAAAAGCTTTGTTTTGATTATAAGCATGAGGAGAATTCAACATGGATTGCAACAAGGAAATACAATCTATTAATGAACAATTATCATAATTAAATTCCTTGAAATCCAAAAGAGTGTGTTCATTGCTACTTAAAGTTTTGACCTCTCCAATCCCACTTTTATCAATTTTTGCATCAAGATCCAAAAACTCCGAATAATTGGGACACCTTTTAACTAAAGTTGACTCATCTCCAGTCCCATCTTTATCAATATTTATATTGGAAAACAAAGATTCAATAGGAGTCACATCAATCACTTTAAGATCTTCATCATTATTTTCACGGAAACTAGAAGAACATGTTTTTACAAACCAATCCTTTTTTGCACGCATCTTAGCGGTTCATTCTTTGCACTCATCAATGGAAATTCTCATAGCTTTGAGAGACTCATTGATATCATGATTAGGTGGAATAGATCTAAGTTTCAAAGAGTCAACATCAAGAGAAATTCTATCCACGTTCCAAGCCAAATCATCAATCTTAAGCAATTTTTCTTCAATCAAAGCATTGAAATTCTTTTGCGAACTCATAAATTCTTTCACACTATTTTCAAAATCAGAGGGCATCTTATTATAATTTCCATAAGAATTGTTGTAGGAATTACCACAATTATTAGAGGACTTACTAGGAAACGGCCCAGGATTAAAATTGCCTCTATACGCGTTATTACCAAAATTGTTCCTACCAACAAAATTCACATCCATCGATTCATTATTATTTTCAATCAAAGTGGACAAAGGCATATAATTAGGATCCAAAGAAGCACTCTTGCTAGCAAATAATTTCATAAGTTCATCCATCTTTCCACTCAAAACATTAATCTCTTCAATCGCATGCACTTTTTTATTAGTGGAAGATCTTTCGGTATGCCATTGAGAATAATTAAACATAATATTATCTAGAAGTTTAGTAGCTTCTCCTAGAGTAATTTCCATAAAAGTGCCTCCCGCGGCTGAATCTAAAAGATTTCTAGAAGCAAAATTCAATCTGGCATAAATTTTTTGTATAATCATCCACAAATTCAAACCATGAGTAGGGCAATTTCGTATCATCAATTTCATTCTCTCCCAAGATTGTGCAACATGTTCATGATCAAGTTGCTTAAAATTCATAATATCGTTCCTAAGGGAGATGATCTTAGCGGGAGGAAAATACTTGGAAATAAAAGCATCTTTACACTTATTCCATGAATCAATACTATTTTTAGGCAAAGATGAAAACCAAGTTTTAGCACGATCTCGTAGTGAGAACGGAAATAGCTTCAATTTAACAATATCATTATCCACATCTTTTTTCTTTTGCATATCACACAAATCAACAAAATTATTTAGATGGGATGTGGCATCTTCACTAGGAAGGCCAGAAAATTGATCTTTCATAACAAGATTCAGCAAAGCGACATTAATTTCACAAGATTCCGCACTAGTGGCGGGAGCAATCTGAGTGCTAATAAAATCATTGTTATTGGTGTTGGAAAAGTCACACAATTTGGTGTTCTCTTGAGCCATCGTGAAAAAGCAAGCAATCCAACACACGAGCACACAAAAAGCAAACGAAGAAGATGAACGGAAGAGTGACGAAGAAAAGGCAAAGAGAGGCACGAAAAAAGGCAAATCTTTTTTAAAATTGTTTTAGAAGTGGGGAAGAGGAAAACGAGAGGCAAATGGCGAATAATGTAATGAAAGAGATGAGAGTTTATGATGGGTACTTGGTATGTCTTGACTTGGCGTAGATCTCCCCGGCAACGGCACCAGAAATTCTTCCCACTACTTCTTGAGCTTGCGTTGGTTTTTCCCTTGAAGAGGAAAGGGTGATGCAGCAAAGTAGAGATAAGTATTTCCCTCAGTTTGAGAACCAAGGTATCAATCCAGTAGGAGACAATGCACAAATCACTGAATACATGCACAAACAATCAAACAACTTGCACCCAACACGATAAAGGGGTTGTCAATCCCTTCACGGTTATTTGCAAAAGTGAGATCTGATAGAGATAGATAAACGATAAAGTAAATATTTTTGGTATTTTTGTTTAATAGATCGGAAAGTAAAAGATGGCAAAATAGTAGATCAAAAACTAATATGATGGAAAATAGAAAGTTATATGATAGAAAATAGACCCGGGGGCCATATGTTTCACTAGAGGCTTCTCTCAAGATAGAAAATAATACGGTGGGTGAACAAATTACTGCCGAGCAATTGATAGAAAAGCGCAAAGTTATGATGATATCTAAGGCAATGATCATGAATATAGGAATCACGTCCGTGTCAAGTAGACCGAAACAATTCTGCATCTACTACTATTACTCCACACATCCACCGCTATCCAGCATGCATCTAGAGTATTAAGTTCATAAAGAATTGAGTAATGCATTAAGTAAGATGACATGATGTAGAGGAATTAACTCAAGCAATATGATGAAAACCCCATCTTTTTATCCTCGATGGCAACAATACAATACGTGCCTTGCTGCCCCTACTGTCACTGGGAAAGGACACCGCAAGATTGAACCCAAAGCTAAGCACTTCTCCCATTGCAAGAAAAACCAATCTAGTAGACCAAACCAAACGGATAGTTCGAAGAGAATTACAATGATATCAAATCATGCATATAAGAATTCAGAGAGGATTCAAATAATATTCATAGATAAACAGATCATAAATCCACAATTCATCGGATCTCGGCAAACACACCGCAAAAAAGTATTACATCGAATAGATCTCCAAGTACATCGAGGAGAACATGGTATTGAGAATCAAAGAGACAGAAGAAGCCATCTAGCTACTAGCTATGCACACGTAGGTCTATGGTAAACTATTCACGCTTCATCAGAAGGGCAATGGTGTTGATGTAGAAGCCCTTCCTGATCAAATCCCCCTCCGACAGGGTGCCGGAAAAGGTCCCTAGATGGGATCTAACGGGTACAGAAGGTTGCGGTGGTGGAAAAGTCTTTTCGTGGATGTCTCTATTTGTTTGGGGATATATGAGTATATATAGGCGAAAGAATTAGGTCAGGAGGTGCACGAGGGGCCCACAAGGGTGGGGGGCGCGCCCTCCCCCCCTGGGCGCGCACTCCATCCTTGTGGCCGCCTCGTGGCTCCTCCGACTTCATCTCCAAGTCTCCTGGTTTCCTTCTGGTCCAAGAAAAATCATCGCGAAAGTTTTATTCCGTTTGGACTCCGTTTGGTATTCCTTTTCTGCGAAACTCAAAAACAATGAAAAACAGAAACTGGCACTGGGCTCTAGGTTAATAGGTTAGTCCCAAAAATAATATAAAATAGCATATTAATGCATATAAAACATCCAAAACAGATAATATAATAGCATGGAACATTAAAAAATTATAGATACGTTGGAGACGTATCAAACGACAGCTTAGGTTTCTTGTCAAACCACAGTTCATACGGTGTCGCCTCAACGGATTTAGACGGTGCCCTATTTAACATGAATGCGGCTGTCTCTAATGCATAACCCCAAAACGACAGTGGTAAATCGGTAAGAGACATCATAGAACGTACCATATCCAATAAAGTACGGTTACGACTTTTGGACACACCATTACGCTGTGGTGTTCCAGGTGGCATGAGTTGTGAAACAATTCCACATTGTTTTAAATGAAGACCAAACTCGTAACTCAAATATTCGCCTCCGCGATCAGATTGTAGAAACTTTATTTTCTTGTTATGATGATTCTCCACTTCACTCAGAAATTCTTTGAACTTTTCAAATGTTTCAGGCTTGTGTTTCATTAAGTAGATATACCCATACCTACTCAAATCACCTGTGAAGGTGAGAAAATAACGATACCCGCCGCATGCTTCAACACTCATCGGATCGCATACATCAGTATGTATTATTTCCAATAAGTCATTAGCTCGCTCCATTGTTCCGGAGAATGGAGTTTTAGTCATCTTGCCCATGAGGCATGGTTCGCAAGTATCAAATGATTCCAAAAGTCCATCCACATGGAGTTTCTTCATGCGCTTTACACCAATATGACCTAAACGGCAGTCCCACAAATATGTTGCACTATCATTATCAACTTAGCATCTTTTGGCATCAATATTATGAATATGTGTATCACTACGATCGAGATTCAATAAACCATTCACATTGGGTGTATGACCATAGAAGGTTTTATTCATGTACATAGAACAACAATTATTCTCTGAATTAAATGAATAACTGTATTGCAATATACACGATCTAATCATGTTCATGCTCAATGCAAAACATCAAATAACATTTATTTAGGCTTAACACTTATCCCGAAGGTAGAGGGAGTGTGCGATGGTGATCATATCAATCTTGGAAACACTTCCAACACACATCATCACCTCGCCCTTTACTAGTCTCCATTTATTCTGCAACTCCTATTTCAAGTTACTAATCTCAGCAACTGAACAAGTGTCAAATACCCAGGGGCTACTATGAATACTAGCAAGGTACACATCAATAACATGTATACCAAATATACTTTTGTTCACTTTGCCATCCTTCTTATCCGCCAAGTATTTGGGGCAGTTCCGCTTCTAGTGACCATTCCCTTTGCAGTAGAAGCACTCAGTTTCAGGCTTAGGTCCAGCTTTGGGCTTCTTCACGGGAGTGGCAACCTGCTTGCCATTCTTCTTGAAGTTCCCTTTCTTTCCTTCGCCCTTTTTCTTGAAACTAGTGGTCTTGTTAACCATCAACACTTGATGCTCTTACTTGATTTCTACCTTCGCCAATTTCAGCATCGCAAAGAGCTCGGGAATCATTTTCGTCATCCCTTGCATATTATAGTTCATCACGAAGTTCTAGTAGCTTGGTGATAGTGACTAGAGAACTCTGTCAATCACTATCTTATCTGGAAGATTAACTCCCACTTGATTCAAGCGATTGTAGTACCCAGATATTCTAAGCACATGCTCACTGGCTGAGCTATTCTCCTCCATCTTGTAGGCAAAGTACTTGTCAGATGTCTCATACCTCTCGACATGGGCATGAGTCTGAAATACCAATTTCAACTCTTGGAACATCTCATATGCTCCATGGCGTTCAAAACATTTTTGAAGTCCCGGTTCTAAGCCGTAAAGCATGGCGCACTAAACTATTAAGTAGTCATCATATCGAGCTTGTCAAACATTCATAGCATATGCATCTGCTCCGGCAATAGGTCTATCATCTAGCGGTGCATCAAGGACATAATTCTTCTGTGCAGCAATGAGGATAATCCCCGGATCATGGACCCAGTCCGGATCATTGCTACTATGATCTTTCAACTTAGTTTTCTCTTGGAACATATCAAAAATAGGGAAGCTATATCGCGAGCTATTGATCTACAACATAGATATGCAAAACTATAAGACTAAGTTCATGATAATTAAGTTCAATTAATCAAATTACTAATGAACTCCCACTTAAATAAACATCCCTCAAGTTATCTAAGTGATACGTGATCCAAATCAACTAACCCATGTCCGATCATCACGTGAGATCGGGTAGTCATCAATGGTGAACATATCTATGTTGATCACATCTACTATATGACTCACGTTCGACCTTTCGGTCTCCAGTGTTCCGAGACCATGTCTGTACATGCTACGCTCGTCAAGTTTAACCCAAGTATTCTGCATGTGCAAAACTGTCTTACACCCGTTGTATGTGAATGTAGAGTCTATCACACCCGATCATCACGAGGTGCTTCAAAATGACGAACTTTGGAAACGGTGCATACTTGGGGAGAACACTTTTATCTGGAAATTTAGTGAAGGGATCATCTTATAAAGCTACCGCCGCAAAATAAGATGCATAATGGATAAACATCACGTGCAATCAAAATATGTGACATGATATGGCCATCATCATCTTGTGCTTTTGATCTCCATCTCCAAAGCATTGTCATGATCTGCATCGTCACCAGCTTGACACCTTGATCTCCATCGTTGCGTCGGGGTCATCTCGCCAACTATTACTTCTACAACTATTGCTAACGCATAGCGATAAAGTAAAGCAATTTCATGGCGCTTGCACTTCATACAATAAAGATACAACTCTAAGGCTCCTGCTGGTTGTCGATATTACAAAACATGATCATCTCATACATCAACATATATCACATCACGTCTTGACCATATCACATGACGACATGCCCTGCAAAAACAAGTTAGACGTTCTCTACTTTGTTGTTACAAGTTTTACGTGGCTGCTACGGGCTTCTAGCAAGAACCGTTCTTACCTACGCGAAAACCACAACGGTGATTCATCAAGTTTGTTGTTTTAACCTTCTTCAAGGACTGGCCGTAGTCAAATTCGATTCAACTAAAGTAGGGGAAACAGACACCCGCCAGCCACCTTTATGCAAAACTAGTTGCATGTCTGTCGGTGGAACCGGTCTCATGTGCATGGACATGTAAGGTTGGTCCGGGCCGCTTCATCCGACAATACCACCGAATCAAAACAAGACGTTGGTGGTAAGTAGTATGACTATCACTGCCCACAACTCTTTGTGTTCTACTCATGCATATCATCTACGCATAGACCTGGCTCGGATGCCACTGTTGAGAAACGTTGCATAAAAAAATCTACGCACACTACTGGAATCAGAGAATTTGCCGTTAGCTTATTCTTTGCCGTTGATGACCCACAAGTATAGGGGATCTATCATAGTCCTTTCGATAAGTAAGAGTGTCGAACCCAACGAGGAGCAGAAGGAAATGACAAGCGGTTTTCAGCAAGGAATTCTCTGCAAGCACTGAAATTATCGGTAACAGATAGTTGTGTGATAAGATAATTTGTAACGGGTAACAAGTAACAAAAGTAAACAAGGTGCATCAAGGTGGCCCAATCCTTTTTGTAGCAAAGGACAAGCCTGGACGAACTCTTATATAAAGCAAAGCACTCCCGAGGACACATGGGAATTGTTGTCAAGTTAGTTTTCATCATGCTCATATGATTCGCGTTCGTTACTTTGATAATTTGATATGTGGGTGGACTGGTGCTTGGGTGCTGCCCTTCCTTGGGCAAGCCTCCCACTTATTATTAACCCCTCTCGCAAGCATCCTCAACTACGAAAGAAGAATTAAGATAAATCTAACCATAGCATGAAACATATGGATCCAAATCAGCCCTTACGAAGCAACGCATAAACAAGGGTTTAAGCTTCTGTCACTCTAGCAACCCATCATCTACTTATTACTTCCCAATTCCTTCCCCTAGGCCCAAATCATGGTGAAGTGTCATGTAGTCGACATTCACATAACACCACTAGAGGGGAGACAACATACATCTCATCAAAATATCAAACGAATACCAAATTCACATGATTACTTATAACAAGACTTCTCCCATGTCCTCAGGAACAAACGTAACTACTCACAAAGCATATTCATGTTCATAATCAGAGGAGTATTAATTATCATTAAGGATCTAAACAAATGATCTTCCACCGAATAAACCAACTGGCATCAACTACAAGGAGTAATCAACACTACTAGCAACCCACAGATACCAATCTGAGGTTTTGAGACAAAGATCGGGTACAAGAGATGAACTAGGGTTTGAGAGCAGATGGTGCTGGTGAAGATGTTGATGGAGATTGACCCCCTCTCGATGAGAGGATCGATGGTGATGATGATGGCGATGATTTCCCCCTCCCAGAGGGATGTTTCCCCGTCAGAACAGCTCTGCCGGAGCCCTAGATTTGTTCTGCCCAGGTTCCGCCTTGAGACAGCGGCGCTTCATCCCGAAAGCTTCCTTCTTATTTTTTCCAGGTTAAAACACACCATATAGCAGAAGATGGGCATCGGGGGCCTGCCAGGTGGCCCACAAGGACGGGGGGCGCGCCCTCCACCCTTGTGGATGGCAGGTGGCCCCCTCTGGTACGTTCTTCGCCCAATATTTTTTATTAAATCCAAAATGACTCTCCGTGAAGTTTCAGGACTTTTGGAATTGTGCAGAATAGGTCTGTAATATTTGCTCCTTTTCCATCCCAGAATTCCAGCTGCCGGCATTCTCCCTCTTCATGTAAACCTTGTAAAATAAGAGAGAAAAGGCCTAAGTATTGTGCCATAATGTGTAATAACAGCCCATAATGCAATAAATATTGATATAAAAGCATGATGCAAAATGGACGTATCAACTCCCCCAAGCTTAGACCTTGCTTGTCCTCAAGCGAAAGCCGATATCGAAAAATATGTCCACATGTTTAGAGATAGAGGTGTCGATAAAATAAAATATGGACATGAGGGCATCATGATCATCTTTAGAACAGCAACATATATTGTCATATAATTTCTTATGCTAAAGTATCAATTCGTTCACAAGGTAAAGTATGAATCAAAAACTTCATTGAAAACTAACAAACTATGATCTCAGTCATTGAAGTAATTGCAATTTATCATAACATCGGAAAGAGTCAATATAAGAGCTTTTCAGCAAGTCCACATACACAACTAACATTTAGTCTTTCACAATTGCTAACACTCATGCGATACTTATGGGTTCATAGCTTCCATCGGACACAGAGAAAGATAGGGGATTATAGTTTCGAATCCCAACCTTTTACCTCAAGGGTAATGTCAACAATAATACTTTATGATAACCTACATCCGAGTGGGTATATATATCTGGATCTTTCTCCAACACATAGTGCTTGCCAAAAGGAAAAATGTAAAAAGGAAAGGTGAAGATCACCATGACTCTTGTATGAGGGTAGAAGATAAAAGTAAAAAGATAGGCCCTTTGCAGAGGGAAGCAGAGTTTGTCACGCACTTTTGTGGTTGGATGCACACAATCTTAATGCAAAAGAACATCACTTTATATTGCCGCTTGTGATAAAGAACTTTATTATGCAGTCCGTCGCTTTTATTTCTTCCATATCACAAGTTCGTATAATGCTTATTTTCTTCACACTAATAGATCATGCATATTTAGAGAGCAATTTTTATTGCTTGCACCGATGACAACTTACTTGAAGGATCTTACTCAATCCATAGGTACGTATGGTGGACTCTCATGGCAAAACTGGGTTTAGGGATGCTTGGAAGCACAAGTAGTATCTCTACTTGGTGCAAAGAATTTGGCTAGCATGAGAGGGAAAGGCAAGCTCAACATGTTGGAGGATCCATGTGGCACCCCGCCTAATTACCACTGTAGCCAGACGGTCGCCACGCATACCAGCCCAGGAAATCACTCTGGCATGCGCATTTACAACAAGTATCATGAACACAGGCATTTCTATTAATGGATATATAGGTCTTACATGAGATATATTACATAGGTGATGGCAGCGGAAAGGCTCTATCTAAGGCAGCATGGTCTTGGTGCGGCTCCAATCCACAGGGATCTGACTGGGTTACGCTCCTAGCCCGCGAACGCTCCGGCTCCTCGTCGATGGACGACGGATCCTTATGTGAACCTGGCCACATTAAAGGCCACTGAGTACTTTTGAATGTGCTCGCAAGCAAACCAAACTAACATATACACCAAGCAAAGCAATCCATGGCATTCAAGCATGCATTTGTTATTAGAGCAACAGCAATTATCATGGCATAGCATACCTATCTAGCAATATAACTACTAAAGTAAAATACAGTAAAGTAAAGCACATCAAGTATGTGATCCATACTCCGAACAATCTTAGGATCCAATCTAGCTTACTCTCTTCAGACATCAAACAGAAGGAATGATGAAGCGAAAGGTTATTGGAACCACGGATACGACATAAGCTCGAAATCAAGCTTGTTGTTCAAGGTGAATGATAAGATGAGGAGGATCGACGTAAGCTTAGCTCATCGTCGGAAGTTGCTCCGGGCATAAGGACCAGGTAGCACAGTTAAAGGTTAGCACGATAGGGATATAGCCGATCAGGCTAAGAAGGATGTGATGGTTATCCAACTTCCCAGTAACGAGTACTAGGGGTAATACCGAAAGGTAAATCGGAGTAGAGGTTGGACGGGAAAAAATGATCTGCAGAGGACAAGTATTTAACTTATCCAGTAAATGGAATCAAGGAGAAAATATGGTCGGAACCACGGTTGTAAAGGATCAATTCATAGATACAAGATGAACTTGTACCAGGGAAATAATTATTTTTACGAGCAGCTTCCATGATAAGTTCTACATCGGGTCCATGGGCATGAACACAAAGGTTCAAGGTCGACTCCCACTTCTTCAATGCATTACCTTTCATTTACAGCTCTGTTAAAAGTTATATGGACGTGATGAACTACTTGGTGAAATACCAAGGGAGTATGACCCATGAAAATTTATCAGGTTCACGTAGGTGGCAGAAGCATAGATTCAACCTATCAGGATATTTTTACAAATCTATACAACCATTATCCATAGCAAGGGATACGAGTTCAAAAACAGGGGTATCAAAGTCAAAGCTTGATGATACAATTTACTGGAGGCATCATGTATCAGAGGGGGAACTGACATGGTTATGGAAGTGGGTGAACATTAACAAATAATAACCCACCAAAGGAACTGACAGGCCGCAAAGGATGTGATTGTGAATACCGGCACTCAACCAGAAGAAGGAAGCAGGTAACGGAAACAGATTATAGAAACATCGGAATAATCCGACGCTTAAGTATAAAAGAGTTATGGTTCAGAAAATGAAGGATTGGAAGCAAAAGCTCTGACCAAAAGACGAGTAGGTTGAATAGAACTAGATGGTCAACTTTATCGTCCCGTCTTGCAGAGATCAACACCCAAGGTTACGGGACATGTCCTGGTCAGTAGTCAGCCCCAAGTTGATAAGGAGAAGGAATGTACTACCTCTCCGTGCCATGCAAGCTGAGCGGATATACCGACGGCAAGAAGTAGAGATTTCTTCAGTGCCAAAGGCAATGTCAACGGGGAAGGAACCGATAAAGTTCTTAGAATAGAGAAGAATCGGTCGGATAGTTGTCCTAAAAATGAATCGAGTGATCTGTGAGAACTAATGGGGTAAGGTTTAAACAACTGGTTCCACCTGAGAGTCCTCCGAGAAAGGACAGAAGGTAAGCTCAATGGGTTAAGGAAGCACTTGAACAACCTAAGTATGAAATTCAGAGGGTTCACGATTCCCAAATCCAGGAGTGACAATTAGTTCACCCGGGTAGAGGGACGATTGATTTGTAGATGCTTAGTTGGACAATCAACCAATACTTGATTGGCTGAGAACCAGCTCAAGTTCGGAATGGTGCCCTAACCGGTAGGACGAATTCTAGGATTCGACTGATGATGGTGAATATTCGCAGCATATTGATTCAGGGGATTCAAATTGGTAATTGGCAAAGGATGTTGACGGGAATTACTAGACTTATGGAATTAATCATAATGCAAGCAGGCATGGAGATTCAAGAGCAATAGGCTGCCGAGGATTATCGGGAGATTAATTAGCAATTCGTTTTGTTCCGGAAAGCTCTTGAACAACTGGGGGTGTACGGACCCCGGTTAAGTATGAGGATTTATTCGTAGGTGTGTGCAGGCAAAAAGGAACTGTAAAGCAGTAGGTTCAGAGAATTCTCAAAATGTCGGATAGTATTTCAATAGGTCGGATGAAACCCAGGAGTAACTGAAATGAAGCTATGATCGACGAGTGTAAGTAGTTATCCTTCGGAGTTCATCGGTGGTCAGGAACTGCAAAGCAGTGGGCACAGGGTATCGATTATCGGCGAGGAGTATCTTCAGAATCTTCTGATGAAGCAGACGCTCTTCTGTAGCGAATGGGCTCTCCGGGAGGAAGTGGTTACGAGATCCTAAGTGTCGGTGTTAGTAAAATCATTTAACCCGAATAGAAGAGAGATCAGAGTCCCAGTGTAAGGATCGAGGAGTAAAAGATCCTAATACCACCCAGTTGGCGACGTGGGGCCATAAGCCACACAGCCAAGTTAGTAAAACAGTTTTGGACCACTAGACTCAACTTCGGCCAAGGAGTTGGAAAGGGGGATACCTAGAGGCAGTCGGCTCTGATACCAACATGTGACGACCCCGGCTTAATCGTGCACTAATCATACACGCAAATGCACACGATCAAGCCCAAGGACTCACTTGAAGATATCACAACACAACTCTAAAACATAAATAAAGTCATACAAGCTTTATATTACAAGCCAGGGCCTCGAGGGCTCGAATACATCGCTCGATGGCATACAAGCATCAGCGGAAGCATTAGATATCTGAGTACAGATATATATTACAGAAAGAGAGATAGGCCTTCACAGAGGCGGGGTAAAATAAAAGCTACGATTGAAAGGTGTAGGCCTCCTGCCCTGGACCCTCCGATCCTACTCCTCGTCGTCAGTCGGCTCCTCGTAGTAGTAGTACTCGCCAGGCGGGTAGTAGTACTGGTTGTCGACGGGGGCATCTGGCTCAGGGGCTCCGACGTCTGGTGGCATCAAAAGGAATATGGGGAAAAAGAAAATAAAGCAAATGTGAGTACTCATCCGAAGTACTCAGCAAGCAAGGATCTACACTACATATGCAACATTGTCAAAGGAATGGTTGTATATGTGGACTGGGCTGCAGAAATGCCAGAATAGAGGGGGAAAGCCTAGTCCTATCGAAGACTAGCATCTTCAACAATCTTCAGCAGTCTTGCAGCATGAGAAGAGAGCAGATCAACATAATGTAAAGTAGTAGTAGTAGTATCATCAACCTCGACCTGAGATCCTTTCTCGACTCCCTGCGAGAAAGCAATCCCAGAGCCGTACTATCCAGTTATCATCACATGTTCTAGTTGTACCGATCGGGATACAACTCCGAGTGTCCGTTACCGTAGGACAGGCTATCGATAGAAGTTTCTTCCCTGCAGAGGTGCACCAACTTACCCACCACGCTTGCTTAACTCCGGCCGGACACACTTTACTGGGTCATGCCCGGCCTCGGCCAAACAACACGCCGCAACCCGACCTAGGCTCTAAAGAGAGGTCAGGACACCGGACTAACCTATACCCCCGGGGGTCTTGGGCCTTCGCCCCGGGAACCCTGCACGTTGCGAGGACGTTTTGGAAGCAGACCTAGCAACCCCTTAATACAAGCGCAGTTGCGTTTCCAGTCCAAACCAAAACGGGCCGCTCCTCGCTGACGTCAATAGAGCTTCGGCTGATGTATACGACGCAGAACGCCCATACTATGCCCACGTGATGGTTAGTGCTATCGGGCCAGAGGCCCCTCGGATCAAATATCCAAACCGTTAAGTGTGTTGGTAGTGTGGTAACGAGCAGAGACTCACGAAAGATGTGACCCCGTCGCCCCATCTCGAGGACTTGCCGCAAGGGCGAGGAATGCCCGGCCACGCCTCGTGTTCAAGTCTCGGGTAACCTTCAGGTACACCCGATTACATCACCTCGCATAAAGCTCGCACGGGAACCACTCAGGGCCAACCCGTCTTTAGTCAGATGGTTTAGTGCAAGTCACTTCAACAACAGTATCTGTGTGTCTGACACCAAGGGGAACCCTGAGGAATCACCCTCGATGGAATTCCCACTGATGTTATCATCAAGGTGAACGGATGAGGAATCACCCTCGAGGTTCACGCCTGAAGTGTTGCGCAACGTTGTCGTTATCGGGGGTGGTGTAGGAGGAATCACCCTCGCTTACCACGACCGAGTAACTAACCTACAAGGTTAACATCAGAAGTGCTACGAGGTATCACCCTCGGCACTCGACGGTAATCCAGTAGTGTCGGCAACTAGGGGGAAGTGATGTGCGGTGCCAGGGTCTGATCTTCAATCCCGATGATCGGGTCTTCTGATATCCAGCAGGGTAGTCGGGATCAAGTGGGGGTCTCTGTCGTGTCTCTACCCAGCCTACTCTAAACAGTCTAGGATAACCAGCAAGGTAGCAAGACAGGTTACAATAAACAGGCTATGCAGCAGATATAGGAAAACAGTAGCAGTAGCAGTTCTAATGCAAGCATGAGAGAGAAGAGAATAGGCGATGATTTCCCCCTCCCGGAGGGATGTTTCCCCGGCAGAACAGCTCTACCGGAGCGCTAGATTTGTTCTGCCCAGGTTCCGCCTAGAGACGGCGGCGCTTCGTCCCGAAAGCTTCCTTCTTATTTTTTCCAGGTCAAAACACACCATATAGCAGAAGATGGGCATCGGGGGCCTGCTAGGTGGCCCACAAGGACGGGGGGCGCGCCCAGGGGGTAGGGCACGACCTCCACCCTTGTGGATGGCAGGTGGCCCCCCTCTGGTACTTTCTTTGCCCAATATTTTTATTAAATCCAAAATGACTCTCTCTGAAGTTTCAGGACTTTTGGAGTTATGCAGAATAGGTCTCTAATATTTGCTCCTTTTCCATCCTAGAATTCTAGCTGCCGGCATTCTCCCTCTTCATGTAAACCTTGTAAAATAAGAGAGAAAAGGCGTAAGTATTGTGCCATAATGTGTAATAACTGCCCATAATGCAATAAATATTGATATAAAAGCATGATGCAAAATGGACGTATCAACTCCCCCAAGCTTAGAGCTTGCTTGTCCTCAAGCGAAAGCCGATATCGAAAAATATGTGCACATGTTTAGAGATAGAGGTGTCGATAAAATAAAGTATGGACATGAGGGCTTCGTGATCTTCTTTAGAACAACAACATATATTGTCATATAATTTCTTATGCTAAAGTAACAATTCATTCACAAGGTAAAGTATGAATCAAAAACTTCATTGAAAACTAACAAACTATGATCTCAGTCATTGAAGCAATTGCAATTTATCATAACATCGGAAAGAGTCAATATAAGAGCTTTTCAGCAAGTCCACATACTCAACTATCATTTAGTCTTTCACAATTGCTAACACTCACGCGATACTTATGGGTTCAAAGCTTCCATCGGACACAAAGAAAGATAGGGGCTTATAGTTTCGCCTCCCAACCTTTTACCTCAAGGGTAATGTCAACAATGATACTTTATGATAACCTACATCCGAGTGGGTATATATATCTGGATCTTTCTCCAACACATAGTGCTTGCCAAAAGGAAAAAGTGTAAAAAGGAAAGGTGAAGATCACCATGACTCTTGTATGAGGGTAGAAGATAAAAGTAAAAAGATAGGCCCTTCGCAGAGGGAAGCAGAGGTTGTCATGCGCTTTTGTGGTTGGATGCACAAAATCTTAATGCAAAAGAACGTCACTTTATATTGCCACTTGTGATAAAGAACTTTATTATGCAGTCCGTCGCTTTTATTTCTTCCATATCACAAGTTCGTATAGAGCTTATTTTCTTCACACTAATAGATCATATATATTAGAGAGCAATTTTTATTGCTTGCACTGATGACAACTTACTTGAAGGATCTTACTCAATCCATAGGTAGGTATGGTGGACTCTCATGGCAAAACTGGGTTTAGGGATGTTTGGAAGCACAAGTAGTATATCTACTTGGTGCAAAGAATTTGGATAGCATGAGAGGGAAAGGCAAGCTCAACATGTTGGAGGATCCATGTGGCGCCCCGCCTGATTACCACTGTAGCCAGACGGTCGCCACGCATACCAGCCTAGGAAATCACTCTGGCATGCGCGTTTACAACAAGTATCATGAACACAGGCATTTCTATTAATGGATATATAGGTCTTACAAAGACATATTACAGAGGTGATGGCAGCGGAAAGGCTCTATCTAAGGCAGCATGGTCTTGGTGCGGCTCCAATCCACAGGGATCTGACCGGGTTACGCTCCTAGCCCGCGAACGCTCCGGCTCCTCGTCGACGGACGAGGGATCCTTATGTGAACCTGGCCACATTGAAGGCCACTGAGTACTTTTGAATGTACTCGCAAGCAAACCAAACTAACATATACACCAAGCAAAGCAATCCATGGCATTTAAGCATGCATTTGTTATTAGAGCAACAGTAATTATCATGGCATAGCATACCTATCTAGCAATATAACTACTAAAGTAAAATACAGTAAAGTAAAGCATATCAAGTAAGTGATCCATACTCCGAACAATCTCAGGACCCAATCCAACTCTTAACCAGATCCAGCTTACTCTCTTCCAGTTTGCCTTACAACCCTCAGAATATTCACAATCCACCGAGTACCTCAGGGCATAAGACGAGTTCTTCCATCATTATTATCACTGTTCCGGTTGACCACGTAGAGAGGTCTGGACGGACTGTCCAATACCGTGGACGTGGCTATTCGAATAGATTTTTACACTCTGCAGAGGTTGCGCACTTTACCCACACCATGGAGCACCTGACCTCGTGATCCCATTCGGGTGGAACAGGGTTGCTCCAACGAAACCTGCCTAACCCGTGACTCCTCCACCGTACCACCGGCAATCATTCTCCCCTGGAGTCCTGCCCTAGGTGGCCCCTGTGTCACCTTGTGACACCTGCCACCGTCGTGCCAAACAAACTGTCCCAAACGGGGACTCCCGGGTTAAACAATCAACTGGGCTCACAAGGTTATTGCCACCTACTGGGCCAGGGTAGCGCGCACGCATAACCTTTCCTAGTTGGTGGTACCGATAAAAGAGCACGCGATCTGACCAAGTCAAGGCCGGCCCATACCGGCAAATGTGGCTGCACGGATAAGTCCGGACAGGTGACTCTGGATCAACCGACTAGGTTTAGCTTTAGCAAGTACTTAGCAAGCATGGTTGTTTATCATGAATAACTTAACATGGTGGTAATTACGTATGAGGTAACAACTGTGGAAACATAACAACCTATCTCCACATAACATCACAATGAGTCATTAGTTAAACAGCAATTAAATGGCAAGTTATCACTTTACAAGTTCTAGCTGTAAGTTACGACCATCGGAACACTTGCATAAAACTGGCAAAGAAACCAGTAGCCAGCAGAATGGTCTTTACAACTCAGATCTGGTACATTACCGGAATAACTCAACCCCGGCTCAAGACGGCTGGAAAGCAGCTCAAAGCATGAGACGGTGTTGATAAAAAGAATGTAGCAGTTTCCTAAGACGGCTGAAAAACAGCTCAGAGCATAGGGTCACTACTACAGAAAGAAATTCAACAACTGTCCGAGACGGCCGCAAAACAGCTCAGAACACGGCCAGTTGTTGAAAAGTGAACATAAAGTCGGCATCCACCCCGGACGGCTGAAAGCAGCTCAGACACAGGTGTGGTGTCGTCATCGAAGAAAGTACAAACAAGGGTTTGTCAGAGTCACATACAGCCCACTACTACGCATACAATTACAAGCATATTAATTTAAACATGCAAGAATAACACAGAGCAATGCTTTAGGACATATATCATATGGTCGGCTTGCCTGGGGTCAAAGTATTCTCCGGGAAGAAGTGCGGTGAAGCCGTGGAAGCACTACAAGAAATATGTCAACTTGCGACCATCACTATTGGTCGCTGAATGGTCATTGTTTATCATTTGCGACCTTTTTGTGACAAAAAACAGATGGTCAAAAGCTGACCGTCTTTAATGGAAATTAACGACCTTCTTTGTGATAAGGTCGTTGAAGGCAACGACCAAAACAAAAGGTCGTTGATCCGACGACCTTCTGTTTTGGTCGCTAGCTGTCTGCCCAGGCCACGTTGGATCCGACGTGGCAAGCTGACGTGGCAAAATTGTGACCAAATGAAAAGGTCGTTGATAAGAATCAGCCCGGTCCAGTTTGACACTTTAAATGGGCCAAGCCCACTAATTCAGCCTTTTTAATATATATTTTTCTGCTAATTTTCTCTAGCTACATGGGCTTAGCCCAACAATTCGGCCTTTTAAGTTCTTGAGATTCATGCAATTTTTTTGGCCCTCGGCCTTTATGCAGTCCATTTATTTTTTAAGACTTTTTCCATTTCATTCTAAAATTGTTCGATGCTCTTTGGGATGTTGCCTTTTTCATCCCAATTATTTGTCCAGTTTGGACCAGCCTTTTAATGTTGAGAATTGTTTGGCCCAAGCAGACTTTAGCCTAATCACACACATACATCCAACATTATTTCATTCAAATTACGAAAACTCCAGGTCAAATTCAAGTCAACCATCATATCACATCACATAACACATCTCCCAGGTTTACATAACACAAAAAATCATCTCAGGAATACATTTACTTACACAGGAATATAGCAGGAACGAAGGGAATATACAATAATAAAATGATGGCACATTTGCTACTATCATAACAGTACAATGTACTTTTCTTTTGACAGAACAGTATAATGGATGTCATTGCTCAATCAACTTGCCATCATTTTCTTATGAGACATGCTCCAGCTGCCACAACTTGCCATCCTACAATGAGAGGTATATAACAATGGACTTCATGAACATTAGAGGAGCAAACGCTCAATCAACACCAAGGGCTTAATAAAGCCTTAGCTAGCATGCATTCGAAATTTAGACAGTTGATATAGCCTCGTCAAGCAGGCAATCAATTACAGAAAGTAAACGAGGACAAGACTTTACAATTACAGTACCATAGGACAAATCCATCAATCCACGAGGCAAAATATGAGTGAATCCAAAAAGAGGCAGAAAGGAATACCTATTTTGATCCAGAGGGGCTCGTGAGCATGGCCATATTCCGTAACCCTAGATCAGACGCGCTGGGAGCTTGTCGCTTGTCGTGGTCATACTGCTATCCTAAGTAACAGGAAAAATCAAAGCAACAGTTTAGACTTGGTGTTAACGAGCAGACACTGTAAATCAATAGCATATTAAGCACCAATTTTCTCGGATGCAAGAAGAAGAGGAGCAAAACGACACAGAGAGGTGGGACATTTGTCGTACCTGTAGATGATGTTCGCAGCCAAGGAAGATACATGCGGCAAGCCAAGCATGTGTGCTTGCTTCACTGGTGCATGCATCACCGTAGTAGCCAAGCAAGTTGAGCAGGCGCTGCCTCCGCCCAACCATGCTCTGCTGCCGCCCACGCGCAGGGGCTGCTCCTGGCCCGCGCTCAGGCCATTCCGAGCCCAGGTTGTTCCACGCCTGCCCAGGTGCTACCGCCGCTGGAGCAGTCGCCGCTGCCACAGGAGCTGCTGCCGCTGGTACATGTACTGTTTTCACTGAAATTGAACATTGAAATTTACTCACTCAGGAAACTGAACACTGGAGTACAATCATCGAACAGCGAAATTGAACACTGGAGTACAATCATCGAACGGTGAAATTTACTCCAACAGTACTGAGATTGTACACTAAAATTTAACTGAAACTGAACAGTGAATCTTCACAGCAGTATAGCAGGATCTTGACAGCAGTACAACAGTGAAATTGAACAGCTCAACATCAGGACAGCAGTACACAAAACAAAACCATGTATTCAGGCTAAGCAAATCTTGACACCAAACAACGACAACTTCAACTCAATAACTTGGTGAGCATGGAGTAATATAAAAAATATGGCATTATAATAATTTCAGTTGTAGCTGTCCAAATCAAGCAAGCAATAAGCCAATAACAAAAAGGAAGCATCCAGAATTTACAACACTAACCCAATAAAATGAACTCCTACTTCTAGTTTAGTTCAAAAAAGAAAAAGAACAACAGACACTTCCAGTTTGTATAATCTGAAATTGAACACTGAAATTTAAGGCTGAAAAGATGATTGAACACTGAAAGAGGTTAGCAAGTTGCTTGTTGGTTTCATCACAAGTACCAGGAGTATTTCACTCCTTTCCAGTGCAAACTCAAAATTTGTTTGAGTAGCAAATCTAGGAGTACTGGAGAACTCCAAGTTAAATGTACTGAAAGCAACCACCAAAATCTCTCAATACATGTCATTAACTAGACACGTTCCAACATAAAGGAAAAGCAATTATAGAGGTGTGACTTCAGGTACAAACATAGCAAGGCCACATCAGCCACGTAGTCACTTAACTACAATGATTCTTCCAACTGGCATCCTTAGAAGTGAAAGCTTCTGCTAACCAGTCTATTACTTCATAATGTCATGGCATGTCAATATATTCAGTAAAATAAATATAGTAGTAGGTATGTAGGACAACAGCATGCATTGCCCTTATCACGCAAGAAGAGGCTCCCAATGTATCTACCAGCAGGAATCTTAAAACACATCCATTAACTCTTTTCATTATCTTGGCCAAGTTAATACTCGCTCACTTAGCTATTGCATACCCACAAGTCAAAATAATACAGCACAGCAACTAAACAACCTCAGGCATTGTGGATTTCGAGTCCAACAACGAATGAACAGGCAAGTTCCGTATATACCGAGGTTCTTGTCGAGGGTGCGGGTGAACTGGTGGAGCGCCGGGGGCACCTTGAGGCGTTGCTTGAGAATGCGGCGCTGGCGCTGGATGCGCACGACCTTGGGTCACTTGACGAACCGGTGGAGGTCCTTCTTGGGCGGCAGGGCGCCATCGATGCCGAACTGCTTTGGCCTCTTCTCGAACAGCGGGTTCACCACCTTGTCCTGCAACCACACACCAATGCAACCCAGTCAGATCACACGCGCCAGGACCGGGAGATTCCAAGCAGGAGCAGAGGGCTGGGTGCAGTACCGCCGCCTTCTTCTTTGCCGACACCGGCGCCTTGCCGCCTCGCTTCGGGGCCTGCATGATTCGCGAGATGGTGAGGAGGGGAGGGCCTCGCACCGGCGCCATGGGCTGCTCGGCCGCCTCTGGGTGCTGGCGCTTCCCCATGGCCGGGAGCTGCACCATGCGGGATCGGTGGAACCCTGGCCCGGCCGCGGAGATGGTGAGGAGGGGAGGACCTGTCAAAAAGGAACACGAGACAAGGTGAGGTGAGGAGGAGATGGTGCACGAAGGAGGGGAGGGGCTTACCGGTGCCAGATCCGGCCACCTCTGGTCTCATGCCACATCTTTCTTTGCCTGCGTCTAAAACTACACAGGTCCGTTTTCCCCATGCCACATCTTTCTTTGCCTGCATAGTAGCATCGGACACGTTAAGTGACAAATGGTACTCTTCATTGAACAATAGAAAGCAAGGTGTTATTTCTGCCATTTATTAATTACACATGCAACACTTATAATACCAATATAGTCAATTTCCACGAGCTAATTGATTAATATAACATTGTCATAGATCTAGCATGAAAGAGTCAAAACTTGTCTCACATATCATGAGTACACTTATAGCAAGCGTAAATGCAAAAGGCAATCTTCCGATGTGTCATAACTTGTACAAGTAGAAAGCAGGTTCAATAGAGCTCATGCAGTCCTATGTGACGACCATCCAGAATGGATATGTAAAACAATTTTGGTGTATAACAAAGAAAGCACAAGCTCAATAGTTATATGTAATAACATTTCTTACAACGGATATGTAAACTTGTCTTACAAGGACACTAGGAGCATGACAACCGCCAGGATGAACCAAAACAAAATGGAACTAAGCCAGCACATGATGATGACACTACCAATCTAAGCTATTCAGTACTCAGACAACATAAGTTTACAAGTGTACAGCTGCGGCATCACTAGAGCAACGGCTCTAGGTGATCAATTACCATCTGTGTTGTTTTACAACACATCTGCAGACATTTTTACAAGCAGAAGATAGCACATACAAAGGCCACAAACAGATACATAATAATACAAGTAATCAGAATACAGCAGCAAGAATTGCAGTACCCCCATAGCATTGTAGGATAGAAAGCACATAATACTAGTAGGCACACTATTTCAGCAAGGGAAACAAACAATATATTATATGATTAAAAAGGCATATATATCATGCCTTCGTAGGGCGACTGCGCGGGGCCAAGGTAGTCTCTAGCGCGGAGGTAGCAGGTGAGGGAGAAGCTCTGGTAGAAGAGCTTGTATCTGTAGAGGTTGTGGGACGCCAGCCTCATGTATCTCTCCATACTCAACCTCTGGTACAGCGCCGGGATCGTCAGACCGCCCACCACAACTGCAGGATTGGATTGCCACCACAAAAACAATCAGTCCATCAAAGGAGGTGAAGTGATCCAACTCAACCATGGCATCGAATTCTGAAGAAAGATGCAGTATTATTCAGACAAGAAAGCAGAGCAAAGAGAATGGAGGGAGGGAGCACTGTGCTTGCGTAGCACCATGTGGGAAGGTCGCGCGCGAACCTGCCGAGCAGGGCGGCGGCGGCGAGTCAGGCGAAGACGCGCCCGGAGCTGGGCTGGCCCTGCGCGACGCGGCGGAAGGCGGAGGCGATGCCGGCGAGGCCGGAGCAGATGAGCGCGGCGAGCTCATCAGCCGCCGGCTGCAGGTCGGGGACGGGTGGCGCGGGGTGGCCGAGGCGGCGCGTGGCCCTGGACCACACGTACAGCACGGCCAGGAGGAGGAAGAGCACGGCGGCGGCCAGCGACATGGCCGTGTATCCGGAGGCGCCGTGGAATAGGATCCAGGAGGCGACCGCGGTCGCTAGGAGTAGGGCGCTCAGGTCGGCCCGGCCTCGGCGCCACAGCACCACGTCTACGGTTTGGGGGTCGTCGACGGGGGGGGGGGGGGGGGGGGGAAGGGAGGGGGGGGGGGGGTGGGGGGGGGCGGGGGGGTTGGGGGAAAGGGGGGGGGGGGTGCGGGGGGGGCGGGGGGGGGGGCGGGGGAGGGGGGGGGGGGGGTGGGTTTGTGGAGCGGCGGCGGAAACGGATCGAGATCTAAGAGAGGGAGAGGGCAGCGGCTGTGTGTGTGTAGGAGAGAGGGGGACGAGAGGACGAGTGGTGCAGGTTGTGTTAGGGCTAGTTGGGTGAGACGGTGAGGTGTCAAGTCTGCCGTTGGATCCGGGACGATCGGACGGTTCAGATCGCCTACGGTAGGGTGATCCGGGGGAGACGTCCTAATTGGTTGGAGACTACGTGTGTAATTTAAAATATAGTCTCTAAGTGCTAATAACAAAGGGGTTTATGAAGCAACTACCAATAATATTTTGCAAAATGGAACCACTAAAAATTTCACTCAAGTTATACCACATTTTATGGATGATAAGTAACTTGTATACATTTCCGATCATTCTAGCCTTTTTTGGCCATTTAAACCAACTTGTACCAAATCAGGAGGAACCGGGTCAAATTTGAACTACAACAACTTCATAGTTTGCTCATTGTTTTTTTCCAAAAATCATTTTTAGGTACACATGTATATATTTCATCATAGAACACTATGAGTTTTGTAAGATTCCACCCGCAGCTACGAACGGGTATGCCCATGGTTTTAACCGCGTTTTGAAATTGGCATAAAGAATTAATGAAATAAAAAAATGGAAAGCATTTGCGTTGTGTCATTATATGTGATCTAGTGTCTAGGAAAAAACAAACTTCTAATACGGTAAATACCTTTAAAAAGTCTTCTCAGAAATGAGCTATCATGTGTGAAGTTTCATGGCTTTCAAGCCAAATGATCAATCTTATGGCCACATTCATGGCATAGTCTGTTCAAATGATCTCATATTGTGCACAAGGGTGCATCCTGGAATGGCAAACAATGTTGCCTAAGGAATTTTTCATTTTCTTTGGATGAAAAATCAATTTTCCATTTTTTGAGTGCCCAAAATGAGTTTCTTTGTGAAGGACCTACCATATATTTGTTGCAAAATTGGACCATATCATTTTTATAAAAAACTAGGCCATATTTAATGCACATTTGACCAAATGGTTGGGTGTCATAATATTTGATCCACCTCTGGTGAAAAAGAGAAATCTTCGTCGATTCAGCAGGAAGCTGGTCAAATTTGAATACAGCTGCCCAATAGTTTGCTCTTTATTTTTTCCAAAAATCATTTCTAGGTACATAAATATCTATTTAATCAGAGAAACACCAAAAGTTTTCCAAGATTCAACCACTTGCTAGGAACGGTCATGCCCGCCGTTTTGACCGCATTTTGAAACGGGCATAAAAAATTCAAAAAAAATGGAAAACCTTCGCATTGTTTCATTATATGTGACCAAATTACCAGGAAAAATAATAAACTTGTAATACGGCAATTTTTTTAAAAAGTGTTCTCAGAAATGAGCTATCATGTGTGAAGATTCATGGCTTTCAAGCCAAATGATCAATCTTATGTTAGCATTCATGGCATAGTTTGTTCAAATGATCTCATATCATGCACAAGGAGGCATACTAGAATGATAAACAATGTTGCCTAAGGGAATTTTCATTTTCTTTGGACGAAAAATCAATTTTCCATTTTCTGAGTGCCCAAAATAAGTTTTTTTGTGAAGGACTTACCATATATTTGTGGCAAAATTGTACCAAATCAATTTTCTAAAATACTAGGCCATATTTAATGCATAATTAACCAAATGGTTGGGTGTCAAAAGCTTTTATCCACCTCTGGTGAAAAAGAAAATTTCCGCCGATTCAGTAGGAAACGGGTCAAATTTGAACTGCAGCTGCCTTATAGTTTGCTCTTTATTTTTTCCAAAAATCTTTTCTAGGTACATAAGTATCTATTTAATCAGAGAAACACCAAAAGTTTTCCAAAATTCAACCACTAGCTAGGAACGGTCATGCCCGCCGTTTTGACCGCATTTTGAAACGGGCATGAAAAATAAAAAAAAATCAAAAAATTGGAAACCTTCGCATTGTGTCATTATATGTAACCAAGTTACCAGGAAAAATAGTAAACTTGTAATACGGTAATTAGTTTAGAAAAGTGTTCTCGGAAATGAGCTATCACGTGTGGAGATTCATGGCTTTCAAGCCAAATGATCAATCTTATGGTAGCATTCATGGCATAGTTTGTTCAAATGATCTCATATCATGCACAAGGGGGCATATTGGAATGATAAACAATGTTACCTAAGGGAGTTTTCATTTTCTTTGGACGAAAAATCAATTTTCCATTTTTTGAGTGCCTAAAATGAGTTTTTTTGTGAAGGACATACCATATATTTGTTGCAAAATTGTACCCAATCAATTTTATAAAATACTAGGCCATATTTAATGCACAATTGATCAAATGGTTGGGTGTCAAAAGCTTTTATCCACCTCTGGTGAAAAAGATAAATTTCCGCCGATTCAATAGGAAACGGGTCAAATTTGAACTGCAGCTGCCTTATAGTTTGCTCTTTATTTTTTCCAAAAATCTTTTCTAGGTACATAAGTATCTATTTAATCAGAGAAACACCAAAAGTTTTCCAAAATTCAACAACTAGCTAGGGACGGTCATGCCCGCCGTTTTGACCACATTTCGAAATGGGCATGAAAAATTCAAAAAAATTCAAAAAATTGGAAAACCTTTGCATTGTGTCATTATATGTAAGCAAGTTGCCGGGAAAAATAATAAACTTGTAATATGGTAATTAGGTTAAAAAAGTGTTCTCAGAAATGAGCTATCATGTGTGGAGATTCATGGCTTTCAAGCCAAATGATCAATCTTATGGTAGCAATCATGGCATAGTTTGTTCAAATGATCTCATATCATGCACAAGGGGGCATATTGGAATGATAAACAATGTTGCCTAAGGGAGTTTTCATTTTCTTTGGACGAAAAATCAATTTTCCATTTTTTCAGTGCCCAAAATGAGTTTTTTTTTGTGAAGGACATACCTTATATTTGTTGCAAAATTGGACCAAATCAATTTTCTAAAATATTAGGCCATATTTAATGCACAATTGACAAAATGGTTGGGTGTCAAAAGTTTTGATCCACCTCTCATGAAAAAGACAAATTTCGTCTGATTCAGTAGGAAATGGGTCAAATTTGAAATGTATCTGCCTTATAGTTTGCTTTTTATTTTTTCCAAAAATCATTTATTGTTACATAAGTATCTATTTAATTAGTGGTTTGGTGGCGATATGTCGAGGTTTGGACGGTGGCCAATGGCCCCAACTCCAGAGCACGTAAACTCGCATGCCCGCCGCATGGTCACCGTATGACCGTGGCGTTGCCATGTGTTTTGGGCGGCCTAGGCATGTCTAGTGGGTTGGTCACTCCCCAGGTAGGTGCTAGGAAGAAAATGACAACATAATATTCTCACGAGGAGACCGAACTATGCTCAAACATGAATTAGCAGCTAAGTGTTTGATTAGCGGTATGGGGAATGCACGTAGCCAATGGGCGTGAGTTTTGGCTGAGGATGATCATCTACTAAGAAGACTGTCTTCATAAATTTTCAGCTCAAATGGAGGAGCCTAGGTGGTACTTGCTTTGCAAAGTACCACACTGGACAGAAATATGAATGTTGAAGCTGGGCTCAAAATAATGAAAGGATTGAGGTAAAATTTGGTGGAGGATGGTTATTTGGGCATAGGAAAGCACTGTAAAAATTTGATACCATTTGGATAATCCTAGCTTGTACTTCCTTCACAAAGTTTCTCTTTAGATAGAAACTTTGGAAATTTGCTGAGCAAGACTTAATAGGCAAATGGAGCTGAATATTGGAATATGGCAATTATTTAGATATGTAAGATAGCACAAAAAGTTTGAAGGCAATAGGAGGTCTCTAGATATCACTTGCTTTGCAATGTGCCAATCTGGACAGAAAATAGAAATTGAAGCTGGGCTTACATAAATGATTGTATTGTGCTAAAATTTGGAGTAGGATGATAAGTTTGGTATATGAAGAAACTGTAAAAATTTCATACCATTTGGATAAATAAAAATGGTACTTCCTTCAAAATGTTCTCCACTGAACATAAAATTGGGAAAAATATTGTGGGAAATTGGTTAAATTAAATGAGCTAAAATTTGGTGTAGGGAGTTTCTATAGTCAGGGTAATGTCCTGGTAAATTGGTAGTAATTATAAAGTAATATAAAATGTAGTTACTTCATAAACTAAAAATATTACCAGAAACAAAGATTCCATGGTGAGCTCACATGGATTGTAGATGGATCTAAAATTTTGTGTAGAGCTATGACTTGGGCATATAGAATATGTGGCAAAAATTCAACTCATTAGGATATTCCTATCTAGTACTTCCTTCACAAAGCTTCTAGATGAACAGAAACTTTGGAAACTTGACGAGGAAGATTTACTAGGAAAATAGAGCTGAATATTGGCATGTGGCAATAATTTGGAGATGTAAGATTGAACACAAAGTTTGAGGGCAATAGGAGGGGTATAGATAGCACTTGCTTTGCAATGTGCCAATCTGGACAGAAAATAAAAATTAAAGCTGGGCTCACATAGAGGCTTTTATTGAGCTGCAATTTGGAGGAGGGTGATAATTTGGTCATATGAAGACACTGTATAAATTTCATGCCATTTCGATGTATAAAAATAGTACTTCCTTCACAATGCTCTCCACTGAACAGAAAATTGGGAAAAATATTGAGGGAAAATGGTTAAATTAAATGAGCTAAAATTTGGTGGAGGGAGATTCTATGGGTAGGGTCATGTCCTGGTAAATTTTCAGCAATTATAAAGCAACATAAAATATAGTTTCTTCACAAACTGAAAATATTACTAGAAACAAAGATTGGATGGTGAGCTCTCATGGATTGTTAGATGGAGCTAAAATTTTGTGAAGAGCTATGATATGGGCATATAGAAGATGTAGCAAAAATTCAACTCATTAGGATATGCATATCTAGTACTTCAATACAATGCTTCTAGCTGAACAAAAACTTTGGAAATTTGTCGAGGAACATTTACTAGGTAAATGGAGCCGAATTTTGTCATGAGGCAATGATTTGGATAGGATAGAGTGCCTAAAAACTTTGAGGGAAATCAAGAATATATAAATAGCACTTCCTTCACAATGCGATGTTCTAAACAGAATAGGAAAATGAATATTGTTGAATTATATTTGAACTAGGCGAGGAAGGTTTTTGACATATTTGATGAAGATATGATCCAAAGAATTGATGAGAATTTTTTTGGGAATTTTGGGAATAACAGAAATATAGGTTGCTTCACAACCTAGGGCAAAAATTGTCACATGGACATGACACGTAGGCAAAACTGATGAGGTGGCGCCTAGTCATAGCAATCCACCACAATTTACAATGTTATGACCATCTATATTGGTCGTGATCAGCTAGAAATAAGGCAGCGGACTCGTGTTGACTGCTTTACGACCATTTCGTGTAAGAAAATTGCGACCTTTCTGACCAAAATGGTCGTTATGGTTTAGGGTTTGGAGCCCTTCGAACTGCTTACGACCAATTGGTCTCAAATGGTCATAGATTTACGACCATTTCTTCCAGGGTCACTGACAGAAGGTCGCAAGTTGACATATTTCTTGTAGTGAAGAATTCGCCGAAAAAGTTCTCTCTCGGAGGGGGCTGATAGAAGGCAAGGGCACAATGATCATTTTCACAATGTGAAAACATCATGAAAATGATACCATCGAGACGGGCTCCACGAACTGAAGACATGGGTGTCGGATTCACCTGAATCGGAGTCACGAGTAAAAAGATGTGATTGCCTGAAGTAGGAGGGACCTTTCTGTAATATAAATAATTACTTTTGGGTCCCTGGCTGATTTTCTGTGGAAATGGAGAGAGGCTACTGTGCAGCTGGGCCGCTCTGGGCCGAAAGCGCAACGGCTGCTGCTGCTCATCTGGGCCGGCCCAACTGCTGTCACTTAAAAAAACGGAGGGCGCCGTCGTCTATCTCGTGCACACGCGCCTGACCGAGGGGAACGCGGCTCCCGCCGGCGATTGTCGGCGCTACCGGGCTTCTCCGGCGACGTTCTGCCCATGTACGAGTTCAGCGCAGTGAGGCGCATGCGACGGTGGGAGGCTCGGACGCCGAGGAGCCCGAACTTCGGCAGGGCATGGGCGGTGGAGGACGGCAGCTCGGGCATTGACGGGCTCGGGGCTATGGTGGCGGAGAGGTAAGGAGGGGGGTCAGGCAGGGCTCCGCCTGGGTCAGGAGAGCTCCCTGGTGGAAGTAGGAGGGGAGAGAGGCGATGGCTTGCTCGAATTTGAGAAAAGGCTGTCGGCGATAATGGCGGCAGTGGGAGAGGGATCGAGCACGGGAGCTCGAGGGCCGGAGTTTGGAGGTGCTGGGGAGGGAGAGGATGCTGGTGTGAGCTCGAGAGGTGGCTCGGGCTGGCTATTTATAGCCCAGCCGGGGTAGTGGATAGGCACGGCCGCCCGCCGAGCTGGCCGGCGTTCTGGAGGTTGCGGGTGACTTGGCTGGAGCCTTGCAGTGTCGCGGCGCTACCGACTCGACGAGCAACAGGGGGGAGGGGATGGCTCAGGGAGCTCGAGAGGCTTTGGGGAGGAAGAGGACAGCAGAGGGGAGGCGACAGAGGGGTTCACGGGAGGTACAGTGCCGCAGAGGCGCTCGTCGTGGCGTGAGGAGGAAGAGAGAGGAGGGGGAAGAGTCTAGAGAGGGTCGGCGTGGACGCAGGGGAGACGTAGGACATGATCAGACACGCCAGGGCTGGCCGGAGCAGGCCTGCCGACGAGCACAGTACGCAGACCACCGTTTTGGCCGGTTCTACTCGGGGTCACCACGTGCATGTCATGCTCCCGAAGGCTTCTGCCTGTCTAAGCTTGTCCAACAGGTCCCTTGCTGTTCAAATAGATAAGGGGAGAGTCTGGAACCAGCTCGGTAGCTCTGGGGTGAGTGAAACTTGCAGAAGAAGGTTCTGACTGCAAGGTGTTTGTAGAGGTTTCTGGAGAGATCACCAAGTGAAATGAGTTGCTTCTTGGCATGGAGCAATGATCTACCAGGGTTACTACCCTGGTAAATTTGGGGCCATTTGGATAAGAATTGAGGACACTTGCTGTAGAATGGACCCCACTGGTCCGAAATGAAGATGTTGATGCTGTGCTCAAATGGCTGAAAGCAATGGGATGAAATTTGGTGGAGAGTGATGATTTGAACATATGAAGCCACTGTAAAAGTTTCATACCATTTGGGTATGCCAAAATGATACTTACTTCACAGAAGTTCCTAATGGACAGAAACTTGAGAAAATTGCTGGGGAAGAATGGATAGAGATATTGAGCTGATTTTTGGTTTCCATGAGTGCTTTGTTAATGTTAATCACCAAGAAAAATTTCAGCTCAAATATATCAAGGGTTCAAGCACTTCCATTGCAAACTGAAAATTTGGACAGAATTTGCAAATGGATTCTGTGCTCAAACTTTGAACTATGGAGCTTGGGTTTTGATGGAAATGGTGAAGATATGGATAGGATAAGCTCCACAATTTATTTGGGATTTTTCTTGGCTACCAAAATGGTAGTTCCTTTAGAAACTGCCCAAAATGCAATATTGGCATTAAATAGGAAAATGCAATTTCCATTATTTAATTATGGCCAATATTTTTATGGGAGCTCAATATGATCATAAAGAATATCTCCACAAGTTTTCATGAACTTTGGAGATGGATAGATATTTTCCTGGATTTAATTCCTTTAACTGGCAGAAAAGGAAATTAATTATAAATGAAAAATATTGCATATGACTTGGCAATATTTTTGCATATCCAGGGTTTATAGATGGAGGATGATCACTGGGAAAAGTTTGGGAGTCATCAGATTAAAGGAAATTGCGTTTCCTTTGTAACTGCAAGAATTAGGGTTTCCCTTCCGGCAACTCGGAAGGTAGGGTTTCGGTGGAACAATCCTGAGAATCGATCTTGGGTGGCAAGGTTGGACTAGAGAGAATCTCTGGTTGGATGGGAAGGGCAAGGTTAAATGACCATCTTCATATACCCAAGAGCTAGAGAAATCCGATAACACCGAGAAAAAAGACGGGAGTCAAATCCCATGAAGGAAAAAAAATAACAGGAGTGAAAACCAGGGTGTTACAAACCTACCCCCCTTAAGAAAATCTCATCCTCGAGATTTCCAGGCTTACCTCCCGGTGAAGGGGGACTTACCTGTGTGCGACTTGGATCCATCAGCAGTCTTGTCTCCGTTGGTTCATTGACCTTTTAACTGCCTCTTCTGATGGACCAGGTGTTGTCTCTGCACACAGTTTTCCTTGAATCCTTCTCTTTACTGTCAGGTAAATCTTTTGTCCTGATAGTGGTGTTGCTGGGTGGGGTAGCGGGTAATACCAACAAACAGCTCGGTTTCCTTGGCCTGGAAGTAACTGCTTCGGGTTGTTGTGATGCTTCGTATCATGACTGTCATGGGTGAGACATCCCTTCCGGGTACCAGGCTCACGTGCTCGTATGGCCTCGAATGGCTAGGGGTGTCTTTCTTTTTGCCGTGTCAGAATGCTCAGTTTGGCTGTGGTTTCAATACTGATGTTTCCTTCCGTCTTATGCATTCTGACTTTGTCCTTAGGTGATCCACAATTCAAGAAACAACATGACCGAGCTATTGCTGCTATATCCCAACTAAAATGTCAAGCATGATCACAAAGTAATCATAGACAGTAATCTCTTATTCCGACGACGTCATGATGTCTACGAGCTGTTGGTGCTGATGTGCTTTGAACCATTCTATCTGAATGTTCTATTTCAAACTCTGTCATTCGTGGAAATGGCTCTGTCATATATAGCCTCTGTAGTCCTTGCCATGACCATTGAGCTAAACATAGTATCGCTATCATCCGGTGTATCTTTCGGAGTATAGCCTCTTATCTTGGTTGATGGCCCAGCTTTATGATGAGTATGACATGTTGGCTGCATGGTTGTGGCCGTATATGCAAGAGTATGATAAGGGTTGGTAATACCACTCTGTCCGTGAAGCTGTATCTTGTCATGGAGGTTGTTTGTCCACAACTTCTTGGTTCTTGATGATTCCTTTGATGGACGTGTCATGACCTGCCAACATGGCTCCTTGATTGTTTTCCCGGTTTGTTGGGCTTGTTCTCACATCTTACTCTTGCATATCTCGTAGGGGTTGTTGTACTCATATTCTTCCTTTAAATACGGGGCCAATGTTTCTCTGAACACAGTCATTCCCATGTACGAGTGGCTCCCATGAACTGATCCACTGAACTGCATGTTCACAACGTATGCAGGGGTAGGATAAATCCTTTCATAACCACTGAGTTCTGAGGCAGACGGGCATCTGGGCTAGTTCACGCTTCTGACAGGATTGTCGTGGGCACGGGGTGTGTTGAAGAAGGTTGAATTCCTTATGCTCGAAGCTTCTACCATGGGTAGCGTGCTGAAGAAGGCTGGGTATCATACCTCAAAAGTTTTCCTTCATGTGGCTTGCTGCGGAAGGTCAGGTGCCTTATGCTGGAAGCTTTCCACGGTAGCACACTATGGGAGATGGGAGTGCCGTACCCCAGAAGGTTTTTGCACCAAGTGGCGTACCGAGGAAGATTGGCAGTCTGGTAGCTTGCGAAGGAAGGCTGGGTTTCTTATACCAGAAGCCTTGCACTGTGATATGCGGTCGGATCTATGGCCGATTTTGGCTTCCTTCCGAAGTATCCGGAATTTACTCATAGCGGAGTCAAACTTGATATAGGTCATAGCGTGACTAAAGATATTCTGTTGTCACGCACACTGCTTGTCCTTCTGCTGGTCTGATCATTGCTGCTATAAGGGCTGCACGACTGATGCAGGCTTCACATTGTTAATTAATTCGGGATACCCTTTGCATTCAGACCGAGTGTTGTCGATAATAAGCAGTTGATAGATAGTTCCATTAGGTTGAGCTGAGCTTCCAAGCATGTGAAGTTCTCATTGATTCTGGGTAGCCGTGAACGCATCCATATTTCTTGCAAACCTTGTTCACAGTGCCCAGAAAATTTTGTATTTGCATCGATGGAACTCCAAGATATGCTTTGAAATTTGTACCAACGTACCGGAGTTTTGTTGGTGCTCTTGGCACGTTCATATTCTTGAAATATATCTTCGGTGGGTAATAACTGATTCTTGAGTCCATTGAGAAAGGACTCAAGGTTCACCGACTGAAATAATCCTTGTATCGAGGACCGAATAATTTGTCCTTACTGGTGTTCATTCTTGGTAACTCATCTGACTGCTCCTTAGGCGTGATCTGTTTTGAGGCCAACTTTCTCTGGTATATTCTGGCCTTGTCTGTTGCACACAGATTCTGCTTCTGACCCATTCTTCATTCTTGACAGATCCAGAGATGATGTTCTGAATTTTGAGCAGTTGACTTGGCTTGACTCTTACTGGATTTGGATTATTGGGTATTATCCAATTCGTGTGCTAGTCTTCTTGATGGCACTTGCAGATGGATCCAGTCGAAGCGAAGAAACGAAACCGACAAAAGAAATAAAACCGCGGAAAACCATGAAGCAAATAAAGCTCAAATTTTGCGGACCTTTCACATGTGGCCGAGGATCCACTAGTATAACTAGTATAGCGCACTCGATGCACCTCTAAGGATTTAGAAGCAAAACCACACAATGCTCATGGTAGCACTAGTGTCGAGCTCCTACTACTTCCTTAGGGAACATCACATTCTCGATGCCGGACCATAGCCGAAGTGGCTTAGTCAATGATCCTAAGGTTGTCGAGGAAAGATGGAATTTATAGGTGTTTCCCAAAGGAAACTGGATTAAGAAGAGAAATACCATGGCTAGCAAGCAGGGTAGGGATATCTGGTTTACCTAGGGGTTCAAGGCTCACGGGTCGTTGCCGGGTGCGAGCATTTCACACCGGAGGCAAAGGCCACGAGAGTTAGGGTGTGATGGAGCCAAAACCTATGGAGTTGCCGTATGATCAATAGTAGCCTTGCCTAGTTGGCAAAGATGGCTGAAATCCATCTAGGCTTTCTACTGAGCACAAGACAATGAAGTCTGGCTTGGGTAACCTATAGTCAGCCTGGCTGCTTTGATACCATCCATTGTGGCGCCCCGCCTGGTTACCACTGTAGGCAGACGGTCGCCACGCATACCAGCCCAGGAAATCACTCTGGCATGCGCGTTTACAACAAGTATCATGAACACAGGCATTTCTATTAATGGATATATAGGTCTTACATGAGATATATTACAGAGGTGATGGCAGCGGAAAGGCTCTATCTAAGGTAGCATGGTCTTGGTGCGGCTCCAATCCACAGGGATATGACTGGGTTACGCTCCTAGCCCGCGAATGCTCCAGTTCCTTGTCGACGGACGACGGATCCTCATGTGAACCTGGCCACATTGAAGGCCGCTGAGTACTTTTGAATGTACTCACAAGCAAACCAAACAAACATATACACCAAGCAAAGCAATCCATGGCATTCAAGCATGCATTTGTTATTAGAGCAACAGTAATTATCATGGCATAGCATACCTATCTAGCAATATAACTGCTAAAGTAAAATACAGTAAAGTAAAGCATATCAAGTAAGTGATCCATACTCCGAACAATCTCAGGATCCAATCCAACTCTTAACCAGATCCAGCTTACTCTGTTCCAGGTTGCATTACAACCCTTAGAATATTCACAATCCACTGAGTACCTCAGGGCATAAGACGAGTTCTTCCATCATTATTATCACTGTTCTGGTTGACCACCTAGAGAGGTCTGGACGGACTGTCCAATACCGTGGACGCGGCTATTCGAATAGATTTTTACACTCTGTAGAGGTTGTGCACTTTACCCACACCATGGAGCACCTGACCTTGTGATCCCATTCGGGTGGACTAGGGTTGCTCCAACGAAACATGCCTAACCCGTGACCCCTCCACCGTACCACCGGCAATCATTCTCCCCCAGAGTCCTGCCCTGGGTGGCCCCTGTGTCACCTCGTGACACCTGCCACCGTCGTGGCCAAACAAACTGTCCCAAACGGGTACTCCCGGGTTAAAAAATCAACTGGGCTCACAAGGTTATCGCCGCCTACCGGGCCAGGGTAGCGCGCACGCATAACCTTCCCTAGTTGGTGGTACCGATAAAAGAGCACGCGATCAGACCAAGTCATGGCCGTCCCATACCGGCAAATGTGGCTGCACGGATAAGTCCGGACAGGTGACTCTGGATCAACCGACTAGGTTTAGCTTTAGCAAGTACTTAGCAAGCATGGTTGTTTATCATGAATAACTTAACATGGTGGTAACTATGTATGAGGTAACAACTGTGGAAACATAACAACCTATCTCCACATAACATCGCAATGAGTCATTAGTGAAACAACAATTAAACGACAAGTTATCACTTTACAAGTTCTAGCTGTAAGTTACGACCATCGGAACCCTTGCATAAAACCGGCAAAGAAACCAGTAGCCACCAGAACGGTCTTTACAACTCAGATCTGGGACATTACCGGAATAACTCAACTCCGGCTCAAGACGGGTGGAAAGCAGCTCAGAGCATGAGACGGTGTTGATAAAAAGAATGTAGCAGTTCCCTAAGACGGCCGAAAAATAGCTCAGAGCATAGGGTCACTACTACAGAAAGAAATTCAACAACTGTCAGAGATAGCAGCAAAACAGCTCAGAACATGGCCTGTTGTTGAAAAGAGAACATAAAGTCGGCATCCACCCCGGTCGGCCAAAAGCAGCTCAGACACAGGCATGGTGCCGTCATCGAAGAAAGTACAAACAAGGGTTCGTCAGAGTCACATACAGCCCACTACTACGCATACAATTACAAGCATATTAATTTAAACATAGAAGAATAACACAGAGCAATGCTTTAGGGCATATATCAGATGGTCGGCTTGCCTAGTGTCGAAGTATACTCCGGGAAGAAGTGCGGTGAAGCCGCGGAAGAATTCGCTGGAAAAGTTCTCTCTCGGAGGGGGCTATTAGAAGGCAAGGACACAATGGTCATTTTCATAGTGTGGAAACATCATGAAAATGATACCATCGGGACGGGCTCGACGAACTTAAGACGTGGCCGTTGGATTCACCTGAATCGGAGTCACGAGTAAAAAGATGTGATTGCCTGAAGTGGGAGGGACCTTTCTATAATATAAATAATTACTTTTGGGTCCCTGGCTGATTTTCGGTGGAAATGGAGAGAGGCTACTATGCAGCTGGGCTGCTCTGGGCCGAAAGCGCTACGGCTGCTGCTGCTCATCTGGGCCAGCCCAACTGCTATCACTTAAAAAAAACGGAGGGCGCCGTCGTCTATCTCGCGCGCATGCGCCTGACCGAGGGGAACGCGGCTCCTGCCGGCGATTGTCGGCGCTATCGAGCGTCTCCGGCGATGTTCTGCCGACGTACGAGTTCAGCGCAGCGAGGCGTACCTGACGGTGGGCGGCTCGGACGCCGAGGAGCCCGAACTTCGGCAGGGCATGGGCGGTGGCTGACGGCAGCTCGGGCACTGAAGGGCTCGGGGCTATGGTGGCGGAGAGGTAAGGAGGGGGGTCGGGCAGGGCTCCGCCTGGGTCAGGAGAGCTCCCTGGTGGAAGTAGGAGGGGAGAGAGGCGATGGCTTGCTCGAATTTGAGCAGAGGCCTTCGGCGATAATGGCGGCAGTGGGAGAGGGATCGAGCACGGGAGCTCGAGGGCCGGAGTTTGGAGGTGCTGGGGAGGGAGAGGATGCTGGTGTGAGCTCGAGAGGGGGCTCAGGCTGGCTATTTATAGCCCAGCCCAGGCAGTGGATAGGCACGGCCTCCCGCCGAGCTAGGCGGCGTTCTGGAGGTTGCGGGCGATGTGGCTGGAGCCTTGTGGTGTCGCGGCGCTGCCGACCTGACGAGCAACAGGGGGAAGGGGACGGCACGGGGAGCTCAAGAGGCTTCGGGGAGGAAGAGGACAGTGGAGGGGATGCGACAGAGGGGTTCACGGGAGGTACAGTGCCGCGGCGGCGCTTGCCATGGCGCGAGGAGGAAGAGAGAGGAGGGGGAAGAGTCTGGAGAGGGTTGGCGTGGACGCAGGGGAGCCGTAGGACACACTCAGACACGCAGGGGTGGCCGGAGCAGGCATGCCGACGAGCAAAGTACGCAGACCACCGTTTTATCTGGCTCTACTCGTGGTCACCACGTGCATGGCGTGTTCCCGAAGGCTTCTGCCTGTCTAAGCTTGTCCAACAGGTCCCTTGCTGTTCAAATAGACAAGAGGAGAGTCTGGAACCGGCTAGGTAGCTCTGGGGTGAGTGAAACTTGCAGAAGAAGGTTCTGACAGCAAGGTGTTTGTAGAGGTTTCTGGAGAGATCACCGAGTGAAATGAGCTGTATCTTGGCATGGAGCAATGATCTACCAAGTTTACTACCCTGATAAATTTTGGGGCCATTTGGATAAGAATTGAGGACACTTGACGTAGAATGGACCCCACTGGTCAGAAATGAAGATGTTGATGCTGTGCTCAAATGGCTGAATGTAATGGGATGAAATTTGGTGGAGAGTGATGATTTGAACATATGAAGCCACTGTAAAAGTTTCATACCATTTGGGTATGCCAAAATGGTACTTACTTCACAGAGGTTCCAAATGGATAGAAACTTGAGAAAATTGCTGGGGAAGAATGGATAGAGATATTGAGCTGATTTTTTATTTCCATGAAGTGTTACTACGCTCCCTTCTTAAGACTTGGGGGCTACAAGTGATATGCATATAAGGGAGGTACACTTTACAGCTTGGTGTTAGCAACAATTATGACCCGGTGCCATCAATATTTACATACCGGCAATTTTGGCAATCATAACTTGCCAAGCTCTACATCTTTAAACCGGTTGGAAATCAGATGAGTATTTCAAGACCAATATTTTTGTCAAGCTAGAGCATTGGAAGCCGAGTCAAATGGATTACTCTTTATAATATTTTTCTACAAGAAGCCAATGTCAGCAAATTAGCTATGATGCTGGTTTATTGACCCGGAATTTTCAGAAGAAGTGCCCGGATTTTTTGCATTGGCAAAGTTTGAACATATCTGCTAAAGGAGATTTGTTATGAGATCATGGACATGTATCAAGGAGGAAATGATAAGGACTTAAGGATAATCAGGATCAGTTTAACATGGATAAAACCAAATTAAACTGGGGGCTAATGTCGGGGATATACCCCGCGGTATGACCCGGCCGGAACTATGACCCGGCCGGACTTGGCGACTCACTAGTGACCTGCCCGAAGACTGGCGACTCACTAAGTGACCCACCCGGAGCTCTCCACTCACTGATGACCCGACCGGGCCTGGTGACTCGTTGGTGACCCGGCAGGCGGGTTAGAGGAGCGAGAAGACCCGGCGGCCCAGAAGGCGACTCATGCAAGGCCAGTTTATGTTACGGTGGGCCGACTTAAGAGGAAAGGCATAAGGAGTTTTCCCTCACCAAGGAATCAAGATTAGGATTCCACTTAGAATAGTCCTAGTCCTACTAGGACTCCTCATGTAACCCGCCCCTCCAACTTATATAAGGAGGGACAGGGCATCCCAAGAGGGACAAGTTTTGACAAGTCTAGACAGACAAATCAATAGCTCTCGAGATAGAGCGCCCTTGTAATCGTGACCATCATCATCATCAATATCAATGAAGCAGGATGTAAGCTTTTACCTCCACGGTGAGGTGCCGAACCTGGGTAAAAAACCTCGCGTCTCTCGTCCCACTCAACCCCTCTCAAGCTATCACATAGATGCGTTGGCCTCACGACTAAGTTCTTTCGACGAGGACATCCGTGACAAATCCATGACAGTTGGCGCCCACCGTGGGGCTTGCGCACGGTGGTGTTGAGTTCTTGGAGGGATCTTTTCTAGGGATCGAGAATTTCGTAATTGGAAGGATGAAAAAGCCGGTGCAAAGGATCTATGCGACAAGCAAAACTGAATGGATATACCGGATTGAGATACAACAATTAGGGTTTGACGCTCGGTACGTCACCGGCGCAACGCGATCCGTCGAAACCGACGGGGGATTGATTCCGTTTGTATGCCGAATCTTGCAATCTGTCAAATAGCAGTTTCCGTCGAGACGGATAAAAAAAGTTTCCGATGTTGATCCGCCGGGTTCTATCAACGGTGAGCAGATTACTAGTAACCCGCAAAAAAAGAGAGCAGATTACTAGTACAAGCTGGGTCAAAGAAAATAGTCAAAGGAAAGGAAAGCCACGAGCTCGGACTCCTCCCGCGACTCGCTTCGTCGAACCACCGCGCCTCCGCTGTCACGGCCTTGTCTCTGCCGTGAGACCGCCCTGTATGAATCGCCCCGTCGCCGTGAGTCGCCGGTGCCGCCTCGTCTTGCCCTGGATTTGAAGCCGCCGTCTCCACGGACGTACAGCGGCAATATGGATTTTCTCCACTGCTACGACCCGGATTCTGCTTCATTGCCGGGTCTCCCGCAGCACGCATGCTGCCGTCGAGCCGCCTCAACCCTGAGCCGCAGCGGCCTCGAGCCCGGACTCGCGTCACCTGCCGTCATCTGGGCCTCGTGCCGCCTCAGCCTGTGAGTCGCCGTCCCGTCGGGCCTCTGCAGAGAGTCACCCTTGCTGGCCGCGCCACAGGCCGCCGGCTTCACTTCCTCCCACTCACCTCCAAGCCGCCTTCGCCGGATTAACCGCCACCTCGAACAGCCGCCGCGGGCCCTCGCCGAGCCGCCTTGAGTCGCCTCGCCTTCAAAGGCGCCTTCACGGCCTGGGCCCTACCGTCGCCGCCGCTGCACTTTTGAGCCGCCGCTGCGCCGAGTCACCTCTGCCTCCGTCGACCCCGCGCCAAGCGGCCTGCCATCGTCGTCGGCCCGCGGGTGCAGCCGCTGATGCATTGAGCTGCCGGCCGCCGAGCCTTCCAAGCCGCCCTCATCTCGCTGAGCGCGTATCCGCTGCCGCAGCACCGCCGCCGAGCAAGCATCCGTCGCCTTCAGCGCGTCGCCGGTTCAATGACGCCTCCGTGCCTGCGCCTCCGAGCCACCGTCGTCGCTAGTTCTCGCCTCGATCTGCCTCACAGGCCTCGCGCCTGGTCGACCGCCTGTCCACGAGTCGCTGAGTCGCTGCTCCCGCTTGCCTCGCCTCCAAACTGCTGAGACCGCCGCCGTTTAGCTTCGCTGGCTCGCTTTGAACGCTTCTGCGGCTGCGTGTCGAACCGCCCTGATGATATGCTTGCTTTGGTTGATAGTACTGCAGTGGATGCTGATGATGCTCTATCAGAACCTCACATGGCTAGTGATACAAATGAGGGTGATAATGAGGATCATTCTAGTCAAAGGCAGAAGATCATCTTTAAAGTTGAACAGCCTACTGGAGTCAACAATAGTAGTGGTCAAACCAAGAAAAAAGGGGAGGCAACACACAGCAGCGGCGGGCGCAACATAGGATACAATCTATTTCATCGTATCTGTTCCTTTGGAAGGACAGGCCGATGGCTGTGAGTTACTACTGCGTGCTATTGTTTGTTCCGGGAAAAAGGAAAGATCTCAGGGTGATTTGGCCGGCCGCTGTTTGTTTTACATCAACACAAAACAAGCTGTGTGGATAAGTTTTACGTAGATCAAGGGAAATACCAAAGCAAATGGCATGATTCTCCACTGACGGGATGCATGTACCACGAGGGAAACCAATTAAGTATTTCATGTGGTGGTCTAAGCAAAGGGGATCTTCTTGCCTCAATACTCCAGCCCGTGAAGACCTGTCCATTCGAGCACAGCTGCTCGTTCAGGAAAAATTACAAAGCACCATAGCGACGACGCTAGACTTTGTTGTGGTCCGGCCTACTCCTTGTCGACGACCGGGTTGGCCCGGTTGCTCCTCTGTATATTACAAGGGCTCGACAGTTTGCAGACCAGCATACGTTGACGCCAGAGGCTGCGCAAGCATCTGTACTGTGCCAAGCTATCAGAAAAATTATCCAGCGCCAGTGTCCGCGTTCACCCGACAAAACATCAGGTGCTATCCTTCCTATATATTTTGATCAGTACATATTAATTCGTCTAAAAACAATTACTATGTCCTGTAGTATTTTTACGCAGGACAATGATTTATTATAAAGGTGTGCCATGCTGTACCTATGGAGTGTGCGTTAACATTATCATGCACTAGCGTCCGCGCCCGCTTGCTGTTGAACGGGTGTGCACAAACCGCCGCCCGTGCAGCTCGATCTACATCAACTCGCTGGGACTGCGCCCGCGATTGACTCGCCGTCCGTGCGGCTTACCACGCCTGCGATTGACTCGCCCGTCCGTGCACCGGCGATTGACTCGCCCGTCCGCACCGGCTTACAACGTCGCGGCCGACTCACCTGTCTGCTCCTGCGGCCGACTCGCCCGTGATTGATTTCAGCTTCACCATAGTGATTATCAACTCCGCGGCAGATAATTTCCGCCCTAATATATCAGGTGAAATCCATCCAGTATATTTTTACATTACATGTTACTCCGGCTTGCAAAATTCTTTAAATGCAGGACAAATTGTCTATTGAAAGGTGACCGTCATGTCATGGAGTTTGTTGAATGACTCATACCAGGAGTATACAACAAGTATTGCGAGGATCATCAACTCGCTTCAAACTTCTGGTTTACATAAATTTCAGCATTCCGCTGTTCACCTATATATCGGTTTATATCACGGTCAAGTATGGATAATCTCAAGACAACTCCTCGAGTCGTCTTAAGACTCGGGGGCTACAATGACATGACTTAACAAATTATGCCAGACCCAAGAACTCCGGGTCATTGGAGGGAAGATAACCGGTCTCGGGAGTTACTGTCATATTGATGAAAATTTAAAGGCCGTCAGAAAATTTCCGGCTTAAAATGAAAGATTCTGGTTTAAAATCCGGCTCAAGGGAAATCTGTCTCTCACAAAGCTTTAAAGCTCTCAATATCCGGTTTTAAATTCCTGTTCAAAAAGAATTTATCTCTCGCAAGTTTGAGTTCTTAGAAAAAATCAAAGGTTGCCAAAGAGAACTTGCTGCCATGATGCGCGGTTCAAACATGGGTTATCCTGCCTTATTGGCTTATCACATTATGGGTCACTTGGGGGCTTCCTGCTCAATGAGCATAGCTGTGACTACCCTCTTAATCCGGCTTGTACGCCTTGTTACAAATAGCATGGGGGCTTCCTGCTCACTGAGCATAGCTATGATTACCCTTTGATATAGCTTATACGCCTTATTGCAGACGATTTTTCTGCCTAAGTTAAAAGGTTGCCAAAGAGAGCTTGCTACAATGCGTAGTTCAAACATAGGTAACCTACCTTGATGGTTTATTATAGGTCACTTGGGGGATTCTTGTTCAATGAACATAGCTATATTTACCCTTTTGATCGGCTTGGACGCCAGGTGTATTCACCAAAAATCTAGGTTATCCTGCCTTTGTATGTCTGCCACTCCGCCCAGGTAATCTTGGAATGACCAGCTGTACTTTTGACAGTCAATCTTATAAAGACCCTGAACTTGTCAAAGTTAAAACGGTGATTGGTCATGTGAGGCCCGGCTTACAGGTTTGCATAAAGAATTAACTCAGTGGCTGTGCGGCCCTTGAACAGCACTTGAAATTTCGGCTTGGCGGCCTATGAAAGCCTTGTTTTTTCTGATTTGTTATTTTCTATGAACATTGTTTTGGTTCATATCCTTGTACCATATTGACATATGGTTTAAAATGATTCAGGCCATGTAGTCTTAATCCTTATGACTCATATTTGAGCATATCTGGGCTTTTGACAACCCGTCCTGGATTTGGACGATAAGTCACCAGTATACTTTGATTGCGCAATTGGGATTATGCGCTTATGAATACTTGGGTTGTCACCCTCATTGGATGTGGCGATGTAAGCCGGCAATTTGAGCCAATTTTCCAGGAATGTTTTTAAATTGTTGGATGAATATGCGAGGTTTGATGACCCGCCCTGGCTTTGGACGTTAAGTCGCTAGTATATTTTGGATTGCGCCATTGAAATCATGCGCTTATAAATCATTGGATTGTTACCCTTACTAGATATGGCAATGTAAGCCAGCAGTATAAATCAATCCTACAGGTATATTTTCCTGGTTATATGAATATGCGAGGTTTGATAACCCGCCCTGGCTTTTGACTTTAAGTCGCCAGTACAATTTTTGGCTTAGATGGCCTTAATTTTAGTCTTTTTCATAATTGCATAAGACTATATTATGTTTGGGTTGTACCCGCCCTGGTTTTTGACGTTAAGTCGCCAGGGCATATGTTGTTTAAACATTGTGTAGGACATCCAGAGCTTTACACACAAGTAAGAATACTGCTATTGCTCATATGAATCATTGCGTTTAAATCCATCATCTGGCCATCTGAAGATATTGCCGGGTTATCCAGCTCCGGGTTATATTGCTCAATATTGAGTTGATTAAGGCTATGAGCCGCCAAAGTGATCTTTTCAAAAACTGGACATGACTATGAGCCGCCATGGATGCGGTTATCAGTTCCTGATTTTTGCAAAGGTTATAAGCCGCCGGGTTGCATCCCGGAGTACAATGGATGCGCATTAAGTCGCCATCGGCCCAGAGCCGCCGCATATTTAACTCTAGGTTTATTTTTCAAACAGATAAGTTATTCAAATCTTTAATAGCCAAACTTGGCTGGATTTTCATTATGGTATTGAATGATTGAGGTTTTCATACCGGATTATATTATTCAAATCTTTAATAGCCAACATGGCTGGATTTTTATTATGGTTATCAATAACCAGTATTATGATTGAGGTTTTCAAAGGCCACTTTAGAGCAATGGCTATTATTTCTTCATCCAAGAGTACCGGTTCACAACAAGGAGCATGATTCAATATTGATATGCAAAGGCTTTCAGCAACATCATCCGGACAATGGATATGGTTTTATTTAGTCCCGAGTCGCTGCAGGCACACGACCCGGCACTTGGGGGCTACATTATTCAAATCATGATTATATCAAATATGGAAGTCTCATGTTGATGCAAGCATGCACCATGGCACTTGGGGGCTAATGCAAGGTCATTTTTAACCCGCCTTATTGAAGACCCGACTCATCACATCGTAATGAGCCGGCCCTTGGGGGCTACTAATTGCTCCTGTCAAAGGTAACCCGAAACTTGGAATTTACATCATATGGTGTTAATTTTTAAAGTACATGTAAAGTCCCAGCTCAGTATTATCTTACTAAGCCGGCCCCGTTGGGGAACGCAGTATTTCAAAAAAATTCCTACGATCACGCAAGATCTATCACTAGGAGATGCATAGCAACGAGCGGGAAGAGTGTGTCCACGTACCCTCGTAGACGAAAGCGGAAGCGTTTTATCAACGCTGTTGATGTAGTCGTACGTCTTCACGATCTGACCGATCCTAGCACCGAACGTACGGCACCTCCGCGATCTGCACATGTTTAGCTCGGTGACGTCCCTCGAACTCTTGATCCAGCTGAGGCCGAGGGAGAGTTCCGTCAGCACGACGGCGTGGTGACGATGTTGATGAAGTTACCGACGCAGGGCTTCGCCTAAGCACTGCAACGATATGACCGAGGTGTGTAACTGTGGAGGGGGGCACCGCACACGGCTAAGAGAAACTTTGATTGTGCTATTGGGGTGCCCCCTGGCCACGTATATAAAGGAGGGGAGGGAAGAGGTGGCCGGCCCAAGGGGGGCGCGCCAGGTGTGGGGAATCCTACTAGGACTCCCCAGTCCAAGTAGGATTCCCCTCCTCTTTCCTATTCCTAGTAGGAGAAGGAGGGAAGGAGGAAGAGGGGAGAAGGAAGGAGGGGGGCGCCGCTCCCTCCTAGTCCAATTCGGACTAGCCCATGGGGGGCGTGCGGCCACCCCTTGAGGCCCTTCTCTCCTTTCCCGTATGGCCCATTAAGGCCCACTACTTCCCCCGGCGAATTCCCGTAACTCTCCGGTACTCCAAAAAATACCCGAATCACTCGGAACCTTTCCGATGTCTGAATATAGCCTTCCAATATATCGATCTTTAGCTCTCGACCATTTCGAGACTCCTCGTCATGTCCGTGATCTCATCCGGGACTCCGAACTATCTTCGGTCATCAAATCACATAACTCATAATACAAATCATCATCGAACGTTAAGTGTGCGGATCCTACGGGTTTGAGAACTATGTAGACATGACCGAGACACATCTCCGGTCAATAACCAATAGCGGAACCTGGATGCTCATATTGGCTCCTATATATTCTACGAAGATCTTTATCGGTCAAACCGCATAACAACATACGTTATTCCCTTTGTCATCGGTATGTTTACTTGCCCGAGATTCGATCATCGGTATCATCATACCTAGTTCAATCTCGTTACCGGCAAGTCTCTTTACTCGTTCCGTAGTGCATCATCCCGTAACTAACTCATTAGTCACATTGCTTTCAAGGCTTCATATGATGTGCATTATCGAGAGGCCCCAGAGATACCTCTCCGATACTCGGAGTGACAAATCCTAATCTCGATCTATGCCAACCCAACAAACACCTTCGGAGACACCTGTAGAGCATCTTTATGATCACCCAGTTACGTTGTGACGTTTGATAGCACACAAGGTGTTCCTTCGGTATTCGGGAGTTGCATAATCTCATAGTCAGAGGAATGTGTATAAGTCATGAAGAAAGCTTTAGCAATAAAACTTAATTATCATTATGCTAAGCTAACTGATGGGTCTTGTCCATCACATCATTCTCCTAATTATGTGATCCCGTTCATCAAACGATAACACATGTCTATGGTTAGGAAACATAACCATCTTTGATCAACGAGCTAGTCAAGTAGAGGCATACTAGGGACACTTTGTTTTGTCTATGTATTCACACATGTATCAAGTTTCCAGTTAATACAATTCTAGCATGAATAATAAACATTTATCATGATATAAGGAAATATAAGTAACAACTTTATTATTTCCTCTAGGGCATATTTCCTTCAGTCTCCCACTTGCACTAGAGTCAATAATCTAGTTCACATCGCCATGTGATTAACACCAACAGTTCACATCGCCATGTGACCAACACCCAAAGGGTTTACTAGAGTTAATGATCTAGTTCACATCGCCATGTGATTAACACCAATAGTTCACATCGCCATGTGACCAACACCCAAAGGGTTTACTAGAGTCAATAATCTAGTTCACATCGCCATGTGATTAACACCCAAAGAGTACTAAGGTGTGATCATGTTTTGCTTGTGAGAGAGGTTTAGTCAATAGGTCTGCCAAATTCAGATCCGTATATATTTTGCAAATTTCTATGTCTACAATGCTCTGCATGGAGCTACTCTAGCTAATTGCTCCCACTTTCAATATGTATCCAGATTGAGACTCAAAGTCATCCAGATAGGTGTTAAAGTTTGCATTGACGTAACTCTTTACGATGAACTCTTTATCACCTCCATAACCGAGAAATATTTCCTTAGTCCTCTTAGGTAACTAAGGATAACTTTGACCGCTATCCAGTGATCCACTCCTGGATCACTATCGTACCTCCTTGCTAAACTCATAGCAAGGCACACAACTGGTCTGGTACATAGCATGGCATACTTTATAGAACCTATGACTGAGGCATAGGGAATGACTTTTCATTCTCTTTCTATCTTCTGCCATGGTCGGGTTTTGAGTCTTACCCAATTTTACACCTTGTAATACAGGCAAGAACTCCTTCTTTGACTGTTCCATTTTGAACTACTTCAAAATCTTGTCAAGGCATGTACTCATTGAAAAAATCTTATCAAGCATATTGATCTATCTCTATAGATCTTGATGCTCAATATGTAAGCAGCTTCACCGAGGTCTTTCTTTTGAAAAACTCCTTTCAAACACTCCTTTATGCTTTCCAGAAAAATTCTACATCATTTTCGATCAACAATATGTCATTCACATATACTTATCAGAAAGGCTGTAGTGCTCCCACTCACTTTCTTGTAAATACAGGCTTCACCGCAAGTCTGTATAAACTTATATGCTTCGATCAACTCATCAAGGCGTATATTCCAACTCCGAGATGCTTGCACCAGTCCATAGATGGATCGCTGGAGCTTGCACACTTTGTTAGCACCTTTAGGATTGACAAAACCTTCTGGTTACATCATATACAACTCTTCTTTAAGAAATCCATTAAGGAATGCAGTTTTGACATCCATTTGCCAGATTTCATAAAATGTGGCAATTGCTAACATGATTCCGACAGACTTAAGCATCACTATGAGTGAGAAAATCTCATCGTAGTCAACACCTTGAACTTGTCGAAAACCTTTTTGCGACAAGTCAAGCTTTGTAGATAGTAACACCACTTATCAGCGTCCATCTTCCTCTTGAAGATCCATTTATTCTCTATGGCTTGCCGATCATCGGCCAAGTCAACCAAAGTCCATACTTTGTTCTCATACATGGATCCCATCTCAGATTTCATGGTCTCAAGCCATTTTGCGGAATCTGGGCTCATCATTGCTTCCTCATAGTTCGTAGGTTCGTCATGGTCAAGTAACATGACCTCCAGAACAGGATTACCGTACCACTCTAGTGCGGATCTTACTCTGGTTGACCTACGAGGTTCGGTAGTAACTTGATCTGAAGTTTCATGATCATCATCATTAGCTTCCTCACTAATTGGTGTAGGGACCACAGGAACTGGTTTCTATGAAGAACTACTTTCCAATTTGGGAGAAGGTACAATTACCTCATCAAGTTCTACTTTCCTCCCACTCACTTCTTTCGAGAGAAACTCCTTCTCTAGAAAGGATCCATTTTTAGCAACAAATATCTTGCCTTCGGATCTGTGATAGAAGGTGTACCCAACAGTTTCTTTTGGGTATCCTATGAAGACGCACTTCTTCGATTTGGGTTTGAGCTTATCAGGCTGAAGCTTTTTCACATAAGCATCGCAACCCCAAACTTTAATAAACGACAGCTTGGGTTTCTTGCCAAACCACAGTTCATACGGTGTCGTCTCAACGGATTTAGATGGTGCCCTATTTAACATGAATGCAGCTGTCTCTAATGCATAACCCCAAAACGATAGTGGTAAATCGGTAAGAGACATCATAGATCGCACCGTATCCAATAAAGTACGGTTACGACATTCGGACATACCATTACGCTGTGGTGTTCCAGGTGGCGTGAGTTGCGAAACTATTCCGCATTGTTTTAAATGAAGGCCAAACTCGTAACTCAAATATTCGTCTCCGCGATCAGATCATAGAAACTTTATTTTCTTGTTACGATGATTCTCCGATTCACTCTGAAATTCTTTGAACTTTTCAAATGTTTCAGACTTGTGTTTCATTAAGTAGATATACCCATATCTGCTCAAATCATTTGTGAAGGTCAGAAAATAATGATACCCGCCGCGAGCCTCAACACTCATCGGACCGCATACATCAGTATGTATTATTTCCAATAAGTCAGTAGCTCGCTCCATTGTTTCGGAGAACGGAGTTTTAGTCATCTTGCCCATGAGGCATGGTCCACAAGCATCAAATGATTCATAATCAAGTGATTCCAAAAGTCCATCAGCATGGAGTTTCTTCATGCGCTTTACACCAATATGACCTAAACGGCAGTGCCACAAATATGTTGCACTATCATTATCAACTTTGCATCTTTTGGCACCAATATTATGAATAGGTGTATCACCACGATCGAGATTCAATAAACCATTTATATTGAGTGTATGACCATAGAAGGTTTTATTCATGTAAACAGAACAACAATTATTCTCTGACTTAAATGAATAACCGTATCGCAATAAACATGATCAAATCATGTTATGCTCAACGCAAACACCAAATAACATTTATTATAGGTTCAACACTAATCCCGAAGGTAAAGGGAGTGTGCGATGGTGATCTTATCAACCTTGGAATCACTTCCAACACACATCGTCACCTCGCCCTCAACTAGTCTCTGTTCATTTTGTAACTCCTGTTTCGAGTTACTAATCATAGCAACTGAACCAGTATCAAATACCCAGGGGATACTATGAACACTAGTAAGGTACACATCAATAACATGTATATCAAATATACCTTTGTTCACTTTGCCATCCTTCTTAGCAACCAAGTATTTGGGGCAGTTCCGCTTCTAGTGACCATTTCCTTTGCAGTAGAAGCACTCAGTTTCAGGCTTGGGTCTAGCTTTGGGCTTCTTCATGGGAGTGTCAACTTGCTTGCCATTCTTCTTGAAGTTCCCTTTCTTTCCCTTCCCTTTTAATTGAAACTAGTGGTCTTGTCAACCATCAACACTTGATGCTATTTCTTGATTTCTACCTTCGCTGATTTCAGCATCGCGAAGAGCTCGGGAATCGTTTTCGTCATCCCTTGCATATTATAGTTCATAATGAAGTTCCAGTAACTTGGTGATAGTGACTAGAGAACTCTATCAATCACTATCTTATCTGGAAGATAAACTCCCACTTGATTCAAGCGATTGTAGTACTCAGACATTCTGAGCACATGCTCACTGGTTGAGCTATTCTCCTCCATCTTGTAGGCAAAGTACTTGTCAGAGGTCTCATACCTCTTGACATGGGCATGAGTCTGAAATACTAATTTCAACTCTTGGAACATCTTATATGCTCCGTGGCATTCAAAACGATTTTGAAGTCCCGGTTCTAAGCCGTAAAGCATGGTGCACTAAACTATCAAGTAGTCATCATACCGAGCTTGTCAAACGTTCATAACGTCTCCATCTGCTCCTGCAATAGGTCTGTCACATAGCGGTGCATTAAGGACATAATTCTTCTGTGCAGCAACGAGAATCATTGCTACTATTATCTTTCAACTCATTTTTCTCTAGGAACATATCAAAAATAAATGGGGAGCTACATCGCAAGCTATTGATCTACAACATAGTTATGCAAATACTATCAGGACTAAGTTCATGATAAATTAAAGTTCAATTAATCATATTACTTAAGAACTGCCACTTAGATAGACATCCCTCGAGTCATCTAAATGATCACGTGATCCATATCAACTAAACCATGTCCGATCATCACGTGAGATGGAGTAGTTTTCAATGGTGAACATCTCTATGTTGATCATATCTACTATATGATTCACGTTCGACCTTTCGGTCTCCAGTGTTCCGAGGCCATATCTGCATATGCTAGGCTCATCAAGTTTAACCCGAGTATTCCGCACGTGCAAAACTGTCTTGCAGCCGTTGTATGTGAACGTAGAGCTTATCACACCCGATCATCACGTGGTGTCTTGGCACGACGAACTGTCGCAACGGTGCATACTCAGGGAGAACACTTATACCTTGAAATTTAGTGAGGGATCATCTTATAATGCTACCGCCGTACTAAGCAAAATAAGATGCATAATAGATAAACACCACAAGCAATCAAAATATGTGACATGATATGGTCATCATCATCTTGTGCTCATGATCTCCATCACCGAAGCACCGTCATGATCTCCGTCGTCACCGGCTTGACACCTTGATCTCCATCGTTGTGTCGTTGTCGTCTCGCCAACTATTGCTTCTACAACTATCGATAACGCATAGTGATAAAGTAAAGCAATTACATGGCAATTGCATTTCATACAATAAAGCGACAACCATAAGGCTGCTGCCAGTTGCCGATAACAGTTACAAAACATGATTATCTCATACTACAATTTATATCTCATCACGTCTTGACCATATCACATCACAGCAAGCCCTGCAAAAACAAGTTAGACGTCCTCTACTTTGTTGTTGCAAGTTTTACGTGGCTGCTACAGGCTTTAGCAAGAACCGTTCTTACCTACGCATCAAAACCACAATGATTTTTCGTCAAGTGTGATGTTTTAACTTTCAACAAGGACCGGGCGTAGTCAAACTCGATTCAACTAAAGTTGGAGAAACAGACACCCACTAGCCACCTGTGTGCGAAGCATGGCGGTAGAACCAGTCTCATGAACGCGGTCATGTAATGTCGGTCTGGGCCGCTTCATCCAACAATACCGCCGAATCAAAGCAAGACGTTGCTGGTAAGCAGTATGACTATTATCGCCCACAACTCTTTGTGTTCTACTCGTGCATATAACATTTACGCATAGACCTGGCTCGGATGCCACTGTTGGGGAACGCAGTATTTCAAAAAAATTCTTACGATCATGCAAGATCTATCACTAGGAGATGCATAGCAACGAGAGGGAAGAGTATGTCCACGTACCTTCGCAGACCGAAAGCGGAAGCGTTTTATCAACGCGGTTGATGTAGTCGTACGTCTTCACGATCCGACCGATCCTAGCACCGAACGTACGGCACCTCCGTGATCTGCACACGTTCAGCTCGGTGACGTCCCTCAAACTCTTGATCCAGCTGAGGCCGAGGGAGAGTTCCGTCAGCACGACGGTGTGGTGAGGGTGTTGATGAAGTTACCGATGTAGGGCTTCGCCTAAGCACTGCAACGATATGACCGAGGTGTGTAACTGTGGAGGGGGTCACCGCACACGGCTAAGAGAAACTTTGATTGTGATATTTTGGTGCCCCCTGGCCATGTATATAAAGGAGGGGAGGGAAGAGGTGGCCGGCCCAAGGGGGGCGCGCCAGGTGTGGGGAATCCTACTAGGACTCCCCAGTCCAAGTAGAATTCCCCTCCTCTTTCCGATTCCTAGTAGGAGAAGGAGGGAAGGAGGCAGAGGGGAGAAGGAAGGAGGGGGCGCCACCCCCTCCTAGTCCAATTCGGACCAGCCCATGGCGGGGCGCGCGGCCACCCCTTGAGGCCGTTCTCTCCTTTCCTGTATGGCCCATTAAGACCCACTACTTCCCCCGGCAAATTTCCGTAACTCTCCGATACTCCGAAAAATACCCGAATCACTCGAAACCTTTCCGATGTCCGAATATAGCCTTCCAATATATCGATCTTTAGCTCTCGACCATTTCGAGACTCCTCGTCATGTACGTGATCTCATCCGGGACTCCGAACTATCTTCGGTCATCAAATCACATAACTCATAATAGAAATCGTCATCGAACGTTAAGCGTGCGGACCCTACGGGTTCGAGAACTATGTAGACATGACCGAGACACATCTCCGGTCAATAACCAATAGCGGAACCTGGATGCTCATATTGGCTCCTACATATTCTGCGAAGATCTTTATCGGTCAAACCGCATAACAACATACGTTATTCCCTTTGTCATCGGTATGTTACTTGCCCGAGATTCAATCATCGGTATCATCATACCTAGTTCAATCTCGTTACTGGCAAGTCTCTTTACTCGTTCCGTAGTGCATCATCCCGTAACTAACTCATTAGTCACATTGCTTGCAAGGCTTCATATGATGTGCATTACCGAGAGGGCCCAGAGATACCTCTCCGATACTCGGAGTGACAAATCCTAATCTCGATCTATGCCAACCCAACAAACACCTTCGGAGACACCTGTAGAACATCTTTATGATCACCCAGTTACGTTGTGATGTTTGATCGCACACAAGGTGTTCCTCCGGTATTCGGGAGTTGCATAATCTCATAGTCAGAGGAATGTGTATAAGTCATGAAGAAAGCTTTAGCAATAAAACTTAACGATCATTATGGTAAACTAACAGATGGGTCTTGTCCATCACATCATTCTCCTAATGATGTGATCCCGTTCATCAAATGACAACACATGTCTATGGTTAGGAAACTTAACCATCTTTGATCAACGAGCTAGTCAAGTAGAGGCATACTAGGGACACTTTGTTTTGTCTATGTATTCACACATGTATCAAGTTTCCGGTTAATACAATTCTAGCATGAATAATAAACATTTATCATGATATAAGGAAATATAAATAACAACTTTATTATTGCCTCTAGGGCATATTTCCTTCAGGCCCTTGGGGGCTACACGTTGCTGCTCAAGTCTACATGATCATATCTACAAAAGTCCCTGCTCATTATTGCATAATGACCCGGCCCTTGTGGGCTACACATGTGAAATACAAAATATTCAGTTTATGACTGGCGGTTTAGATGAACAACCTGGATTTCTCCAAAGTTGCAGTATTTATATTGAAGCAAGTCTTAAGCTGTTACTACGCTCCCTTCTTAAGACATGGGGGCTATAGGTGATATGCATATAAGGGAGGTACACTTTCAAGCTTGGTGTTAGCAACAATTATGACACGGTGGCATCAATATTTACAAACCGGCAATTTTGTCAATCATAACTTGGCAAGCTCTACATCTTTAAACCAGTTGGAAATCAGATGAGTATTTCAAGACCAATATTTTTGTCAAGCTAGAGCATTGGAAGCCGAGTCAAATGGATTACTCTTTATAATATTTTTCTGCAAGAAGCCAATGTCAGCAAATTAGCTATGAAGCTGGTTTATTGACCCGGAATTTTCAGAAGAAGTGCCCGGATTTTTTGCATTGGCAAAGTTTGAACATATCTGCTAAAGGAGATTTGCTATGAGATCATGGACATGTATCAAGGAGGAAATGACAAGGACTTAAGGATAATCAGGATCAGTTTAACATGGATAAAACCAAATTAAACTGGGGGCTAATGTCGGGGATATACCCCGTGGTATGACCCGGCCGGAAGTATGACCCGGCCGGACTTGGCGACTCACTAGTGACCCGCCCGAAGACTGGCAACTCACTAAGTGACCCACCCAGAGCTCTCCACTCACTGACCACCCGGCCGGGCCTGGTGACTCGTTGGTGACCCGGCAGGCGGGTTAGAGGAGCGAGAAGACCCGGCGGCCCAGAAGGCGGCTCATGGAAGGCCGGTTTATGTTATGGTGGGCCGGCTTAAGAGGAAAAGCATAAGGAGTTTTCCCTTACCAAGGAAGCAAGACTAGGATTCCACTTAGAATAGTCCTAGTCCTACTAGGACTCCTCATGTAACCCGCCCCTCCAACTTATATAAGGAGGGACAGGGCACCCCAAGAGGGACAAGTTTTGACAAGTCTAGACAGACAAATCAATAGCTCTCGAGATAGAGCACCCTTGTAATCGTGATCATCATCATCATCAATATCAATGAAGCAGGATGTAGGCTTTTACCTCCACGGTGAGGGGCCGAACCTGGGTAAAAAACCTCGTGTCTCTCGTCCCACTCAACCCCTCTCAAGCTACCACATAGATGCGTTGGCCTCACGACTAAGTTCTTTCAACGAGGACATCTGCCGTGACAAATCCACGACAGGTCCCTTGCTGTTCAAATAGATAAGAGGAGAGTTTGGAACCAGCTAGGTAGCTCTGGGGTGAGTGAAACTTGCGGAAGAAGGTTCTGACAACAAGGTGTTTGTAGAGGTTTATGGAGAGATCACTGAGTGAAATGAGCTGGTTCTTGGCGTGGAGCAATGATCTACCAAGGTTACTACCCTGGTAAATTTTGGGGCCATTTGGATAAGAATTGCGGACACTTGCTGTAGAATGGACCCCACTGGTCAGAAATGAAGATGGTGATGCTGTGCTCAAATGGCTGAATGTAATGGGATGAAATTTGGTGGAGAGTGATGATTTGAACATATGAAGCCACTGTAAAAGTTTCATACCATTTGGGTATCCCAAAATGGTACTTACTTCACAGTGGTTCCAATTGGACAGAAACTTGAGAAAATTGCTGGGGAAGAATAGATAAAGGGATTGAGATGATTTTTGGTTTCCATGAGTGATTTGTCAATGTTAATCACCATGAAAAATTTCAGCTCAAATATATCAAGGGTTCAAGCACTTCCTTTGCAAACTGAAAATCTGGACAGAATTTGCAAATGGATGCTGTGCTCAAACTTTGAACTATGGAGCTTGAGTTTTGATGGAAATGGTGAATATATGGATAGGATAAGCTCCACAATTTATTAGGGATTTTTCCTGGCTACCAAAATGGTAGTTCCTTTAGAAACTGCCCAAAATGCAATATTGGCATTAAATAGGAAAATCCAATTCCAATTATTTAATTATGGCCAATATTTTTATGGGATCTCAGTATGATCATAAAGAATATCTCCACAAGTTTTCATGAACTTTGGAGATGGATAGATATTTTCCTGGATTTAATTCCTTTAACTGGCAGAAAAAGGAATTAATTATAAATGACAAATATTGCATATGACTTGGCAATATTTTTGCATATTCAGGGTTTATAGATGGAGGATGATCACTGGGAAAAGTTTGGGAGTCATCAGATTAAAGGAAATTGGGGTTTCGTTGTAACTGCAAGAATTAGGGTTTCCCTTCCGGCAACTCGGAAGGTAGGGTTTCGGTGGAACAATCCTGAGAATAGATCTTGGGTGGCAAGGTTGGACTGGAGAGAATCTCTTGTTGGATGGGAAGGGCAAGGTTAAATGACCATCTTCATATACCCAAGAGCTAGAGAAATCCGATAACACCGAGAAAAAAGACAGGAGTCAAATCCCGCAAAGCAAAAAAAATAACAGGAGCGAAAACCAGGGTGTTACAATCCATGACAATATAACTTCTATTCGGATATAAGAAAACATAACCCATTATTTTTGCATCCTTGTCCAACATCAACTTTTTAGCATGTCATATTTTAATGAGTGCTCACAATTACAAAAGATGTCCAAGATAGTATATTTATATGTGAAGCCTCTCTTTCTTTATTACTTCCTATTAATTGCAACAATGACCAAAACTATGTTTGTCAACTCCCAAGAAATTTTATTTATCATACTCTTTATATGTGAAGTCATTACTCTCCATAAGATCAATATATGATCTTTTTTATTTCTTTTTATTATTTTATTCCCTCAAGATCATAGCAAGAAAACAAAGCCCTCAACTCAAAACTACTCTTTATTATATAACTCACGTACTCGATTACATAGATAGAGATCAAAACAAAACTCAAAGCTAGATCATACTAAAACTTTATTCTACTAGATCAAGATATAACCAAAAGGATCGAACTAAGAAAAATGATAAAAGTAAAGGTGATAAGATACCGGCGCACCTCCCCCAAGCATGGCAGTTGCCAAGGGGAGTGCCCATACCCATGTATTTATGTCTCTTTCTTCGGAGGTGGTGATGATGGAGTTGTTGATGAAGTAGTGCCACACATCGAGCGTAGGAGATGCTCCAGTTTACGAATAATGCCCTTGAGTGCGGTGATATACTCTTGCAACAGAATATTTTCGCGAGTGAGATATTTATTTTGCACATGAACTAATTCAATAATCTTGAAAGCTTCAATATCAGTAGGGGTGAGCTGATTGTAGTAAGGTTGAAGGATGTCTTCTTCTTCTGCTGCCAGAACTTGATCTCCCTCAGCCTTCTTGATCTTATCATCCTTGTTAGTTTCCCCAAGTTCTTCTCTCTTCATCTCTATCTTCATCAGCCAACCATCGTCGCCTGCGTTGTTGGAGGAGGGGGACGACATGATGCCTGGTCTTGAAAACTCTGGCAGAAAACAGCTTGAAACAAGAATAGAAGATATTGTCGTGGTACGGTGGTCAAAACCTTCGGGAGATTATATAATGAATTTTTACCAACCAAAAGAAGTATTGTGCAAGAAACCGGAGTCCGGAGGGCACACGAGGTGGCCACAAGGTCGGGGGGCACGCCCAGGGGGGTAGGGCGCCCACCACCCTTGTGGTCGCCTCGTGTCTCTTTCGGACTACTTTTAATTTTCCTAATTTTTTAAAAATTCCAAAACGGAGACAAATTATCATTGGAAACGTTTTGGAGTCGGTTTACTTACCATACCACATACCTATTCCGTTTCGTAGTCCGAAACGTTCTAGAAGGTGTCCCTTATGTACTCCTCCGGTGCTACGGTGTCAATTATATTGGTCTCAACATTTTAGGGAGTACCTGAGATATAATGTTTGATTCTTTGACCGTTTACCACCTTCGGATTTGTACCGGTGTTGTTGATTTTTATGGCACCAGAACGATAGACCTCCTCGATAATGTAAGGACCTTCCCATTTAGAGAGAAGCTTTCCTGCAAAAAATCTTAAACGAGAGTTGTATAGCAAAACATGATCACCTACATTAAACTCACGCTTTTGTATCCTCTTGTCATGCCATCTTTTAACTTTTTCCTTAAACAACTTGGCATTCTCATAGGCTTGGGTTCTCCATTCATCAAGCGAGCTTATGTCAAATAACCTCTTCTCACCGGCAAGATTGAAATCATAGTTGAGCTCTTTAATAGCCCAATAAGCTTTATGTTCTAGTTCAAGAGGTAAGTGACAAGCCTTTCCATAAACCATTTTATATGGAAACATACCCATTGGGTTTTTATAAGCAGTTCTATAAGCCCATAATGCATCATCATGTTTCTTAGACCAATTCTTTCTAGATCTCTTAACAGTCTTTTGCAAAATCAATTTAATCTCTCTATTGCTCAACTCTACTTGACCACTAGGCTGAGGATGATATGGAGATGCAATTCTATGGTTAACACCATATTTATCAAGCATTTTATGGAAAGAACCATGAATAAAATGTGAACCACCATCAGTCATTAAATATCTATGGACTCCAAACCTCAAAAAAATAACTTCTTTAAGCATTTTAATAGAAGTGTTATGATCAGCACTACTAGTTGGAATAGCTTCTACCCACTTAGTAACATAATCAACAGCAACTAAAATATGTGTATACCCATTAGAGGAAGGAAAAGGTCCCATACAATTACTGCCCCAAACATCGAATGGTTCAATAACAAGTGAATAATTCATAGGCATTTCCCGATGTCTACCCCAAACATCGAAAGGTTCAATAACAAGTGAATAATTCATAGGCATTTCCCGATGTCTACTAATATTACCAATTCTCTGGCATTCATCACAAGACAAGACAAACTTATGAGCATCCTTGAAGAGAGTAGGCCAATAAAAACTGGATTGTAATACCTTGTGTGTAGTTCTATCTCCAGCGTGGTGTCCTCCGTAAGACTCGGAGTGGCACTTGCGTAGGATCTGTTCCTGTTCATGCTCAGGTACACAACGTCTAATAACACCATCTACTCCTTCTTTATAAAGGTGTGGGTCATTCCAAAAGTAATGTCTTAAATCATAGAAAAACTTTTTCTTTTGCTGGTATGTGAAACTAGGTGATATAAATTTAGCAACAATGTAATTAGCATAATCAGCATACCATGGAGTATTACGAGCAGCATTTATGATAGCTAATTGTTCATCAGGAAAGCTATCATCAATAGGCAGTGGGTCATCAAGAACATTTTCTAACCTAGACAAGTTGTCTGCAACGGGGTTCTCAGCTCCCTTTCTATCAATAATATGCAAATCAAATTCTTGTAGCAAGAGAACCCATCTAATAAGTCTAGGTTTAGCATCTTTCTTTTCCATAAGATATTTAATAGCAGCATGATTAGTGTGAACAGTTACTTTGGAATCAACAATATAGGATTTGAACTTATCACAAGCAAAAACAACTGCTAAAAATTCTTTTTCAGTAGTAGCATAATTTCTCTGGGCACTGCCTAGAGTTTTACTAGCATAATGAATAACATTTAATTTCTTATCAACTCTTTGCCCTAGAACAACACCAACAACATAATCACTAGCATCACACATAATTTCAAAGGGTAAATTCCAATCAGGTGGCTGAACAATAGGTGCAGAAATCAAGGCTTTCTTAAGTATTTCAAATGATTCTACACAATCATCATCAAAAACAAAAGGAACATCTTTTTGCAAGAGATTAGTGAGAGGCCTAGAAATTTTAGAGAAGTCTTTAATAAACCTCCTATAGAAACCAGCATGACCAAGGAAACTTCTTATACCTTTGATATCTTTAGGACACGGCATTTTTTCAATAGCATCTACTTTAGCTTTATCTACTTCAATACCTCTTTCAGAAATTTTATGCCCCAAGACAATACCTTCATTAACCATAAAGTGGCACTTCTCCCAATTCAAGACAAGATTAGTTTCTTCACATCTCTCCAAAACTCGATCAAGGTTGCTTAAGCAATCATCAAAAGAAGTTCCGTAAACGGAGAAATCATCCATGAAAACCTCAACAATCTTTTCTCAAAAATCAGAGAATATAGCAGTCATACATCTTTGAAAGGTAGCAGGTGCATTGCATAAACGAAAAGGCATATGTCTATAAGCAAAGGTACCAAAAGGGCAAGTAAAAGTAGTCTTTTCCTAATCATCTTTTAACACAGGTATTTGAGAGAAACCAGAATAACCATCTAGGAAGCAAAAATGTGTATGTTTGGATAATCTTTCTAGCATTTGATCAATAAAAGGTAGAGGGTAATGATCTTTTCTAGTAGCTTTATTTAATTTGCGGAAATCAATTACCATTCTATAACCTGTAACAATTCTTTGTGGGATCAATTCATTCTTATCATTAGGAACAACAGTAATATCTCCCTCCTTAGGGACACAATGAACAGGACTTACCCACTTACTATCAGCAATAGGATAAATTATACCTGCCTCCAGAAGCTTTAGTATTTCATTTCTTACCACTTCTTTCATCTTAGGATTTAACCGTCATTGGTGATCAACAACTGGTTTAGCATCATTCTCCAAATTAATTTTGTGCTGACATAGAGTGGGACTAAAGCCCTTAAGATCATCAAGAGTATATCTAATTGCAGCACGGTGCTTCTTCAGAGTTTTCAATAATTTCTTTTCTTCATGCTCTGAAAGGTTAGCACTAATAATAATAGGATATATCTTCTTTTCATCGAGATAAGCATATTTCAAAGTATCCGGTAATTGTTTAAGCTCAAACACGGGATCACCCTTGGGTGGAGGAGGATCCACAAGGATTTCAACAGGCAAATTGTGTTCCAAAATAGGCCCTTGATTAAAGAATATCTCGTCTATTTCCCTTCTTTCATTCATAAACATATCATTCTCATGGTCTAGCAAATATTGTTCTAAGGGATCAGTAGGAGGCACGACAATAGAAGCAAGACCAATAATTTCATCCTTACTAGGCAATTCTTTATCATGGGGTTGTCTACGAAATTTAGAGAAATAAAAATCATGAGACATATCCCCTAAACCGACAGTAACAATATCTTTCTCGCAATCTATCTTAGCATTAACAGTATTCAAGAAAGGTCTACCAAATATAATGGGACAAAAGTCATCTTGTGGGGAAGCAAGAACAAGAAAATCAGTAGGGTATTTTATTTTCCCACACAAGACTTCAACATCTCTAACAATCCCAGTTGGTGAAATAGTATCTCTATTGGCCAGCTTAATAGTAACATCAATATCTTCTATCTCAGCAGGTGCAATATCATTCATAATTTTTTTATATAAGGAAAAAGGAATTGCACTCACACTAGCACCCATATCACATAAGCCATGATAACAATGATCTCCAATTTTAACAGAAACAACCGGCATGCCAACAACTGGTCTATGTTTATCTTTACTATCGGGTTTGGCAATTCTAGCAGCTTCATCACAGAAATAAATAACATGCCCATCAATATTATCAACCAAGAGATCTTTAACCATAGCAATACTAGGTTCAACTTTAATTTGCTCAGGGGGTGTAGGTGTTCTAGTATAACTCTTACGAACCACAGTTGAAGCTTTAGCATGATCCTTTATTCTAACAGGAAAATATGGTTTCTCAATATAAGCGGTAGGAACAATAGGATCAACATTATAAGTAATAGTTTCTTCTTCAACTTTAATAGGTTCTACTACTTTAACTTCAATGGAAGGATGATATTTAAACCACTTCTCCTTAGGGAGATCAACATGAGTAGCAAAAGATTCACAGAAAGAAGCTACTATCTCAGAGTCAAGTCCATATTTAGGGCTAAAATCATGAAAAGCATCGGTATCCATAAAAGATTTAACACAATCAAACTTAAGGTTTATACCTGACTCCTTACCTTCGTCAAGTTCCCAATCTTCAGAGTTGCGTTTAATTCTTTCCAATAAATCCCATTTGAATTCAATAGTCTTCTTCATAAAAGAACCAGTACAAGAAGTATCGAGCATGGATCGATCATTATGAGATAGCCGAGCATAAAAATTTTGAATAATAATTTCTCTTGGGAGCTCATGATTGGGGCATGAATATAACATTGACTTAAGCCTCCCCCAAGCTTGAGCGATACTTTCTCCTTCACGAGGCCAAAAATTATTTATATAATTCCAATCACGATGAACCAGATGCATAGGATAAAACTTCTGATGAAATTCCAATTTCAATCGGTTGTAGTTCCATGATCCAATATCATCACATAGCCTTTACCATGTCAATGCTTTCTCCTTCAAAGATAAAGGGAATACCTTCTTCTTGACATGATTCTCTGGCAAACCTGCAAGCTTAAATAATCCACAAACTTCATCCACGTAGATTAGATGCATATCAGGATATAATGTTCCATCTCCTGTGTAAGGATGAGCTAGCAGTTTCTCTATCATACCCGAAGGAATTTCATAATAAATATTTTCAGTAGGTGCAGTAGGTTGAGGAGCAACTCTTTGCTCTTCCGATCGAGGTGAAGATACCCCGAACAAGCCCTTCAAAGGATTATTTTCCATAGTAACAAGTGATAATAAATTTCAGCACACTATATAAATGTTTCCTTACCAAAGGCGCTTCACTTACCAAATACCCCAAACAAGATGTTGGTGGTAAGTAGTATGACTATCACCGTCCACAACTCTTTGTGTTCTACTCGTGCATATCATCTACGCATAGACCTGGCTCGGATGCCACTGTTGGGAAACGTTGCATAAAAAAAATCTATGCACACTACTGGATTCAGAGAATTTGCCGTCAGCTTATTATTTGCCATTGATGACCCACAAGTATAGGGGATCTATCATAGTCCATTCGATAAGTAAGAGTGTCGAACCCAATGAGGAGCAGAAGGAAATGACAAGCGGCTTTCAGCAAGGTATTCTCTGCAAGCACTGAAATTATCGGTAACAGATAGTCGTGTGATAAGATAATTCGTAATGGGTAACAAGTAACAAAAGTAAACAAGGTGCATCAAGGTGGCCCAATCCTTTTTGTAGCAAAGGACAAGCCTGGACAAACTCTTATATAAAGCAAAGCGCTCCCGAGGACACATGGGAATTGTTGTCAAGTTAGTTTTCATCATGCTCATATGATTCGCGTTCGTTACTTTGATAATTTGATATGTGGGTGGACCGGTGCTTGGGTGCTGCCCTTCCTAGGATAAGCCGCCCACTTATGATTAACCCCTCTCACAAGCATCCGCAACTACGAAAGAAGAATTAAGATAAATCTAACCATAGCATGAAACATATGGATCCAAATCAGCCCCTTACGAAGCAACGCATAAACTAGGGTTTAAGCTTTTGTCACTCTAGCAAACCATCATCTACTTATTACTTCCCAATGCCTGCCCCTAGGCCCAAATCATGGTGAAGTGTCATGTAGTCGATGTTCACATAACACCACTAGAGGAGAGACGACATACATCTCATCAAAATATCGAACGAATACCAAATTCACATGATTAATTATAACAAGACTTCTCCCATATCCTCAGGAACAAACGTAACTACTCACAAAGCATATTCATGTTCATAATCAGAGGAGTATTAATTATCATTAAGGATCTGAACAAATGATCTTCCACTGAATAAACCAACTAGCATCAACTACAAGGAGTAATCAACACTACTAGCAACCCACAGGTACCAATCTGAGGTTTTGAGACAAAAATCGGGTACAAGAGATGAACTAGGGTTTGAGAGGAGATGGTGCTGGTGAAGATGTTGATGGAGATTGACCCCCTCTCGATGAGAGGATCGATGGTGATGATGATGGCGATGATTTCCCCCTCCCAGAGGGATGTTTCCCCGTCAGAACAGCTCTGCCAGAGCCCTAGATTTGTTCTGCCCAGGTTCCGCCTTGAGACAGCGGCGCTTCATCCCGAAAGCTTCCTTCTTATTTTTTCCAGGTTAAAACACACCATATAGCAGAAGATGGGCATCGGGGGCCTGCCAGGTGGCCCACAAGGACGGGGGGCGCGCCCTCCACCCTTGTGGATGGCAGGTGGCCCCCTCTGGTACTTTCTTCGCCCAATATTTTTTATTAAATCCAAAATGACTCTCCGTGAAGTTTCAGGACTTTTGGAATTGTGCAGAATAGGTCTGTAATATTTGCTCCTTTTCCATCCCAGAATTCCAGCTGCCGGCATTCTCCCTCTTCATGTAAACCTTGTAAAATAAGAGAGAAAAGGCCTAAGTATTGTGCCATAATGTGTAATAACAGCCCATAATGCAATAAATATTGATATAAAAGCATGATGCAAAATGGACGTATCAACTCCCCCAAGCTTAGACCTTGCTTGTCCTCAAGCGAAAGCCGATATCGAAAAATATGTCCACATGTTTAGAGATAGAGGTGTCGATAAAATAAAATATGGACATGAGGGCATCATGATCATCTTTAGAACAGCAACATATATTGTCATATAATTTCTTATGCTAAAGTATCAATTCGTTCACAAGGTAAAGTATGAATCAAAAACTTCATTGAAAACTAACAAACTATGATCTCAGTCATTGAAGTAATTGCAATTTATCATAACATCGGAAAGAGTCAATATAAGAGCTTTTCAGCAAGTCCACATACACAACTAACATTTAGTCTTTCACAATTGCTAACACTCATGCGATACTTATGGGTTCATAGCTTCCATCGGACACAGAGAAAGATAGGGGATTATAGTTTCGAATCCCAACCTTTTACCTCAAGGGTAATGTCAACAATAATACTTTATGATAACCTACATCCGAGTGGGTATATATATCTGGATCTTTCTCCAACACATAGTGCTTGCCAAAAGGAAAAATGTAAAAAGGAAAGGTGAAGATCACCATGACTCTTGTATGAGGGTAGAAGATAAAAGTAAAAAAGATAGGCCCTTTGCAGAGGGAAGCAGAGTTTGTCATGCACTTTTGTGGTTGGATGCACACAATCTTAATGCAAAAGAACATCACTTTATATTGCCGCTTGTGATAAAGAACTTTATTATGCAGTCGGTCGCTTTTATTTCTTCCATATCACAAGTTCGTATAATGCTTATTTTCTTCACACTAATAGATCATGCATATTTAGAGAGCAATTTTTTTTCTTGCACCGATGACAACTTACTTGAAGGATCTTACTCAATCCATAGGTACGTATGGTGGACTCTCATGGCAAAACTGGGTTTAGGGATGCTTGGAAGCACAAGTAGTATCTCTACTTGGTGCAAAAAATTTGGCTAGCATGAGAGGGAAAGGCAAGCTCAACATGTTGGAGGATCCATGTGGCACCCCGCCTGATTACCACTGTAGCCAGACGGTCGCCACGCATACCAGCCCAGGAAATCACTCTGGCATGCGCATTTACAACAAGTATCATGAACACAGGCATTTCTATTAATGGATATATAGGTCTTACATGAGATATATTACATAGGTGATGGCAGCGGAAAGGCTCTATCTAAGGCAGCATGGTCTTGGTGCGGCTCCAATCCACAGGGATCTGACTGGGTTACGCTCCTAGCCCGCGAACGCTCCGGCTCATCGTCGATGGACGACGGATCCTTATGTGAACCTGGCCACATTGAAGGCCACTGAGTACTTTTGAATGTGCTCGCAAGCAAACCAAACTAACATATACACCAAGCAAAGCAATCCATGGCATTCAAGCATGCATTTGTTATTAGAGCAACAGCAATTATCATGGCATAGCATACCTATCTAGCAATATAACTACTAAAGTAAAATACAGTAAAGTAAAGCACATCAAGTATGTGATCCATACTCCGAACAATCTCAGGATCCAATCTAGCTTACTCTCTTCCGACATCAAACAGAAGGAATGATGAAGCGAAAGGTTATTGGAACCACGGATACGACATAAGCTCGAAATCAAGCTTGTTGTTCAAGGTGAATGATAAGATGAGGAGGATCGACGTAAGCTTAGCTCATCGTCGGAAGTTGCTCCGGGCATAAGGACCAGGTAGCACAGTTAAAGGTTAGCACGATAGGGATATAGCCGATCAGGCTAAGAAGGATGTGATGGATTATCCAACTTCCCAGTAACGAGTACTAGGGGTAATACCGAAAGGTAAATCGGAGTAGAGGTTGGACGGGAAAAAATGATCTGCAGAGGACAAGTATTTAACTTATCCAGTAAATGGAATCAAGGAGAAAATATGGTCGGAACCACGGTTGTAAAGGATCAATTCATAGATACAAGATGAACTTGTACCAGGGAAATAATTATTTTTACGAGCAGCTTCCATGATAAGTTCTACATCGGGTCCATGGGCATGAACACAAAGGTTCAAGGTCGACTCCCACTTCTTCAATGCATTACCTTTCATTTACAGCTCTGTTAAAAGTTATATGGACGTGATGAACTACTTGGTGAAATACCAAGGGAGTATGACCCATGAAAATTTATCAGGTTCACGTAGGTGGCAGAAGCATAGATTCAACCTATCAGGATATTTTTACAAATCTATACAACCATTATCCATAGCAAGGGATACGAGTTCGAAAACAGGGGTATCAAAGTCAAAGCTTGATGATACAATTTACTGGAGGCATCATGTATCAGAGGGGGAACTGACATGGTTATGGAAGTGGGTGAACATTAACAAATAATAACCCACCAAAGGAACTGACAGGCCGCAAAGGATGTGATTGTGAATACCGGCACTCAACCAGAAGAAGGAAGCAGGTAACGGAAACAGATTATAGAAACATCGGAATAATCCGACGCTTAAGAATAAAAGAGTTATGGTTCAGAAAATGAAGGATTGGAAGCAAAAGCTCTGACCAAAAGACGAGTAGGTCGAATAGAACTAGATGGTCAAATTTATCGTCCCGTCTTGCAGAGATCTCCACCCATGGTTACGGGACATGTCCTGGTCAGTAGTCAGCCCCAAGTTGATAAGGAGAAGGAATGTACTACCTCTCCGTGCCATGCAAGCTGAGCGGATAAACCAACGGCAAGAAGTAGAGATTTCTTCAGTGCCAAAGGCAATGTCAATGGGGAAGGAACCGATAAAGTTCTTAGAATAGAGAAGAATCGATTGGATAGTTGTCCTAAAAATGAATCGAGTGATCTATGAGAACTAATGGGGTAAGGTTTAAACAACTGGTTCCACCTGAGAGTCCTCCGAGAAAGGACAGAAGGTAAGCTCAATGGGTTAAGGAAGCACTTGAACAACCTAAGTATGAAATTCAGAGGGTTCACGATTCCCAAATCCAGGAGTGACAATTAGTTCACCCGGGTAGAGGGACGATTGATTTGTAGATGCTTAGTTGGACAATCAACCAATACTTGATTGGCTGAGAACCAGCTCAAGTTCGGAATGGTGCCTGAACCGGTAGGACGAATTCTAGGATTCGACTGATGATGGTGAATATTCGCAGCATATTGATTCAGGGGATTCAAATTGGTAATTGGCAAAGGATGTTGACGGGAATTACTAGACTTATGGAATTAACCATAATGCAAGCAGGCATGGAGATTCAAGAGCAATAGGCTGCCGAGGATTATCGGGAGATTAATTAGCAATTCGTTATGTTCCGGAAAGCTCTTGAACAACTCGGGGTGTACGGACCCCGGGTAAGTATGAGGATTTATTCGTAGGTGTGTGCAGGCAAAAAGGAACTGTAAAGCAGTAGGTTCAGAGAATTCTCAAAATGTCGGATAGTATTTCAATAGGTCGGATGAAACCCAGGAGTAACTGAAATGAAGCTATGATCGACGAGTGTAAGTAGTTATCCTTCGGAGTTCATCGGTGGTCAGGAACTGCAAAGCAGTGGGCACAGGGTATCGATTATCGGCGAGGAGTATCTTCAGAATCTTCTGATGAAGCAGACGCTCTTCTGTAGCGAATGGGCTCTCCGGGAGGAAGTGGTTACGAGATCCTAAGTGTCGGTGTTAGTAAAATCATTTAACCCGAATAGAAGAGAGATCAGAGTCCCAGGGTAAGGATCGAGGAGTAAAAGATCCTAATACCACCCAGTTGGCGACGTGGGGCCATAAGCCACACAGCCAAGTTAGTAAAACAGTTTTGGACCATTAGACTCAACTTCGGCCAAGGAGTTGGAAAGGGGGATACCTAGAGGCAGTCGGCTCTGATACCAACATGTGACGACCCCGGCTTAATCGTGCACTAATCATACACGCAAATGCACACGATCAAGCCCAAGGACTCACTTGAAGATATCACAACACAACTCTAAAACATAAATAAAGTCATACAAGCTTTATATTACAAGCCAGGGCCTCGAGGGCTCGAATACATTGCTCGATGGCATACAAGCGTCAGCGGAAGCATTAGATATCTGAGTACAGATATATATTACAGAAAGAGAGATAGGCCTTCACAGAGGCGGGGTAAAATAAAAGCTACGATCGAAAGGTGTAGGCCTCCTGCCCTGGACCCTCCGATCCTACTCCTCGTCGTCAGTCGGCTCCTCGTAGTAGTAGTACTCGCCAGGCGGGTAGTAGTACTGGTTGTCGACGGGGGCATCTGGCTCAGGGGCTCCGACGTCTGGTGGCATCAAAAGGAATATGGGGAAAAAGAAAGTAAAGCAAATGTGAGTACTCATCCGAAGTACTCAGCAAGCAAGGATCTACACTACATATGCAACATAGTCAAAGGAATGGTTGTATATGTGGACTGGGCTGCAGAAATGCCAGAATAGAGGGGGAAAGCCTAGTCCTATCGAAGACTAGCATCTTCAACAATCTTCAACAGTCTTGCAGCATGAGAAGAGAGCAGATCAACATAATGTAAAGTAGTAGTAGTAGTATCATCAACCTCGACCTGAGATCCTTTCTCGACTCCCTGCGAGAAAGCAATCCCAGAGCCGTACTATCCAGTTATCATCACATGTTCTAGTTGTACCGATCGGGATACAACTCCGAGTGTCCGTTACCGTAGGACAGGCTATCGATAGAAGTTTCTTCCCTGCAGGGGTGCACCAACTTGCCCACCACGCTTGCTTAACTCCGGCCGGACACACTTTACTGGGTCATGCCCGGCCTCGGCCAAACAACACGCCGCAACCCGACCTAGGCTCTAAAGAGAGGTCAGCACGCCGGACTAACCTATACCCCCGGGGGTCTTGGGCCTTCGCCCCGGGAACCCTGCACGTTGCGAGGACATTTTGGAAGCAGACCTAGCAACCCCTTAATACAAGCGCAGTTGCGTTTCCAGTCCAAACCAAAACGGGCCGCTCCTCGCTGACGTCAATAGAGCTTCGGCTGATGTATACGACGCAGAACGCCCATACTATGCCCACGTGATGGTTAGTGCTATCGGGCCAGAGGCCCCTCGGATCAAATATCCAAACCGTTAAGTGTGTTGGTAGTGCGGTAACGAGCAGAGACTCACGAAAGATGTGACCCCGTCGCCCCATCTCGAGGACTTGCCGCAAGGGCGAGGAATGCCCGGCCACGCCTCGTGTTCAAGTCTCGGGTAACCTTCAGGTACACCCGATTACATCACCTCGCATAAAGCTCGCACGGGAACCACTCAGGGCCAACCCGTCTTTAGTCAGATGGTTTAGTGCAAGTCACTTCAACAACAGTATCTGTGTGTCTGACACCAAGGGGAACCCTGAGGAATCACCCTCGATGGAATTCCCACTGATGTTATCATCAAGGTGAACGGATGAGGAATCACCCTCGAGGTTCACGCCTGAAGTGTTGCGCAACGTTGTCGTTATCGGGGGTGGTGTAGGAGGAATCACCCTCGCTTACCACGACCGAGTAACTAACCTACAAGGTTAACATCAGAAGTGCTATGAGGTATCACCCTCGGCACTTGACGGTAATCCAGTAGTGTCGGCAACTAGGGGGAAGTGATGTGCGGTGCCAAGGTCTGATCTTCAATCCCGATGATCGGGTCTTCTGATATCCAGCAGGGTAGTCGGGATCAAGTGGGGGTCTCTGTCGTGTCTCTACCCAGCCTACTCTAAACAGTCTAGGATAACCAGCAAGGTAGCAAGGCAGGTTACAATAAACAGGCTATGCAGCAGATATAGGAAAACAGTAGCAGTAGCAGTTCTAATGCAAGCATGAGAGAGAAGAGAATAGGCGATATGGACATGCTCAAAATGGGGGTGCTTGCCTGTTTGCTCGGGGGCAAGGGCAAGGTCGTCGGTGGTGTCGTCGGGGACGTAGTCGTACTCCGGAGCTGCGTCTGCCTCGGGAGCTACGTCTACGTCGGGGTCTAATCGAGAGAGAAGAGGGGGAAGAAACAGGTAAACATAATGCAAACAAATGCAATATGGTGCGGTTATGCTATGATGCAGTGCAGGGTTGCCTAATTATGCTTCTAAGTCATTTTAGTCATTTTCAGGATTATTCTGGGATCTAATATCCGGGGTCTGTGCACTATTCATCTGCCGGATTCGGGTCCGAAGTTACGAGTTCTTCTACGTAGGAGGTTCCGATGAAGAAACAGACGGCACGATCAGACTCGTCTCGTCGTTCTGAGCAACTTTCATGTTTTAACTTTTTCGATCTGAGCTACGGTTTAAAAAGTTATGAATTTTTAAAGATTATTTGGAATTTATTTAATTTACAGAAAATGATTTATGACGTCAAGCATGATGTAATGCTGACATCAGCAAGTCAACAGTCGGCTGACCTGGTCAAACCTGACGTGTGGGTCCAGTGGGACCCACATGTCAGCCTCTGTTATGACTAATATTGAGTTAACTTAATTACCAGGGTTAATTAGGAGTGTGGGGCCCTTATGTCAGTGACTTAACAAGTTAATTAAATTAGTTTAATTAGTTAGATTAATTAAGTGGAGGTGGGGGCCCACATGTCAGTTGCTGGGCCGGTCCAGTCAGCAGGGCTGACCGGGTCAACTGGCCAGTCGGTCCACTGGGGACCCACCTGGCAGTGACGCTGGGGGGTGGCCCCAGTCGGCCTCGTCGGCGCTGGTCAACGCCGCCCGCCGGACTTACTCCGGCGACCTCAAATACGGCGGAGAGGCCTCGGCCGGCGTCGGATTTCGCGTACGGGGCTCCGTTTCCAGCGTGTTTGGGTGCGTTCGAAAGCTCAGAGACTCGCGCGTCGCGTGGGATTGGTCTCGTCGCCGGATTCGACCGGAGTCGCCGACGGTGAGCTCGCGGGCGGCGCCAGAGTTCGGCCATCGTCGGATCCATGGCTACGGGGCGCAAGGAGGCGCGTGCGCGTGTGCTACGTGCTCCTGGGAGCACCAGGAGCACGGTTCTGGGCTCGGGCGCTGCCAGTGATGGTGGTGGCCATGGCGACGGAGCTCACCCGCGGTGTGCAGAGCTCGGACATGGCGGCGATGGTGCGGCGACTAGCTAGAACTACGCGAAGGGCAGAGGGGGAGCTATGGCTTATAGTTTCGGCACACTGTGGCCCTCAGGGGTTTAGTAGCTGCAGTCGAGCTCGCCGGAGACGACGCCGATCGCCGGAGGTCGGGAAGAAAGGGGGCGGCTCGATACCGTGGCCGTGCTGCTTCCCGGCTCGATGCCGAGCTCCTAATCGAAGGAGTCGATGAGCCCGGAGCGCGTGGACACGGAGATGAGGACGGAGGAGCTCGGTGGCCGCGCCGGCGGGAGGGGTGCAGCGCCGGAGTTTTTGGGCGCCGCCGGATTTGGGCGAGGGAGAGAGCGAGGGGGCTAATGGGGCACTAGGGTTAGCAGGGACGGCGAGGGGAACTCGGGTGAGGCCATATAGGCGCCGGAGACCGTCGGATGGTCGACGCGCGGCGGCTGCCACCATGTCGGCGCGCGCGTGCGACAGCGCGGGAGGTCAGGGACGTCCTCGCTGGGCTGGGCCAGTTGGGCCGCGACTCGAGGCACTGTGCACTAAGGCCCAGTGCACAGTGTCCCGCGTTTGTTTTTCTGATTTCTGTTTCCTTTTTCATTTAACCTTTTCTGTTTTGAATTAGTTAGGTTTCTTTTGCCTTTTTGTAAAATGTGAAAGTTGCTCCAATTAATGTGATGCAATATTACCCTTCTCCAGAAACTGTTTTGGACAGAGTTGGAATCCATTTGATTTTGAAATGAATTTGAATGGATTTTAATAATCTGATTTGGGGCTGTTTCATCTTTTTAGAGTCACTTATCTAACTCCAACCTTATTGATGATGATTTTATAAATGTTCCTGGATTATTTGCAACATCATGTACATTTTAGTTTGATTGTTAGAAGAAATATTTATTTGACTCCCAATTGTAATTTGAATTTTTAGTTGAAATATTTTCTAATGCAATTTTATTAGAGTGATCTTGATGACATGGCAGGTTAAGTAGCTTAACCAGAGTGGGGTAACCTGGGGATGTTACAAGTCTCCTCCACTACAAGAAATCTCGTCACGAGATTTAAGTAGGGAAGTAAAGAGTATCTGCGGAAGAACTGACCTTTGTCGGGTCGATTCTCTGGGGAACAATTCAGGGAATGTGGTAGAAGTATCTCTCGAGTTGGGACTTAAGAAAACATCGAGAGCAAGGTATGAAGATACCATAAGAAATTTTCAAGTGAATGGACATTCAAACGATACCTGAACAAAGTGTGAACAGGGGTTCAGGGTATCGGGAGTAGATCCTCTCTCGAGGGGTGACTCGGTTTAATACACATAGTCAAGAGTAAGAGGGTACTTCGGAATCAAGGATGTACAGGAGAGTCAGGTTCCGATCCTGTGGAACTGTGGGTTATGGGCCCACCAAGTGGGCTAAATTAGGAAGGGCTGTGAGATTTTACCGGTCACATCAACAAGGTATGTCAGGAGGTAGCTGTCAGCTATGCCGTTAACATTGTCGGTACCAAGGGTGAGGGACGAAGAGAACCATTTTCCTGCTCGTTGAACGAGGCGGACCAAAAGGCAAAGTTCTCGTCCATCGGTGGTTACCGGAATGTCATCAGCAATAGTAACAGGATGTCATGGTCAGAGCTGTTGACCGAGGTGTTTTATAAGCAGGGAATTATTTCTGCTTATATCATAGAGATCACAAGAAAGGTTAAACAAAACAATGGAAAGGAAAATTGTGTTTTCACACAAGTATTGGGAGTATACTCCGTCCTAGGAAAAGCAGAACAGGACATACATGATGGAACAACAAGTTCCAAAGCATTTAGATAGAGGGGCGAGGGATAAATCATGATATTACCTGTACCACGAGGTCGGGATAATAGATCGAGAAACATTTAGCAACGGTTCTTATTAATGTTCGGAGTACCACAGTCATGCTTCGAGGTAGCCATAACATGGTGTTTCAAGTAAGGGCTGGATTTAAAGATCACAAGAGGTATAGAAGAACACTTCCAAGATTACCTCAGGACGTAAATATTAACCAAGCACCATTAGGTCGATGTTGGCAGAAAGTCAAGGATGTCATCGATGATATCACAAATCATCGAGGGCATAGATGGTATTTCTAGCCATGAATTCAATTGACATTTCAACAGAGGTCGGAATGTTGATGTTGATCTCATCGCAATTGTCGAGAGGCTCTATGAAGATGCCATCGAGCAGCGTCGACATCAAACAGAAGGAATGATGAAGCGAAAGGTTATTGGAACCACGGATACGACATAAGCTCGAAATCAAGCTTGTTGTTCAAGGTGAATGATAAGATGAGGAGGATCGACGTAAGCTTAGCTCATCGTCGGAAGTTGCTCCGGGCATAAGGACTAGGTAGCACAGTTAAAGGTTAGCACGATAGGGATATAGCCGATCAGGCTAAGAAGGATGTGATGGATTATCCAACTTCCCAGTAACGAGTACTAGGGGTAATACCGAAAGGTAAATCGGAGTAGAGGTTGGACGGGAAAAAATGATCTGCAGAGGACAAGTATTTAACTTATCCAGTAAATGGAATCAAGGAGAAAATATGGTCGGAACCACGGTTGTAAAGGATCAATTCATAGATACAAGATGAACTTGTACCAAGGAAATAATTATTTTTACGAGCAGCTTCCATGATAAGTTCTACATCGGGTCCATGGGCATGAACACAAAGGTTCAAGGTCGGCTCCCACTTCTTCAATGCATTACCTTTCATTTACAGCTCTGTTAAAAGTTATATGGACGTGATGAACTACTTGGTGAAATACCAAGGGAGTATGACCCACGAAAATTTATCAGGTTCACGTAGGTGGCAGAAGCATAGATTCAACCTATCAGGATATTTTTACAAATCTATACAACCATTATCCATAGCAAGGGATATGAGTTCTAAAATAGGGGTATCAAAGTCAAAGCTTGATGATACAATTTACTGGAGGCATCATGTATCAGAGGGGGAACTGACATGGTTATGGAAGTGGGTGAACATTAACAAATAATAACCCACCAAAGGAACTGACAGGCCGCAAAGGATGTGATTGTGAATACCGGCACTCAACCAGAAGAAGGAAGCAGGTAACGGAAACAGATTATAGAAACATCGGAATAATCCGACGCTTAAGTATAAAAGAGTTATGGTTCAGAAAATGAAGGATTGGAAGCAAAAGCTCTGACCAAAAGACGAGTAGGTTGAATAGAACTAGATGGTCAAATTTATCGTCCCGTCTTGCAGAGATCTCCACCCATGGTTACGGGACATGTCCTGGTCAGTAGTCAGCCCCAAGTTGATAAGGAGAAGGAATGTACTACCTCTCCGTGCCATGTAAGCTGAGCGGATATACCAACGGCAAGAAGTAGAGATTTCTTCAGTGCCAAAGGCAATGTCAATGGGGAAAGAACCGATAAAGTTCTTAGAATAGAGAAGAATCGATTGGATAGTTGTCCTAAAAATGAATCGAGTGATCTATGAGAACTAATGGGGTAAGGTTTAAACAACTGGTTCCACCTGAGAGTCCTCCGAGAAAGGACAGAAGGTAAGCTCAATGGGTTAAGGAAGCACTTGAACAACCTAAGTATGAAATTCAGAGGGTTCACGATTCCCAAATCCAGGAGTGACAATTAGTTCACCCGGGTAGAGGGACGATTGATTTGTAGATGCTTAGTTGGGCAATCAACCAATACTTGATTGGCTGAGAACCAGCTCAAGTTCGGAATGGTGCCTGAACCGGTAGGACGAATTCTAGGATTCGACTGATGATGGTGAATATTCGCAGCATATTGATTCAGGGGATTCAAATTGGTAATTGGCAAAGGATGTTGACGGGAATTACTAGACTTATGGAATTAACCATAATGCAAGCAGGCATGGAGATTCAAGAGCAATAGGCTGCCGAGGATTATCGGGAGATTAATTAGCAATTCGTTATGTTCCGGAAAGCTCTTGAACAACTGGGGGTGTACGGACCCCGGGTAAGTATGAGGATTTATTCGTAGGTGTGTGCAGGCAAAAAGGAACTGTAAAGCAGTAGGTTCAGAGAATTCTCAAAATGTCGGATAGTATTTCAATAGGTCGGATGAAACCCAGGAGTAACTGAAATGAAGCTATGATCGACGAGTGTAAGTAGTTATCCTTCGGAGTTCATCGGTGGTCAGGAACTGCAAAGCAGTGGGCACAGGGTATCGATTATCGGCGAGGAGTATCTTCAGAATCTTCTGATGAAGCAGACGCTCTTCTGTAGCGAAGGGGCTCTCCGGGAGGAAGTGGTTACGAGATCCTAAGTGTCATTGTTAGTAAAATCATTTAACCCGAATAGAAGAGAGATCAGAGTCCCAGAGTAAGGATCGAGGAGTAAAAGATCCTAATACCACCCAGTTGGCGACGTGGGGCCATAAGACACACAGCCAAATTAGTAAAACAGTTTTGGACCACTAGACTCAACTTCGGCCAAGGAGTTGGAAACGGGGATACCTAGAGGCAGTCGGCTCTGATAACAACCTGTGACGACCCTGGCTTAATCGTGCACTAATCATACACGCAAATGCACATGATCAAGCCTAAGGACTCACTTGAAGATATCACAACACAACTCTAAAACATAAATAAAGTCATACAAGCTTTATATTACAAGCCAGGGCCTCGAGGGCTCGAATACATCGCTCGATGGCATACAAGCGTCAGCGGAAGCATTAGATATCTTAGTACAGATATATATTACAGAAAGAGAGATAGGCCTTCACAGAGGCGGGGTAAAATAAAAGCTACGATCGAAAGGCGTAGGCCTCCTGCCCTAGACCCTCCGATCCTACTCCTGGTCGTCAGTCGGCTCCTCGTAGTAGTAGTACTCGCCAGGCGGGTAGTAGTACTGGTCGTCGACGGGGGCATCTGGCTCAGGGGCTCCGACGTCTGGTGGCATCAAAAGGAATATGGGGAAAAAAGAAAGTAAAGCAAACGTGAGTACTCATCCGAAGTACTCAGCAAGCAAGGATCTACACTACATATGCAACATTGTCAAAGGAATGGCTGTATATGTGGACTGGGCTGCAGAAATGCCAGAATAGAGGGGGAAAGCCTAGTCCTATCAAAGACTAGCATCTTCAACAATCTTCAGCAGTCTTGCAGCATGAGAAGAGAGCAGATCAACATAATTTAAAGTAGTAGTAGTAGTAGTATCATCAACCTCGACCTGAGATCCTTTCTCGACTCCCTGCGAGAAAGCAATCCCAGAGCCGTACTATCCAGTTATCATCACATGTTCTAGTTGTACCGATTGGGATACAACTCCGAGTGTCCGTTACCGTAGGACAGGCTAGCGATAGAAGTTTCTTCCCTGCAGGGGTGCACCAACTTACCCACCATGCTTGCTTAACTCTGGTCGGACACACTTTACTGGGTCATGCCCGGCCTCGGCAAAACAACACGCCACAACCCGACCTAGGCTCTAAAGAGAGGTCAGCACGCCGGACTAACCTATGCCCCCGGGGGTCTTGGGCCTTCGCCCTGGGAAACCTGCACGTTGCGAGGACGTTTTGGAAGCAGACCTAGCAACCCCTTAATACAAGCGCAGTTGCGTTTCCAGTCCAAACCAAAACGGGCCGCTCCTTGCTGACGTCAATAGAGCTTCGGCTGATGTATATGACACAGAACGCCCATACTATGCCCACGTGATGGTTAGTGATATCGGGCCAGAGGCCCCTCGGATCAAATATCCAAACCGTTAAGTGTGTTGGTAGTGCGGTAATGAGCAGAGACTCACGAAAGATGTGACCCCGTCGCCCCATCTTGAGGACTTGCGGCAAGGGCGAGGAATGCCCGGCCACGCCTCATGTTCAAGTCTCGGGTACCCTTCAGGTACACCCGATTACATCACCTCGCATAAAGCCTGCGCGGGTATGACTCAGGGCCAACCCGTCTTTAGTCACATGGTTTAGTGCAAGTCACTTCAACAACAGTATCTGTGTGTCTGACACCAAGGGGAACCCTGAGGAATCACCCTCGATGGAATTCCCACTGATGTTATCATCAAGGTGAACGGATGAGGAATCACCCTCGAGGTTCACGCCTGAAGTGTTGCGCGACGATGTCGTTATCGGGGGTGGTGTAGGAGGTATCACCCTCACTTACCACGACCGAGTAACTAACCTACAAGGTTAACATCAGAAGTGCTACGAGGTATCACCCTCGGCACTCGACGGTAATCCAGTAGTGTCGGCAACTAGGGGGAAGTAATGTGCGGTGCCAGGGTTTGATCTTCAATCCTGATGATCGGGTCTTCTGATATCCAGCAGGGCAGTCGGGATCAAGTGGGGGTCGCTGTCATGTCTCTACCCAGCCTATTCTAAACAGTCTAGGATAACCAGCAAGGTAGCAAGGCAGGTTACAATAAACAGGCTATGCAGCAGATATAGGAAAACAGTAGCAGTAGCAGTTCTAATGCAAGCATAAGAGAGAAGAGAATAGGCGATATAGACATCCTCAAAATGGGGGTGCTTGCCTATTTGCTCGGGGGCAAGGGCAAGGTCGTCGGTGGTGTCGTCGGGGACGTAGTCATACTCCAGAGCTGCGTCTGCCTCGGGAGCTATGTCTACGTCGGGGTCTAATCGAGAGAGAAGAGGGGGAAGAAACAGGTAAACATAATGCAAACAAATGCAATACGGTGCGGTTATGCTATGATGCAGTGCAGGGTTGCCTAATTATGCTTCTAAGTCATTTTAGTCATTTTCAGGATTATTCTGGGATCTAATATCCGGGGTGTGTGCACTATTCATCTACCGGATTCGGGTCCGGAGTTACGAGTTCTTCTACGTAGGAGGTTTCGATGAAGAAACAGACGGCACGATCAGACTCGTCTCGTCGTTCTGAGCAACTTTCATGTTTTAACTTTTTCGATCTGAGCTACGGTTTAAAAGTTATGAATTTTTAAAGATTATTTGGAATTTCTGGAATTTATTTAATTTACAGAAAATGATTTATGACGTCAGCATGATGTAATGCTGACATCAGCAAGTCAACAGTCGGCTGACCTGGTCAAACCTGACATGTGGGTCCAGTGGGACCCACATGTCAGCCTCTGTTATGACTAATATTGAGTTAACTTAATTGCCGGGGATAATTAGGAGTGTGGGGCCCTTATGTCATTGACTTAACAAGTTAATTAAATTAGTTTAATTAGTTAGATTAATTAAGTGGAGGTGGGGGCCCACATGTCTGCTACTAGGCCGGTCCAGTCAGCAGGGCTGACCGGGTCAACTGGCCAGTCGGTCCACTGGGGACCCACCTGGCAGTGACGCTGGGGGGTGGCCCCGGTCGGCCTCGTCGGCGCTGGTCAACGCCGCCCGCCGGACTTACTCCGACGACCTCAAATACGGCGGAGAGGCCTCGGCCGGCGTCGGATTTCGCGTACGGGGCTCCGTTTCCAGCGTGTTTGGGTGCGTTCGAAAGCTCAGAGACTCGCACATCGCGTGGGAGTGGTCTCGTCGCCGGATTCAACTGAAGTCGCCGACAGTGTGCTCGCGGGCGGCGCCGGAGTTCGGCCATCGTCGGATCCGTGGCTACGGGGCGCAAGGAGGCGCGTGCGCGTGTGCTACGTGCTCCTGGTAGCACCAGGAGCACGGTTCTGGGCTCGGGCGCTGCCAGCGACGATGGTGGCCGTGGCGACGGAGCTCACCCGCGGCGTGCAGAGCTCGGACATGGCGGCGATGGTGCGGCGGCTAGCTAGAACTACGCGAAGGGCAGAGGGGGAGTTGTGGCTTAAAGTTGCGGCACACGGTGGCCCTCGGGGGTTTAGTAGCTACAGTCGAGCTCGCCGGAGACGACGCCGATCGCCGGAGGTCGAGAAGAAAGGGGGCGGCTCGATCCCGTGGCCGTGCTGCTTCCCGGCTCGATGCCGAGCTCCTAATCGAAGGAGTCGACGAGCCCGGAGCGCGTGGACACGGAGACGAGGACGGAGGAGCTCGGTGGCCGCGCCGGCGGGAGGGGCGCAGCGCCGGAGTTTTCGGGCGCCGCCGGATCTGGGCGAGGGAGAGAGCGAGGGGGCTAATGGGGCACTAGGGTTAGTGGGGATGGCGAGGGGAACTCGGGCGAGGCCATATAGGAGCCGGAGACCGTCGGATGGTCGACGCGCGGCGGCTGCCGCCGTGTCGGTGCGCGCGCGACAGCGCGGTAGGTGAGGGACGTCCTCGCTGGGCTGGGCCAGCTGGGCCGCGACTCGGGGCACTGTGCACTAAGGCCCAGTGCACAGTGTCCCGCTTTTGTTTTTCTGATTTCTGTTTCCTTTTTCATTTAACCTTTTCTGTTTTGAATTAGTTAGGTTTCTTTTGCCTTTTTGTAAAATGTGAAAGTTGGTCCAATTAATGTGATGCAATATTACCCTTCTCCAGAAACTGTTTTGGACAGAGTTGGAATCCATTTGATTTTGAAATGAATTTGAACGGAATTTAATAATCTGATTTGGGGCTGTTTCATCTTGTTAGAGTCACTTATCTAACTCCAACCTTATTGATGATGATTTTATAAATGTTCCTGGATTATTTGCAACATCATGTACATTTTAGTTTGATTGTTAGAAGAAATATTTATTTGACTCCCAATTGTAATTTGAATTTTTAGTTGAAATATTTTCTAATGCAATTTTATTAAAGTGATCTTGATGACATGGCAGGTTAAGTAGCTTAACCAGAGTGGGGTAACCTGGGGATGTTACACCTGGGGTCGAAGTATACTCCGGGAAGAAGTGTGGTGAAGCCGCGGAAGAATTCACCGGAAAAGTTCTCTCTCGGAGGGGGCTGATAGAAGGCAAGTGCACAATGGTCATTTTCACAGTGTGGAAACATCATGAAAATGATACCATCGAGATGGGCTCGACGAACTGAAGACGTGGGCGTTGGATTCACCTGAATCGGAGTCACGAGTAAAAAGATGTGATTGCCTGAAGTGGGAGGGACCTTTCTGTAGTATAAATAATTACTTTTGGGTCCCTGGCTGATTTTCTGTGGAAATGGAGAGAGGCTACTATGCAGCTGGGCCGCTCTGGGCCGAAAGCGCTACAGCTGCTGCTGCTCATCTGGGCCGGCCCAACTGCTGTCACTTAAAAAAAATGGAGGGCGTCGTCGTCTATCTCGCGCGCATTCGCCTGACCGAGGGGAACGCGGCTCCTACCGGCGATTATCGGCGCTACCGGCCGTCTTCGGCGACGTTCTGCCCACGTACGAGTTCAGCGCAGCGAGGCGCACCCGACGGTGCGCGGCTCGGACGCCGAGGAGCCCGAACTTCGGTAGGCATGGGCGGTGGCGGACGGCAGCTCGGGCACTGACGGGCTTGGGGCTATGGTGGCAGAGAGGTAAGGAGGGGGTCGGGCAGGGCTTCGCCTGGGTCAGAAGATCTCCCTGGTGGAAGTACGAGGGGAGAGAGCCGATGGCTTGCTCGAATTTGAGCAGAGGCCGTCGGCGATAATGGCGGCAGTGGGAGAGGGATCGAGCACGGGAGCTCGACGGCCGGAGTTTGGAGGTACTGGGGAGGGAGAGGATGCTGGTGTGAGCTCGAGAGGGGGCTCGGGCTGGCTATTTATAGCCCAGCCAAGGCAGTGGATAGGTACGGCCGCCTGCCGAGCTGACCGGCGTTCTAGAGGTTGCGGGCGACGTGGTTGGAGCCTTGCGGTGTCGCGGCGCTTCCGACCTGACGAGCAACAGGGGGGAGGGGACGGCTCGGGAAGCTCTAGAGGCTTCGGGGAGGAAGAGGACAGCGGAGGGGAGGCGACAGAGGGGTTCACGGGAGGTACAGTGCTGCAGCGGCGCTCGCCGTGGCGCAAGGAGGAAGAGAGAGGAGGGGGAAGAGTCTGGATAGGGTCGGCGTGGACGCAGGGGAGCCGTAGGACACGCTCAGACATGCCAGGGTTGGCGGTAGCAGGCCTGCCGACGAGCACAGTACGCAGACCACCGTTTTGGCCGGCTCTACTCGTGGTCATCGCGTGCATGGCGTGCTCCCGAAGGCTTCTGCCTGTCTAAGCTTGTCCAACAGGTCCCTTGCTGTTCAAATAGATAAGAGGAGAGTCTGGAACTAGCTAGGTAGCTCTGGGGTGACTGAAACTTGTTGAAGAAGGTTCTGACAGCAAGGTGTTTGTAGAGGTTTCTGGAGAGATCACCGAGTGAAATGAGCTGGTTCTTGGCATGGAGCAATGATCTACCAAGTTTACTACCCTGGTGAATTTTGGGGCCATTTAGATAAGAATTGAGGACACTTGCCGTAGAATGGACCCCACTGGTCAGAAATGAAGATGTTGATGCTGTGCTCAAATGGCTGAATGGAATGGGATGTAATTTGGTGGAGAGTGATTATTTGAACGTATTAAGCCACTGTAAAAGTTTCATACGATTTGCGTATGCCAAAATGGTACTTACTTCACAGAGGTTCCAAATGGATAGAAACTTGAGAAAATTGCTGGGGAAGAATGGATAGAGATATTGAGCGGATTTTTGGTTTCCATGAGTGATTTGTCAATGGTAATCACCATGAAATATTTCAGCTCAAATATATCAAGGGTTCAAGCACTTCCTTTGCAAACTGAAAATCTGGACAGAATTTGCAAATGGATGCTGTGCTCAAACTTTGAACTATGGAGCTTGGATTTTGATGGAAATGGTGAAGATATGGATAGGATAAGCTCCACAATTTATTTTGGATTTTTCCTAGCTACCAAAATGGTAGTTCCTTTAGAAACTGCCCAAAATGCAATATTGGCATTAAATAGGAAAATGCAATTTCCATTATTTAATTATGGCCAATATTTTTATGTGAGCTCAATATGATCATAAAGAATATCTCCACAAGTTTTCATGAACTTTGGAGATGGATAGATATTTTCCTGGATTTAATTCCTTTAACTGGCAGAAAAAGGAATTAATTATAAATGAAAAATATTGCATATGACTTGGCAATATTTTTGCATATCCAGGGTTTATAGATGGAGGATGATCACTGGGAAAAGTTTGGGAGTCATCAAATCAAAGGAAACTGGGGTTCCTTTGTAACTGCAAGAATTAGGGTTTCCCTTCCGGCAACTCGGAAGGTAGGGTTTCGGTGGAACAATCCTAAGATTAGATCTTGGGTGGCAAGGCTGGACTGGAGAGAATCTCTGGTTGGATGGGAAGGGCAAGGTTAAATGACCATCTTCATATACCCAAGAGCTAGAGAAATCCGATAACACCGAGAACCAGGGTGTTACAATTCTACACCCCTTAAGAAAAACTCTTCCTCGAGATTTCCGGGCTTACCTCCCAGTGAAGGGGGACTTACCTGTGTGCGACTTGGATCCATCAGCGGTCTTGTCTTCATTGGTTCATTGATCTTTTAACTGCCTCTTCTGATGGACCAGGTGTTGTCTCTGCACACAGTTTTCCTTGAATCCTTCTCTTTACTGTCAGGTAAATCTTTTGTCCTGATAGTGGTGTTGCTGGGTAGGGTAGCGGGTAATACCAACAAACAGCTCGGTTTCCTTGGCCTGGAAGTAACTGCTTTGGGTTGTTATGATGCTTCGTATCATGGCTGTCACGGGAGAGACATCCCTTCCTGGTACCAGGCTCACGTGCTCGTATGGCCTCGAATGGCTAGGGTTGACTTTCTTTTTGCCGTGTCAGAATGCTTAGTTTGGCTGTGGTTTCCATACTGATGTTTCCTTCCGTCTTATGCATTCTGACTTTGTCCTTAGGTGATCCACAATTCAAGAAACAACATGACCGAGCTATTGCTGCTATATCCCAACTAAAATGTCAAGCATGATCACAAAGTAATCATAGACAGTAATCTCTTATTCCGACGACGTCATGATGTCTACGAGTTGTTGGTGCTGATGTGCTTTGAACCATTCTATCTGAATGTCCTATTTCAAACTTTGTCGTTCGTGGAAATGGCTCTGTCATATATAGCCTCTGTAGTCCTTGCCATGACCATTGAGCTAAACATAGTATCGCTATCATCCGGTGTATCTTTCAGAGTATAGCCTCTTATCTTGGTTGATGGCCCAGCTTTATGATGAGTATGACATGTTGGCTGCATTGTTGTGGCCGTATATGCAAGAGTCTGATAAGGGTTGGTAATACCACTCTGTCCGTGAAGCTGTATCTTGTCACGGAGGTTGTTTGTCCACAACTTCTTGGTTCTTGATGATTCCTTTGATGGACCTGTCATGACCTGCCAACATGTCTCCTTGATTGTTTTCCCGGTTTGTTGGGCTTGTTCTCACATCTTACTCTTGCATATCTCGTAGGGGTTGTTGTGCTCATATTCTTCCTTTAAATACGGGGCCAATGTTTCTCTGAACACAGTCATTCCCGTGTACAAGTGGCTGGCATGAATTGATCCACTGGACTGCATGTTCACAACATATGCAGGGGTAGGATAAATCCTTTCATAACCACTGAGTTCTGAGGCAGACGGGCGTCTGGACTAGTTCGCGCTTCTGACAGGATTGTCGTGGGCACGGGGTGTGTTGAAGAAGACTGAATTCCTTATGCTCGAAGCTTCTACCATGGGTAGCGTGCTGAAGAAGGCTTGGTATCGTACCTCAAAAGTTTTCCTTCATGTGGCTTGCTGCGGAAGGTCAGGTGCCTTTTGCTGGAAGCTTTCCGCGGTAGCACGCTGTGGGAGATGGGAGTGCCGTACCCCAGAAGGTTTTTGCACCAAGTGGCGTACCGAGGAAGATTGGCAGTCTGGTAGCTTGCGAAGGAAGGCTGGGTTTCTTATACCAGAAGCCTTGCACTGTGATATGCGATTGGATCTATAGCCGATTTTGGCTTCCTTCCGAAGTATCCGGAATTTACTCATAGCGGAGTTAAACTTGATATAGGCCATACCGTGACTGAAGATATTCTGTTGTCACGCACACCGCTTGTCCTTCTGCTGGTTTGATCATTGCTGCTATAAGGGCTGCACGACTGATGCAGGCTTCACATTGTTAATTAATTCGGGATACCCTTTGCATTCAGACAAAGTGTTGTCGATAATTAGCAGTTGACAGATAGTTCCATTCGGTTGAGCTGAGCTTCCAAGCATGTGAAGTTCTCTTTGATTCTGGGTAGCCGTGAACACATCCATATTTCTTGCAAACCTTGTTCACAGTGCCCAAAAAATTTTGTATTTGCATCGGTGGAACTCCAAGATATGCTTTGAAATTTGTACCAACGTACCGGAGCTTTGTTGCTGCTCTTGGCACGTTCATATTCTTGAAATATATCTTCGGTGGGTAATAACCGATTCTTGAGTCCATTGAGAAAGGACTCAAGGTTCACCGACTGAAATAATCCTTTCATCGAGGACCGAATAATTTCCTTACTGGTGTTCATGTAGGAGATATGCCCTAGAGGCAATAATAAATGTTATTGATTATCTCCCTGTTCATAATTAGGTTTATGTTCCATGCTATAACTGCTATGGTTCTCGAGTCTGCAAATAAAACGAGGCTCAGAGGAAGACTCATATGCATGTGTGGAATAATAAACGGTAAAATGTATTCCTAGTCTGGCCTCTAAGACTAGCTCAAGTATTGCATGATGGTTCTGTTTTCCTGATCATTGGCATGTCTATGCCAGCAATTTTGAGGGCACAGTGTTAGGAGAACACTTGTGTTGAATTGACCCGATTGATGTTATGCTATGAGTTACATTCGTCACAAGTTAATGGTTAATAACACAGAGATGGTTAACGTTTGCATGATTCCTTAGACCATGAGAGTATCGAGTTTCTTCATGCTTGCATCATGAACTTTGGGGTTTGTTAAACGTCATCCGTAAATGGGTGGCTATTACGGCGGCTTACGGGTTCATGGAAAAGTATGTCAAGTAACTTGATAGCTCGAGATTGGGATTTGCTCCTCCGACGATGGAGAGATATCTCTGGGCCCTCTCGGTGTTACGGTATCCATCATCGTCTGGCCAGACACTTTGTGATTTTATCACAGGGATGCCGGAACACGGTAACGAGAAAAGAGAACAGTACCGGTAACGAGGTAACTAGCATAGTGGACAAGTTGTTGATCCACGGGAATTCCAACATGTCTCACCTCGGGTATTTGTAACATATCGTGAAGCAACAGGAATAGCACACGGCAACTGGAGGTTCACTCGAATATTCATTCGTGTGGGTATAGGGGTCAATATGGGTGTCCACGGCTCCGATGTTCATCATTGATCGGAAGGGGTTCCGTGTCATGTCTATACTTCACCGAACCTATAGGGTCACATGCTTAAGGGTCATCTATCTGCTGAATACTAGACAAGGAGTCTGAGAGAAAATCACCGAAAAAGTTTCGGACAACGAAAAGTTTCGGACAGCGGAAAAGTTCCGCAGAGAGAGGTCACCGGATGAGTTCCGGTGAAACTGAAAAGTTGTTTCAGAGGATACCATAAAGTCAAATTGGTTTCGGCACATGCCTGATAATTCTTGGAGGGTGCCAGAATCATTCTGGAAAATTCTGGGAATTTTCCGAGATGAAAACCGGAAATGTTCCGGAGCTGCTGGAACCGCTTCAGATGCTTTTCGCAGATGAAATCACTAAACTGGAATTGTTCCAGAACGCGTTGAAAATTATTATGGTGGGTACTGGAAATGTTCTAAACCCACATAAATATTTTCAGTTCGAACGGGCGCTGAAAAATGTCATCGTGAATAGTGAAAGTGCTTTTTGGGATATTTTTGGAAAGCCACCTTTTAGGGCTTTTGCTAATGGCTTCTAGAAGGGATTAGGGGGCAAGAAAGCTCCTCATGGGGGGCCCCCAAAGGGGGTGGCCGGCCAAGGGTGGAGCTCCTCCATGGAGCTCCACATGGCACCCCATTTCCCTCTTATGCCCTTTGTGTATGACATAAAGTGGGTGTACTTTTGGTATTTGTGAATGCCAACTTTACCCCTTGGCTTTCCTATAAATAGAGGTGTGTGGGATGCCCAAACACTCACTCCTTCTCACATACAAGTGCCAATGCAATGATCTGGCTTCTCTCTCCCTCCCCGCGAAATAGTTTCGTAGAGCCGAAAGGCTGTCTGGGTTCCGGTGGGAACTAGTTCTGGACGGCGAAGCCCTGCCGGATAGATGACACCGTATGTGTGCAACTCTGTAGAGAGGTCGTAGTTTCGATCTTAGTGCCTGAGGGGCTGTTCGAGAGTGCCTCCCGAAGGGCTGTCCAAGTGACGGTCCGAGTTCTGTGAGTCCTCCCGAAGGGCTGTCCGCGACACCGTCCGGGGGACTGTTCGACCGCCTCCCGGAGGGCTGTCCGGGTAGCAGATGGGGGAGTACATCCTCGTGGTTGGGAGGTTGTAAATCCTAGCTGCGGGGATCTGCACCGCCGTTCGTCATCGACTCTACTTCCCGCTGCGCTACGAGTCGGTAACGAAAAGATCAAACCTTGTATGCAGTCTCCATAGTGGTCCTGGGCTGGTGCGTTCCCCTACAGTGGCATCATGAGGCGTGCTATGCGTAGATGCAGGTTGCGATCTAGAATACATGGAGATGTATGGGTGTTGCACAATATAATTAGGTAGTAGATGAGTTCTATTACTGAAAATTATTTGTGCGGGTAGCAGATGAAATCTGTTACCCGATGTTCTTGTTGCTTCCCTTGAATTTGCATAGTCCTGATCTTGACAGCATTGTGGAATCTCACAAAGTTCTGGGAATCCACGATCCTTTCATGCTGCTCCTGAGTATGCTGATTGACAGATCAACGAAGTGCTAACAGTTCTTTGGGTTCCACTTTAGTTAAAGAAAGATGGATGTTTCGCAGACGAAAGGGCAATGCAGATATGATCTGCACGGGGGACATGCGTATGACGAAGTTCAGTATGGGGCTCGAGATTTTATTATCTCGTGTTTCATACACCCCGCATTGTTAATCTAGCAACTTGGATTATCATACTTGATGATGGACGTTGGTAGCTTCGGTTTGTTTCGAAACCTTAGAAGCCACGTAAAACAAGTTTTTGCATGAACCGATTAGAGACGTCTAACTTGGTTTTGCAGGAGGGTTTGCATGTGCATATGATGTGGTATAGCAGTGCTCATAATAATTTGATTATGTATGAGATGTCTATATGATGTAAATTGATTAACATGGCCTGCGTGTCATGATTTGGCATGACGGCTGGAGCCATATGATTGCACTTTGAATGACCTGTGTGTCAACTTTAAGTAATGCATTATTTTATTAGCTATAGAGATAGCAATATTATCTGGTGCATCGACAAGGTGGTGGCAATCTTCGCGAAGGTGAACACCGATGCAAATGCCGAAGATGAAGAAATGAAAGACTTCTCCGTCAGAAAGGGCTATACCATATCATGCTATTATGAATTGCCTGAGATGTTTATCCCTTATGATGCACCCTTCTTGATTGCACGGTAGTCGCTTTTATTAGGGTGATCTCTCAAAAAAAAATCAAGTAGTTAGTGTTCTCCCAAGTGTAGCACCGTCACGGCACCTTTCCTTTCGGGGTGCGCCAGGATCGACCTGGGTACGAACGATTGTGCGGGTGTGAGGCGGGTGAGTTCAGACCTTGCAGCGAGATCACTTGGTAGTCTTGACGTTCAGGCAAGAAAGTCATGAGCTCGGAACACACGCATCGAAAGATGAACAAGAGTCGCATAGAGATGTGATTGGCAAGTTGGCCTACCGGTTGTGATTTTCGTCATCAGTGATGATCTACATCAATGGCGTTGAATTGCAATTCGGATCTTGAATCACTCACAATCGATTATGAGAGATATTGATTTGAGTGGGAGCGCACTGTAGAATTAACTTGTTTAATTCTTAGTGCAATTAATTATGAACTTTGTCTAAGTGTGATTTGCTTAATAGTTGTAGAATAACGGCTCGCGTTTCCACCTTCCCTATTAAAATTGAATAGCTGTTAAATATCTGGTTAAAACTTTACGGTTGGTAACGTAATGTGAGGATTGTCCTCAAGAGTGCCGAGAAGGACTTTGTCCTATCGCATACTTTCGTTATTCTCTCGCTTATGCTATGGATCATGTGACTCTCATCCTTCGATCCAAAAGCTAGAATTCCGTTTCAGTCAAGTACAATATGTTTGCTTCCATGAGACCCAAACTTCGAAAGTTTGGATAGTTATGTGATATTCATGGAATCTAAAAATCATTTTCAAAGACAGACAAAGGCTAGAAGATATAAGATATCCAAAGCAATGTTTGTTTGCAAACTATTAGTAAAGGAATTTACTATGCATTAGACTAATAAGAGAGGGATCCAGAAGAACGCCTATCATATGATGAAAGGTGAATAAAACAACAACTTAAAGAGAAAGGAAGTGTCCGAAGGGTGTTAGTGAAACTTTCATGCCTAGGAAGTCCGGGGCTAACGCCACTTTTAAGTTGGGTGCTTCTTCTGGAAGTAGGAGAAATACTAAAAGTTAAACTGTTAGAAGTATAAAGGCAAAAAGAAAGAAGACTGGAATATCCAGCTCATGTATGAATGTCATACAAGTTTTTGATGTATAGAAGGCTGGTCGAAGATATAGTTCTTGGGAATTATGGTTAACCATGTTAATCACTAATTCTTGGGTATTGTGAGATAATCACAAAGATACCTGCTCGATTGCATTCTGTTGCAACTCGATGTAAGAACTACTATGGCCTGAAAGACTAGCCAGGAATGAGGTTTAGATACACGCAGGGAACATAGTAAATGTTACTATTCCTTCCATCGGTGTATTCCATATGTATTTAATTTCATAATTCATTTTAGAGTTTCACACTCTAGCCTTTTGCATAAGGTATCTTGCAAGAAGGTTGTTCATAAGAGAACTTTTTATGTTCGATGTTATGAATAACATAAGGGCCATACTTTCATTGAGAATGAGATGTATGTTATGAATAATGATATTAATATATTACCTCTGTATTTAGTTTCATAATTCATTTTAGAGTTTTACACTCTAGCCCCTTGCACAATGTTGTTGCAAAAGGGTTGTTCATAAAAGAACAATTGTTGTTCAGTATTATGAATAACATGAAGGGCCATGCTTCCATCCAGATGGGATGTATGTTATGAATATTGATAGTAATATGATACACCCATAACACTGACGCTAAATGTCGTAAGACTAAGAGAATACCACACAGGTGTGGCACTGCATTTGGTCACATTGGAGAAACCCGCATGGAAAAATTCCATTATGATGGATTTTGAAGTCGTTTGATTTTGAATCATCTGACACTTGCAACTTTCCTCCGAAAAGAGAAGTGACTGAAATACCGTTCACAGGCCATAAGGAACGAGCAACGAACTTATTGGTGATCATACATTTTGATGTATGTAGTCCGATAAATGTTGTTGCAAACAGTGGATTTGTCTACCTTCAAAAATGACTCAAGTAGATATATGGATATTTACTTGATGAGACGTAAGTCTGGATCTTTTGAAATCATTCAAAAGGTTTTCAAATATGAAGTAGAAGTTATTGTAACAAGAAAATTATGTTTCTACAATTCGATTGCAGAAAGAAATATTTGAGTTACAAGTTTAGCGAATGTCTGATAAGTTGTGAAAGGGGTTTCATAACTTGCACCTTCCAGAACACCACTGCAAGTGGAAAGTCCATGAAGATGTAATCGAACCATTTATGACATGGTAAGATCAAAGATGACATAAATAAATTTGCCATTATCCCTTTTAAAAGGTGATGCTTTAGAGACTGCGGCTTTTACACTGAAAAGAGCTCCATCGGGTCTGTTGAAATGACACCATGGTATGGTATGCCCAACCATGTTATATCTTTTCTTAACATTTGGAATATGGGGCTTGTGTAAAAGGTTACAAACCTATTCCAAATCAGACAAGTGCTACTTTGTAGGTTATCCCAAAATGTTGGGTATTCCTCCCTCACTATACCGAGGCAAATAGGTTTGCCACAAAGGACGGTATGCTTTTTGAAGAAAATGGTTCTTTCAAAAAGGTGAGTGGGAGAATAGTGCAACTCGACGAGATAAACAGTATCTTCGTCATCAGATCAAAGGAAAGAGACCTTGGAAGAAATTCCAGAGTTTCCTACTGCGACTAATACGGAAGTCTCTACAATAAAATGTATGGACTTCGGTCGAACTTGCAGCTGAACCACGTAGGCAAGGCTCGTGCAAACCTCTCAGGTGCGCAGACGAGATATTGTTGTTGGACAATAGTATACCTACGATACACAAGAAAGCGTTGATGGGCCCTGACTCCGGAATTGGCTAAATACCAATACAATCCGAGATAGTTTCCATTTAATGTTTCAAGATTAATATCATGATACACCTTTCGGAAGACTTAGAGTCTAACGAATATTTATGGAACTAAAAACTGATACGGATAAAAATGTTTTATCCATAAAGCTTGACTTGTTGAAATAACAAGTTCAAGGAGTTGACTACGATGAGGTTGTTTCATCGGAGCGATGCTTAAAGTCGGTTTGGGTTGAACTAGCAATTAATACATATTTCAGTCATGAGATATGAAACATGGATGGCAATAGGATTTCCATATGATGGAAATAAAACCAAGGACTTGCATGTGTTACAGTCCAAGGTATTTTGTCAGTCCAGAGGATGCTAGTAAGTATGCAAACTTCAGAGTTCCAGCAATGGACAGAAGAGAGCAAAGTGGAGTTGGAATCTTCATGTTTTGATGAAATGGTCAAAAGGGTTTTGACTTCATCAATGGGTAACGAAGATGCTTGTGATTCAAGAAAGTAAGTGGGATCATAATAATATTTCTAAAAACCTTGTGTGCTTGACACATTGTTAATTGGAAATAAATTTCTTGACATGAATTAGGACTTCATTTGAAAATAGTTTTTCGATCAAGTGCTTGGGCTAAATAGCCTTGATATTAGGCATGATGATCTATGGAGATAGATTTACCTAATGGGGCTAAGCAATGAATACATATTGACAAGATGCTAAAACCTTTTAGCATTTAAAACGCCAAGGAGTGATTCTTGCAGAAGTCACATGGAAAGAGTTTTGCAAGATTCGGTGTCCCAAAAACACTTATGAGCAAAATACATGATGGAGATTCCACACACCTTCGTGTTTGGAATAATCATGTATTCCATGGTATGTAAAAACAACCAGATATGTCCAATACTCCAAAGTTGTTGCGAGTATAGATACCAAAGTGATCAAAAGTACTGATCATGGGACAACAGTGAAAAAGGGGTCATTGAGTACTATAGTAGCACTGATGACATGTTTTCTCGCAAGCGGAGATCATGAAGAGTTCGTTGTAAAAGGTTACATCGATACAGTCTTCATCTTTTCTCCGTGCGATTTTCGATTTAAATTGAGGGTTTTTGTGTAACACAAAATGTGGTGGCACAGTTAGTTGGAAAATGTTCCAAACAAGTTACTGTGGCGAATTCTATAAGAGAGGCGAAGTATGTTGCCGCTTTTAAAGCGACAAAGAAGATGTTGAATCATATAGTTCATTCATGAACTTAGTATGATTCCAAGATGGCTTTTGTCAATGGGACACTACTACAAGTAGTTGCTCCATAACTCAGTCTGAGGAATCCAGGTTTGACCTGTGATTCGCATACATACCAAGCCAAGTCCACACAAAATATGAATTTTGTGAAAGCGTGAAAACGCGGGGATATGCAAAGATACACACGGAGCTGAAGTCGTCAGATCCGTTGGACATTCAGGCGATACCACAAGCGAAGCATATTTACACCGGTGTGCCACAGGTGTAAAGTGCATTAGCATTAACTAGATTATTGACTCTAGTGCAAGTGGGAGACTGTAGGAGATATGCCCTAGAGGCAATAATAAATGTTATTGATTATCTCCCTATTCATAAATAGGTTTATGTTCCATGCTATAACTGCTATGGTTCTCGAGTCTGCAAATAAAACGAGGCTCGGAGGAAGACTCATATGCACGTGTGGAATAATAAACGGTAAAATGTATTCCTAGTCTGGCCTCTAAGACTAGCTCAAGTATTGCATGATGGTTCTGTTTTCCTGATCATGGGCATGTCTATGCCAGCAATTTTGAGGGCAGAGTGTTAGGAGAACACTTGTGTTGAATCGACCCGATTGATGTTATGCTATGAGTTACATTCGTCACAAGTTAATGGTTAATAACACAGAGATGGTTAACGTTTGCATGATTCCTTAGACCATGAGAGTATCGAGTTTCTTCATGTTTGCTTCATGAACTTTGGGGTTTGTTAAACGTCATCCGTAAATGGGTGGCTATTACGGCGGCTTACGGGTTCATGGAAAAGTATGTCAAGTAATTTGATAGCTCGAGATTGGGATTTGCTCCTCCGACGATGGAGAGATATCTCTGGGCCCTCTCGGTGTTACGGTATCCATCATCGTCTGGCCAGACACTTTGTGATTTGATCACGGGGATGCCGGAACACGGTAACGAGAAAAGAGAACAATACCGGTAACGAGGTAACTAGCATAGTGGACAAGTTGTTGATCCACGGGAATGCCAACATGTCTCACCTCGGGTATTTGTAACATATCGTGAAGCAACAGGAATAGCACACGGCAACTGGAGGTTCACTCGAATATTCATTCGTGTGGGTATAGGGGTCAATATGGGTGTCCACGGCTCCGATGTTCATCATTGATCGGAAGGGGTTCCGTGTCATGTCTATACTTCACCGAACCTATAGGGTCACATGCTTAAGGGTCATCTATCTGCTGAATACTAGACAAGGAGTCTGAGAGAAAATCACCGAAAAAGTTTCGGACAACGAAAAGTTTCGGACAGCGGAAAAGTTCCGCAGAGAGAGGTCACCGGATGAGTTCCGGTGAAACTAAAAAGTTGTTTCAGAGGATACCATAAAGTCAAATTGGTTTCAGCACATGCCTAATAATTCTTGGAGGGTGCCAGAATCATTCTGGAAACTTCTGGGAATTTTCCGAGATGAAAACCGGAAATGTTCCGGAGCTGCTGGAACCGCTTCAGATGCTTTTCGCAGATGAAATCACTAAACTGGAATTGTTCCAGAACGCGTTGAAAATTATTATGGTGGGTACTGGAAATGTTCTAAACCCACATAAATATTTTCAGTTCGAACGGACGCTGAAAAATGTCGTCGTGAATAGTGAAAGTGCTTTTTGGGATATTTTTGGAAAGCCACCTTTTAGGGCTTTTGCTAATGGCTTCTAGAAGGGATTAGGGGGCAAGAAAGCTCCTCATGGGGGGCCCCCAAAGGGGGTGGCCGGCCAAGGGTGGAGCTCCTCCATGGAGCTCCACATGGCACCCCATTTCCCTCTTATGCCCTTTGTGTATGACATAAAGTGGGGGTACTTTTGGTATTTGTGAATGCCAACTTTACCCCTTGGCTTTCCTATAAATAGAGGTGTGTGGGCTGCCCAAACACTCACTCCTTTTCACATACAAGTGCCATTGCAATGATCTGGCTTCTCTCTCCCTCCCCACGAAACAGTTTCGTAGAGCCGAAAGGCTGTCTGGGTTCCGGTGGGAACTAGTTCTGGACGGCGAAGCCCTGCCGGATAGATGACACCGTATTTGTGCAACTCTGTAGAGAGGTCGTAGTTTCGATCTTAGTGCCCGAGGGGCTGTTTGAGAGTGCCTCCCGAAGGGCTGTCCAAGTGACGGTCCGAGTTCTGTGAGTCCTCCCGAAGGGCTGTCCGCGACACCGTCCCGGGGACTGTTCGACCGCCTCCCGGAGGGCTGTCCGGGTAGCAGATGGGGGAGTACATCCTCGCGGTTGGGAGGTTGTAAATCCTAGCTGCGGGGATCTAACCCGCCGTTCGTCATCGACTCTACTTCCCGCTACGCTACGAGTCGGTAACGAAAAGATCAAACCTTGTATGCAGTCTCCATAGTGGTCCTGGGCTGGTGCGTTCCCCTACAGTTCATTCTTGGTAACTCATCTGACTGCTCCTTAGGCGTGATCTATTCTAAGGCCAACTTTCTCAGGTATATTCTGGCCTTGTCTGTTGCACACAGATTCTACTTCTGACCCATTCTTCATTCTTGACAGATCCAGAGATGATGTTCTGAATATTGAGCAGTTGACTTGGCTTGACTCTTACTGGATTTGGATTATTGGGTATTATTCAAGTCGTGTGCTAGTCTTCTTGATGGCACTTGTAGATGGATCCAGCCGAAGCGAAGAAACGAAATCGACAAAAGAAACAACAACCGCGGAAAACCAAGAAGCAAATAAAGCTCAAATTTTGTGGACCTTTCACATGTGGCCGAGGATCCACTAGTATAACTAGTATAGCGCACACAATGCACCTCTAAGGATTTAGAAGCAAAACCACCCAATGCTCATGGTAGCACTGGTGTCGAGCTCCTACTACTTCCTTAGGGAACATCACATTCTCGATGCCGGACCATAGCCAAAGTGGCTTAGTCAATGATCCTAAGGTTGTTGAGGAAAGATGGAATTTATAGGCGTTTCCCAAAGGAAACTGGATTAAGAAGAGAAATACCATGGCTAGCAAGCAGGGTAGGGATATCTGGTTTACCTAGGGGTTCAAGGCTCACGGGTCGTTGCCGGGTGCGAGCATTTCACACCGGAGGCAAAGGCCACGAGAGTTAGGGTCTGATGGAGCCAAAACCTATGGGGTTGCCGTATGATCAATAGTAGCCTTGCCTAGTTGGCAAAGATGGCAGAAATCCATCTGGGCTTTCTACTGAGCACAAGTCAATGAAGTCTGGCTAGGGTAACCTATAGTCAGCCTGGCTGCTCTGATACCATCCGTTGTGGCACCCCGCCTGATTAACACTGTAGCCAGACGGTCGCCACGCATACTAGCCCAGGAAATCACTCTGGCATGCGCGTTTACAACAAGTATCATGAACACAGGCATTTCTATTAATGGATATATAGGTCTTACATGATATATATTACAGAGGTGATGGCAGCGTGTAACACCCCCAGTGGTTAACTACAGTAATCCCATTTTGATTATGCCACGTCAGCATGATTAACAGTGTCTGATCATCATTTGCATCATAATGCATTTCAGCTTCTAACTCAAAATCCAAATTTAAATGAAAGTGGAAAATAAAAGTTGTTCAAACTGGAAAACTAAAATGTGCCTCATGTTGCAAATATTCCCGTAGCATTTATAAAAATGATTGCAACATTAGTTGGAATTGTAAAAGGACTCGAACAACTAGAAACAGCAGCAACATAGCACTATTCAATCCTTTTTCAATTTAAATAAAATCCAAACAAAAAGATATGGACCCCAAACCAATTTCTAGCAGTGACAGATAATGCACTGTAAATAATGGAGCAAGTCTCGTATTTTACAAAAGTCCTTTGGAATAAAAATAAAAGAGAAAACAGAAAAGGAAAATAAATAATATAAAAAAAAAGGAAAATCCCCCCCCCCTCGGACCAACTGGGCCGTGGCCCAGCTGGCCACCAGGCCACCACCCAGGCCGGCCCACCCCCCCTGGCCGGCCCACCCCCCCTCTCCCTTAACCCCCTCCCCACCGAAACCCTAATCCCCCCCTCGCTCCTCTCCCCCCCCCCCCCCCCGATCCCCGATCCAAAATTCTGGATCGGATCGAACCCCGTCGCCCGCGCCGCCTCGCGCCCGTCGCCGGCCGGCCTTCTCCGACGCCATCGCCGCCTGCCTGCCCCCGCCGCCGACCGCCTCCTCCTCCTTGCCACCGCTCGCAGCCCCCGCGCCTCACCGCCCCTCGGCGCCCGGCGCCACCTCACCGTCCCGAAGCCGTCCCCGACGTCGCCCCTCCACCTCGCCGGCCGTCCCCGACCGCCTCCCCGCGCCGATCTGCCTCGCCTGTCACCTCTCCTACCCCTCTACCCCTACCCCTCCTACTCGACCCCCCTCCCTGGATCGGACCGGGGCAGAGGCCCCCCGATCCCGTCGCCCGTCGCCGGCCTCCCCCGCCGCTGCTCGCGCTCGCTCCTCCGCCTCGCCGCCCCGCTCGGACGCCGTCGCCGGGACCTCGCCTCCCCGTCTCCTCCCCATCGCCTCCGAGCGCTCGCACCCGTCGCGCGTGCCCGACGCCGTCGCCGACTCGGCCGCTCGTCGCCGTCACTTCCTCGCCTCGCCATCATCCCCGACCGGCCCCACTGTGGATCCGTCCCCCTCTCCTCTCCTCTCTCCCTGACGCCGCGCCCGCATCGCCCTCGTCGCGCTCCGCCCGCGTCCCTGCCTCACCGCGCGTGCGCGCTCGCCCGCGCCTGCTCGCGCATGCACAGGCGCCCGCGCTGCCCCGGCTCCACCGCGCCGCCGCTCGCCGTCCGACGGGCCACCGCGCCCGGCCGCCCCTGCCCCGCCCGCGCTCGCCTCCCGCCCGCGCGCGGCCCCGCTCACGCCGGCGCCCGTCTCCGCCTCACCCGCTGGCCGCACCCGTGCGCCCGTATGCGCACCGGACATGTCCGGTGCCCAAACGGGCACAACCCGGACATGTCCGGCCGTGCCACTGACCGGTGGGCCCTGCCCCCCCTGAGGCAATGACAGATGGGGCCCAGCCCCTAAAAACGAATTAAAAGAAAATGTAATAATAAAAAAATATTTAAAATAAATAAAAATAATTAATTAATTAAATAATTAATTAGTTAATTAATTAAGTTAATTAATCCTGATTAGGTTAATCTAATTAAGTAGTTAGTGTTAATTAAACAGTAAATTAATTAGTTAATCACTAATTAACCTAACAGCCTATGACAGGTGGGACCCACTGGTCCTGACGTCATGCTGACGTCATGCTGACGTCAGCAAGACACTGTTTCGGATAATGTTAATTTAAATAATTAATTAAATTCCAGAAATTAATAAAAACTTTAGAAAATCATATAAAATAATCCGTAGCTCAGATGAAAATACTTTGTACATGAAAGTTGCTCAGAACGACGAGACGAATCTGAATACGCGGTCCGTTCGTCCGTCACGCGTCCCTAACTATCCGAACTTGCAACCGTTCCCCTCTTATCCTCTGTCCGATAATTCCAAAGACCCGGGAAATATCGTCAGATATTCTCCCGCTCCGTCTGTTACGTGTGATGCCGCGTTAGACTACCCCTAGCACCGTGTATCGTATTTGTCATGCTCATGTTTGCTATATATTTATACTGTTTCCTCCCCATCTTCTCTCTCGATAGCCCCCGACCCCGACGTCGTCCCCGAGACCGACGCAGCTCCGGATCCCGAAGACACCATAGACGACCTTGCCCTTGCCGCCGAGCAACCAGGCAAGCCCCTCCCTTGAGCATACCGATATCGCCCATTCTAATTTCTCATGCTTGCATTAGAATTACTTCTGCTGCTGCTTTACCTATTCTGATGCATAGCCTGTTCATTGTAACCTGCTGTTGATAATTACCTACATATCCTAAACTGTTTAGTCTAGGCTGGGTAGAGACCTATCAGTGACCCCACTTATCCCGACTGCCGCGCTGGATCGTCAGAAGACCCGATCAACGGGATTGAAGACCAGGCCCCGACACCGCACATCACCCCCCTTAGTTGTAACGACACTGCAGCGTTACTATCGAGTGCCGAGGGTGAAACCTCTTGTAGCACTTCTGATGTTCACTCTGTAGAGTAGCTATTCGGTCGTGGTCATCGAGGGTGATTCCTCCTTCACCGCTTCCGATAACGACGCTGTCGTACAACACCTCAAGTGTGGACCCAGTGAGGGTGATTCCTCCTAGTTCACCTTGACGGATACATCGAGTGGGAATTCAATGAGGGTGATACCTCGGATTCCCTGATGTTATGGACACACGGATACTTGGACTTTACAATGTTACTTGGAAAGGCGGGTCGACCCTGAGGGGTACCCGCGTGTGATGTGAAGGCGGGTTGCCAGTGTGGTGCCCGAGTGGTGAATACGAGGCGCGGCCGGGCATTCTTAACCCTTGCCGCAAGTCCTCGAGACGGGGCGACGGGGTCACATCTTTCGTGAGTCTCTGCTCGTTACCGCAAGCCCCTAGTCCTAGCGATTTGGATATTTGATCCGAGCAGGCCTCTGGTCTGATAGCACTAACCATCACGTGGGCATAGTATGGGCGTTCTGCATCGTAGCATTAGCCGAAAGCTCTGTCAGACGTCCAGTTCAGCATGGCGGCACGGACGGACCGGCGCCCTCCTGGTGCCAGGCTTCTCCCTGCGCGCAACGACTCGGAGTGCACAGGGCGATGGCCCAAGACCTCTGAGCGCTTAGGATGTAGACCGACGGGGACCTCTCTGCTGAGCTATAGGTAGGGTTGCGATGTGTCGTTTGGCCGAGGCCGGGCATGACCCAGGAAAGTGTGTCCGGCCGGAGTTAATCGAGCGTGTTGGGTAAGTTGGTGCACCCCTGCAGGGAAGAACATTTCTATCGATAGCCGGTCCTACGGTAAAGGACACTCGGAGTTGTATCCTGATTGATACAATTTAGAACTGGATACCTGTGATGAGACCTGTATATATGGCTCTGGGATTGCTTCTCGCAGGGAGTCGAGAAGGGACCTCAGGACGAGGTTGATGAATGTATGGCTCTGGGATTGCTTTCTCGCAGGGAGTCGAGAAAGGATCTCTGGGTGAGGTTGATATTATTACTGCTACATTATATTGTATTGTTCTACTCTCTTCTACTGCTGCAAGACCGCTGAAGATGCTAGTCTTCGATAGGACTAGGCCTTCTCTCTATTCTGGCATTTCTGCAGCCCAGTCCACATATACAGCCTCCCTTTGAAAATGTTGCATATGTAGTGTAGATCCTTGCTTGCTGAGTACTTCTGAGTACTCACGGTTGCTTTGTTTTCCCTTTTTCTCCCCATATCAGTTTGACGTGACCAGAGGACGGAGCCCCCTGAGACAGATGCCCCGACGATCGCTACTACTACTACCCAGAGGATGGATACTACTACGAGTTGACTGACGACCAGGAGTAGGATCGGAGGGTCCCAGGCAGGAGGCCTTCGCCTTTCGATCGTAGTGTTTTATTTTGCCCCGCCTTTCTAAAGGCCTTTCTGTACTTTCTTTTATATCTGTACTCAGATATCTGATGCTTCCGCTGACGCTTGTTCGCAAGCTTATGTATTCGAGCCCTCGAGGCCCTGGCTTGTAATATAAAGCTTGTATGACTTTATTTACGTTTTAGAGTTGTGTTGTGATATCTTCCCGTGAGTCCTTAGGCTTGATCGTGTGCATTTGCGTGTATGAATAGTGCACGATCGGGCCGGGGGCGTCACAAGTTGGTATCAGAGCCGACTGCCTGTAGGAACCCCCTTTCCAACTCCTTGGCCGAAGTTGAGTCTAGAAACCGGAAAACTGTTTTACTAACTTGGCTGTGTGGCTTACGGGCCCACGTCGCCAATTGGGTGGTATTAGGATCTTTTACTCCTCGACCTTTACTCTGGGACTCTGACCTCTCTTCTATTCGGGTTAAATGATTTTACTAACTCCAACATTAGGCTCTCGTGATCACATCCACCCGGAGTTCTGAAAATATCCCCCCTTGCTTCAAGATTGTGGGCCAGGTTCTGCTTACAGGATCCTCTTATCGAGGGCACCCTGTGTTGTCACTTGCGGATTCCTCGCTCCGTCAGTTTTCTCCGACGTTGATGTAGCCTTTGCTATGTCTCGTTGTGTGCTTCCTTACCGCGTGCCTGCGCGCCGCCTAGTTGTCTAGCCTTCTCTTTTCAGCTGTCGTAATGCCGGTTTGTAACCGAGGCTACGTGTGAATTTAAATGTCTAGTGTGATTAAGATGTAGTATCTATCGCACTTCCTTCTGTCGTGCATGTTACTTCATGAATAATTCCATACACCTGCAGTTTTACTTGCTAAACTGCCCCTGTTGATTTGGCAGGATGGCTGACGATCCTCCACCTCCACCTTATATTGCCGCAATGATGCAGCAGTTTGAACTCAACCGTCAGTTTATGACCAGAGTATTGGCTCAGTTCCCAACTCAGAATGCTCAACAACAGTCTGCTCCAATAACGCTGCCAGAATTTGTGCGCCTCAATCCGTCCACTTTTCGCAGCTCGACTGATCCAATGGATGCTGATGATTGGCTCCGTGACATTGCCTTTCAGTTGAAGTCGGCCAATGTTACCCCTGACAGTTACGTCACCTATGCGACGTATCACCTGAGGGGATCAGCTGCTCAATGGTGGGAAAGCCACAAGGGTATGTTGCCTGCAGAGACCGTAATCACTTGGCAGGAATTTCAGTCAGCTTTTCGTGCACGGTACATTCCTCAAGGTCTGATAGATCAGAAGAAGCAGCAGTTTCGCAAACTCACACAGGGCACAATGACCGTGGATGAATATCAGAGGAAATTTCTCGAGTTATCCCGCTATGCTGAGGATGACGTTGACACTGACGCCCGCAAGCAGGAGAAATTCCGTGAAGGACTCCGTACTGACATAAAACTCGCACTTGCAGTCCTTGATTGCACAGACTTCGCAACGCTTGTCAGCAAATCTTTCCGAATTGAAACAGCTCTGACTGAATGCCAGGAGTCGCTCAAACGCACTCGTGAAGCAGGCTCACCCTCGGGTCAGCCTGTTCAGAAACGTCGAGTGTGGATCCCGCACAATGTTCATCACCGACCTGCTCCAACACCAAGGCCGTCTTATGTTGCACCTCGTCTGCCTCCGCCGCCGAGACAACTAACGATTCAGGCTGGACACTCCAATACCATGGCTTCTCCTCAGGATGCACCACGTCTCTCGGATGGTCGTACGAAGGGCCATCGAACCCATCATTGCAGAAATCGTAAGGCCAGGATGTCTGCTGTGGACCGAGGCCAGGTCTCTCACGTCAAAATAGAAGAAGCTCGGGAGTCCCCAAAAATTGTGATGGGAACCCTTCACGTCAATTCAGTGCCAGCTTCTGTTCTTTTTTATTCTGGAGCATCGCATGCTTTTGTGTCCCAACAATTTGCTCAGTTGCATGGGTTACATATGGAAAATCTGCCCACTCCTTTAGCGATTCAATCTCCGGGATCCAAGTGGCAAACCACGATGTTATGCCCCCACAACCACATCGAGATTGGAGGTCTGCTTTTTCCGGCTTCTCTCATTGTACTCGGGCCTTCCAACATAGACATCATTCTTGGTATGGATTGGTTGATTGCCCATAAAGCTTTGATTGACTGTGCTACTAAGACAGTCCAACTCACACACCCTTCTGGCCAGACAGTCAAATACTCAGCTCGAACAGTTCAGAATGCCGAGAATCAGATATATGTTCTGAATGCATTGAATGCTTCACCTCTTGAAGGCATCAAGAACGTTCCAGTTGTTCGTGATTTTCAAGATGTATTTCCAGAAGAACTCCTAGGAATACCCCCTGCAAGAGCTGTTGAGTTTGTCATCGACTTGAAACCAGGCACTACTCCTATTGCGAAGCGTCCTTATAAGATGCCTCCGCATCATCTTCTTGAGCTTAAGGAAGAAATCGACACGTCACTTAAGAAAGGTTTCATCCGCCCCAGTTCCTCTGCTTGGGGAGCACCTTCACTCTTCGTTAAGAAGAAGGATGGAACTAACCGATTGGTTCAGGATTATCGGCCCATTAACCAAGCCACCATTCAGAATAAATATCCGCTTCCTCGGATCAATGATTTGTATGATCAACTTACTGGATCATCGGTATTCTCTAAACTTGATTTGAGGTTGGGTTACCATCAGATCCGTGTTCGTGAAGAGGATATTCCGAAGACTGCATTTGTTACTCGCTATGGCTCTTATGAGTACACGGTCATGTCATTTGGCTTAACAAATGCTCCAGCTACGTTTTCCCGCCTGATGAATTATATCTTCATGGATTATCTCGACAAATTCGTCGTGGTATATCTAGATGATATTCTGGTTTATTCAAAGAATAAGGAAGAACATGCTGAACACCTCCGTCTTGTACTGGAAAGGCTCCGAGAACACCAACTGTATGCCAAATATTCTAAATGTGAATTCTGGCTGTCTGAAGTGACATATCTCGGCCATGTGATTTCGAAAGATGGCATTGCCGTTAACCCAGAACGAGTTCAGGCTATTCTTGACTGGACTCCTCCGAAGAACGTCAAGCAAGTGAGAAGTTTTCTCGGTCTTGCAAGTTATTGCCGTCGTTTTGTTGAGAATTTTTCTAAGATTGCTAAGCCGTTGACTGATCTGCTTCACAAGGGCGTTAAGTTTGAATGGACAGAAAAATGTCAGGAAAGTTTTCAAACACTCAAAGACAAGCTAACGTCTGCCCCAGTACTTGCTCCTCCAGATTCTCGCAAAGACTTTGTGATCTATTGTGACGCATCCCGTGAAGGATTAGGCTGTATCCTAATGCAAGAGCGTAAAGTGATTGCCTATGGCTCTCGTCAGTTGCGACCGCATGAAGAGAATTATCCGGTACATGATCTAGAACTAGCTGCTGTGATCTATGCACTGCAGTTGTGGCGACATTACCTCCTCGGTAATCGTTGCGAGATCTACACGGATCATAAAAGTCTGAAGTACTTGTTCACTCAGCCATCTCTGAATCTCCGTCAGCAAAGATGGATGGAGACCATTGCGGACTATGACTTGGGTATTTCTTATACCCCTGGCAAGGCTAATGTAATGGCTGATGCGTTGAGCCGCAAATCCTATTGCTGCGAACTTGAGGTTCAGCTACAGCAACCACTTCTGTATGAAGAGCTTCGAAAGCTAAATATCGAGATAGTTCCTCAAGGATACCTAAAAACCTTGGTTGTTGAACCAGATCTTGAGAAAGCTGTTAAGAATGCGCAGGCTAAAGATGCTGAAATTGATCTGATGAAGAAAGACCTTCACCTTGTAAAGTACAGGGATTTCTCGCTGTCTGAAGATGGAACCTTGTATTTCAGAGACCGCATTGTCGTACCTCGCTTCGAGCTTATGACTGACAAAGTCATGAAGGAGGCACATGATACCCCGCTGTCTATTCATCCGGGTAGCACCAAGATGTATCGTGATCTCCGTCAAAGGTACTGGTGGTCTAGAATGAAGCAAGACATTGCTCGATATGTTGCTGAATGTGATGTGTGTCGACGCGTTAAAGCAGAACATCAGAAGCCTGCTGGAATTCTGCAACCACTTCCTATTCCTTTATGGAAATGGGATAAGGTTCAGATGGATTTCATTACAGGACTTCCCAGGTCACAGAAGGGTCACGATGCTATTCTTGTCGTTGTCGACCAACTCTCTAAAGTTGCACACTTTCTGCCTGTCAAGGAGACGATCACTGCTAGTCAGTTAGCAGAGTTATATATCTCCAGAATTGTTTCACTCCACGGTATTCCAAAAGAAATCAGTTCAGACCGTGGCAGCATATTCACTGGTCATTTCTGGGAAAGTTTCCAAAAGGCTATGGGAACTCATATCACCTGGAGTTCAGCTTATCATCCTCAATCCCAAGGCCAAGTTGAACGAGTCAACCAAGTGCTTGAAGACATGCTACGAGCTTGTGTTGTTTCTTTCGGCAAGAAGTGGGAAGAATCTCTTCCATATGCCGAGTTCTCTTATAACAACAGCTATCAAGCTAGTCTGAAAATGGCCCCCTTTGAAGTTCTCTATGGACGTAAGTGTCGAACCCCTCTGAATTGGTCAGAAACTGGGGAACGACCTCTTGTTGGACCGGATATTATTCAACACGCCGAAGAACAAGTCCGAATTGTCCGGGAAAATCTCAAGGCGGCTCAGGACCGCCAGAAGAGCAACTATGATCGCAAACGATGGGGTTTGACTTATCAACCTGGTGATCAAGCTTATCTTCGTGTCACTCCTATGAAGGGCACTCACCGTTTTGGAATCAAGGGCAAGTTAGCTCCCCGCTACATTGGTCCTTTTCGCATTGTTGCAAGACGTGGTCAAGTGGCGTATAAATTGGAATTGCCGCCGCAATTCTCTCATATCCACGACGTCTTCCATGTGTCGCAACTTCGTCAATGCTTCAAGGAATCTCCGCACCGATCTGTGGATCACGAGATGCTTGAATTCCAAGATGATCTTTCTTATAAGGAGCATCCGATCCGCATTCTCGATGAAGCTGAACGTCGAACCCGTCAGAAGGTTACCAAGTTCCTCAAAGTGCAGTGGTCAAACCATACTGAAGATGAAGCCACTTGGGAACGCGAGGATCATCTTCGCAAGGAATACCCCGAACTTTTTCCTTCTACTTCTTAATTCTCGGGACGAGAATTCTTGTTAGTAGAGGAGATTTGTAACACCCCCGGTGGTTAACCACAGTAATCCCATTTTGATAATGCCAAGTCAGCATGATTATCAGTGCATGATCATCATTAACATCATATTGCATTTCAACTCCTAACCTCAAATTCAAATTTAAATGAAAGTGGAAAATAAAAGTTGTCCAACATAGAAACTAAATTGTTCATTAAATAGCAAATAAATCAGAGACAATTCTAAAATTGAAACCAACATCATTGGAGTTGGGTAAGTGACTCAAACATCTTCAAACAGCGACTAAAAACAATATTTAATAACCATTTATTAAATCTAATTTAAGTATGAAATGATGTTTTGCCCAAACTAATTTTAGGTGTTAGGAAATAAAGCACTGGTATTTATGGACCAGGTCACATGTTTTACAAAATTCAATTTGAGCCCTAACTATTTACAAAACAGGGGTATGGATAAATAAAAAGAGAAAAGAAAAGAAAAAGGAAAAGCCCCCCCCCCCGGCCCAACTGGGCCAAGGCCCAGCCGGCCGGCCCACTCCCTCCCTATATGGCCTCCCCCTGGAGGCCAGCAAACCCTAGCCCACCCCGCACTCTTCCCTCGCTCCTCTGCTTCCCCCGACCCGATCCAGATCGAGGGGCGGCGACCCCGGCGACCGCGCCGCCCCGCTCCCCGTCGCCGTTCGACGCCACCAAGCCGGCGCCCCTTCGCCACCTCGTCGGACCGCCAGCCGCCGACGCCTCGCCTCCTCCCCGGAGCCTGCGCTCGCCGCCTCCCTCGTCGCCGTCGCTGCCCTCCCTCGCTGGACCGCCGAACCCCGCCGCCTCCTCGTCCTCCCCCTCAACGGCTACCCCGAGCCTCGCCGGCCCCCGAACCCCGGCAACGAATGTGAGCCCCGCCGCCGCCTCCCTCTCTCTCCCCGTCCCCGTCGCCCGTCCCGGTCGCCGCACTCCGGCTGCGCCCTGGCTCGCCCGCCCACGCCGATGGCCGCGCTCGCTGCGCCACTTCGTGCCCCCCCGCGTCCCTCTGTGCTCGCCTCGCTCGCCGCACGCCTCGCCCGCGCAGCCTCGCTGCTGCCGCTGTCTTGCGCCACCGCCCGCGCTGCTACTGCTGCTCCGCGAGCTGCTCGCCGCCCGCGCACGCCGCTGCTCGCCAGCTGCCGCCGAGCCCAGCTTGCCGCCTGCGCCCGCGCGCCACTCGGCGTCGCCTCGCCACTCCCCGCGCCGGCGCGCGCCCGTAGCCGCGTCGCCGCGCGGGTGCGTGTTGACCCGCTCCATTGGCCGGACCTGTCCGGCCCCGAATGGGCCTGGCCGCGGACGTGTCCGCCCCGGGCCACTGCCATGTGGGGCCTGCCCTGGAATAAAAAAAAAATGTATATATATATATATATAAATAAAAATAAATAATCTAATTAAAATTAATAGTTAACTAATTAGTTAATTAACACTGTTTAGATTAGTCTAATTTAATTAATTAGTTTAATTAAATGTTAATTAAATAGTTAATCACTAATTAATCTTAACAGACCGCTGATGTCATGCTGACGTCATGCTGACGTCAGCATAACACTGTTTCGGATAATGTTAGATTTAAATAATTAAATAAATTCAGAAAATTAATAAAAGCTTTAGAAAATCATATAAAATAATCCGTAACTCAGATCGAAAAACTTTGTACATGAAAGTTGCTCAGAACGACGAGACGAATCTGAATACGCGGTCCGTTCGTCCGTCACGCGTCCCTAACTATCCGAACTTGCAACCGTTCCCCTTTTATCCTCTGTCCGATAATTTCAAAGACCCGGGAAATATCGTCAGATATTCTCCCGCTCCGTCTGTTACGTGTGATGCTGCGTTAGACTACCCCTAGCACCGTGTATCGTATTTGTCATGCTCATGTTTGCTCTATATTTATACTGTTTCCTCCCCCTCTTCTCTCTCGATAGCCCCCGACCCCGACGTCGTCCCCGAGACCGACGCAGCTCCGGATCCCGAAGACACCATAGACGACCTTGCCCTTGCCGCCGAGCAACCAGGCAAGCCCCTCCCTTGAGCATACCGATATCGCCCATTCTAAATTTCTCATGCTTGCATTAGAATTACTGCTGCTGCTGCTTTACCTATTCTGATGCATAGCCTGTTCATTGTAACCTACTGTTGATAATTACCTACATATCCTAAACTGTTTAGTCTAGGCTGGGTAGAGACCTATCAGTGACCCCACTTATCCCGACTGCCGCGCTGGATCGTCAGAAGACCCGATCAATGGGATTGAAGACCAGGACCCGACACCGCACATCACCCCCCCCTTAGTTGTAACGACACTGCAGCGTTACTATCGAGTGCCGAGGGTGAACCCTCTTGTAGCACTTCTGATGTTAACTCTGTAGAGTAGCTATTCGGTCGTGGTCATCGAGGGTGATTCCTCCTTCACCGCTTCCGATAACGACGCTGTCCTACAACACCTCAAGTGTGGACCCAGTGAGGGTGATTCCTCCTAGTTCACCTTGACGGATACATCGAGTGGGAATTCAATGAGGGTGATACCTCGGATTCCCTGATGTTATGGACACACGGATACTTGGACCTTACAATGTTACTTGGAAAGGCGGGTCGACCCTGAGGGGTACCCGCATGTGATGTGAAGGCGGGTTGCCAGTGTGGTGCCCGAGTGGTGAATACGAGGCGCGGCCGGGCATTCTTGGCCCTTGCCGCAAGTCCTCGAGACGGGGCGACGGGGTCACATCTTTCGTGAGTCTCTGCTCGTTACCGCAAGCCCCTAGTCCTAGCGATTTGGATATTTGATCCGAGCAGGCCTCTGGTCTGATAGCACTAACCATCACGTGGGCATAGTATGGGCGTTCTGCATCGTAGCATCAGCCGAAAGCTCTGTCAGACGTCCAGTTCAGCATGGCGGCACGGACGGACCGGCGCCCTCCTGGTGCCAGGCTTCTCCCTGCGCGCAACGACTCGGAGTGCACAGGGCGATGGCCCAAGACCTCTGAGCGCTTAGGATGTAGACCGACGGGGACCTCTCTGCTGAGCTATAGGTAGGGTTGCGATGTGTCGTTTGGCCGAGGCCGGGCATGACCCAGGAAAGTGTGTCCGGCCGGAGTTAATCGAGCGTGTTGGGTAAGTTGGTGCACTCCTGCAGGGAAGAACATTTCTATCGATAGCCGGTCCTACGGTAAAGGACACTCGGAGTTGTATCCTGATTGATACAATTTAGAACTGGATACCTGTGATGAGACCTGTATATATGGCTCTGGGATTGCTTCTCGCAGGGAGTCGAGAAAGGACCTCAGGACGAGGTTGATGAATGTATGGCTCTGGGATTGCTTTCTCGCAGGGAGTCGAGAAAGGATCTCTGGGTGAGGTTGATATTATTACTGCTACATTATATTGTATTGTTCTACTCTCTTCTACTGCTGCAAGACCGCTGAAGATGCTAGTCTTCGATAGGACTAGGCCTTCTCTCTATTCTGGCATTTCTGCAGCCCAGTCCACATATACAGCCTCCCTTTGAAAATGTTGCATATGTAGTGTAGATCCTTGCTTGCTGAGTACTTCTGAGTACTCACGGTTGCTTTGTTTTCCCTTTTTCTCCCCATATCAGTTTGACGTGACCAGAGGACGGAGCCCCCTGAGACAGATGCCCCGACGATCGCTACTACTACTACCCAGAGGATGGATACTACTACGAGTTGACTGACGACCAGGAGTAGGATCGGAGGGTCCCAGGCAGGAGGCCTTCGCCTTTCGATCGTAGTGTTTTATTTTGCCCCGCCTTTCTAAAGGCCTTTCTGTACTTTCTTTTATATCTGTACTCAGATATCTGATGCTTCCGCTGACGCTTGTTCGCAAGCTTATGTATTCGAGCCCTCGAGGCCCTGGCTTGTAATATAAAGCTTGTATGACTTTATTTATGTTTTAGAGTTGTGTTGTGATATCTTCCCGTGAGTCCTTAGGCTTGATCGTGTGCATTTGCGTGTATGAATAGTGCACGATCGGGCCGGGGGCGTCACACAGCGGAAAGGCTCTATCTAAGGTAGCATGGTCTTGGTGCGGCTCCAATCCACAGGGATATGACTGGGTTACGCTCCTAGCCCGCGAACGCTCCGGTTCCTCGTCGACGGACGACGGATCCTTATGTGAACCTGGCCACATTGAAGGCCACTGAGTACTTTTGAATGTACTCGCAAGCAAACCAAACTAACATATACACCAAGCAAAGCAATCCATGGCATTCAAGCATGCATTTGTTATTAGAGCAACAGTAATTATCATGGCATAGCATACCTACCTAGCAATATAACTACTAAAGTAAAATACAGTAAACTAAAGCATATCAAGTAAGTGATCCATACTCCGAACAATCTCAGGATCCAATCCAACTCTTAACCAGATCCAGCTTACTCTCTTCCGGGTTGCCTTACAACCCTCAGAATATTCACAATCCACTGAGTACCTCAGGGCATAAGACGAGTTCTTCCATCATTATTATCACTGTTCCGGTTGACCACCTAGAGAGGTCTGGACGGACTGTCCAATCCCGTGGACGCAGCTATTCGAATAGATTTTTACACTCTACAGAGGTTGCGCACTTTACCCACACCATGGAGAACCTGACCTCGTGATCCCATTCGGGTGGAACAGGGTTGCTCCAATGAAACCTGCCTAACCCGTGACTCCTCCACCGTACCACCGGCAATCATTCTCCCCCGGAATCCTGCCCTAGGTGGCCCCTGTGTCACACACCTGCCACCGTCGTGGCCAAACAAACTGTCCCAAACGGGGACTCCCGGGTTAAACAATCAACTGGGCTCACAAGGTTATCGCCGCCTACCGGGCCAGGGTAGCGCGCACGCATAACCTTCCCTAGTTGGTGGTACCGATAAAAGAGCACGCGATCAGACCAAGTCAAGGCCGTCCCATACCGGCAAATGTGGCTGCACGGATAAGTCCGGACAGGTGACTCTGGATCAACCGACTAGGTTTAGCTTTAGCAAGTACTTAGCAAGCATGGTTGTATATCATGAATAACTTAACATGGTGGTAACTATGTATGAGGTAACAACTGTGGAAACATAACAACCTATCTCCACATAACATCGCAATGAGTCATTAGTGAAACAACAATTAAATGGCAAGCTATCACTTTACAAGTTCTAGCTGTAAGTTACGACCATCAGAGCCCTTGCATAAAACCGGCAAAGAAACCAGTAGCCACCAGAACGGTCTTTACAACTCAGATCTGGGACATTACCGGAATAACTCAACCCTGGCTCAAGATGGCTAGAAAGCAGCTTAGAGCATGAGACGGTGTTGATAAAAAGAATGTAGTAGTTCCCGAAGACGGCCGACAAACAGCTCAGAGCATAGGGTCACTACTACAGAAAGAAATTCAACAACTGTCCGAGACGGCCGCAAAACAGCTCAGAACACGGCCAGTTGTTGAAAAGAGAACATAAAGTCGGCATCCACCCCGGCCGGCCAAAAGCAGCTCATACACATGCTTGGTGCCGTCATTGAAGAAAGTACAAACCAGGGTTCGTCAGAGTCACATACAGCCCACTACTACGAATACAATTACAAGCATATTAATTTAAACATGCAAGAATAACACAGAGCAATGCTTTAGGGCATATATCAGATGGTCGGCTTGCCTGGGGTCGAAGTATACTCCGAGAAGAAGTGCGATGAAGCCGCGGAAGAATTCGCCGGAAAAGTTCTCCCTCGGAGGGGGCTGATAGAAGGCAAGGACACAATGGTCATTTTCACAGTGTGGAAACATCATGAAAATGATACCATCGGGACGGGCTCGATGAACTGAAGATGTGGGCGTTGGATTCACCTGAATCGGAGTCACGAGTAAAAAGATGTGATTGCCTGAAGTGGGAGGGACCTTTTTGTAATATAAATAATTACTTTTGGGTCCCTGGCTGATTTTCTGTGGAAATGGAGAGAGGCTACTGTGCAGCTGGGCCGCTCTGGGCCGCAAGCACTACGGCTGCTTCTGCTCATCTGGGCCGGCCCAACTGCTGTCACTTAAAAAAACGGAGGGCGCCGTCGTCTATCTCACGCGCACACGCCTGACTGAGGGGAACGCGGCTCCCGTCGGCGATTGTCGGCGTTACCGAGCGTTTCCGGCGATGTTCTGCCCACGTACAAGTTCAGCGCAGCAAGGCGCACCCGACGGTGGGCGGCTCAGACGCCGAGGAGCCCGAACTTCGGCAGGGCATGGGCGGTGGCGGACGGCAGCTCGGGCAATGACGGGCTCGGGGCTATGGTGGCGGAGAGGTAAGGAGGGGGGTCGGGCAGGGCCCCGCCTGTGTCAGGAGAGCTCCCTGGTGGAAGTAGGAGGGGAGAGAGGCGATGGCTTGCTCGAATTTGAGCAGAGGCCGTCGGCGATAATGGCGGCAGTGGTAGAGGGATCAAGCACGGGAGCTCGAGGGCCGGAGTTTGGAGATGCTGAGGAGGGAGAGGATGCTGGTGTGAGCTCGAGAGGGGGCTCGGGCTGGCTATTTATAGCCAAGCCGGGGCAGTGGATAGGCACGGCTGCCCGCCGAGCTGGCCGGCATTCTGGAGGTTGCGGGCGACGTGGCTGGAGCCTTGCGGTGTCGCGGCGCTGCCGACCTGACGAGCAACAAGGGGAGGGGATGGCTCGGGGAGCTCAAGAGGCTTTGGGGAGGAAGAGGACAGCAGATGGAAGGCGACAGGAGGTGCAGTGCCACAGCGGCGCTCGCCGTGGCGTGAGGAGGAAGAGAGAGGAGGGGGAAGAGTCTGGAGAAGGTCCGCGTGGACGCAGGGGAGCCGTAGGACACGCTCAGACACGCCAAGGTTGGCCGGAGCAGGCCTGCCGACGAGCACAGTACGCAGACCACCGTTTTGGCCGGCTCTACTCGTGGTCACCACGTGCATGGCGTGCTCCTGAAGGCTTCTGCCTGTCTAAGCTTGTCCAACAGGTCCCTTTCTGTTCAAATAGATAAGAGGAGAGTCTGGAACCAGCTAGGTAGCTCTGAGGTGAGTGAAACTTGCAGAAGAAGGTTCTGACAACAAGGTGTTTGTAGAGGTTTCTGGAGAGATCACTGAGTGAAATGAGCTGGTTCTTGTCATGGAGCAATGATCTACCAAGGTTACTACCCTGGTAAATTTTGGGGCCATTTGGCTAAGAATTGAGGACACTTGCTGTAGAATGGACCCCACTGGTCAGAAACAAAGATGGTGATGCTGTGCTCAAATGGCTGAATGCAATGGGATGAAATTTGGTGGAGAGTGATGATTTGAACATACGAAGCCACTGTAAAAGTTTCATACGATTTGGGTATGCCAAAATGGTACTTACTTCATAGAGGTTCCAAATGGACAGAAACTTGAGAAAATTGCTGGGGAAGAATGGATAGAGGGATTGAGCTGATTTTTTGTTTCCATGAGTGATTTGTCAATGTTAATCACCATGAAAAAATTCAGCTCAAATATATCAAGGGTTCAAGCGCTTCCTTTGCAAACTAAAAATCTGGACAGAATTTGCAAATGGATGCTGTGCTCAAACTTTGAACTATGGAGCTTGGGTTTTGATGGAAATGGTGAAGATATGGATAGGATAAGCTCCACAATTTATTTGGGATTTCGGTGGAACAATCCTGAGAATAGATCTTGGGTGGCAAGGCTGGACTGGAGAGAATCTCTGGTTGGATGGGAAGGGCAAGGTTAAATGACCATCTTCATATACCCAACAGCTAGAGAAATCCGATAATACTGAGAAAAAAGACAGGAGTCAAATCCCGCGAAGGAAAAAAAATAACAGGAGCGAAAACCAGGGTGTTACAATCCGTGACAACATAACTTCTATTTGGATATAAGAAAACATAACCCATTAAGTTGTCTTCCTTGTCTAACATCAACTTTTGAGCATGTCATATTTTAATGAGTGCTCACAATTACAAAAGATGTCCAGGACAGTATATTTATATGTGAAGCCTCTCTTTCTTTATTACTTCCTATTAATTGCAACAATGACCAAAACTATGTTTGTCAACTCCCAACAAATTTTATTCATCATACTCTTTATATGTGAAGTCATTACTCTCCATAAGATCAATATATGATCTTTTCATTTCTTTTTATTATTTTACTCCCTCAAGATCATAGCAAGAAATCAAAGCCCTCAACTCAAAACTACTCTTTATTATATAACTCACGGACTCGATTACATAGATAGAGATCAAAACAAAACTCAAAGCTAGATCATACTAAAACTTTATTCTACTAGATCAAGATGTAACCAAAAGGATCGAACTAAGAAAAATGATAAAAGTAAAGGTGTGATGGTGATAAGATACCGGGCACCTCCCCCAAGCTTGGCAGTTGCCAAGGGGAGTGCCCATACCCATGTATTTATGTCTCTTTCTTCGGAGGTGGTGATGATGGAGTTGTTGAAGAAGTAGTGCCACACATCGAGCGTAGGAGATGCTCCAGTTTATGAATTATGCCCTTGAGTGCGGTGATGTACTCTTGCAACAGAATATTTTCGCGAGTGAGATACTTATTTTGCACACGAACTAATTCAATAATCTTGAAAGCTTCAATTTTAGTAGGGGTAAGCTGATTGTAGTAAGGTTGAAGGATGTCTTCTTCTTCTGCTGCCGGAACTTGATCTCCCTCAGCCTTCTTGATCTTATCGTCCTTGTTAGTTTCCCCAAGTTCTTCTCTCTTCATCTCTATCTTCATCAGCCAACCATCGTCGCCTGCGCTGTTGGAGGAGGGGGACGACATGATGCCTGGTCTTGAAAACTCTGGCAGAAAATAGCTTGAAACAAGAACGGAAGATATTGTCGTGGTACGGTGGTCAAAACCTTCGGGAGATTATATAATGAATTTTTACCAACCAAAAGAAGTATTGTGCAAGAAAATGGAGTCCGGAGGGCACACGAGGTGGCCATAAGGTCGGGGGGCGCGCCCAGGGGGTAGGGCGCGCCCTCCACCTTTGTGGTCGCCTCGTGTCTCTTTTGGACTACTTTTAATTTTCCTAATTTTTTAAATATTCCAAAATGGAGAAAAATTATCATTGGAAACGTTTTGGAGTCAGTTTACTTACCGTACCACATACCTAATCCTTTTCTTAGTCTGAAACATTCTAGAAGGTGTCCCTTATGTACTCCTCCGGTGCTACGGTGTCAATTATATTGGTCTCAACATTTAGGTGAGTACCTGAGATATAATGTTTGATTCTTTAACCGTTTACCACCTTCAGATTTGTACCTTTGGCGTTGTTGATTTTTATGGCACCGGAACGATAGACCTCCTCGATAATGTAAGGACCTTCCCATTTTGAGAGAAGCTTTCCTTCAAAAAATCTTAAACGAGAGTTGTATAGCAAAACATGATCACCTACATTAAACTCACGCTTTTGTATCCTCTTGTCATGCCATCTTTTAACTTTTTCTTTAAACAACTTGGCATTCTCATAGGCTTGGGTTCTCCATTCATCAAGCGAGCTTATGTCAAATAACCTCTTCTCACCGGCAAGTTTGAAATCATAGTTGAGCTCTTTAATAGCCCAATAAACTTTATGTTCTAGTTCAAGAGGTAAGTGACAAGCCTTTCCATAAACCATTTTATATGGAGACATACCCATTGGGTTTTTATAAGCAGTTCTATAAGCCCATAATGCATCAGCAAGTTTCTTAGACCAATTCTTTCTAGATCTATTAACAGTCTTTTGCAAAATCAATTTAATCTCTCTATTGCTCAACTCTACTTGACCACTAGACTGAGGATGATATGGAGATGCAATTCTATGGTGAACATCATATTTAGCAAGCATTTTACGGAAAGCACCATGAATAAAATGTGAACCACCATCAGTCATTAAATATCTAGGGATTCCAAACCTCAGAAAAATAACTTCTTTAAGCATTTTAATAGAAGTGTTATGATCAGCACTACTAGTTGGAATAGCTTCTACCCACTTAGTAACGTAATCAACAGCAACTAAAATATGTGTATACCCATTAAAGGAAGGAAAAATTCCCATATAATTAAAGCCCCAAACATCGAATGGTTCAATAACAAGTGAATAATTCATAGGCATTTCCTGACGTCTACTAATATTACCAATTCTTTGGCATTCATCACAAGACAAGACAAACATACGAGCATCCTTGAAGAGAGTAGGCCAATAAAAACCGGATTGTAATACCATGTGTGCAGTTCTATCTCCAGTGTGGTGTCCTCCGTAAGACTCGGAGTGGCACTTGCGTAGGATCTGTTCCTGTTCATGCTCAGGTACACAACGTCTAATAACACCATCTACTCCTTCTTTATAAAGGTGTGGGTCATCCCAAAAGTAATGTCTTAAATCATAGAAAAACTTTTTGTTTTGCTGGTATGTGAAACTAGGTGGTATAAATTTAGCAACAATGTAATTAGCATAATCAACATACCATGGAGTATTATGAGCAGCATTTATGACAGCTAATTGTTCATCAGGAAAGCTATCATCAATAGGCAGTGGGTCATCAAGAACATTTTCTAACCTAGACAAGTTGTCTGCAACGGGGTTCTCAGCTCCCTTTCTATCAATAATATGCAAATAAAATTCTTGTAGCAAGAGAACCCATCTAATAAGTCTAGGTTTAGCATCTTTCTTTTCCATAAGATATTTAATAGCAGCATGATCAGTGTGAACAGTTACTTTGGAATCAACAATATAGGATCTAAACTTATCACAAGCAAAAACAACTGCTAAAAATTCTTTTTCAGTAGTAGTATAATTTCTCTTAGCACTGTCTAGAGTTTTACTAGCATAATGAATAACATTTAATTTCTTATCAACTCTTTGCCCTAGAACAACACCAACAACATAATCACTAGCATCACACATAATTTCAAAGGGTAAATTCCAATCAGGTGGCTGAACAATAGGTGCAGAAATCAAGGCTTTCTTAAGTATTTCAAATGCTTCTACACAATAATCATCAAAAAACAAAAGGAACATCTTTTTGCAAGAGATTAGTGAGAGGCCTAGAAATTTTAGAGAAGTCTTTAATAAACCTCCTATAGAAACCAGCATGACCAAGGAAACTTCTTATACCTTTGATATCTTTAGGACACGGCATTTTTTCAATAGCATCTACTTTAGCTTTATCAACTTCAACACCTCTTTCAGAAATTTTATGCCCCAAGACAATACCTTCATTAACCATAAAGGGGCACTTCTCCCAATTCAAGACAAGATTAGTTTCTTCACATCTCTGCAAAACTCGATCAAGGTTGCTTAAGCAATCATCAAAAGAAGTTCCGTAAACGGAGAAATCATCCATGAAAACCTCAACAATCTTTTCACAAAAATCAGAGAATATAGCAGTCATACATCTTTGAAAGGTAGTAGGTGCATTGCATAAACCAATAGGCATACGTCTATAAGCAAAGGTACCGAAAGGGCAAGTAAAAGTAGTATTTTCCTGATCATCTTTTAACACATGTATTTGAGAGAAACCAGAATAACCATCTAGGAAGCAAAAATGTGTATGTTTGGATAATCTTTCTAGAATTTGATCAATAAAAGGTAGAGGGTAATGATCTTTTCTAGTAGCTTTATTTAATTTGCGAAAATTAATTACCATTCTATAACCTGTAACAATTCTTTGTGGGATCAATTCATTCTTATCATTAGGAACAACAGTAATACCTCCCTTCTTAGGGACACAATGAACAGGACTTACCCACTTACTATCAGCAATAGGATATATTATACCCACCTCCAAAAGCTTTAGTATTTCATTTCTTACCACTTCTTTCATCTTAGGATTTAACCATCGTTGGTGATCAACAACTGGTTTAGCATCATTCTCCAAATTAATTTTGTGCTGACATAGAGTGGGACTAAAGCCCTTAAGATCATCAAGAGTAGATCCAATAGTGGCACGGTGCTTCTTCAGAGTTTTCAATAATTTCTTTTCTTCATGCTCTGAAAGGTTAGCACTAATAATAACAGGGTATATCTTCTTTTCATCGAGATAAGCATATTTCAAAGTATCCGATAATTGTTTAATCTCAAACACGGGATCACCCTTGGGTGGAGGAGGATCCCCAAGGATTTCAACAGGAAAATTGTGTTTCAAAATAGGCCCTTGATTATAGAATATCTCGTCTATTTCCCTTCTTTCATTCATAAACATATCATTCTCATGGTCTAGCAAATATTGTTCTAAGGGATCAGTAGGAGGCACGGCAATAGAAGCAAGACCAATAATTTCATCCTTACTAGGCAATTCTTTATCATGGGGTTGTCTATGAAATTTAGAGAAATTAAAATCATGAGACATATCCCCTAAACTGACAGTAACAATATCTTTCTCGCAATCTATCTTAGCATTAACAGTATTCAAGAAAGGTCTACCAAATATAATGGGACAAAAGTCATCTTGTGGGGAAGCAAGAACAAGAAAATCAATAGGGTATTTTATTTTCCCACACGAGACGTCAACATCTCTAATAATCCCAATTGGTGAGGTAGTATCTCTATTGGCCAGCTTAATAGTAACATCAATATCTTCTATCTCAGCAGGTCCAATATCATTCATAATTTCTTTATATAAGGAAAAAAGGAATTGCACTCACACTAGCACCCATATCACATAAGCCATGATAACAATGATCTCCTATTTTAATAGAAACAACCGGCATGCCAACAACGGGTCTATGTTTATCTTTACTATCGGGTTTAGCAATTCTAGCAGCTTCATCATAGAAATAAATAACATGCCCATCAATATTATGAACTAAGAGTTCTTTAACCATAGCAATACTAGGTTCAACTTTAATTTGCTCAGGGGGTGTAGGTGTTCTAGTATAACTCTTACGAACCACAGTTGAAGCTTTAGCATGATCCTTTATTCTAACAGGAAAAGATGGTTTCTCAATATAAGCGGTAGGAACAATAGGATCAACATTATATGTAATAGTTTCTTCTTCAACTTTAATAGGTTCTTCGACTTTAACTTCAATGGGAGGATTATATTTAAACCACTTCTCCTTAGGGAGATCAACATGAGTAGCAAAAGATTTACAGAAAGAAGCTACTATCTCAGAGTCAAGTCCGTATTTAGTGCTAAAATCACGAAAAGCATCAGTATCCATAAAAGATTTAACACAATCAAACTTAAGGTTTATACCTGACTCCTTACCTTCGTCGAGTTCCCAATCTTCAGAGTTGTGTTTAATTCTTTCCAATAAATCCCATTTGAATTCAATAGTCTTCTTCATAAAAGAACCAGTACAAGAAGTATCGAGCATGGATCGATCATTTTGAGAAAGCCGAGCATAATTTTTTTAATAATAATTTCTCTTGGGAGCTCATGATTGGGGCATGAATATAACATTGACTTAAGCCTCCCCCAAGCTTGAGCGATACTTTCTCCTTCACGAGGCCAAAAATTATTTATATAATTCCAATCACGATGAACCAGATGCATAGGATAAAACATCTGATGAAATTCCAATTTCAATCAGTTGTAGTTCCATGATCCAATATCATCACATAGCCTATACCATGTCAATGCCTTCTCCTTAAAAGATAAAGGGAAGACCTTCTTCTTGACCTCATCCTCGGGCAAACCTTCAAGCTTAAATAATCCATAAACTTCATCCACATAGATTAGATGCATATCAGGATGTAATGTTCCATCTCCTGTGTAAGGATGAGCTTGCAGTTTCTCTATCATACCCAAAGGAATTTCATAATAAATATTTTCAGTAGGTGCAGTAGGTTGAGGAGCAACTCTTTGCTCTTCCGATCGAGGTGAAAATACCCCGAACAAGCCCCTCAAAGGATTATTTTCCATAGTAACAAGTGACAGTAAATTTCAGCACACTATATAAATGTTTCCTTACCAAATTCCACTTACCAAAGGCGCTTCACTTACCAAATACCCCAAACAAGATGTTGGTGGTAAGTAGTATGACTATCACCGCCCACAACTTTTTGTGTTCTACTCGTGCATATCATCTACGCATAGACCTGGCTTGGATGCCACTGTTGGGAAACGTTGCATAAAAAAAATTTACGCACACTACTGGAATCAGAGAATTTGTCATCAGCTTATTCTTTGCCATTGATGACCCACAAGTATAGGTGATCTATCGTAGTCCTTTCAATAAGTAAGAGTGTCGAACCCAACGAGGAGCAGAAGGAAATGACAAGCGGTTTTCAGCAAGGTATTCTCTGCAAGCACTGAAATTATCGGTAACAGATAGTTGTGTGATAAGATAATTCGTAACGGCTAATAAGTAACAAAAGTAAGCAAGGTGCAGCAAGGTGGCCCAATCCTTTTTGTAGCAAAGGACAAGCCTGGACGAACTCTTATATAAAGCAAAGCGCTCCCGAGGACACATGGGAATTGTTGTCAAGTTAGTTTTCATCATGCTCATATGATTCGCATTCGTTACTTTGATAATTTGATATGTGGGTGGACCGGTGCTTGGGTGCTGTCCTTCCTTGGACAAGCCTCCCACTTATGATTAACCCCTCTCGCAAGCATCCGCAACTACGAAAGAAGAATTAAGATAAATCTAACCATAGCATGAAACATATGGATCCAAATCAGCCCCTTACGAAGCAACGCATAAACTAGGGTTTAAGCTTCTGTCACTCTAGCAACCCATCATCTACTTATTACTTCCCAATGCCTTCCCCTAGGCCCAAATCATGGTGAAGTGTCATGTAGTCGACGTTCACATAACACCACTAGAGGAGAGACAACATACATCTCATCAAAATATCGAACGAATACCAAATTCACATGATTACTTATAACAAGACTTCTCCCATGTCCTCAGGAACAAACGTAACTACTCACAAAGCATATTCATGTTCATAATCAGAGGAGTATTAATTATCATTAAGGATCTAAACAAATGATCTTCCACCAAATAAACCAACTAGCATCAACTACAAGGAGTATTCAACACTACTAGCAACCCACAGGCACCAATCTGAGGTTTTGAGACAAAGATTGGGTACCAGAGATGAACTAGGGTTTGAGAGGAGATGGTGCTGGTGAAGATGTTGATGGAGATTGACCCCCTCTCGATGAGAGGATCGATGGTGATGACGATGGCGATGATTTCCCCCTCCCGGAGGGATGTTTCCCCTGCAGAACAGCTCTGCCGGAGCCCTACACTGGTTCTGCACAGGTTCCGCCTCGAGACGGCGGCACTTTGTCCTGAAAGCTTCCTTCTTATTTTTTCCAGGTCAAAACAGACCATATAGCAGAAGATGGGCGTCGGGGGCCTGCCAGGTGGCCCACAAGGACGGGGCGCGCGCCCAGGGGGTAGGGCGCGCCCTCCACCCTTGTGGATGGCAGGTGGCCCCCCTCTGGTACTTTCTTCACCCAATATTTTTTATTAAATCCAAAATGGCTCTCCGTGAAGTTTCAGGACTTTTGGAGTTGTGCAGAATAGGTCTCTAATATTTGCTCCTTTTCCAGCCCAGAATTCCGGCTGCCGGCATTCTCCCTCTTCTTGTAAACCTTGTAAAATAAGAGAGAAAAGGCATAAGTATTGTGCCATTTATATACATTAAAACGGAGCACCCTACCAGCCCTCTCAGGCCATCAGCATTTCTAATCGTTGGATCACCACTTTTAATCATTTTCGGCCGTCAAATTTGTTGTTAGTCCCACCTAAATCTCGTGTGCAAGCTAACTCGCGCGTCAGGCTGCGCTGAACTTTTCGGGCCGCTGCTCCGATGGCTTTTTTGGGCGTCTGACGTTCAATCGGGCCTACTGGCCTACTGGGCCTGTACTACCATCGTAAAACAAAATGTAGAAACTGCTCGATCGCTACGTCTATCAGAGAAAGGAGAAGGGGATCCAACGCTGCGCGAGAGGTGAGAGGCCGGTGCGGACGGCTCCGGCGAGAGAAAGACGAGCGGATGGATCGATCGGTCATGGCAACAGTGCACCCTATCTGTCTGGTGGTGGTTGATGTCGCCACTGCCACATGTACGACGCCCCATCTCTCTTCCCCCATGATAGCTCGCTCGCCTCAGCCCGTTCCCCTCTCTCTCGCAGGTCCTTGGTAGCCTTAACCGCGCTGGCGGCGGAGCCGGCGACTCTGGGTCATGTCGCCACTGCACGTGTAAGCACCATCTCCGCCCGCCCCCATCTCTCTTTCGTTCATAGCGGTGGGCCGGTGGTGGCCGGAGGCGGGAGAGACGGGGGCGGGGTGGCGGCCGGAGCTGGGGTAGAAGGGAGCGGGGCGGCGGCCGGAGCCGGGGGAGACGGGAGCGGGGCGACGGCCGGAGCCAGGGGAGATGGGAGCGGGGTGGCGACCGGAGCTAGGCTAGATCATTTCTGATTTGATGTTGCTATTTTGATTCCTTGCAGTGAGTCATGTTCAAAGACATCCTCACATTCATTGGAACTGTGATCAGAGATCAAAACACTCGTACGTGCCAATCGTGACTATCAGTCAATGTCACATGGCATTCATCATGTAGCCCAAAGGAGAGCCACATAATTGAGCATGAGGTATGTTGCTTTGCTTCTCCTAGCCTACTGGTGCGACAACTCTGCTTTGCTTCATCTTGTCATTTTTTCGTTTACTGTTGGATCTTAGTCTGGATTCCTCTTGGTTTCGCTCATGTGATTTAGCTTGTGGATTTGGGGCTAGGGTTTAGGTAATAACGAAAATGAAAAAGCTTATGAATCAATGAAAAAGATGACATGACAATGTATTTAATTGGAGATGAGGATTCCTGACTACAAAGGATTGAAATTGATTTTGACTTCAGTACTACCAATGCATAGTCTTTTTTCTTTCATAATTTAACTTCGTATGTTGGACATATGGTAGCATCTACAATATGACCTATTAATCACTGGTCGCAGGAATAATTTTCTTCTGATGAAACACATTTGTGTTGGCTTTGATACGATATAAGGTAATCATTATTTTTTATTCAAATAGTTAGTTCTGAGAGGCTATGGCTGGAAAAAAAAGTCCACTAACTCCATATCGCGTAATTGATTATGTTATATAGTTGGAAAATAAAACTGTGGCATTTGCAATCTGAAGATTAGGTCTGTATAACTATGTACAAATAGGAAAATCTCTATAACTTTGCAGTACAGCAATGGTATGCCAAATTATTAGCATTGTGATTTGGAATAAAAACATTGTAGGAATCTCATTTTTCTTTCTACATTAGTATTTGCAATAAAAATTCTCTTCGTTCTTATGGTATTTGGATGAATAGTTGTTCAATTTGTATTATCCTTTCATTTCTAGAATTATCTTTTCCTTACATTACATTTTAGAATAAAGATGTCTTACATTTTCTTGGGATTCTTGCCAAATGAATCATCCTACTTCACATGGTTTTTTTCTTCGGAGGGTAGGGCATTGCTGCATCTTATCTGGATGTGTACAAAATTATCTTAATATTACCCTTTGTGTTGCATCTTTAGTTTAGTCCAGTTTAGTTCGCACATATGTTCATCTTCCCGTTCATCTGATTCGATGGGAGACAGGTGCCGCTGCGACCAAGTGCAGCCACACAGCTCACTAAATACTCCCTTCATTCACAAATATAAGATGTTCTAACTTTTTTTGTTGAATCGGATGTACATAGACATGTTTACAGTGTTTGTTCACTCATTTCAGTCCATATGTAGTCCATATTGAAATATCTAAAACATCTTATATTTGTGAACAGAGGAAGTAGTATTTTTGCAGTGTCTTTGACTATTGTTATTTATACTAAATTTTCATCTTTTGTATTGATTAGAACAGAAAGGTCATTGTTGCATTTTGGTTCAATATATGTATTACTACTATTTTTATTTTCTATACAAATATACAGGATTCAAGCATTGAGAGTATCAAGCGCACCAATGGTTGGAAGAGCTAATCCATCCACTGAGAGCGCTGGGAAGCCTTCCACAGGCCCATTGACTAATGCATCTGCTACTTTGTAGTATCAGATACTCCATCCTCTGATGGTATTGCTTATCTCATTTACATATATGTAACTGAGGGAAAATATGACTTTGTAAGGATGTCATTTTATTGTATCTTGCTGAGAAGTTTTGTCAAGATTAGTACAGTAGTCAGTGTCATGGAATGCAATTTGGCTTCATTTTCCTTTCATGATCACCTTTTGGCACATTGGTTGTCATAAATGCTGGGTTGTAGATTTATGATCCAATTTATGAGATGCTACAAAAACCTTGGTAGACATGAAACCAAGAGAATGGCCAATATCATCTAAAAAATAGAGAATGGCCAACATGACATGGAAATTATAGAAGATGACAGTTACCAAAAATGATAAATATTTGGTTCGCCTACATTATGGTTCAGAAGTTCTTTCACTGAAAATAGGAATTTATTTCTTCCAGGTCTATATATTTGTAAAAATTACTATCAATGTATTGGAAAAATAGACGGGCGCAGCAACGCGCGCCAATCATGATCTATAATGTGTAATAACAGCCCATAATGCAATAAATATTGATGTAAATGAAGGGGAACGCAGCAGAAAACAAAAAATTTCCGACCTACGCACCAGCCCAGGACCACTATGGAGACTGCATACAAGGTTTGATCTTTTTCGTTACCGACTCGTAGCGCAGCGGAAGTAGAGTCGATGACGATCGGTGGTGCAGATCCCCGCAGCTTAGATTTACAACCTCCCAACCGCGAGGATGTATACCCTCATCCGCCACTCGGACAGCCCTCCGGGAGGCGGTCGGACAGTCCCCCGGACGGTGTCGCGGACAGCCCTTCGGGAGGACCCCCAAAACTCGGACCGTCACTCGGACAGCCCTTCGGGAGGACTCATGGAACTCGGACCGTCACTTGGACAGCCCTTCGGGAGGCACTCTCGAACAGCCCCTCAGGAACTAAGATCGAAACTACGACCTCTCTACAGAGTTGCACACATACGGTGTCATCTGTCCGGCAGGGCTTCGCCTTCCAGAACTAGTTCCCACCGGAACCCAGACTGCCTTTCGGCTCTACGAAACTCTTTTCGTGGGAGGGAGAGAGAAGCCAGATAATTGCATGGCATGAGCATGAGAGCAAGGGATGAGGTTTAGGCAGCCCCCTCACCTCCTATTTATAGGAAAACCCAGGGGGTAGTGTGCCTCCCAAATTACCAAAAACTCCATGCATTAGGTCACATATGAGGGAGTTAAGGGTAAAATGGGATGCCATGTGGAGCTCCAAGGAGCTCCACCATGCTTGGCCGGCCACCCCCTTGGGGGTCCCCCATGAGGTGCTCTCATGGCCCCCCAAGTCCTTGAGCCAGTCTTAGAGGCCAGACTAGGAATACATTTTACCGTTTATTATTCCACACGTGCACATGAGTTTCCCTCCAAGCCTCGTTTTATTGTAGACTCGAGAACCATAGCAGTTATAGCATGGAACCCAAACCTAATTATGAACAGGGAGATAATCAATAACATTTATTATTGCCTCTAGGGCATATCTCCTACAGACTCCCACTTGCACTAGAGTCAATAATATAGTTAATGCTAATGCACTTTTCACCTGTGGCACACCGGTGTAAATATGCTTCGCTTGTGGTATAGCCTGATGTCCAACGGATCTGACGACTTCAGCTCCGTGTGTATCTTTGCATATCCTCGCGTTTTCATGCTTTCACAAAATTCATATTTTGTGTGGACTTGGCTTTGTATGTATGTGAATCACAGGTCGAACCTGGATTCCTCAGACTGAGTTATGGAGCAACTACCTGCAGTAGTGTCCCATTGACAAAAGCCATCTTGGAACCATACTAAGTTCATGAATGAACTATATGATTCAACATCTTCTTTGTCGCTTTTAAAAGCGGCAACATACTTCGCCTCTGTTATAGAATTCGCCACAGTAACTTGTTTGGAATAATTTCCAACTACTGTGCCACCATATTGTGTATTACACAAAAAACCTTAACTTAAATCGAAAATCGCTTGGAGCATGGATGAAGACTGTACTGATGAAACCTTTTACAACGAGCTCTTCATGATCTCCGCTTGCAAGAAAACATGCCATCAGTGCTACTATAGTACTCAATGACCCTTTTTCACTGTTGTCCCATGATCAGTACTTTTGATCACTTTGGTATCTATACTCGCAACAACTTTGGGAGTATTGGACATATCTGGTTGTTTTACATACCATGGAATACATGATTAATCCAAACACAAGAGTGTGTGGAATCTCCATCATGTATTTTGCTCATCAGTGTTTTGGGACACCGAATCTTGCAAAAACTCTTTCCATGTGACTTCGGCAAGAATCACTCCTTGACGTTTTTAATGCTAAAAGGTTTTAGCATTTTGTCAATATGTATCTTTGCTAAGCCCCATTAGGTAAATCTATCTCCATAGATCATCATGCCTAATATAAAGGCTATTTAGCCCAAGCACTTCATCCAAAAACTATTTCCAAATGAAGTCCTAATTCATGTCAAGAAATTTATTTCCAATTAACAATGTGTCAAGCACATAAGGTTTTTAGAAATATTATTATGCTCCCACTTACTTTCTTGAATCACAAGCATCTTCGTTACCCATTGATAAAGTCAAAACCCTTTTTGACCATTTCATCAAAACACGAAGATTCCAACTCCATTTTGCTCTCTTCTGTCCATCGCTAGAACTCTGAAGTTTGCACACTCACTAGCATCCTCTGGAATGACAAAATAGCTTGGACTGTAACACATGCAAGTCCTTGGTTTCATTTCCATCATATGGAAATCCTTTTGTCATCCTTTGTTTCATATCTCATGATTGAAATATGTATTAATTGCTAGTTCAACCCGAACCGACTTTAAGCATCGCTATGATGAAACAACCTCATCGTAGTCAACTCCTTGAACTTGTTATTGCAACAAGTCGAGCTTTATGGATAAAACATTTTTATCCGTATCAGTTTTAAGTTCCATAAATATTCGTTAGACTCTAAGTCTTCCGAAAGGTGTATCAAGGTTTTAATCTTGAATCACTTATATGGAAACTAACTCGGGTTGTATTGGCATATAGCCAATTCCGGAGTCAGGGCCCATCAACGCTTCCTTGTGTATCATAGGTATATTGTTGTCTAACAACTATATCTCGTTTGCGCACCTGAGAGGTTTGCACAAGCTTTGCCTACGTGGTTCAGCTGCAAGTTTGACTGAAGTCCATACATTTTATTGTAGAGACTTCCGTATCAGTCGCAGTAGGAAACTCCGGAATCACTTCCAAGGTTCCTTTCCATCGACCTGATGACGAAGATACTGTTTATCTTGTCGAGTTGCATTATTCTCCCACTCACCTTTTTGAAAGAACCATTTTCTTAAAAAAGCATACCATTCTTTCTGGCAAACCTTTTGCCTCGGCATAGTGAGGGAGGAATACCCAACATCTTGGGATAACCTACAAAGTAGCACTTGTCTGATTTGGAATAGGTTTGTAACCTTTTACACAATCCCCATATTCCAAATATTAAGAAAAGATATAACATGGTTGGGCGTACCATACCATGGCGTCATTTCAACAGACCCGATGGAGCTCTTTTCAGTGTAAAAACCGCAGTCTCTAAAGCATCACTTTAAAAGGGATAATGGCAAATTTATTTATGTCATCTTTGATCTTACCATGTCATAAATGGTTTGATTACATCTTCAGGGACTTTCCACTTGCAGTGGTGTTCCGGGAGGTGCAAGTTATGAAACTCTTTTCACAACTCATCAGACATTCGCTAAACTTGTAACTCAAATATTCCTTTCTGCAATCGAATTGTAGAAACATAATTTTCTTGTTATAATAACTTCTACTTCATTTCTGAAAACCTTTCGAATGATTTCAAAAGATCCAGACTTACGTCTCATCAAGTAAATATCCATATATCTACTTGAGTCATTTCTGAAGATAGATAAATCCACTACTTGCAACAACATTTATTGAACTACATACATCACAATGTATGATCACCAATAAGTTTGTTGCTCGTTCCTTATGGCCTGTGAACGGTATTTCAGTCACTTCACTTTTCAAAGGAAAGTTGCAAGTGTCAGATGATTCAAAATCAAACGACCTCAAAATCCATCATAATGGAATTTTCCATGCGGGTTCCTTCAATGTGACCAAATGCAGTGCCACACATGTGTGGTATTTTTAGTCTTGCGACATTTAGTGTCAGTATCATGTATGTATCATATTACTATCAATATTCATAACATACATCCCTTTTTGGATGGAAGTATGGCCCTTCATGTTATTCATAATACTGAACAATAATTGTTGTTTTTATGAACAACTCTTTTGCAACAAACATTGTGCAATTGGCTAGAGTGTATGAAACTCTAAAATGAATTATGAAAGTAAACACAGAGGTAATATATTATTATCAACATTCATAACATACATCTCATTCATAATTAAAGTATGGCCCTTATGTTATTCATAACACCGAACATAAAAAGTTCTCTTATGAACAACCTTCTTGCAAGATACCTTATGCAAAGGGCTAGAGTGTGAAACTCTAAAATGAATTATGAAAATAAATACAGACGGTAATACACCGATGGAAGGTATAGTAACATTTACTATGTTCCCTGTGTATACCTAAACCTCATTCCTGGCTAGTCTTTCAGGCCATAGTAGTTCTTACATCGAGTTGCAACAGAAAGCAATCGAGCGGGTATCTTTGTGATTAACTCACAATACCCAAGAACCAATGATTAACAATTTAATCATAATTCCCAAGAACTATATCTTTGACCAGCCTTCTATACATCAAAAACTTGTATGACATTCATACATGAGCTGGATATTCCAGTCTTCTTTCTTTCTGCCATTATACTTCTAACAGTTTAACTTTCAGTATTTCTCCTACTCTCAGAATAAGCACTCAACTTAAGAGTGGCATTAGCCCCGGACTTCCTAGGCGTGTAAGTCACACTAACACCCTTTGGACACTTCCTTTCTCTTTAAGTTGTTGTTTTATTCACCTTTCATCATATGACAGGCGTTCTTCTGGATCCCTCTCTTCTCAGTCTAATGCATAGTAAACTCCTTTACTAATAGTTTGCAAACAAACATTGCTTTGGATATCTCATATCTTTTAGCTTTTGTCTGTCTTTGAAAAGGATTTTCAGATTCCATGAATATCACATAACTATCCCAAAACTTTCGAAGTTTGGGTCTCATGGAAGCAAACATATTGCACTTTGACTGAAACGGATTTCTAGCTTTTGGATCGAAGGACGAGAGTCTCATCATCCATAGCATTAGCGGGAGGATACCGAAAGTATGCGATAGGACAAAATCCTTCTTGGCACTCTTGAGGACAATCCTCACATTACGTTACCAACCGTAAAGTTTTAACCAGAAATTTAACAGCTATTCAATTTTAATAGGGAAGGTGGAAACGCGAGCCATAATTCTATAACTATTATACAAATCACACTTAGACAGTGTCCAAAATTAATTGCACTGAGAATTAAAAGAATTAATTCTATAGTGCGCTCCCACTCAAATCAATATCTCTCATAATTGATTTTGAGTGATTCAAGATCCGTATTTCAATTGTTCGCCATTGGTGTAACACCACTGATGACGAAAATCTCAACCGGTAGGCCAACATGCCAATCACATCTCTATGTGACTCTTGTTCATCTTTCGATGCATGTGTTCCGAGCTCATGACGGTCATGCCTGAACGTCAAGACAACCAAGTGATCTCGCTGCAAGGTCTCAACTCACCCGCCTCACACTTCCCTAATCGTCCGTACCCGTGTGACACGACGCACCCCGAAAAGTTAGGTGCCGTGACGGTGCTACACTTGGGAGAACACTAACTACTTGATATTTTTGTGAGAGATCACCCTAATAAAAGCGACTACCGCGCAATCAAGAAGGGTGCAACATAAGGGATAAACATCTCAGGCAATTCATAATAGCATGATATGGTATAGCCCTTTCTGACAGAGAAGTCTTGTATTTCTTCGTCTTCGGCATTCGCGTCGGTGTTCACCTTCGCGAAGATTGCCACCACCTTGATGATGCACCAGATAATATTGCTATCTCTATAGCTGATAAAATAATGCATTACACAAGGTCGACACGCAGGTCATTTAAAGTGCAATCATATGGCTCCAGCCATCAAGCCAAATCATGACACGCAGGTCATGTTAATCAATTTACATCATATAGACATCTCATACATAATCAAATTATTATGAGCACTGCTATACCACATCATATGCACATGCAAACCCTCCTGCAAAACCAAGTTAGACGCCTCTAATCGGTTCATGCAAAAACTTGTTTTTCGTGGCTTCTAAGGTTTCGAAACAAACAGAAGCTACCAACGTCTATCATCAAGTATGATTATTCAAGTCGCTAGATTAACTTCGCAGGGTTTATGAAGCACGAGATAATAAAATCTCGAACCCCATACTGAACTTTGTCATACGCATGACCCCCGTGCAGATCATATCTGCATTGCCCTTTCGTCTGCGAAATTTCATCTTTCTTTTTAACTACGGTGGAATTCAATGAACTGTTAGCACTTCGTTGATCAATCAGGATCGCGGATTGCCAGAAAATTGAAACTCCACCATGCTGTTATCAAGATCAGAAATATGCAAATTCCAGGGAAGCAACAAGAACATTGGGTAACAGATTTCATCTGCTACCCGCACAAATAATTTTCAGTAATAGAACTCATCTACTACCTAATTATATTGTGCAACACCCATAAATCTCCATGTACTCTAGATCGCAACCTGCATCTACGCATAGCACGGCTCATGATGCCACTGAAGGGGAACGCAGCAGAAAACAAAAAATTTCCGACCTACGCACCAGCCCAGGACCACTATGGAGACTGCATACAAGGTTTGATCTTTTTCGTTACCGACTCGTAGCGCAGCGGAAGTAGAGTCGATGACGATCGGCGGTGCAGATCCCCGCAGCTAGGATTTACAACCTCCCAACCGCGAGGATGTATACCCTCATCCTCCACTCGGACAGCCCTCCGGGAGGCGGTCGGACAGTCCCCCGGACGGTGTCGCGGACAGCCCTTCGGGAGGACCCCCAAAACTCGGACCGTCACTCGGACAGCCCTTCGGGAGGACTCACGGAACTCGGACCGTCACTTGGACAGCCCTTCGGGAGGCACTCTCGAACAGCCCCACGGGCACTAAGATCGAAACTACGACCTCTCTACAGAGTTGCACACATACGGTGTCATCTGTCCGGCAGGGCTTCGCCGTCCAGAACTAGTTCCCACCGGAACCCAGACTGCCTTTCGGCTCTACGAAACTCTTTTCGTGGGAGGGAGAGAGAAGCCAGATAATTGCATGGCATGAGTATGAGAGCAAGGGATGAGGTTTGGGCAGCCCCCTCACCTCCTATTTATAGGAAAACCCAAGGGGTAGTGTGCCTCCCAAATTACCAAAAACTCCATGCATTAGGTCACATATGAGGGAGTTAAGGGTAAAATGGGATGCCATGTGGAGCTCCAAGGAGCTCCACCATGCTTGGCCGGCCACCTCCTTGGGGGTCCCCCATGAGGTGCTCTCATGGCCCCCCAAGTCCTTCTAGAAGCCTTTAGCAAAAGCCCTAAAAGGTGGCTTTCCAAAAATATCCCAAAAAGCACTTTCACTATTCACAACGATATTTTTCAGTGTCCGTTCGAACTGAAAATATTTATGTGGGATTAGAACATTTCCAGTACCCACTAAAATATTTTTCAATGCGTTCTGGAACATTTCCAGTTTAGTGATTTCATCTGCGAAAAGCATCTGAAGCGGTTCCGGCAGCTCTGGAACATTTCCGGTTTTCATCTCGGAAAATTCCCAGAAGTTTCCAGAATGATTCTGGCACTCTCCAAGAATTATCAGGCATGTGCCGAAACCAATTCGACTTAATGGAATACCCCGAAACAACTTTTCAGTTTCACCGGAACTCATCCGGTGACCTCTCTCTGCGGAACTTTTCCGCTATCCGAAACTTTTTCGATGATTTTCTCTCAGACTCCCTGTCTAGTATTCAGCAGATAGATGACGCTTAAGCATGTGACCCTATAGGTTCGGTGAAGTATAGACATGACACGGAACCCCTTCCGATCAATGATCAACATCGGAGCCGTGGACACCCATATTGACCCCTATACCCACACGAATGAATATTCGAGTGAACCTCCAGTTGCCGTGTGCTATTCCTGTTGCTTCGCGATATGTTACAAATACCCGAGGTGAGACATGCTGGCATTCCCGTGGATCAACAACTTGTCCACTATGCTAGTTACCTCGTTACCGGTATTGTTCTCTTTTCTCGTTACCGTGTTCCGGCATCCCTGTGATCAAATCACAAAGTGTCTGGCCAGATGATGTTGGATACCGTAACACCGAGAGGGCCCAGAGATATCTCTCCATCACCGGAGGAGCAAATCCCAATCTTGAGCTATCAAGTTACTTGACATACTTTTCCATGAACCCGTAAGCCGCGGTAATAGCCACCCATTTACGGATGACGTTTAACAAACCCCAAAGTTCATGAAGCAAGCATGAAGAAACTCAATACTCTCATGGTCTAAGGAATCATGCAAACATTAACCATCTCTGTGTTATTAACCATTAACTTGTGACGAATGTAACTCATAGCATAACATCAATTCAGGTCGATTCAACACAAATGTTCTTCTAACATTGTGCCCTCAAAGTTGCTGGCATAGACATGCCCATGATCAGGAAAACAGAACCATCATGCAACACTTGAGCCAGTCTTAGAGGCCAGACTAGGAATACATTTTACCGTTTATTATTCCACACGTGCACATGAGTTTCCCTCCAAGCCTCGTTTTATTGTAGACTCGAGAACCATAGCAGTTATAGCATGGAACACAAACCTAATTATGAACAGGGAGATAATCAATAACATTTATTATTGCCTCTAGGGCATATCTCCTACAATAAAAGCATGATGCAAAATGGACGTATCAGCCGTCAGCTTGCTGACGACAAAGAAGGTATTTGCCGTCAGCTCACAAAAAGCTGACGGCAAAGAACTGGCTGACGGCGAACACGCAGTTTGCCGTCAGCCAGTTCTTTGCCGTCCGCTAGCGGACGGCAAAGTAGCTTTTGCCGTTCGCCAGTTATTTGTCGTCGGGTAGCTGATGGCAAAGATACTTTGCCATCAGCTAGCGGACGGCAAACAAATATCTACCAAACGGCGCTAACGCCCCCGGCCCCCACCCTAACCCTAACCCTGTCTCCCACCCCCTCCTCTCTCTTTGTCTCCCACCCCCTTCTCTCTCTCCCCGACCGCACCCCGCCGCCACCCCCGACCCCCGCCGCCCGCCGCCATCGATGCCCCGCAGCTAAGGCCCCCCGGCCCACCGCCCTCCGCCCCCCCAAAAACCCCCCCCGACGCCCCGCCGCTCCTGCACGCCGCCGGCCATCTGGGTTAAATTTTAAACAAACACATATTTTCTCATTACATTTTCATTCAACATATATAGAGATATTTTACATAGTCCAACATAATTTAAACGAAATTAAAACTTAGAACGACATTAATCGTCGTCGCTAGCTGCTAGGTCGATCACGACGGCGCCTTCGCCGTCACCGCCGTCGTCGCTGCTGCTGTCCATGGCGGCGACGTCATCCCAGTCGACGGGGCCGTCGCCCTCCTGCTGCTCCATCGCCGCCGGCGCCGCCTCCTCGTCCTCTGCCGGCGCCATCGCGACCTCCTCTACCGCCATGGCCGCAGCAGCTTTGATTTCGGCCGCTACCTCGGCGGCCTCCCTCGCAGCCGCAGCCGCCGCCGCCCATAGGGCGACGTGCCAACCCGGAGTGTCGTCCGAATCGCCGTCCTCGCGGAGGAACACTTGTTCCAGCGAAAGCTCCACGGCGTGGGGAACGTCCGGTGCGCGTGCGGGCGCAGCCGCTGGGGGTGCTGGCTGTCGGCCGGCAGCTCCACGACGGCGCTCTCGTGGGGCCGGGCCGTGCGCCGGTGCCGGGGCGCGAAGGCGGCCCCTCGCCAGTGAGGTCGGGGGTGACGCCGGCCGCCGCCAGCCGGAAGGCTGCGATAACCTCGTCGTAGACCTTGCCTTTCCAGAAGGCATGACGGCCTAGGATGTTGTGGCGGCCGCCGATGTGTGTCCGGAGCTCCTCCACCGTCGCGCCGGGGCCAAGCGTCGGATAGCCGTCCGCGCTGATCTTCCACTGCTGGGGAAGACAGCAGCCCGGTGGCAAGAGGAGGCCGTACCGGCACAGCTCCGCCATCTCTGTATTGCCGAGGCTGGACGGCCAGGCGCTCGGGGCATCATCGTCGCCGCCGACGCTGCTGCTCCCGCGGTGGTATGACATCGTCGGTGCTGCGCTGTTTTCCTCGTCAGCAGTAGGATGTCGGTTGTGAGGTCGGGTGTGGCGGGGTGGCACTGGGGCAGGGTCTTATAGCCGTCCGGGCGACAGGAGGTGGGCGGCCGGGCCGGCGGCCGGCATTACTGCTCATTAATGCCGGCGCCTCGGGACGGGGCGGCGGGGTGGAAGGCGAGGCGGCCGTCGACGGGACGGGGCGTCGGGTGGTGGCAGACGACGCACTTTGACCGGGCGACGCGCGTCGGTTTGACCGAACGACAGGGTTGGACGCCACAAGTCACGCCGGGTACGTGGGGGTGACATGTCGAAGCACGTTATGCCGTCAGCTGGCACACGGCAAATCCTCCCGTTAGCCACCTAACATTGGTAACGTCTCTTTTTTGCCGTCCAAACTCTTTGCCGTCTGCCACCGACGACAAAGGGCCTTTGCCGTCCGCTTTGAAGAAGCAGACGGCAAAGAACCTGTTTATCGTCACTCTCTTTGCCGGGCACGTTTGCCGTCGGTGGCAGACGGCAAAGAGCTTTGCCGTCCGCATTTGGTGCCTTTGTCGTCTGCCATGGCGGACGGCAAATAAGTTGATTCCTGTAGTGGCACAGGCAAGATCTATCCATGAGAGGCATAGCAACGAGAGGGGAGAGTGTGTCTACGTACCCTCATAGAATGTAAGCGGAAGCGTTTAGTAATGCGGTTGACGTAGTCGAACTTCTTCGCGCTCCAACCGATCAAGTACCGAACGTACGGTACCTCCACGTTCAGCTCAGTGACGTCCTCCGCCTTCTTGATCCAGCAAGACGGCGAGGTAGTGGATGAGTTCCGGCAGCATGACAACGTGGTGACGGTTATGGTGAAGTGATCTCCGTAGGGCTTCGCCTAAGCACTACGAAAATATGACTGGGGTTGTAAACGGTGGAGGGGGGCGCCCGTACACGGCTAAGACAATGTTGTGTCTTGTGCTAGGAGCCCCCTCCCACATATATATAGATGAGGGGTGGAGGGAGCAGCCAGGAGGCGCCCCCAAGTAGGCCAAATGCTACTTGGGGTACTCTCCCAAGTGGCGCCCCCCCCCCCCTTCGTTGTATAAGTGCGGGAGGAAGGAAGGAGGAGGTGGGCCCCCCCTTTCCTTTCTCTCCTGAGGAGGGAAAGGCAGGAGGGGCCACCCCTCCCCTTTCCTTCCCCTAGGGCCGGCCAACCAAGGGAAGGGGCGCACCAGCCCCCTTGTGGGCTGGTCTGTCCCCTACTTTGGCCCATAAGGCCCATAGATTTGCCAGGGGTGCCCAGAACCCCTTCCGATGACCCGATGAGTACCCCGGCCGTGCACTCCGAAACACTTCCGGTGTCCGAATACCATCGTCCTATATATCAATCTTTACCTCTCGATCATTTCGTGACTACTCGTCATGTCCGCGATCTCATCCGGGACTCCGAACAACATTCGGTCACCAAATCATATAACTCATATAACACTATGTCGTCAAGGAACGTTAAGCATGTGGAACATACGGGTTCGAGAACTATGCAGACATGACTGGGACACCTCTCCGGTCAATAATCAATAGCGGAACCTGGATGCCCATATTGGTTCCTACATATTCTACGAAGATCTTTATCGGTCGAACTGTTATCATAACATACGTAATTCCCTTTGTCTATCGGTATGTTACTGGCCCGAGATTCGATCGTCGGTATCTCTATACCTAGTTCAATCTCGTTCCCGGTGAGTCTCTTTACTCGTTCCCTAATACATCATCTTGCAACTAACTCATTAGTCACTTTGCTTGCAAGGCTTCTTATGATGTGTATTACCGAGAGGGCCCAGAGATACCTCTCCGATACTCGGAGTGACAAATCCTAATCTCGATCTATGCCAACTCAACAAACACCTTCGGAGATACCTGTAGAGCATCTTTATGATCACTCAGTTATGTTGTGACGTTTGATAGCACACAAGGTATTCCTTCGGTATCCGGGAGTTGCATAATCTCATAGTCGAAGGAATATGTATTTGACATGAAGAAAGCAATAGCAATAATCTAACGGATGGGTCTTGTCCATCACATCATTCTCCTAATGATTTGATCCCGTTATCAAATGACAACACATGTCTATGGTTAGGAAACCTTAACCATCTTTGATCAACGAGCTAGTCTAGTATAGGCTTACTAGGGACATGGTATTTGTTTATGTATCCACACATGTATTTAAGTTTCCGGTCAATACAATTCTAGCTTGAATAATAAACCTTTATCATGATTAAGGAAATATAATAACAACCATTTTATTATTGCCTCTAGGGCATATTTCCATCACTGGTGTGCCACGCAAGACAGAGAGAAGGCGGTGGATCCCGATGCGGCCGACCTCCATCACGCAGGTGGGTGCGGATTCGGCGCCGTCGTCGCCGGAACTGGTGCGCCCTATCCATCCATCCATCCATGGGTGGGCGTGGGTGGGTGGGTGGATCCATGGAAAAGGGGGTTTCCACGGGTGGATGGACGAGATGAGAAGGGAGGTCAGCCGGCGGTGGGGATGGGGACGGGGACGGGGAGACTAGGTCGCCGGTGGGGGTGGGGATCGGCGGCGGCGGCGGCAGAGATTGGAGAGGAATCGGGGGTGGGGAAGAGGAGCAGTTTGCGGGCAGCTCCGCCGGGCTCCACTCGTGAATCTGGGCATGGGCTCGATCTTGGGTCAGCCTCGACCACGTCTACGGTGGCGGTGGGGGTGGGGTTGGGGGCGGCGGCGGATCGAGATCTTAGGGAGGGAGATGGTTGGGGGGCGGCAGCTGTGGGTGCGTAGGAGACGGGCGGGCGGAGCTTTTGGATTCACATGGATCGCGATGGGATCGAGGTGTGCGGGCGTGTGCGTTGTGATGGCGAACGAAGGGGAGGAGGGGGCGGTGGCGTAGGGACTATCTGGATTGGGGAGCCGGCGATGGAGGTGGCGGCGGCAGGGAGGAGCGGAGCTCTAGGGTTCGCGCAAGAGGGAGAGAGGATGGATGAATGGATCGATGGACGGATGTTTACTTCGGTGGGCTGGATGAATATATTGATGGATGGATGTTTGCCATGTCACTGATCCATGCCACAACAGATTCCACCAATCATAATTCAGCTTGCGTAATTTTGTTTTTTCCTTCTGTTTTCTTATATTTTTTACCCTCTTATCTGGGTAAACATTCAACATATTACCCGCTTATAGTTTTTTCAAATGGCCCAATATTTTGCACATGTGGGTATCTTGGGACGACAAACAATGTTGATTTGAGAGGTTTTCATTTTTTTGCACAAAAAATCATTTTTCAATTTTTTGAGTGCCAATAATCGGTTTTTTTTTGTAAAGAACCTACCATATATTTGTTGCAAAATGGCATCAAATTATTTTTCTAAAGTATTAGGCCATATTTAATGTACAATTGACCAAATGGTCGGGTGTAAAAATATTTGAGCCACCTCTCGTGAAAAAGATAAATTTCCGCCGATTCAGCAGGAAGCAGGTTAAATTTGAACTGCAGCTGCCTCATAGCCTGCTCTTTATTTTTTCCAAAAATCATTTCTAGGTACATAAGTATCTATTTAATCAGAGAAACACCAAAAGTTTTCCAAGATTCAACTACTAGTTAGGAACGATCATGCCCGCCGTTTTGGCCGCATTTTGAAATGGGCATGAAAATTTTAAAAAAAATCAAAAAATTGGAAAACCTTCGCATTGTGTCATTATATGTGACCAAGCTACCGAGAAAATAATAAACTTATAATACGGCAATTATCTTAAAAAAGTGTTCTCAGAAATGAGCTATCATGTGTGAAGATTCATGGCTTTCAAGTCAAATGATCAATCTTATGGCCACATTTATGGCATAATTTGTTCAAATGATCTTATATTGTGCACAAGGGTGCATCTTGGAATGGAAAACAATGTTGCCTAAGGAAGTTTTCGTTTTCTTTGAACGAAAAAATCATTTTCCATTTTTTGAGTGCATAAAATGAGTTTTTTTTAAGGACCTACCATATATTTGTTGCAAAATTGTACCAAATTATTTTTCTAAAATATTAGACCATATTTAATGTACAATTGACCAAAAGGTTGGGTGTAAAAATATTTGAGGCATCTCTCATGAAAAAGACAAATTTCCACCTATTCTGTAGGAAGCGGGTTAAATTTGAACTGCAGCTGCCTCATAGCTTGCTCTTTATTTTTTTCTAAAAAGCATTTCTAGGTACATAAGTATCTATTTAATCAGAGAAACACCAATTTTTTTTTCCAAGATTCAACTACTAGCTAGGAACGGTCATGCCCGCCGTTTTGACCGCATTTTGAAATGGGCATGAAAAATTAAAAAAAATCAAAAAATTGGAAAATCTTCGCATTGTGTCATTATATGTGACCAAGTTACCGGGAAAATAATAAACTTGTAATACGGCAATTATTTTAAAAAAATGTTCTCAGAAATGAGGTATCATGTGTAAAGATTCATGGCTTTCATGCCAAATGATCAATCTTATGGCCACATTCATGGTATAGTTTGTTCAAAAGGTCTCATATTGTGCACAAGGGTGCATCTTGGAATGGCAAACAATGTTGCCTAAGGAATTTTTCATTTTCTTTGAACGAAAAATTCATTTTTCATTTTTCGAGTGCCAAAAATGAGTTTTTTTTGTGAAGGAACTACCATATATTTGTTGCAAAATTGGACCAAATCATTTTTATAAAATATTAGGACATATTTAATGCACAATTAAAAAAATGGTTGGGTGTCAAAAGTTTTGATCCACCTCTCGTGAAAAAGACAAATTTCCGCCGATTCAGTAGGAAGCGGGTCAAATTTGAACTACAGCTGTCTTATAGTTTGCTCTTTATTTTTTCCAAAAATAATTTCTAGGTACATAAGTATCTATTTAATCAGATATACATGGTGTGGTGGCGATACGTCGAGGTTTGGACGGTGGCCGAGGGCCGAGGGCCCCAATTCCAGAGCGCGTAAACCAGCATGCCAGCGGCGTGGTCACCGCATGACCATGGCATTGCCACGCGTTCTGGGCGGCCTAGGCATGTCTGGTGGGTTGGTCACTCCCCTAATAGGTGTTAGGAAGAAGAAGTCAATAAAAGAATCTCACGAGGAGACTGAACTAAGCTCAAACATGAATTAACAGCCAAGTGTTTGATTAGTGATGGGGAAAATGCACATGGCCAATGGGCCTAAGTTTTGGCCGAGGATGATCATCTACTAAGGAGACTGTCTTGCCAAATTTGCAGCTCAAATGGAGAAGCCTAGGTGTCACTTGCTTTGCAAAGTACCACACTGGACAGAAATATGAATGTTGAAGCTGAGCTCAAATGAATTAATGGATTGTACTGAAATTTGGAGGAGGATGATAATTTGGGCATATGAAGGCACTGTAAAAAAAATTATACAATTTGGATAAATAATAATGGTACTTTCTTCACAGTGCTCTCCACTGAACAGAAAATTGAGAAAAACATTGAGAGAAATTGGCTAAATTAAATAGGCTAAAATTTGGTGGAGGGAGGTTGTATGGGCATGGTCATGTCCTGGTAAATTTTTAGCAATTATAAATTAATATAAAATATAGTTGCTTTACAAACTGAAAATATTAGCAGAAACAAAGATAGGATGGTGAGGTCACATGGATTGTTATATGGGATTCAAATTTTGTGGAGACCTATGATTTGGGCATATAGAAGATGTGGCAAAAATTCAACTCATTAGGATATGCCTAGCTAGTACTTCCTTCACAACGGTTCTAGCTGAACAGAAACTTTGGAAATTTGCTGAGGAAGATTTACTAAGCAAATGGAGCTGAATTTTGTCACGAGGAAATGATTTGGACAGTAAAGAGTGCCTAATTTTTTGGGAATTTTGAGAATGATAGAAATATAGGCTGCTTCACAACCTAGGGCAAAAATTGACACATGCACTACTAGGAAAAGGGCTATAGCTGATATGAACATTAATGGCGCACCATATATGTGGTGCGCCACTGCTATATAGCAGTGGCGCACCAGATACAGGTGCGCCATTAGTGTCCTCATTACTAATGGCGCACCAGACACACGGTGCGCCATTACTAGCAAATTTTATTTATTTTATTTTTTCAAAACTATTAATGGCGCACCAGGGCACAGTGCGCCATTACTAGTTTTAACTAGTAATGGCGCACAACACACTCTGTGCGCCACTACTAACAAATTTTTTTTTACTTTTTTTTTTAAAACTAGTAATGGCACACCTGGGTACAGTGCGCCATTACTAGTTCAAACTAGTAATGGCGCACTATCCACTGGTGCGCCACTACTAAACATTTTATTTTTATTTTTTTGCAAAACTAGTAATGGCGCACCACATAACAGGTGCGCCATTAGTAACCAGGGTTACTAATGACGCACCTGTTACGTGGTGCGCCATTACTACCTTTCTGAGTCTTACAATGCACCCCCCCCCCCCCCCCCCCCCGTGGACCACCTTTTCAGTTTCAAAAAAAATAAAAGAAAATGATAGAAATGTCAAAAAAATAAAAGAAAATAAGATTCCCATGTGATATGTGGTCTAGTTGTTAGCAGAATTTATAAACATGAATTTTCGACTTTTTTGCAAAATCTCTCGAGAATTTGTAAAATGGGCATAACTTTTGCATACGAACTTCGATGAAAAAAAAATTTATATGAAAAATCATCTACTCGAAAAGTTACATCCCAAAAACCTAACAGAACGAAAGATACGGAGCTTTTAAGATCTAGAGGGGAAAAATGGAAAAAAATTCAAACTTACTAGTGGCGCACCATTTGCTAGGTGCGCCACTAGTAACAGAAGAAAAAATTCGAATTTTTTTTTTGAATTTTTTTTTCAAAATATGATACGTAATATGACCGGGAAGTTTGAAATATTTTTTCAAAATTTCATCACACTAATGAACATGAGCAAAGTCTTAGACATCAACAAGGTTTAATAGGATTGATATCATAGATATATCAACAAGTGCTTGTTAAGTGAGGTGGTGCTGGGGTTGGATAGAACTGCGAAGTTAAGCGTGCTCGGGCTGGAGTAGTATGAGGATGGGTGACCTTCCGGGAAGTTTGACCACTTAATGCGATTTGACTTGAGATTAAGCATATTGACCCGAGATTAAGAAAAAAAACGAAAAAAAAATTTGAAAAGAAATTTGAAAAAAAAATTGAAAAAAATTTGTTAGTAATGGCGCACCACATAGAAGTGCGCCATTCCTGGTGAATATGGCCCCCTGGGAGGCATACTAATGGCGCACCAGGGGACATACTAATGGCGCACTTCCTGGTGCGCCACTACTGTCTGGTATACTCAGGGGTGCGCCATTAGTATTAGTTACTAATGGCGTGATGATAAGGAGGTGCGCCACTACTGTCTGGTATACTCAGGGGTGCGCCATTAGTATTAGTTACTAATGGCGTGATGATAGTGGCGCACCTGTAGTGCGCCATTAATGGCCAAAACAGGTGCGCCACTAACAGGCCTTTTCCTAGTAGTGATGGACATGACACATAGGCAAAACTGATGAGGTGGCGCCTAGTCATAGCAATGCACCACAATTTACAAGGCTATGACCATCTATATTGGTCGTAATCAGCTAGAAATAAGGCAGCGGACCAGTGCTGTTTGCTTTACGACCATTTCGTGTCAGGAAATTACGATCTTTCTGACCAAAATGGTCGTTATGGTTTAGGGTTTGAAGCCTTCGAACAGCTTATGACCAATTGGTTTCAAATGCTCATAGATTTACGACCAATTCTTACAGGGTCACTGATAGAAGGTCACAAGTTGACATATTTCTTGTAGTGAGCGATCAACAAGATGCTGCAGGGTTCCACCGATGCCTCTGTCGTCATCAAGCAGGGTGTGGAGTCCTCGGTGGCCACGGCAGCAGCGGCATGTGGAAGCAAAGGGAAGAAGTATCGACCGAAGAAAAACGAGCTCAGGACCATAATTGCCCTCAGGCCGGAGCCGTTCCTGGAAGACGACTATGTCGATGACCTGGCCGAGTTCTTCCCGCCGGAGTGGATCCAGAAGAAGAAGCGGGAGCAGGTGGAGGATGCGGCCTACTTTGGGAAAATAGACGAGGAATTCGAGGCTTTCCGGCAGCAGGTGATCGAGGGGGTTGTTAGAGTAAACCTTGTTATCTAGCTATTCATCATGTTTATTTCATCGCATTAGTTCGTTCATGCATGTAGTTGAGTTAGCATCAGCTGAGTACCAAGCACGTACGTGTAGTCTGCATAAATGTGTTAGAGAGCAGCAGACGTAAAGCTCCGTGGAGTCGCAGCGCCTGAGTCGTGTGGTAGATGAGCGTTGGAGCTAGAAGCGGATGCAGTTAGTTGAGGCCTGCGTCAGAGTGTGCCGTTGTGGGCAAGCTCCTAGTGTGCTACAGACTTAGGAATGACTCAAGCTTCAGAACGTGCGTGTGCGCGGCCGAAGTAGTTAGATGAGATAAGGATGCATGCAGTCAGGCGTTGGCCGAGTTGTGTGGTCAGATCAGGCCGTTAGAGACTTGCCCACGAATAGGTGTACGTGTGTGTGCATGCAGGTAGTGGGTGCGTGTTAGCCGTGTGAGTCCAGGTACTTAAGCCATGTAATTGCATTGTGTCTCTGTGCGAGAAGAAATACAGAAAACGGCAAAGTTGTGTGTGCCAAAGCTTGTGTGTGCTCTTCTTCTATCTTCAGTTCACGTTTGTTGTTTCTTCTTCCTCCTCGGGCTGTGCCAACAGGGGTCAGGAAGAACGGCTACTTCGAGGTGGACGAGGACTTTCTCGAGGGCAGGGCGGAGGCCAATGAACACGCCAGGCAAGAATGGGCCAAGATTGACTTTACTGAACTACGTCTCGGTGCTGCTAGACCAAATCAGGTACAGCGGAAAATTGGTGATGGGTATATTCCTTGCGTTCCTAACAAGGACGATGTTCTTGTGGATGATATTCCGAGCGATGATGATTTCGTGAGTGGCTGTGAAGAGGATGATGCTCGTCTCAGTGACGAAGAGGACCTTGAAGGGGAAGGAGCCAAGGATCACGAGCTTATTCCTCCTGTCGAATCCAGCTGAGAAGAGGATTCTTCGTTTGATCCATCTCTATCTATTCTATTTAACTCATATATTACTTGCAGATGTCTCTATATGATGAAAGATCTATATCCAAATCTGTGTATGATGCTCATCGGTCTACCTATCTATGTTGATCGTTGTTTAAAATTGGAGAATTTCCAATTCAAATTCTGGAGAATTATAAATTGCAGGGATTTCTTTTTTGGGAAACCCCAGCTGGTCCATGGGTCATTACGGTGCACAGTTACAAAAAGCAAAACTTGTGTGATGGAAACCTACAGCACACACGTTTCCACTGATGACTAACGTGTGCGATTATCCACACCATAGCACACATGTTTCAGCATCGTTAAATGTGTGCGACAAGTCCATACCGCACACACGTGTTTCCGGAAGAGAAACATGGGTGTTGATAGACACATCGAACACAATGCACTACTGAAGAGCTTGTGTGATGGGAGCACCTATTCGCACGCACACACTTAGTAATTTTATTTTTTTGAAACGGAGGCAAAAGATTTGCCTCATCAATTAATTAAGCAGAAAAGAATTGCCCAGTTAATTTACGAAAAATCGGGCGAAAACCGATACAAACAAATCACGTGTGGACTACTCACACAGAATGCAACCCCATAAGCGCATGATCGACCCGACAATCATACCCAACACATAACGACCACCACCCCCCACACTGCTACATCGCAAAGAAACCCTCAACGAAGACCACAGGCACCACCAAATCCACGGAGACAAGCCAAGCCACAAGGACAACCCAAGAGACTGGTGACCATCCATCAAGCAGCTGCGGACACCTTTTCTGTGATGCTACTCTTCTTGCTCTTGCTCCTGAGAGCCTCTTCCACAATCTTCTTGCCAGATCCAGGGCTAGCCCTCTCCAAACGTGCGAGCAAGCTCTGAATCTCTAACTCGAAGAGAATCTCGTTGACCTTGTCATGCACAGGAACCTGCCCAACTGTCACGTGCGACTGGGTGACCGAAACGTCAGAACCTCCACGATCCACAAAGGCAAGCGGCTGGCTGGGCTCCAAAGGATCGGCCGGATCAACATCATCAGCCACAGGTACCACCGACACGATGGACTCGGGCGTCTCCAAATGCTCACATGACAGAGGCAAATCCTGTCCCTCATTGCCCACAACAACGAATGGCGGGCTTGCCGCCAACATCATAGGCATCACCAAGCCCATCTCCTTTGGAAGCACCATCGACAAAGGCGGAGATGGTGCCTCACATAGCTCCTGCAGCCCAGGCATAATCTGCATCACTGGAGTGACCACCTCGGCGATGTGCCTACCACGAGGAGAGAAACAACCAAAGGGGTCTGCTTCACCCTCGCCCTTGGAATTAACCTGGATCTCGGCCAACGGAGGAACATCTGGCATGATTGTGAGACTGCACAGAACCGCCTCAGCTCTCGCCAAAAAACTCTCAACTCTCATCAGGCAGTCTTGTAGCTCAGCCTGCTCCGCGAGGACAGACTGTAGCGGCACCTCTACCATGGTTGCATCCTTGGCAGTAGCAGGCACTTGGGAGGGCGATGGAGCAGCACGTCGGAGCGACGTAGACTAGTTGCTGGGGTTCTTTGCACGACAGAAGTGAGCAGTGTGGCCGAAATGGAGGCAGCTTCTGCACCGAATTGGGTAGAAAATGTGTGCGACAATAGTACCACCGCATATCCACCACCAAATACTCACGGCCTTCGTCAGGAATTTGGGGCCCGAGAAGGAATACAAAATGTGGCCCTAAAATAAAATAGTACTAAAAAACTATCCAAAGAAATACCTCATAGCTAGCTGAGAAATAATTCATGCAAAAGCATACAAAAATTTCTCAAATGCACAATATATAGAGAACAGAAGATCAATGCTTAAGGGTCGAACAAAATATATAATAACATGACAACAAATGTAAATAATAATAAGCGATTCAAAATAATACATAATCAATAGTTTGCTTCATCCACTCCTTCCATATATATCTTCATCTTATTTCTCTATAACATGAAATAAAGCTGATACAAAAATGCATCAATCTGGGTTTAATCCATACATATACACAGTCTTATATTTACTAATTGGAAGCACTAATCAAGCCTCCACGTTAATCCTAGGAAAACATAATAAATAGTCCGTTAGATCTGGAAATTATAAATCTTCAGCCATTGGATGAAGTGCCTCAAAGAGTGCTGACAATCTATCCCACGTTCAAGAAAAAAAAAATCCCCCTACCAATCTCTAAAAAAACAATACAGAAAATCTCTCAAAATCAAACCCGCGGGCGTCGGCCCTCAACCCGGTCTCCTCCCTCAGGCCTCTCTCGATTGTACCATAAATATTTATTTTAGAACTGTACCATAAATTTTTGAGCCGTACGGTTAAAATCAAGACTGGACCTGCAAAAAAAAGGACCCTGCACCCTTGAAAAAAAAAAGAGTCTACGATCCCTATTCTGTTATCCCTCACGCATAGCTAACCTCGCTCCTATTTTCCCAACCCACGATCCCTAGCAAACTGGTGGCGACGAGTTCGATCGGCGGCAAATGGCGCCTCCCGGATCCTCCTCCGATTTCTTCCTGCTATATCGTTGGCTTCTCCCATGTGTGTTGAATTTATCTGAGAAGAAGAACTCAGGGTCTATTGATTGCCTCATCAGCCACCTTGATCCGTTCTGGAACACTAGATGGCTTAACATGATGAGGGATCGCCATCCAGGGTCTATTGATTTTTATTATTTGTCCATGGGCGCTCTCTCTTATTCCTTCTGTTCTCCAACGACATCATGCCCGACGATCAGCATCATCCATCTGTAACTGCTGGCCGCCATTGTAGGAGCAACAGAGATTATATTGAGGCTGGGGGCACGGGTACATAATTGCCAATACGATAGGGACAAAAACGGATCTGTCCGATCATCAGTTATACTAATCCATGTCCCAAAGCCCCGGCGGCCGGTCGGCCGGTTAGGCCACAGGCTGTAGGCACCAATACTACTGGCGGCCCAGCACTCTACATCGGCATGGCCATGGACGCAACCTGGGGCTGTTGTTCCGCCACACGACACGGGTTGCTTCTGTATGTCCAGTTCAGTTGGCCAGATAAATTAGAATTTCTGTACAAAGATGTTGAGGTATGCAATCATCTCATATGCATAATGATACTTAATTGGATGGTCATAACTCATAACTGGTTTGTGCTACGATGATAGTGCACCTGAGATCATTGTTCACGTGCATGTCGACTTGCCGAGGCTGCTCTCTATGACCAATTTTTATGTATCGATGGTTTGTTAGAGTACTACTTTCTTAAAATTAGTAGCAATATCCATCGGATGTTTTCTTTCTCCCCATGATACTTGATGTTGTTGATTGCTTGACTAAAAGAACAATTTAAAAGCGTGAACTGATTTAAAGTGAATCACATGTTGTGTACGCTACAACATCTGAATCATCTTTCAAATCAATATTTTGCAGCTGAGATTAATTACTTCTGTACCTGGACACTTGCAACCTATGGTCATACCTCCAACCAAAGGGGTCAGAAAACATCATAAGAACGTATATCTGCATGTATTAACTGACTTTTAAATATTTATCTGTGGTCATGCCCCTATTCAACACTTCAAAATCCTACAGTAAATATAGATTTGGTAGCATATATATACCATCGGGAAGCTCTTTGCCTAGATACCATGACTTAAAAAATCTTCCGTAACACCTCTCATTAATAATTTCTTATTATATTGCAGTCTGTGCAACAAAAGGCATGTTGGCAATTGAAGACGTACATGCTAGAAGAGCTTGACTGCCTTTGTGGTTCTTATACCATTTGAAAACTGTGACTCGAAGGCTCTATCAAGCCGGGATCTTAATATTGTAATCCATGGAAGACGACATATATGCATAGCTATATCCGAAAATTTCAAGTAATCTTTTTTGTGACTCTCCAAGTCTGAAATTTTTCTCGAGATTTTCAGTATTGAACCACATTTGTGTATCAAATAATAATAATAATAATAATAATAATATATGTTTCTCTCTGTGTGTGTGGGCACGCACGTGTGTGGGTGTGTTAAAATTCATGTCATATAATTTTTTTGAATTTTTGCTTTGCTTTCGTATCTATTGTAATTGCGAGTGTTCTGCTCAATTCATAGATGGTCGACTAAGGTTTAGGGTGCTCCACCTTCATGTTATCAACAAACTTGCCAATTTGCCAACTTCATGCGATTCATCCCATACACCCAAGACATAAATCAGGCAAGACAAGCTCCTCATTTTTATGTTGGATAGATGCAAATAAGTATTTTGTTAGCAGTTTCACGGGCAGAAGGAGTCTAAATTCATGAATTAGTGCACCTGTGTAGTTATTATATTTACAGTTCGATGACTGAAGTATATGTAACTTGGTCAAGGAATTTTATCCTATTTTCACTAGGATTGGTTATGTGTCAAGTTCTCCTCTATGACCATTCTGGCATGGCCGCAACCAATCTATTTTTCTCGGTAATAGTGTGCTTGACAAATTGAATTATATTTTCCATGATGAAATTATATGTTGTGTCTTCAATCCTAATATGTCGTACGTGGATTTCTATTTTTTTTCCCGTTTCAAATCCGCAAGAAATTTTACATCCCATAAATGCTATCAATACGTCTATACTCATGTGTTTTCCAAAAAAACTAGCCCGTGTAGTGGCATGGGTTCATGACTAGTTTTTCTAATTCAATGTCAGTTCAATGTCCAAATGCATTGATTTGGAAAGCAACACATACAACATGCCAATTCAAATGCATCTTGCATTGTTGTTTGCATGTCTCGGTCCAAGAAATTACCCATTGATCTGTGGCAAGGCAGCCAGTAGTGTCGGTGTTTCTCTGCTTTGGAGGCGCAATTAGTCTTGGGCGTAGCTGAGGAAAAGAAATCAAGCAAGAGACTCTAGGGTTTCAAGGTCCAACAATAATTTAACTTCAAATTTGTGGTTTTTGTTTCCGGTTTTTTCATGGTTATTGAAATGAAATTACAAATACTTTCTAAAGCGTGCAGAGTAGCGTGGTTGCTCGTCATGAATTGGATGGCTGGCGGAAGGTGCACCAGAAGTGGATGTCGCCACTAGCAGACATGGCCAAGCTCAATGTGGATGGCTCTTTTAATCTAGATGGGCCGGCAGGAACAGGAATGGCACTTAGGGATTTCACTAGATCATCAATCTTCGTTGCCTGCGGATGTCTTATAGGCTGCACCGACGGTTTTTCCCAGGCCGTCGGCATACGTCCATCTATGCCGACGGCAGCCGTCGGCATAGAAAAAGTCATCGGTATAGCCAGTTATTCCGGTAGTGCTAGCTTGCACTAATCTTGGAGGCTGACTGGGTTGAAGCCGTCACATTGGTTCACCGGGCAACTCCCAATATATGTACATCGCGATACTCTTGGTGTGGTCAGAAGTCAGATTATACGTGAACTAGTCCAGGAAAGAGGAAAGAGATGTGGCAGCTGTGAAAATTAATTGCGAAGCCAACGCTGTGAGTCAAGGCTTAGCACGCGGCTAGACGGCTAGGTAGAGAACGGGTGAAAACGGCAGTATAGCTACCAAAAATTGTGAATTCCATGAACTTTTTTCTTTCGAAACGGAGTTCCATGAACTCTGATTGTATCTCTATTGGTAGCTAATATATACACTCATTCCCGCAAAAAAGTGTAGAAGAAAATCCAAAGAAAATTAGCTAGAAGAAGGCAAAGGAAAGAGAAGATAAAAGAAGTGTCAGGCAGGAGCCCTGCCCAGCGTGTCGTCGGTGGAATGGATGTGTAGTGGAGTTTGGAGTCTGGGGCTGGTGCCTGGTAAACGGGGGCACGGGGCCAGGCCGATACTGACTTGGTTCCTCTTCCGCTTCTTTATATAGATCGAGACGGCGCCGCCATCTCCTCCCAATCCCCAAATCAGCGCAAGCAACCAACCAATCAACCTCAAAATCCACCGTCGAGAGGAGAGGGATCACTCGGTGATCATTACCAAGGCCATGGTGGGTAAGAAAAAGGAGGAGGAGGCGGCGATTTCTTCTACGGCGGCGGGAGAAGAGGAGCCGGCGTCGTTGGATCTGCTCGAATCAGCGAGGAGGGAGGGTGCGGTCGACAAGATGCTGGGGGAGGCGAAGCTGTCAGCCGTCGTCCCCAAGCAGGCTGGTGCCAGTGCATCCATGTCCCCAGCAGCAGCCGCAGCACAAGGCGGAAACAAATTTAAGCGTCAGCTGACGAAGAGCGAGATCATGACCATAGTTGCCCTGAAGCCGAGCCTTTCCCCAGCGCCGACTACCTGGATTGCCTGGCCGACTACGACCCGCCGGAGCTGATCGCGGAGAAGAAGCGGCAGCACGAGGAGGACGCGGCCTACTTTGCAAAGATGGACGCGGAGTTCGAGGTGTTCCAGCAGAAGGTCATCAATGGACTGAAAAATGATGGCTACTACGAGGTCGATGAGGAATATCTCGAGGCAAGGGAGAAGGCCAATGAAGAGACCATGCGGCACCCCATGCGGCTATGGGCGGATATGGACCCCAGAGAACGACGACTCCGTGTTGCTACCCCCGAGGAAAGGCTTCTTCTCATAGCTGATGGCTACATTCCGTACGTGCCTGACGAAAAAGACGAGGCTCTGATCAATCTCGGAGATGATGACTTCTCTGCAACTGATGAAGAGGATGATTTCTCTGCAAGTGATGAAGAGGATATTTTATCTGCGACTGATTAAGAAGGAGAAGAAGGAGACAATGCTCACAAGCGTTCTCGTCTTATTGAATCCAACTCAGGAGAGGATTCAGTTGGTCCATCTCTATCTATCTATATAACAATATATTATTACCAAGGAAAAATATTCGATATGGGAGAAATTTCGAGACCCATTGAAATATCCGAAATTTTAGAAATTTCAGAAAAATATTCGAAATTTCACACCGGAACAAGACCCCAAATTCAAATGAAATTTCACCGAAATTTTAATCAAATTTAGTAAAATTTTGCTGCCAGCAAAGCTTAATGAACTGCAATGATCTACTAAACATATAAAACAGAGTATAGTTGCTACTTGATGATTCCGTTACTACAGAATTTCAGACCTGCAATATACTGAAAGATTGCTTCACCAACGAGTGTGTTACATCCATTCAATGTGTGTGTGTGCGCGCGCGCGCGCACGCGTACGTGCATGTGTGTGTTTTGAACTAGACATGAATTAAGGCCCGTTCGGATCCTCTCCACGATCCAGCTTCTGGAAGCCCGCTCCTGGAGAAAGAGCAGCCCGTAGTGCAAGTTTCTGGAGCAGCGGAAGCGCAGCTTCAAGAAAAGGAGAAGGGGAAGTTGCTCAGAATTACACAGGAATGCCCTTCCGAAGTGAATCCTCGAACCATTTTTCTCTTAGCGAACAGTTTTCCTCACGCTAGGAGCCATCGAACTGGGCCCAAAGCTCCCATCGTGGGCTGCCAGTCCATGCTGAGGCAGAGTTGGGAAAATCTGGAGCAGCCGAACACATCCTGCTTCCCTAGGAAGCTGGCGGCGGCTAGCTTCTCGGGAAGCTGGCTATTTGCTGAAGCTAGCGACGATCCGAACAGGGCCTAAGCCTTGCATTGATCAGTTCAAAACTACAAAGATCGTCAATTTATACTTTCCATCCAGAAAGATAAAACATGGTGAATCCTGAAGCAACCATGACTTGTTTTGATACTGATAGTATTAACGAATTATAGTAATGAAAAACGTATCTGAACATAGTCGCAGCACCTCAGTACTTGGGCAGAAACAACCGAACCATGATCAGAAATACTCAGACAAATTTTGAAATACTAGTTTGCAGGCAAATTTGGAATACAAGGTCCACTCCCTCTAGTGAGGTTCGTAAAGTAAGCAAACATCCATCACTATAACAATATTAAACATCAAAACATAAAAGGTTCTTTAATTTTGGAACAGGTAAAATTCGAAATAACTGGTTCTCTAAGAGTAGTTGGTAGGAGGTGACAAAAGCAAAATGACACTGGGGCATTGGTGCTTGCTGTTGGTTGCAAATGATCTTGTTCAATTGTTTTGAACCACCAAAAACAGCTTGTATAATATGACTTGCTCAGCTAGCTCCAGCACCAGCAGCACCTAAGTACCACAGCAGCATATCATAAACAGATCGAAGGAGGCAATATGATAAATAGAACTCAAAAGATGCATCACTAAGGAAAAAAAAAACTAATCGGTGGTTAATAATAAACACTATTTGGGTCAAGCTTCTTCCTATTGCCTCTTTTTGACCGTCGTCTTGCATTCTCCTCTTGTGCATCATCTCCCTCTTCTTCACTAGTTGTCCCTACTTCACCATCGCCCTCTTCTTCGCCAGCTCTCCTTGCTTCACCATCGCCCTCTTCTTCGCCAGCTCTTCCTGCTTCACCATCGCCCCCTTCGTTGTCAACAGTCACTTCTTCACCAACACCCTCTTCTTCGCCATCATTCATACCTTCGCTATACGAATCCTCTTCTTCTTCTTCACTTGTTTCTTCAAATTCAAGCTCATTCCCAGAATCAGCGTCGCTGCTAGTATCAACAAACTCATCCTCTTCATTCAGCAGTGCCTTCTTCCCTTTCTTTTTACCTATCAATTTTGTAAGGCTAGAAACCCTCCTCATCTTCTTCCTACTTAGCTTTGTTACAAGGTTCCTTTGCTTTCTCTTCAAGCTCCCTTTCTCTTTCCGAATTTCTTCAACAAGAAACTGAGACGGGTGATTCCCATCATCCAGAACAGGGGCTGTTGCATTCATTGAGTTGTTTAGCCAATCCATCATCAGATTTTCTTCACCATATAGTGTGGCATCCATAATCATGGAGCATGGATCAAGTAAACTCTGTTCACGTTCGATCTCATGTTGCTGGATGCGCAACCTCAAATTGTAGCGCGTATAAACAAGCTTGTGCAGCTTCCATATCTTAGACAGTTTCTAACCTTTGTATGGATCAATGCAAAAGTATTCCAATTCCGTTCACATCCACTAGATGATATGCATTGGGCGACAATCCGCATGGCATATTTTCCGCAGAATTTTCACCTCTCCTCCATACTGGTACCACTAAGTAGCTGACAGTAATTACAGAAAATATTACTGAAGGAAATTACATTATAGGTCAATATTCAACAGTGTCATTTTGAATGTTCAACAGGGCTATTGTGGTCACTTACAGCTCAGATGCTGCAGCACGTGCCATTTGTCCACTGAATCGACCTTGATTAGTATGAAAAAGCTCAAATTGTTCCATTGCATGCATTCCTTCCTAAGGTGAGTCAGCTATCTTTTAAATCACACTCGTTAGGTAGTCAATATCATCACCCTTGCATACTCTCTTATTTGATGAGTAGCGGGTTTCAGGATAAAGGATAGAGGCTACACGAAAAGAACGACACAAGAAGACAATTAGATTATACTGGATGGAATTCAAATTTATAATTGCTACTTTCTCACCTGCTCTCATAAGTGTGTCACCATATAGATATTTAACCCATTGTGCACCCTGCATGGGGCAGCCCGGTGCACGTAGCTCCCGCTTGCGCAGGGTCCGGCCACTTTGGGTCTATAGTGGCTCCACAACATCGATGATATCCTTGACTTTCCTCCACCATCTATTACTTGTTAACTTATTTTGTGTAAACTCATAGTTAGGAAGATCTAACCACTCACCATTCTTCCATTATGGTGAGATCAACCATTCCTGAAACTTATCTTTCCTATCATGAAAACTCCGAAGGAATATAAACATAGTGCCAAAGCGTGTTGCATTGGGTCTGATCAACTCGCCACCAATCTTATTCATTTCATCATGTAACATATTATGGTTATAGAAGAACCTTGAAATCCATTTGGCACTTTGAACCACCGTGTCAACCTCTAGAAACTCACCAATGTCCTTTAAAATAAGGTTGATAGTGTGAGCAGCACATGGTTGCCAAACTATATGAGGGTAATCTTCAATGACATTTGCACATGCTTTTTGTAGTTGGCGCCATTGTTAGTAACAATTTGAACAACCCTCTTCTAGGCAACCTCATCAATCACTTTCTTTTGAGGTTTTCTAACATGCTCCCTCTTACCTCCCCTTTTCACATGAGAGGTAAGATTATAAAATAGATCTGAGCCATTGATTGCATTAAGTAGTTGGTTTGATTAACTCTTACCTTCTTACCTCATGATGAGGACATCAATATCATTGTTACACCCACAGCCCCTGCTGCTATACATATTAGACCAATCACTAGAGCTCGCGCATGCCAATTGAATTACCAGGTACTTTCGTTTCTTGGTAACAATTCCAATGTTCATGAAAATATGATGTTGCCTAAATTGAATACATTTTTGTTGATTACTAATGAAGGGCCTAGCATGGACAACAAGGGTGAACACTGGAGTACAAACAAGCATGGAGATGAAGGCGCGCATGAAGGGAACCAGAATGGCATTTCTAGTGCAGATTTCAGTACTTTGAAGCCTCCTTGATGACATACAAGGACGTGGATGAAATATACAAGATGTCCTTTCATAAATTTCGTCTATAGCTTATAATAGGTGCTGCGCCACCTTATTTTTGGGCAAGACCCATGTAATTTCGAAATACTTGAGTATAGGCTGTTTTTAGAGTCCGTATGTGTGGGGAAACAAGAGTTAGGGTTGGTTTCCGACCCCTCCTCCAAGGGTCACGAAATTCCCTCCCTCTTCCTCCATATATACAGCACTTAGGGCGTCGTTTAGACTTTGGGTTTTGTTTAGATTAAAAGTTCTCCATAGCTGCAACTTCGCGTACTTCGTTTGTGTTCAACGACCAGACCAAGACGTCAAAGAACCCCACTTGATTAATAAAGCTTTCCTCTTATATTCGCAATATTCAGATTGCAATTTCAGTTTCTTGCTTGTTCTTCGTTTGCTTGCAGGAAATAGACCCTCGTGGTCAGGTTGATCGTGCTCCGGCGTGGTCAATAACCTGTCGGAGTTGGTTTAGCGATTGCTAAGGCGCGACGTCCTCGCACGTTCGTAGTCGGATCGTCATAGTCGGCTTCCACCAAAATGATAGCTACCATCTCATCGAAAGACAGGACACATTTGCCTCTATCAAGTGGTATCAGATTTACAGGTTGCTCGGTGAGATTTTACAGTTTTTTGTAGTTTAGATCGAGACTGTTCTTCATACCTACAGTCCACGAAAAGCCAAAAATAATAATTAGGGTTAGTTCATCATATCCGACCAGTCTGAGCCATTGCATAATCTTTTCAGTAGTTTACTTTGTTGAATTTATGGTTGCATCATCGTGTCTAGTTGCTGGTCTTAGCGTCTAGTCCTTTAGAGTTTCGAGTTCTGTTCATAAGTACTCACGCCGCCGCCGCATTATCATCATCTCTGCCATATTCCACCACCACAGCAGATACATCACCGCTGTCATATACCACCACCACACCAGATACATCCTCGCTGCCATATACCACCACATATCCGCCACCAATCTGAGTCCACATATACCACCATATCCGCCACCAATCCGAGTCCACATATACCACGATATCCGCCACCAATCCGATTTCACATATACCACCATATCTGCCACCAATCCGAGTCCATCACATATTAGGTTTGCTGTCGAGATCCATCTGTTTCCAGATTCGTGTTTCCTTGTCTGACTAGATTTCGGAAAAAAAAAGAAAAAAAAAGAGTCGGGAGACCCCCGAACAGTTTTTGGGCCAAAATTTCGGTGGTCGAAAATATTTTTTGCCTATCCTATTTTTAGGCCCTAGGGAGCATTTTGAGACAGTCGCCATCATAGTGATTTTTTGTCGCACTTATTGGTCGTCGCTGGCCTGATTTCCAGAAAATAAAATAGTCAACAAAATTTTGTGCCTATCCTGTTATTTTGATTTGGGAAGAGTTTTGAGACAGTAGCCATTATAGTGATTTTTCGCAAAAAAAAAAGAGCACAAAAAAAGAGATTTTTTTTTCAGAGTGTGCTTTTCCCTTGTTTCTGTGCAGCGTCGTGATTTTGTTGGTGTTCTAAGCTCGCGTCTCTAGCACAGTCTAGCCTAGGACCAGCATAGTACCGTCATTGAGCGTTTATTCAACTTTGCATCTCTGCATTGATTATTGCTGACATTTTTGCTACCATTTCATAAGCCTTCCCAGTTCCACATACATCTACGTCGTGCGTTCGACACCACCTATCAATCGCTCTGTACAAGCTTTGAGGGTTTTGACTACAACGGTTGCCGATCACCACCTACTGCTAGATAAGAACTGGTAAGAATTTGATATTTGCTTGACAGATTTGTGACACCCCACCACCACCACTTTCTAGTAGTCTGTAGGATCATATTCTTGTGTGTTTCTATTGCTGCTAACCATGGTAGGATCACAAGCCGACGAGATTGATTGGGAGAACCTGACGAAGATGGAGCTTCATGATAAATTTCAGCAAATTTTGGGTCAACAGGTGGAAGACGTGATGGCCAGCTTTGGAAAGGCACTTGAGAGGATTGATGACATTGAGAAGACAAATTGACACCAAGTTGGACGCCAAGTTCAATGAACTACTCGCGCGTCTACCACAACCACCACCCGCATCTGCTGCACCATTGCAACAACAACAACAACCTCCACGTCGCAATCCAGCCCTCCGTCGAGCGAGCAGTGTTCCTCTTGAGACTGGCCAAACTTCTGGTGCTGTTGCTACTGTTGTTGATGCTTCTGTCGCTCCTGCTACTGCTTAGGAGGAGGAGGATTACGAGGGCGATTATGAGGAAGAGGTTGATGGAAATCACAACTACGTGCAACCACCAGCGCAAGCACCAGGTCGTCCACATGCATTCCATCGCAACGGTAGGGTTGCACCACCACCTCAGGTACGAGATCTTGATCATATTCCTAAACTGAAATTGAATATTCCAACTTTTGAGGGAAGATACGTTCCTGATATATATCTTACATGGGAATTAGAAACTGAACAATGTTTTACATGCTTACAATATCCTGAGGATAGACATGTTGTTGCTGTTGTTTGTGCTTTTAGTAGTTTTGCTTGTGTATGGTGGTCTGAACATTGCAGATTATATCCTATTCCAGCTACTCGGGCTGCTTTGAAAAATGTTATGCGTACTCGTTGGGTTCCACCATATTATCAACGTGAATTACCTCAAAAACTGCAGCATTTCAGACAAGGAAAAAATTCTGTAGAGGAATATTATCAGAAATTACAAACTGGCATGATTAGATGTTGTATTGTTGAGGATAATGAGGCTATGCTTGCACGTTTTATGGGTGGATTAAATAGAGAGATTCAGACCATTTTAGAGTATAAGGAGTATAACAATATCACTCGTTTATTTCATCTTACTTGCAAAGCTGAACGTGAAGTGCAGGATCGACAGGCATTGGCGCGGACTAACTATTCTGCAGGTCGACCTTCATCATGGACACCGCATGCGTCCTCTACTTCCACACGTTCTGCTGCACCGGCACCTCCGTCAGCTGCCACCTCCAGTCGTGATACAAGCAAGCAGGCACTACCACCACTCTCTGCCAAGAGCACACCTGCTGGGCCTGCACAGAGCTTTTCTTTATCCATGGCATCAACGGGGCACACACATGATATTATTTGTCGTCGTTGTAAGGGTAAAGGTCATTATGCGAGAGAATGCAAATCTCAGCGTGTGATGATTGCAACTGAGGATGGTGGGTATGGGTCCGCTAGTGACTATGATGAGGAGACTTTGGCTCTTATTACAAGTGAAGAACACGGTGGAGATGATTCTGAACATGAGATGTAATACATGGTTGCTGAAGACGCTGACAGGTACGAAAGTTTAGTTGCTCAACATGTTTTGAGTGTGCAGGTCACACAGGCTGAGCAAAATCAGAGGCATAATTTGTTCCATACAAAGAGAGTTGTGAAGGAGCGCTCTGTTCGTGTCATCATAGATGGAGGGAGCTGCAACAACTTGGCTAGCATGGAGATGGTGGAGAAGCTATCTCTCACCACAAGACCACATTCACATCCTTACTACATGCAATGGTTCAACAACAGCGGCAAGGTTAAGGTAACACGTACTGTTCGTGTGCATTTTAGTATCTCTACATATGCTGATTATGTTGATTATGATGTGGTACATATGCAAGCATGTTCCTTATTACTTGATTGACCATAGCAATTTGATAAAAATTCTGTACACCATGGTAGAAACAATCAGTATACTCTTGTTCATAAGGATAAACATATTACTTTGCTTCCTATGTCTCCTGATTCTATTTTGAAAGATGATATTAATAGAGCTAGTAAAGCAAAACTGGAGCAAAATAAGAGTGAAAATCAGATTGTGGCAAAAGAATTTGAGCAACAAATGAAGCCTAATAATAAACTATCTAGTGTTGCTTTTGAAATTAAATTGAAAAGTGGATGTTTACTTGCCACCAAATCTGATATTGATGATCTAGATTTCAGCAAATCTGTTTGCTATGCTTTTGTGTGCAAAGAGGCATTATTTTCATTCGAGGAAGTGCCTTCCTCTTTGCCTCCTGCTGTCACTAACATTTTGCAGGAGTTCGCTGACGTCTTTCCACAAGACGTGCCACCGGAATTATCACCTATTCGAGGGATTGAGCACCAGATTGACTTAATTCCCAGTGCTTCGCTGCCAAACCATGCGCCATACCGTACCAATCCAGAGGAGACGAAGGAGATTATGTGTCAAATACAGGAGCTACTCGACAAAGGTTATATACGCGAATCTCTTAGTCCTTGTGTTGTTCCTATTATACTAGTGCCAAAAAAGGATGGTACGTCGCGTATGTGTGTTGATTGTAGAGGCATTAATAATATTACTATTAGTTATCATCATCCTATTCCTAGGCTAGATGATATGCTTGATGAATTGAGTGGCTACCATCGAATTCGTATGAAATTGGAAGATGAATGGAAAACAGCATTTAAAACTAAGTTTGGGTTATATGAGTGGTTAGTCATGCCTTTTGGATTAACTAATGCACCTAGTACCTTCATGAGATTAATGAACAAAGTTTTACGTGTTTTCATTGGACGATTTGTGGTAGTTTACTTTGATGATATACTGATATATATATCAGATCTTTGGAGGAGCATTTGGAACATTTACGTGATGTTTTTATTACTCTACGTGATGCACGTTTGTTTGGCAACCTTGGGAAGTGCACATTTTGCACCGACTAAGTATCTTTTCTTTGCTATGTTGTTACTCCACGGGGAATTAAAGTTGATAAAGCCAAGATTGAAACTATTGAGAGTTGGCCGCAGTCCAAAACGGTCACACAAGTGAAGAGTTTCCTTGGCCTCGCTGGTTTCTATAGCCGTTTTATGAGAGATTTCAGCATCATTGCTGCACCTCTCAATGAGCTTACAAAGAAGGATGTGCCTTTTATTTGGGGTACCACACAGGAATAAGCCTTCATGGTATTGAAGATAAGTTGACACATGCTCCATTACTCCAACTTAGTGATTTTAATAAGACTTTTGAGTTTGAATGTGATGCTAGTGGAATTGGATTAGGAGGTGTGTTATTACAAGATGGCAAATCTGTTGTTCTGAAAAATTGAGTGGGCCTTGTCTGAACTATTCTAGTTATGATAAAGAATTATATGCTCTTGTTCGGACTTTAGAAATATGGCAACATTATTTATGGCCCAAAGAATTTGTTATACATTCTGATCATGAATCTTTGAAACATATTAAAAGTCAAGACAAACTGAATCATAGACATGCTAAATGGGTTGAATTCATTGAGACTTTCCCTTATGTTATTTAACACAAGAAGGGTAAAGAAAATGTTATTGCTAATGCATTGTCTCGTCTTTATACTATGCTTTCATAACTTGACTTTAAAATATTTGGTTTGAAGACCATCAAAGATCAATATGTGCATGATGCTGAATTTAAAGATGTATTACAGAATTGTAAAGAAGGTAGAACATGGAACAAGTTCATCGTTAACGATGGATTTGTGTTTCGTGCTAACAAGCTATGCATTCTAGCTAGCTCCGTTCGTCTTTTATTATTGCAGGAGGCGCATGAAGGAGAATTAATGGGACACTTTGGCGTCAAGAAGACGGACGATGTACTTGCTACACATTTTTTTGGCCAAAGATGAGACGGGATATTGAGCGGTTTGTTGCTCGCTGCACTACATGTCAAAAAGCTAAGTCACGACTCAATCCTCATGATTTATATATGTCTTTGCCTATACCTAGTGTTCCTTGGGAGGACATATCTATGAATTTTGTTTTAGGTTTACCTAGAACAAAGAAGGGGAGCGATAGCAAATTTGTTGTCGTGGATAGATTTTTAAAAATGGCACACTTCATACCATGTCATAAAAGCGATGATGCTGCTAATGTTGTTGATTTGTTCTTTCGTGAAATTATTCGCTTGCATGGTGTGCCAAATACAATTGTTTCAGATCGTGATACTAAGTTTCTTAGCCATTTTTGGAGATGTTTATGGGCTAAGTTGGGGACTAAACTGCTTTTTAGTACTACATGTCACCTCCCAAACTGATAGACAAACTGAAATAGTCAATAGAACATTGTCTACTATGCTTAGGACTGTTTTGAAGAATAACAGGAAAATGTGGGAAGAATGCTTGCCTCATATTGAATATGCTTATAATCGTTCGCTGCATTCTACTACTAAGATGTGCCCTTTTGAGATTGTGTATGGTTTCCTACCTTGTGCACCCATTGATTTGTTGCCTCTTCCATCTTCGGAGAAGATTAATTTTGATGTTAAACAACGTGTTGAATTGATCTTAAAAATGCATCAGTTAACTAAGAAGAACATTGAGCGTATGAATGCTAAATATAAAATTGCTGGAGGTAAGGGTAGAAAACATGTTGTGTTTGCACCTGGAGATCTTGTTTGGTTACATTTGCGTAAGGATAGATTTCCTGATTTGCGCAAATCAAAAATAATGCCACGTGTTGATGGTCCTTTTAAGGTGTTAGAAAAAATAAATGATAATGCATATAAACTTGAGATGCTAGCAGATTTTGGGGTTAGTCCCACTTTTAACATTGCAGATTTGAAGCCTTATTTAGGTGAGGAGGATGATATTCCATCGAGGTCAACTTCATTTCAAGAAGGGGAGGATGACGAGGACATCAATACCATTGTTACACCCACAGCCCTTACTGCTATACATACTGGACCAATCACTAGAGCTCGCGCACGTCAATTGAATTACCAGGTTCTTTCGTTTCTTGGTAACAATTCCAATGTTCATGAGAATATGATGCTATCTAAATTGATACACTTATGTTGATTACTAATGAAGGGCCTAGTATAGACAAGAGGGATGAACACTGGAGTAGAAACAAGCATGAAGATGAAGGTGCGCGCGAAGGGAACCAGAACGACGTTTCTAGTGCAGATTTCAGTATTTTGAAGCCTCCTTGATGACATACAAGGACATGGATGGAATGTACAAGATGCCCTTTCATAAATTTCGTCCATAGCTTATAATAGGTGTTGCGCCACCTTATTTTTGGGTCAGGCGCATGTAATTTCAAAATACTTGAGTATAGGCTATTTTTAGAGTCCGTATGTGTGGGAAAACAAGAGTTAGGGTTGGTTTCGGACCTCTCCTCCAAGGGTCATGAAATTCCCCCCTTTTCCTCCATATACACAGCCCTTAGTGCGTCGTTTAGACTTTGAGTTTTGTTTAGATTAAAAGTAATTTCACGTACTTCGTTTGTGTTCAACGACCAGACCAAGACGTCACAGAACCCCACTTGATTAATGAAGCTTTCCTCTTATATTCGCAATATCCAGATTGCAATTTCAGTTTCTTTCTTGTTTTTCATTTCCTTGCATGAAATATCGTGGTCAGGTTGATCGTGCTCCCGCGTGGTCAATAACCTCTCGGAGTTGGTTTAGCGATTACTAAGGCGCGACGTCCTTGCACGTTCATAGTCGGATCGTCAAAGTCAACTTCCACCAAAACGATAGCCACCGTCTCATCGAAAGACGGGACACCTTTGACTCTATCACCTCACATGTGAAAAGAAAGGGTAAGAGGGAGCATGTTAAAATTGATCCTTTCTTGATCTCTGTGCAGAGGTAATCTACATGGAAAAGAATGTCAAAACAAATAAAAGTGCATGAGAACGAACGAAATAATACCACAATGGACTTTCATTACCCGCATTCTGCATTTTATTGCTTGCATTGGTTGACTTATGAAAGAACACCTGAGTATTAAAGTACACCATAAAGTTTATGATACTAATACGAGTAGGTCTAGTCCACAAGTCACACATGATAGTCACACCACACTTATCCCAATCTCCTTTTCAACTCTCAACAAACTCCTCCATCTGCATACAATTGGCGTCTAAGTATCTTCCATCAATGTCAGGCCCTTTAGGATGGGGCTCCACTAAACCTAATGTCATGGAAAGCCTCAATGCTGCTCGAAAGTAATAGCAGTTGATTTTTCGTCCAGGTATATCATTTGCATGGACCCACTTCCCCCAAGCTTGGCCAACCTTTTCAATTTTGATCCCGTCCATGGAAACATCAATCCTTTGTTTTACTTTACCGCTACCATCAGACCTTTTGCTATCAAATTTATCCATCGGCCCAACACGACGATTGGCAATTCCACTCCCAGATCCATGTTCAAGTGTACCACCTCTTGTCTCCACTTCCTGCTGATAATTTGAATATTTCCTTGATAACTCAAGTGCGTACTGTTGTTGTATCTCTTCCTCATTTGGTATACCATCTGGGCCAACATTAATTGGTTCAGGCCCCTTCAGTTCCTGTAGTAGGTCATGTTCAAACATGGCATGCCGCTTCTTTTCTTCCATTTTGCTCTTGTACTTTTCTGCTCGGACGTTTCTCATTGCATCACGCACCTCATGAGGAACATGATGACACGAGAATATCACACGGAAATCCAGTTTCAATGAAAACCGGTGGAAACCACGAGAAAATGATGTTTTGAAGTTTTGCAAAAATGTGAAAAAAAATACGGGATGTTAAGAGGATGATGTTTTATTGCCATGCAAAATTTCAAGTTAAAACGCATTACGAGATGTGAGCTACGAAAAAGATAAAATCAACATTGAATAGTGCCCAAACAGTAATGTCACTATTCAGGCACTATTCAACGCTGATTTTGTCTTTTCCGTAGCTCACATCTCGTAATGCGTTTCAACTTGAAATTTTGCGTGGCAATAAAACATCATCCTCTTAACATCTCGTATTTTTTCACATTTTTTCAAAACTTCGAAACATCAATGTCTCGTGGTTTCCACCGGTTTCCATTGAAACTGGGTTTCCATGTGATACTTTCTCTGATCGAGATCACACGGCTTCACTTGATTTCCCAACCCAGATAGATGTTGCACGAACCGGATAGCCCTCCACCACTGTATGTGATCCCACGATAAAAGCACTTGAATCCTTGTTTGCTGCACTTCGGGCCATGATTCGACACATAATTAATGTCTCCTGTGTGCACATGCACGGTGCCTGCATTCCATATTTCCATGTAAACAAAATTCCATTTCCATCGCAACAAAATCAAATGAAGACGAGAAGAAACACTTATATAGCTACAGATGTTAATTATTGACAAAACATCGATCTTTATAATAATGCAAACATAGAGCTTTGTATTGATGAATTCATGGTGCTTAAAACAAATTAGAATCTTAGAATATCTTGCACTACTATTGCAGGTTTACAATTGACATCCACAATATCCCAATTGATATCACCCCTGTGTTCAAACAATTTGAATGGGTTCAAACAGACCCTGGATTTGGCCATTCATGACTCATGAGCTCATGATGCTCTATGCGATAGGTCCAACACATGCAACTCAAAATGTAGGAGGAACTTCTGTTGTACTTGAGGAATAATGCAATTTTTATTCAGACCTACTGATTGTTTTTGGCAGGACACTTTTTGCAGGTGATGTATGGTATGCTTGCTAAGATGCCTGAAAGTTCAGAGTTACAGTTTCAGAGTTTCAGAATTTCAGAGTTACAGTTTCAAACGTACTGATTCTTTATAATGACCTTTCTATATGCTAAGCATGATTCATGAGGTAACTTTTCTTTCTATCTTTTTTCTCCAGCAATGGATCTCCAAATTAAATTGCCTTTGTTCGTGCACACTAAATTGGCCATGAGAAAATGCCAACTTCCCATTGTTATTACGCAGAGACTAACTGAGTGCTATGCTAGAAGCAAGCTAATCTAGTACTACTGGTGTAATCTAATCTACTCACGTACAAGCAATTAATCTAATCTACTCATGTACTAGAGTATACTGTGCACTGTAGTTGAAATCGATTGCGTATGCTACCGCTGTACTCGTTGCTCACCTCTTCCAGCAGGAACAGCTGAAGACCCTGCACCAGCAGCTGCCGATGTCGCTCCTTCTCCGATGGCGCCCGCAGCACCAGCTGTCGCACTGAGGGGCGAATTCATCTTCGCCCCTGCCATCTTGTGCCGTCGCCAGTCGCCATAATTGAAGGATTGAGGTGCCGCCGCCGCCGCCGAGCGATTTTCTTGAAACAGAGACTACGAGAAACAGGGTAATGGAACACTCCCTGTAACGGATCTATTCATCTATATAGTCCAAGAGTGAGTTGAGTAACGGGACAGTCATTATATGCCTATCTCCCTCGTCCTCCTTACTACCCAATTTCAGACTAAGAATCTCTCAGATACACTTTTTCATTTGCTTGTTTGTTAATTCATTCATCAATTAATTCGCAAAAAAAATCATTCATCAATTAGTCTTTATATTAATTGAAGAAAAGAGTACATTTTAGTATTCATTTATCTTTATTTCTTTTTCTTTGGTGATATTCTGAGTAATCAATGTCTCTGTTCTCAAAGTATTTTTTTTTAGTGTCACCTTTTACCGCGTTAGTCATTGAAGAAAAATATATGCTTAGTGCCCGGTCACTCTTTTGTTGGTATTTTTGAGAACTCGTTCTCTATATTTTATTTCATTCACTTTATTCAGTCATTGGCTGTTCTCCCTTTATTTGTTTAGTCCTTCTCATTTTGTTTATTGAAAAATTGTCATTTACTTCTTTCTTTTTTTTGTCATGTTCCCACTTTCATTCCCTGGTTTTCATTTTTTAGTCTCTTTATTATTATTTTTTCGAATAGTCCCTTTATTCTTTGTTGTGGCATTTTTAAGAACATTTAATTTCTCATCTATAAATAATTTTAAATGACGGGGGCAGTACATTTATTCTTTGTTGTGGTATTTATTTGTTATAATATAATTTTTACTATGAAATTGATCAACCATAGAAACGTTTGATTTTAAAAAATATTAATACACCTTATATTTTTATAAAGTTTTTTTTTTGGAAGGGAAAAAATGAGAAAAACGGGAAAGGTGAAAGGGGGAGAGGGCGGGGGGGAGGGTGGGCAGACGGAGAGGCAGGGAAAGGGCCCCGGCCCAGCGTGTCGTCGGTGGACTGGGCTGGTTTTACTGCCGAGTCCGGGCGGTAAACGGGTCCGATACCGACTGGGTCCAAGGAGGGCTCGCTCGGCTAGGGTTCCTCTTATTTTCCTCCTTTATATAGACCGAGACGGCACCGCCGCCTCCCCCAAATCCCCAAACCAGCGCAAGCAACCAGCAATCCTTGAAATCCATCATCGTCAGGAGAGGTCTATATCATCGATTGTGCATCTGATGGCGGGTAAGGAGCAAAATCTTTCGATGGAGGCGGCGGGGGAGTGGATGATGAGGCCGTGCAGCGCCGCCAAATCTACGGAGGCCGGCGACCATGGCCCGGCGACGCGGTTCGGATCCAGCTACAAGAAGGCTGAGCAGCTACCAATCGACAAGATGTTGGGTGAGGCGAATCCGTCATCCATCGCTGCCAAGCAGGGCGCCGGTGCATCCATGGCCCCTGCAGGAGCAGATTCATCAGCGTCATTTGGCAAAGTTCCGCTGCCGGCGGATGAGGTCAAGCTCGTCTTGGCCCTAAAGAGAGACGATCTGCCCAGCATCGACTACCTGGACGACCTGGCCGAGTACTACACGCCGGAGGAGGTTGCGGAGAGGAGGCTCCTTCACGAGAAGGATTTGGCGCTGTGCAAGAAGATTGACGACGAATTCGAGGTGTACCAGAAGGGGGTCCGTGATTCAATGCTGAAAAAGGGCTACTTTGAGGTCGACAGTGACTATCTTGAAGACAGGAAAAAGATCAATGCCTGGACCAAGGAGCTGTGGGCGAGCATCAAAGAAGTTGACCTTGTATTTTGCGCCCCTGACGCTGATCAAGCGACCCAGGGTTACATTGAATATGTCGACTCGGATGACGATGGTTCCGAGTATGATGATGATAATTCTGACTGACAGCGAAGGCTGATTTTCTCAGTGATGGGGGCAGAATGTGAGCCGGAGAAGATTGGCAGCTGAGTTGGTTGATTTTCTCAGTGATAGATAGGGGCAGAATGTGAGCTGGCGAAGATTGGAGCTGAGGTGGCCCTTTTCTATCTAATCTAACTATGCTGGCAGGCATCCCTATTATGCCTAATACCAGCTATCTTTGTAGTATGTTATGTAGATCCATCCATGTTCCATCTTTTATCATATATATATCCATCTTCGTTATTGGTACTCTGCAATTGAACACCGAAGTTCAATTTTTTGTGTTTTGCTATCGCAATGTAATATCAAATCCTGATCAGGGTTTTGAGTGAATCCTGTTTTTGTTACTACAAATGTGCTTGCTGGTGTGCTGTTGGTTCTGAGGATCACATTCCTGGCTGCAGCTCTTTGTTGATCCTTCTGTTGAGATCTTTGTCAAAAGAGCAATTCATTGTCGCGTTTTGTTCGTATATTTTTTTCTACTGTTTTTAACATTATACAGTTGCTTTTATGCAACTGATGGTTGGGAGTAAGGGCAAAGATTTGGAAAATTGCAAATGGGTCATACTACCATATGGTTGTATTATCCCAGCGGTTGGCGCTCCTCGAGATCCACGCTCATGCATGTATATGCCCAGGTATTCAGCTCACCCACGCTTTTCTGAACAGTGGTCATGTGTGTTGTCCTTAGTCATTTATGAGCCCCAGCTAACTTCTTTTTTTTTTTTTAGAAAAAGAGCTGCTCTATTCATAACATAAGATTACACGTGGTCCCTCTAAAAAGAACGAAAATACAACAGAGAAGCACAGCCGGCCAACAAAACAACCAACACCAGAACACGCCCAGATCACGTCGCCATCGTCGGAGCTTGCCGAAGCTGGAGAAGACGCCTTGCCCACAGGCCGCCCGAGGAGTACAGATACCCCCGCCATAAAGGTTTTGACGCCGCATGAGCCACCCGACGCCGGGCGGGATCTCAAATCGATGAACACATATCGGCGGCGACACCGAGAGCCAACCACATCATCAGTGCACTCCGGGAGAACGTCGCTCTCCGAACGAAGCCGGAGAGGAAGAAGAAGACCAGCCTCTTTTGAGAGGGAATCAAATCTGCAGCTCAACCAAGCACCTCCTACACACCAGGACCCCTCCTCCGCGCCACCGATGGAGGCCTCGCCGGCGCAGCGACAAAGAGGAGGGGGAGAAAGATACTCACATGGCATGGACACCGAAGCCGCCTCGCCGCCCTGCCTGAGGAACCAAGAACTCGCGGGATCGACTAATCCCCGAGGACCAAAATCACTTCTCCGTCCGACAGTGCCATCACCAGAGAAGAAGACTGAACGACCGCCCGTGGCCACAATCTCGCGAGCCACCAAGAGCAGAACAACAGCAAAAGACCTCCTCAGCGCCGTCACCCGCCAAGCAGGACGACGGCCACCCATCATCGAAACTTGCATGCGCGCTCGCAGAGCGAGCAGCCCTAACCTCACCGGCCGCACGGACCGGCAGGAATCTACAGCAGCGAGCTCGCTGACTCCGGCCCGAAGGCCCTCGCCGGACAGGGAGGCCGAGCTCGTGCACACCACCGCGACGCGGCGCCGCCGCCTCTCTCCAAACAGCGCCCCCAGCACACCTATTCCGACGCTAACAGCCACAAAACTGTACACCGCGGGAATCTCCTCATCGGCGACACGAGCACCAGCAAAGGGTGGAAGGAGCCCCCGCCCGAAAACGCCCAAACCCGCCACCGCCACCACCTCGCCGGCCGGATCTGGCCTCAGACCACCAAGCTCAACCACGCTGCCGTAGAGGACAGCATATGGAGGAAAGAAGAGCTCAGCCAAACGGAGAAAGAACGCCGCCACCACCTCCCTCCGAGCACCGGCGGCACACACACCTACACCCACCCACTGTACGGGCCGAAAACGAAGCACCGGGGCTCCCTCACCCTCCCGCCGCCGGAGCAGCCGGGGGAGGGGAAGGGAGCCCGCGGGCTCACCGGCGAGCGCGGGGACTTCTCTGGTCGCCTCCGAGATCTCCTCTCCCTACTGTAGCGAAGGGATAAGGAGAGAATTCGACAATTCTCCCAGCTAACTTGGTCCAGTACGTTTGACATTTTTTAGGGCCGGCGTGCGCGGCATCTGGGCCGTCTGCCTCACAACTAGTGCGTGGCCCACTGGTCAGCCCAGGTGCATTTATAGGCTTATCCCGTCCATTGTCTTCCTGGATCCCCTTTTGCGCTAGCTCCAAGCTTTGCCTCAAAAAAAAAAACTAGCTCCAAGCCTTCACTGCCATGTCCGTTTCTTCTTCCTCTGCCCCGCTGGTGCCTGACACCGAGTTTCTCCCGCTGATCTCATGCCCCAGATGTCTCCGGGAAGTCATCAGTGACATCTCTACCGGCGGCAAAAAGCCTGACAATCGCTACTACAGGTGCATTCCATGGAGTGTGAGTGCCTGAATCTCAATCTCAGATCAGGATCTTCATCTTTCGCATTGTCTGCAGTTCTGTAACATCTCCAGCATCCCACTACAGTGATCACCTCTTAATCATGCCAGGCCATATTATTTGTAGTGCTTAAACATAGTGGTCAATCAAAGCAATTCAAATCAAATCTGAAAAATCAACTCAAACTCATAAGTGAAATAAGAAGTTGATCAAACCTTATTGGAAAATTGTTCATTAAATAGCAAATATTCCAGAAGCACTCATAAAAATATCACCAGTAATATTTGAATTAATTAAATGACTCAAACAATATGAAACAGCACCAAAACAATAATATATAATACACCTAAAATCGTATCAATTTCAAATAAAGCCCAACTATGCTCAAACCAATTTTTGGTGAATGCTTACCTTGCATATTAATATTTGAGCCTAGTTCCATAATTTACAAAAAGGCTAAAGTGGCCTAACTAATTCAAAATAGAAAATAAATAAAGAAAATTATAAAACAGAAAACATAGAAATAAAGCAAATGAGGCCAGAGCCACTTACCTGGCAACTGGGCCGAGCCCAGCTGGCCCAGCAGCTGTTCCCCTACCTGCTCCCGCCCCGCTGTCGCCGCCGCCGTGGACCGAGCGCCTCTGCCGCTCGCTGGCCGCCACCGCGATGGGGCAGGTGGCTGGGAGGATAAGGGCAACCTCCCAGCGTTCCCCCTGGTCCTCCCCGCCATTCTCCTCCTCCCCATCGAGCTCGCTCGTCTCTCTCCCCCGTGTTTCTCTCTGTCCCGAGCGGAACCGATGCCGCACGCCGTGCTCCGACGCGGCCACCGGCGACCTCGCGCTCGGGCTCGGTGTCTAGCACCTCCACCGTACTCCACCTCGTCCCCTCCGTCCTCAAGTTGGAGCTGGAGAGCTTCACAGGCAGGGGATCGAGCCGCCCCTCTTCTTCCTGAACGCCGGCGAATCCCATCGCCGCCGGCCTCCCTCTGCGCTCCCGTTCACTCGAGGGCCTCCGTGTGCCGCTCCGTAAGTTCCTCCTTCCCTCCTCCCTTCTCCATTCGCCTACGCGTGCTCACCAGTGAGCTGGCCGCGTTAGCCGGAGCTCACCTCCGCCGTGCTAGACGCCGGCGAGGTTCCGATGGACGGTTGGCCTCGCGCGCGTGTCCATCGTGCTTACCAGCGTGCGTAGATGCCCCCTGAACCTTCCGTTTGGTCTAAACGTGGCTAAATCACCACTTCGCCGACCACCCGAAATGCCACCGCCGCGGACCTCGACGCCGGCAACTTTTTCGGCCGCTCCACGGTCGACCACCCCCACCTTTGGATGCGCGTGAGTCCCCTGAGGCCGTAGGTGCAAACCGCGTCCAAAATGACCCATCGCACACGAATTCCGAGCTCGCCGGAGCTCTCTGGCGCTTCCGGCAATCGCCGGAGTGGATTCCAGCGCCGGTGCCAGCGTGGCGAGGCCTGGGGCCCGCCCAGGGTCACTGACGAGTGGGCCCCACCTCTGGTTTGACCGCGTTGACCAAAGTCAACGCGGGGCACTGTTCCCCCTCTCCCTGACATGTGGGCCCCACTGCCCTGTTAATTAACTAAAACATTCTGTAAATAAAAATAAACTAAATATACTAATTAGTCTATGACATGTGGGGCCAACTGCTAAATAACTCTCTGGATTAGTTTAAATCAATTCTATTAAGCCACAGTCGCTGACAAGTGGGCCCCACTAGACCCACATGTCAGGTTTGACTGGTCAGCCGTCCTGTTGACTTGCTGATGTCAGCATGACATCACGCTGATGTCATAATTCCTTTTCTGTTAAAATAAATAATTCCAGAAAATCAAATAAACTTTGAAAAATAATAACTTTTAAACCGTAGCTCAGATCAAAAAAGTTAAAACATGAAAGTTGCTCAGAATGACGAGACGAGTCTGATCGTGCCATCTGTTTCCATGCCGGAACCTCCTACGTAGGAGAACTTGTAACTCCGAGCCCGATTCCGGTAGATGAATAGTGCACACACACCGGGTAATAAATCCCGCGATAATCCTAAAAATAACTAAAATGACTTAGATGCATAATTAGGCAACCCTGCACTGCATCATAGCATAGCACGCACTGTGTTGCATCTGTTTGCATTATGTTTACCTGTTTCTTCCCGCTCTTCTCTCTCGGTAGACCCCGACGTCGACGTAGCTCCCGAGGCAGACGCAGCCCAGGAGTACGACTACGTCCCCGACGACACCACCGACGACCTTGCCCTTGCCGCAGAGCAAACAGACAAGCACCCCCATTTTGAGCATGCCTATATCGCCTATTCTCTTCTCTCTTATGCTTGCATTGGAACTGCTGCTGTTACTGTTATCCTATATCTGTTGCATAGCCTGTTTATTGTAACCTGCCTTGCTACCTTACTGGTTATCCTAGACTGTTTAGAATAGGCTGGGTAGAGACCCGACAGAGACCCCCACTTGATCCCGACTGCCCCGCTGGATTTCAGAAGACCCGATCATCGGGATTGAAGACCAGACCCTGGCACCGCACATCACTTCCCCTTAGTTGCCGACACTACTGGGTTACTATCGAGTGCCGAGGGTGATACCTCGTCAGCACTTCTGATGATAACCTTGTAGGTTAGTTAGTCGGTCGTGGTAAGCGAGGGTGATTCCTCCTACACCACCCCCGATAACGACATCGTCGCGCAACACTTCAAGCGTGGACCTCGAGGGTGAATCCTTCTTCGTTCACCTTAGCAGTAACATCAGAGGGAATTCCATCGAGGGTGATTCCTCAAGGTTCCCTTGGTGTTGGACACACAGTTACTATTGATATGATGACTTGCTCAGAACCCTGTTACTAAAGACGGGTCGGCCCTGAGGGGTACCCGCGCGAGCTTTATGCGAAGTGATGTGTATTCGGGTGTACCTGAAGGGTACCCGAGACTTGAACACGAGGCGTGGCTGGGCATTCCTAGCCCTTGCCGCAAGTCCTCGAGACGGGGCGACGGGGTCACATCGATCGTGAGTCTCTGCTCGTTTCCGCGCGATCCTAAACTACTAAACGGTTTGGATATTTGATCCGAGGGCCCTCTGGCCCGATATCACTAACCATCACATGGGCATAGTATGGGCGTTCTGCATCGTATACTTCAGCCGGAGCTTAATAGACGTCAGCGGCTGAGCGGCACACGCTGGGTTGGACTGGGAACGCAACCGCACTTGTATAAGGGGTTGCTAGGTCTGCTCACCGGCGGTGTACGCAACGTGCAGGAGCGTCCGGGGCGATGGCCCAAGGCCCCTGGGGGCATAGGTTTAGTCCGGCGTGCTGACCTCTCTGTTAAGTATTCGGTCGGGTTGCGGCGTATTGTTTGGCCGAGGGCGGGCATGACCCAGAAAAGTGTGTCCGACCAGAGTTAAACGAGCGTGGTGGGTAACTTGGTGCACCCCTGCAGGGAAGAACTTATCTATCGATAGCCTGTCCTACGGTAACGGACACTCGGAGTTGTATCCCGATCGGTACAACTAGAACTTGAGATGAGAACTGGATAGTACGGCTCTGGGATTGCTTTCTCGTAGGGAGTCGAGAAAGGATCTCAGGTCGAGGTTGATGATACTAAAACTACTTTACATTATGTTAATCTGCTCTCTTCTAATGCTGCAAGACTGCTGAAGATGCTAGTCTTCGACAGGACTAGGCTTTCCCCCTCTATTCTGGCATTTCTGCAGCCCAGTCCACATATACATCCATTCCTTTGACAATGTTGCATATGTAGTGTAGATCCTTGCTTGCTGAGTACTTCGGATGAGTACTCACGTTTACTTTACTTTCTTTTTCCCCCATATCTACTTGATGTCACCAGACGACGGAGCCCCTGAGCCAGATGCCCCAGTCGACAATCACTACTACTATCCGCCTGGCGAGTACTACTACTACGAGGAGCCGACTGACGACCAGGAGTAGGATCGGAGGGTCCAGGGCAGGAGGCCTACGCCTTTCGATCGTGGTATTTTATTTTGCCCCGCCTTTGTGAAGGCTTATCTCTCTCTGTAATATATCTGTACCCAGATATCTAATGCTTCCGCTGACGCTTGTATGCCACCGAGCTATGTATTCGAGCCCTCGAGGCCCTGGCTTGTGATATAAAGCTTGTATGACTTTATTTATGTTTTAGAGTTGTGTTGTGATATCTTCAAGTGAGTCCTTAGGCTTGATCGTGTGCATTTGCGTGTATGATTAGTGCACGATTAAGCCGGGGTCGTCACAGGTTGGTATCAGAGCCGACTGCCTCTACGGACCCCCCCCCTTTCCAACTCCTTGGCCGAAGTTGAGTCTAGTAACCGAAAACCGTTTTACTAACTTGGCTGTGTGGCTTATGGCCCCACGTCGCCAACTGGGTGGTATTAGGATCTTTTACTCCTTGACCTATACTCTTGGACTCTGATCTCTCTTCTATTCCGGTTAAAATGGATTTTCTAACACCGACACTTAGGTTCTCGTAACCATTTCCTCCCAGAGAGCCCCTTCACCACAGATGGTCGACTACTTCATCAGAAGACTCCGAAGATACTACTCGACGTTAACCGAGACCCTGTGCCACTGCTTTGCAGTTCCGGACCACCGACAAACCCCCATAGATAACTAACCATTCTTGTCGTTTGTATCTTCATACCTAGTCACTCACTTATGTGCGAGATACCTTGAAATACTCCTCATTAATCTGGGAATCCTTTGAGCCTACTGCCGTGCAGCTTCTTTCGCACTGCGGTTAATTCCTCACATTATTGGGGATTCGTTCATCCCCAGTTGTTCATATGCCTCACAAAATTCTTTGAAGTGCAATTCGATCTTCCAAAGAACCTCTGCAACCTAGTGCTCCCGAAAGTCTTGTATGTCTGCATTATGGTTAAATCCATATGTCCCGCAATATTCATTATCATTCCTTGACATTGTCGTTCCGAATCAATTGATTCAATATGAATGAGAATAGTCCCTATCATCCGTCGATTCTTAGAAATTTTCCTTCCGGCTCAGTCACCATTCTGGAGATGAGCTGGTTCTTGCCCAATCAAGATTCGATCGGTGTGCCTCTAAGTCTGTTCAACCTATCCATCTTCGATCGGAACATCTGATTCTGATACACCGATCCAGAAATCAAATTTCTTTGAATTTAAGCATCGAATTATTCAAATGTTCCCATAAACCAATGCCCTTACATTTCGTCTTCTTCTGGTTGAGTACCGCTACTCACGTCAGATCCTTTGTCGTCTACCTGATCTTTTGTTGGATTAATATCCGACAGTATCCTTCATATTCAAACATCTTATGATCCCTTCCCTTGGTATATAGTACCTCCGGTAAATTGTATTATCTGCTTTGACTTCGATACCCTGTTTTCAAACTCGCATCTCTTGCTTGGTTGATGGTTGTATAGACTCGCAAAAAAAAAGTCCCGATGGGTTGTATCTATACTTCTGCCATCTGCGAGAACCCAGAAACTTCTACAGGTCATACTCTTCCGGTGTTACGCCAGATAAATTTTCAACATCTCAACTTTATTGAAAGCGAGAAGTGAATGAAAGGTTATGCATTGGATAAGTGGGAGTCGACCTTGAACCTTTGTGTTCATGCCCATGGACCCGATGTAGAACTTATCATGGAAGCTGCTCGCAAAAATAATTCCCCCCCTTGAAATAAGTCATCTTGTATCTATGAATTGATCTTTTGCAATCATGGTTCCGGCCATATTAATATTCTTTGATTCCTTTCTCGGACAAGTCCTAGTACTTGTCTTCTGCAAATCATTTCCCCCGTCCAACCTCTACTCCGAAATTACCTTCCGGTATTACCCCTAGTACTTGTTACTGGGAAGTTTAATACCCCATCAAATCATCCCTATCCTGACCGGCTATATCTTTATCATGCCAACGTTTAACTGTGCTACCTGGTCCCTATGCCCGGAGCAACTTCCGACGATGGGCGAAGCTTACGTCGATCTTCTTCATCTTATCATTTCACCTCGAACAACAAGCTTGATTTCGAGCTTATGTCGTATCCGAGGTTCCAATAATCTTTCGCCTCGGCATTCCTTTTTCTTGATATCATCACTGACCGATTGCATCTTCTTGAAACCTCTCGACAAATGTGTCGTGATCAACGTCAACATCTTGGCTTCTTCAGAGATGACAATTGAATTCATGGTTAATAATACCATCCTTGCCTTTCAATGATTTGCATTACCATCGACAGCATCCTGACTTCCTGCCAACACAGACTTGGTCATGTGTTGGACATACCTCGAGTTCCTTGTTATTCTTGGAACTGTTTCTTGAGAATTTCTCTTGATTTTCAAATCCAATCTATACTTGAAACACCATGATGCTGCCACCTCGAAGCATGATTGTGGTATTCCGAGTATCAACAATAACATTGGAAGCACGATCTTAAATGTTCCTTGATCAATTACCCAAACACCGATGTTCGGTTAAACAGCATGAATTTTCCCTCACCCCTTCAATTAAGTGCTTTTTGAACTTGCTGTTCCATCATGTATATCGTGCTCCACCTTTCGATCGGAAGGATATACTCCTAATTCTTATGAATAAACACATTTTCCTTTCCATTGTTTTGTTTAACCTTTCCGGTAATCTAGCTTCACTAAGTAGAAATAATTCTCTGCCTATGAAGACATCTCGGTCTACAACTTTGTCAGTGAGACCCTGTTACTATTGTTGATGACATTCCGGTAACCACCGATGGACGAGAACTTTGCCTATTGGTCCGCCTCGTTCAACGAGCAGGAAAATGGTTCTCTTCGTCCCTCGCCCTTGGTACCGACGATGTTGCCGACATAGCTAACAAACTATCTTCTGACATGCCTTATTGAAGTGACCATGATGTCACTGTCCTCCCTACTCTCGATCAACAATCACCACAGTTCCATAGGATCGGAACCTGACTCTCCTGTTCATCCTTGATCCCCGAAGTATCCTATGCCTTGACTTTGTGTGTTATCCCGAGCCACCCCTCGAGAGGTGATCTACTCCCGATACCCTGAACCCCTGTTCACACTTCGTTCAGGTATCGATCGTTTGTCCATTCGCTTGATACTTCTTATCGTACTTTCATACTTTGCTCTCGATGTTTTTCTTAAGTTTCAATTCGAGAGATACTTCTGACACATTCCCTAAATTGTCCCCCAGATACTCGACCCTACGAAGGTCAGTTCTCCCAAGTTACCCTTTTCTTCCCCACTTAAATCTCGGGACGAGATTTCTTGTAGTGGAGGAGATTTGTAACATCCCCAGCATCCCACTACAGTGCTCACCTCTTAATCTTGCCAAGCCATATCATTTGCAGGGCTTAAACATAGTGGTTAATCAAAGCAATTCAAATCAAATCTGAAAAATCAACTCAAACTCATAAGTGAAATAAGAAGTTGATCAAACCTTATTGGAAAATTGTTCATTAAATAGCAAATATTCCAGAAGCACTCATAAAAATATCACCAGTAATATTTGGATTAATTAAATGACTCAAACAATATGAAACAGCACCAAAACAATAATATATAATACACCTAAAATCGTATCAATTTCAAATAAAGCCCAACTATGCTCAAACCAATTTTTGGTGAATGCTTACCTTGCATATTAATATTTGAGCCAAGTTCCATAATTTACAAAAGGGCTAAAGTGGCCTAACTAATTCAAAACAGAAAATAAATAAAGAAAATTATAAAACAGAAAACACAGAAATAAAGCAAAAGAGGCCAGAGCCACTTACCTGGCAACTGGGCCGAGCCCAGCTGGCCCAGCAGCTGTTCCCCTACCTGCTCCCGCCCCGCTGTCGCCGCCGCCGTGGACCGAGCGCCTCTGCCGCTCGCTGGCCGCCACCGCGATGGGGCAGGTGGCTGGGAGGATAAGGGCAACCTCCCAGCGTTCCCCCTGGTCCTCCCCGCCATTCTCCTCCTCCCCATCGAGCTCGCTCGTCTCTCTCCCAGTGTTTCTCTCTGTCCCGAGCGGAACCGATGCCGCACGCCGTGCTCCGACGCGGCCACCGGCGACCTCGCGCTCGGGCTCGGTGTCTAGCACCTCCACCGTACTCCACCCCATCCCCTCCATCCTCAAGTTGGAGTTGGAGAGCTTCACAGGCAGGGGATCGAGCCGCCCCTCTTCTTCCTGAACACCGGCGAATCCCGTCGCCGCCGGCCTCCCTCTGCGCTCCCGTTCACTCGAGGGCCTCCGTGTGCCGCTCCGTAAGTTCCTCCTTCCCTCCTCCCTTCACCATTCGCCTGCGCGTGCTCACCAGCGAGCCGGCCGCGTTAGCCGGAGCTCACCTCCGCCGTGCTAGATGCCGGCGAGGTTCCGGTGGACGGTTGGCCTCGCGCGCGTGTCCATCGTGCTTACCAGCGTGCGTAGATGCCCCCTGAACCTTCTGTTTGGTCTAAACGTGGCTAAATCACCACTTCGCCGACCACCCGAAATGCCACCGCCGCGGACCTCGATGCCGGCAACTTTTCCGGCCGCTCCACGGTCGACCACCCCCACCTTTGGATGCGCGTGAGTCCCCTGAGGCCGTAGGTCAGCCGTCCTGTTGACTTGCTGATGTCAGCATGACATCATGCTGACGTCATAATTCCTTTTATATTAAAATAAATAATTCCAGAAAATCAAATAAACTTTGAAAATTAATAACTTTTAAACCATAGCTCAGATCAAAAAAGTTAAAACATGAAAGTTGCTCAGAACGACGAGACGAGTCTGATCGTGCCGTCTGTTTCCATGCCGGAACCTCCTACGTAGGAGAACTCGTAACTCCGAGCCCGATTCCGGTAGATGAATAGTGCACACACACCGGGTAATAAATCTCGCGATAATCCTAAAAATAACTTAAATGACTTAGATGCATAATTAGGCAACCCTGCACTGCATCATAGCATAGCACGCACTGTGTTGCACCTGTTTGCATTATGTTTACCTGTTTCTTCCCCCTCTTCTCTCTCGGTAGACCCCGACGTCGACGTAGCTCCCGAGTCAGACGCAGCCCAGGAGTACGACTACGTCCCCGACGACACCACCAACGACCTTGCCCTTGCCGCAAAGCAAACAGGCAAGCACCCCCATTTTGAGCATGCCTATATCGCCTATTCTCTTCTCTCTTATGCTTGCATTAGAACTGCTGCTGTTACTGTTATCCTATATCTGTTGCATAGCCTGTTTATTGTAACCTGCCTTGCTACCTTACTGGTTATCCTAGACTGTTTAGAATAGGCTGGGTAGAGACCCGACAGAGACCCCCACTTGATCCCGACTGCCCCGCTGGATTTCAGAAGACCCGATCATCGGGATTGAAGACTAGACCCTGGCACCACACATCACTTCCCCTTAGTTGCCGACACTACTGGGTTACTATCGAGTGCCGAGGGTGATACCTCGTCAGCACTTCTGATGATAACCTTGTAGGTTAGTTAGTCGGTCGTGGTAAGCGAGGGTGATTCCTCCTACACCACCCCCGATAACGACATCATCGCGCAACACTTCAAGCGTGGACCTCGAGGGTGAATCCTCCTTCGTTCACCTTGACAGTAACATCAGTGGGAATTCCATCGAGGGTGATTCCTCAGGGTTCCCTTGGTGTTGGACACACAGTTACTATTGATATGATGACTTGCTCAGAACCCTGTTACTAAAGACGGGTCGGCCCTGAGGGGTACCCGCGCGAGCTTTATGCGAAGTGATGTGTATTCGGGTGTACCTGAAGGGTACCCGAGACTTGAACATGAGGCGTGGCCGGGCATTCCTAGCCCTTGCCGCAAGTCCTCGAGACGGGGCGACGGGGTCACATCGATCGTGAGTCTCTGCTCGTTTCCGCACAATCCTAAACCACTAAACGGTTTGGATATTTGATCCGAGGGGCCTCTGGCCCGATATCACTAACCATCACGTGGGCATAGTATGGGCGTTCTGCGTCGTATACTTCAGCCGGAGCTTAATAGACGTCAGCGACTGAGCGGCACACGCTGGGTTGGACTGGGAACGCAACCGCACTTGTACAAGGGGTTGCTAGGTCTGCTCACCGGCGGTGTATGCAACGTGCAGGAGCGTCCGGGGCGATGGCCCAAGACCCCTGGGGGCATAGGTTTAGTCCGGCGTGCTGACCTCTCTGTTAAGTATGCGGTCGGGTTGCGGCGTATCGTTTGGCCGAGGGCGGGCATGACCCAGAAAAGTGTGTCCGGCCGGAGTTAAGCGAGCATGGTGGGTAACTTGGTGCACCCCTGCAGGGAAGAACTTATCTATCGATAGCCTGTCCTACGGTAATGGACACTCGGAGTTGTATCCCGATCGGTACAACTAGAACTTGAGATGAGAACTGGATAGTACGGCTCTGGGATTGCTTTCTCGTAGGGAGTCGAGAAAGGATCTCAGGTCGAGGTTGATGATACTACAACTACTTTATATTATGTTAATTTGCTCTCTTCTAATGCTGCAAGACTGCTGAAGATGCTAGTCTTCGACAGGACTAGGCTTTCCCCCTCTATTCTGGCATTTCTGCAGCCCAGTGCACATATACAGCCATTCCTTTGACAATGTTGCATATGTAGTGTAGATCCTTGTTGCTGAGTACTTCGGATGAGTACTCACGTTTGCTTTACTTTCTTTTTCCCCATATCTACTTGATGTCACCAGACGACGGAGCCCCTGAGCCAGATGCCCCAGTCGACGACCACTACTACTACCCGCCTGGCGAGTACTACTACTACGAGGAGCCGACTGACGACCAGGAGTAGGATCGGAGGGTCCAGGGCAGGAGGCCTACGCCTTTCGATCGTAGTATTTTATTTTGCCCCGCCTCTGTGAAGGTTTATCTCTCTCTGTAATATATCTGTACCCAGATATCTAATGCTTTCGCTGACGCTTGTATGCCATCGAGCTATGTATTCGAGCCCTCGAGGCCCTGGCTTGTAATATAAAGCTTGTATGACTTTATTTATGTTTTAGAGTTGTGTTGTGATATCTTCAAGTGAGTCCTTAGGCTTGATCGTGTGCATTTGCGTGTATGATTAGTGCACGATTAAGCCGGGGTCGTCACAGGTTCTTAATTTGTTCTTCCTCTTTTTTTTCCAGTCTCGTCAGTGCGGTTTTTTCGAGTGGCAAGAAAATTATCGTGCTGTGCTGCAGGCCGTCAGAGCTCGCCGGTATGAGATTCACCATCTCAGCTGATATGTGTGTGGCTAACTGGCTATGCTATTATCGGATTAGCCACAGCATGTGGCAAGCGAGGTTATGTTTCGCCAAATCGGATTTATTTCTCGAATGAAATGAACTTATCTGCAGATTGTTGCTTGTTCATGGGAGTTTTTGTACTGCCAGAACAATCTGTAGTTAGCAGCAGGAACATTTTTTTTTCTTATTTTGGTCATATATATACCAGTGTTGTGCATCAAAATCAAAACATAATGAACTTACAAGTGTTGTTGCTTGTTCATGGGAATTTTTGTACTGCCAGATTGATAGCAGCAGGAACATTTTTTTTTCTTATTTTGGTCATATATATACCAGTGTTGTGCATCAAAATCAAAACATAAACAAAATGGTGGCAAGTACTCCCTCCGTCCCAAAATAAGTGTCTCAACTTTAGGACGGAGGGAGTATTATAACAAGATGCAAGGTTAAACAAATTTCAGAATCCTTATAAGCCCAATTGGCCATTGAGCATTTGCCCAAAAGGAAATGACTTTTGCAATTAGTTGCTTTAAGCCTATAACTTTTGGATAAGAGAATATAATAGAGCTTTTCCTAACTAAGTCACTGAGTCATGATACTCGGAACAAGGCTGAGGAGGGCGCACCATCGATTACGCTGCAGCGGAATAGGCGAGCCCCTCTATCTTTTTGCATTCTTTGCACCGGCGATCTTGTGATGAATCATTGTTGAGCAGATTAATTCGAATCTGGGTGCCAAATTAGAGCGTTGACGATGCTAAAAGTTTGCATAGAAGTGAGGAACTGGCTAGCACTCGATCTACTATGAATTTGTTAATTTTTAGTTGAAATAGTGGTTCCATTCTGTATATTGTACACTGTACTGTTACCATTTTCCTCGCTAAGAGCAACTCTAGCATATGCCACAAAAATAGTTTACCTCGACATCGGGTGGAGCAGATGCTGCAAACCCGTAACGCAAAATCTTGAATACGTAGAATCATGATTTTGAACAATACAATTTAAATAGAACAACAATATAAATCACAGTTATTATTGTTTTAGCATCATGCAATACAATAATCCTCTCAATTACAACAAATGTTCAAATCTGAATAGTTAAAACAATAACAACATGATCTGGAATTAAAAAAAATCAAACCACACATGAATACAAATAAGATCAAATGAATAAAATGGGAGTCTTATCTCCCGTACAATTGTCGCTGGTGCTCAATGAGATCATTGCAGAAGTGCTTGTCTGTGGCATTGTATTCAATCTGCAGGTAGGTTTCAAGAAATGCATTGATCTCATCTGGATTCCTGGTAGGCTTGACACGGCTACCAATATTGTCATACAAAAACTCTTAAGTTTAAATCAATCTCATCCTCGATGATCATGTTGTGTAGAATTACAAATGCAGTCATGATATTTGAGAGAGATTTCTTATCCCGGAACCGAGCAGGACCTCGAACAATGGCAAACCGAGTTTGCAACACACCAAATGCGCTCAATATCTTCTTGGCATGCTTCTTGTCCTTGGGAAAAAATAGTTTGCTTTCTGCTTTCTGGCTTACTAATTGTCTTCACAAATGTTGCCCACGAAGGATAGATACCGTCGACAAGATAATACCCCATGGTATAATCATGTCCATTGATGTCCGTTGATGGCATAGTTGCAAGCCGGAGCTTTTCCACTAGTTAGCTGTGCAAAAAGATGTAATTGATGGAAATATGCCCTAGAGGCAATAATAAAGTTGTTATTATTATATTTCCTTATTCATGATAAAGGTTTATTATTCATGCTAGAATTGTATTGACCGGAAACTTAAATACATGTGTGAATAGATAAACAAATATCGTGTCCCTAATGAGCCTCTACTAGACTAGCTCGTTGATCAAAAGATGGTTAAGGTTTCCTAACCATAGACATGTGTTGTCACTTGATAACGGGATCACATCATTAGGAGAATGATGTGATGGACAAGACCCAGCCGTTAGCATAGCATATGATCGTTCAGTTTATTGCTACTACTTTCTTAATGTCAAATACATATTTCTTCGACCATGAGATCATGCAGCTCCCGGACTCCGGAGGAATACCTTGTGTGCTATCAAACGTCACAATGTAACTGGGTGATCATAAAGATGCTCTACAGGTATCTCCGAAGGTGTCTGTTGAGTTGGCATGGATCGAGATTGGGATTTGTCACTCCGTGTATCGGAGAGGTAACTTTGGGCCCTCTTGGTAATACATATCACAAGAAGCTTGCAAGCAAAGTGACTACGGAGTTAGTTGCAAGATGATGTATTACGGAACGAGTAAAGAGACTTGCCGGTAACGAGATTAAACTAGGTACATGTGGCACCCCCGGCTCAATCGTACACTAATCATACACGCAAACGTGTACGATCAAGATCAGGGACTCATGGGAAGATATCACAACACAACTCTAACACAAATAAACGGAGATCCACAATATTACAGACCAGGGATCACGAGGATCCGAATACATAAGTCAGTCATACAAATAATATCTGGGTACAGACATAGTTAGACAAGTTTTGCCTTAAGAAGGCTAGCACAAACAACGACTCTAGATCGAAAGGCGAAGGCCTCCTGCCTGGGAGCCTCCGATCCTACTCCTGGTCGGCTGGCTCGATCCAGTAGTAAGTGCCGTCTGGACCCTCCTGGTAGTAAGCTCCTAGGGTGGCATCTGACTCCTGGGCTCCATCGTCTGATGTATCATCAAGGTGGGGTATGCGGGAAAAGAGGAAGCAAAGCAACCGTGAGTACTCATCCGAAGTACTCAGCAAGCAAGGATCTATACTACATATGCAACATTATCAAAGGAGAAAGGCTGTATATATGGACTGTGCTGCAGAAATGCCAGAATAGGGAGAAGGCCTAGTCCTATCGAAGACTAGCATCTTCAAACATCTTCACGAAGCCACCATCTTGCAGAAATAGAAGAGAGAAGAATAGCATTTTATTAAGCAAACATGTTGAGGTACAGCCTAGAGATCCTTCCTCGACTCCCTGCGAGAAAGCGATCTCGAAGCTTCAATTAAGTAACAAGTATCCAGTTCAAGTAGTAGATCGGGATACACAAACTGAGCGTCCTTTACCGTAGGACCGGCTATCGATAGATCATTCTTCCCTGCAGGGGTGCACTACTATTACCCAACACGCTCGATCAACTCTGGCTAGACACACTTGCTGGGTAATACTCGGCCTCGGGAGATCGACACGAAGCAGCGCCCTACCTAGGCTCAGTAGAGAGGTCAGCACGCCGGACTAACCTATGCACCCAGAGGTCTTGGGCCATCGCCCTTGGCACCCTGCGTGTTGCGAGACTGGCCGGGGTGCAGGCGCGACACTGAACTCGTTAGTGAAGTATCCAGCCCATTCCCGACAATCAGCCCGCACGGTGAATCGTGACGTCTGATGAGCTTTCGGGAGAAACGTACAACGCAGAGGGCCCCATAAACCATTATCCCGCGTGGTGGTAGTGCGTATAGGGCACGTCGACCCACTCAGATCAAACATCCAAACCCGATAAGCTGATTTAGTAACACGCGAAGACAATCAGAGTTTCTGAAGCTCCGCCACAGTATCACACTCGAGTGCCCTTCCGGCACACCCGACATCATAGATCCCCTGCGGGTACCCATCAGGGTCGACCCGCCTGTAACAAAGGGCAAAGTAACCGTGTGGTCATAACATCAAGGGGGAAACCCGAGGAATCACCCTCGGTGGATTCCACTCGATGAAATCATCAGGGTGAACATATGAGGCATCACCCTTGAGGTTCACACTGAGGGGTTGCACGACAGAGTCGTATCGGAAATGGAGAAGGAGGAATCACCTTCGATGACCACGACCGAACAGCTACACTGCAGAGTATTCATCAGGAGTGCGTTATGAGGTATCACCCTCGGCGCTCGATAGTAACTATGCAGAGTCGTACAACTAAGGGGGAGAAGTGATGTGTCGGTCTCTGGTCGACGATCACATTGATCGAGTAGTCGATGATGAAGCAGAGGCAACAAGGGTAAAGTGATGGGGGTCACTGATGGTTCAATTCCAACCTATACTAAGCAGTTAAACATAGGAAGGTAAGGTAACAATAAACAGGTTACAAAAGCAGGCTATGCATCAGAATAGGAGCAAACAGTAACAGTAGCAAAATCTAATGCAAGCAGGAGAAAATAGAATGGGCGATATCTGGATGCTCAAGGGGGGGCTTGCCTGGTTGCTCTGGCAAGAGAGATGGATCGTCAACGGGCTGCTCGTCTGGAGCGTAGTCGTACTCAGCTGCGTCATCGTCGGTCTCGGCGTCTATCGAGAGAGAAGGAGGGGGGAAGAAACAATAAATTCACAGCAAAGATGCAAACAATATGCATGACATGCCTAAATGATATGCAGGGGTGTTCTACTGCCTAACTAAATGATTTAGTTAATTTAGGAATTTATTTGGATTTATTTTATTAAGGTTGAACACTATTCACTTATTGAAATCAGGCAAAAAGTTCCATGTTCAGGTAGCTAGGGGCATCCGACAGGAATACGGAGGGTGTATTCGGATTCGTATCGTCGTTCTGAGCAACTTTCATGTACAAAGTATTTTCATCAGAGTTACGGATTATTTTATATGATTTTCTAAAGTTTTAATCATTTTCTGAATTTAATTATTTATTTAAATTCGAATTATCCAGAATAGTGAATGATGACATCAGCATGACATCACCATGACGTCAGCAGGTCAAACCCGGCTGACCAGGGTCAAACCTGACAGGTGGGTCCAGTGGGACCCACATGTCATTGACAGAGCTAATTTAACAGGGTTAATTCAATATAACTAAACTAATTAGCAGGTGGGGCCCAGCCGACAGTGACTGTTTAGTTTACTAATTAACTTAATTAACTAATTATCTAATTACTGTTTTTATTTTAATTCGTTTACTGGGCGGGACCCACATGTCAGTGAGACAGGGGCGCCCAGTCAGCAGTTGACCTGGTCAACAGGTCAACTGGGGCCCAGGGGTCAGCGGCACTGGGCGGGGCCCACTAGGGCCAGGTCAGCGACGGCCGGCGACTCACCGGAATCACGCCGATGAGCGCGTTCGCGGCGGCGCAGCGTCGGGATGGGTTCGGGATTCGCCCACAGGGGGTCCCAAGGGCTGTGGCTAGGCGCGTTCGACGCGGCTCGACGCCGCGCGTCAAACGGTGGCGGTGCGAGGGGCTGAGGTGGCCGGAGCTGAGCGGCAGGAGCTCATCGGCGGCGAGGCGTTTCGGGTGTGCGACGGAATCGGGGCTACGGTGTGCAACCAAACGAGGCGAGGTGCTAAGGAGGTCCTACGGGCTGCGGTGAGCAAAATGGGCAGCAGTACGGGGCCCAATGGTCGCCGGACGGTCGCTGGCGACGAGGTCCGCGGCGGTGGGTTCGGCCGAATGCGGAGCGGGCGTTACAGGTGACTAGAGGAGGCAGGGGAGGGCGCGTCACGCGCAGAAGCTCACCGGGCGAGCGTGGGGACTGGGCAGTGGGCTCGGGGTGGTCCGGTGGCGTAGATCGACGGCGAGGTTGATGCGGTGGCCGAGGCGGGGGCAAGGAAGAATGCAGCGACGTGAGGGGCTCCGGGGCTCGATCCGGCAGCGTAGGCGAAGCAGAGGAGCGAGGCGGAGCTGCCGGACTTGTCGGGGCGGCGAACGGGCGACGGTGGCCGCGCAGCTCCGCCGCGGCCGTCCATGGCGGAGCGGTTGAGGTGAGAGAAGCGAGAGACAGGGAGAATGGCTGTGGGGGGGGGTGGGGGGGGGATGTGATGAAATGGGGGGGCTGAGCGGGGGGCTGAAATGGTAGCTAGGGTTCATCCGCGGGGTCGAGGGGGGGGCCCTTGTAGGCGTCCGCAGCGGCAGCGGCGTGCGTGTCGAGCAGAGGCGAGGGGGGCCGGTGCGCGCGCGCGTGCGCGTTCGACAGCGAGCGCGCGGGTGACCAGTGAGGTAGGGGACGGCGCCAGGTGGGCTGGGCCGCGCTGTAGCAAGCAGGCCTAAGTACACAGTAGCTTTTAGGCCTTTTTCATTTTCTCCTTTTCTCTTTCTCTGTTTTTCTTTTCTATTCTGTTTTGTTAATTGTTTGAGCACTAAATGCATTTTGTAAAAAGTGTGACCTAGTCCATAAATCACAGTGCATTATACCCTATCTCCAAAAACTAGTTTGGGCAAAACATAATTTCATATTTAATTTAGATTAAATAAAAGGTTATTTTAGGTGGCTGTTTGCTACTGATTGAGGTTGTTTGAGTCACTTACCCAATTACAATGATGTTGGTTTCAATTTTAGAATTGTCTCTGATTTACTTGCTATTTAATGAACAATTTAGTTTTTGATTTGAACAACTTTTATTTTCCATCTTTAATTTAATTGAATTTTGAACTAGGAGTTGAAACGCAATTATGATGCAAATGATGAGTAGGCACTGTTAATCATACTGACTTGTCATTATCAAAAGTGATTACTGTGGCAAATGACATGGAGTGTTACAATTCTCCTCATCTAACAAGAATTCTCGTCCCGAGAATTAAGAGGAAGACTGAAAGAAAGTGGGGTATTCTTCGCAAAGACGATCCTCACGTTCCCAAGTGGCTTCATCTTCAGAATGATTCGACCACTGTACTTTCAGGAATTTAATTGACTTTTGACGAGTTCGACGTTCAGCTTGATCAAGAACACGGACGGGATATTCTAGATAAGACAGATCTTCCCGTAATTCAAGCATTTCATGATCCATAGCTCGAATAGGATCCTTGAAGCAGCGACGAAGTTGGGATACATGAAAGACATCATGCACTTGAGAAAGATTTGGCGGCAATTGCAACTGATATGCCACTTCTCCTCGACGGGCAAGAATACGAAACGGGCCAATGTAGCGAGGAGCTAACTTGCCCTTGATTCCGAACCAATGAGTGCCTTTCAACGAAGTGACGCGAAGGTAAGCTTGCTCGCCAGGTTGATAGACCATTACCTGGTGCTTTCGGTCATAGTTGCTCTTCTGACGAGACTGAGCAGTTTTCAGATGTTCACGGACAATGCGGACTTTTTCTTCAGCTTGTTGGATAATGTCCGGTCCGACGAGTGAGCGTTCCCCAGTTTCTAACCAATTCAGAGGGGTTCGACACTTACGTCAGTAAAGAACTTCAAATGGTGCCATCTTCAGACTAGCCTGATAGCTATTGTTGTAAGAGAATTCGGCATACGGGAGAGATTCCTCCCACTTCTTACCGAAGGAGATGACACAAGCTCACAGCATATCTTCGAGCACTTGATTAACTCGTTCGACTTGACCCTGAGACTGAGGGTGAAAGCGGTGCTGAAGGACAAATGAGTTCCCATAGCTTCTTGGAAACTTTTCCAGAATCTGGAGGTAAAGAGGCTGCCACGATCAGAACTGATCCCCAATGGAACACCGTGGAGTGACACAATTCGGGAAATATACAAGTCTGCTAACTGACTAGCAGTGATTGTCTCCTTAACTGGCAGAAAGTGAGCAACCTTAGAGAATCGGTCAATGACGACAAGAATAGCATCATTACCTTTCTTCGATTTGGGAAATCCAGTGACGAAGTCCATTTCAACATGGTCCCATTTCCATTCGGGAATAGAGATAGGTTGCAGAGTTCCAGCAGGCCTTTGATGTTCTGCTTTGATACGACGGTAAATGTCACATTCAGCAACATAGCGTGCAATGTCTTGTTTCATGTTCGACCACCAGAATCTCTGACGAATATCTTGGTACATCTTGGTGCTACCGGGATGAATTGACAGAGGAGTGTCATGAGCTTCTTTCATAACCTCCTTAGTCATATCCAGGTTTTTCTCCTTACACGGCACCACTAGGCGGCCTTTGAAGTATAAGGTGCCATCATCAGCAACAGTGAAGAGTGAGGGCTTTCCTTCTGCTAGATAGTGTTTAATCTTCTGGACTTCATTGTCAGCCTTCTGAAGCCATTTGATGGTGTCCACGAGATCTGGTTTAGCAACCAGGGTATTGAGAGAACCCTGCGAAACAATGTGGAGGTTCATTTTGCGGCACTCAGGAGGAGAGGGAGCGAGTGCACCGGGAGGAATAATATGGAGGTTCAGCTTTCTGAATTCTTCAACAAGCGAGGGCTGAACTTGTGAACCTGGAGGTGGTTGCAATATGACTTGCGGCTCAAGGCATCTGCCATTACATTAGCCTTGCCTGGTGTATAAGAAATACCTAAGTCAAAGTCTGCTACGGCCTCCATCCATCTCTGCTGACGAAGGTTCGGAGATGGCTGAGTGAACAAGTATTTCAGACTTTTATGATCCGTGTAGATCTCGCAATGATTACCGAGAAGTTAATGTCGCCACAGCTGCAATGCATAGATGACAGCAGCTAGTTCTAGATCATGTACGGGATAGTTCTCTTCATGCGGACGCAACTATCGAGAGCCATAAGCAATCACTTTGCGCTCTTGCATTAGGACACAGCCTAATCCTTCACGGGATGCGTCACAATAGATCACAAAATCTTTGCGAGAATCTGGAGGAGCAAGTACTGGGGCAGATGTCAGCTTGTCTTTGAGTGTTTGAAAACTTTCCTGACATTTTTCTGTCCATTCAAACTTAACGCCTTTGTGAAGCAGATTAATCAAGGGCTTGGCAATCTTTGAGAAATTCTCAACAAAGCGACGGCAATAGCTTGCAAGGCCGAGAAAACTTCTGACTTGCTTAACATTTTTCGGTGGAGTCCAGTCAAGGATGGCCTGAACTCGCTCTGGATTAACGGCAATACCGTTCTTGGAAATCACATGACCAAGATAGGTCACTTCAGATAACCAGAATTCACACTTAGAGTACTTGGCGTAAAGTTGGTGTTCTCGAAGCTTCTCCAATACAAGCCAAAGATGTTCAGGATGTTCTTCTTCATTTTTGGAATATATAAGGATATCATCCAAATAAACCACGACGAACTTGTCGAGGTAATCCATGAAGATATAGTTCATCAACCGAGAGAAGGTTGCTGGAGAATTGGTTAATCCAAAAGACATAACGGTGTACTCATAAGAGCCATAACGAGTAACAAAGGCAGTCTTCGGGATATCCTCCTCACGAACATGGATCTGATGATAACCCAACCTCAAGTCGAGTTTCGAGAACACAGAGGATCCAGCGAGCTGATCATAAAGATCGTTGATCCGGGGCAGTGGGTATTTATTCTGGATTGTGGCTTGGTTAATGGGCCTATAATCCTGAACCAATCGGTTAGTTCCATCCTTCTTCTTAACGAAGAGTGAAGGTGCTCCCCAAGCAGAGGAACTGGGGCGGATGAAACCTTTCTTAAGTGACTTGTCAATTTCTTCCTTAAGCTCGAGAAGGTGATGCGGAGGCATCTTATAAGGACGCTTCGCAATAGGGGTAGTGTCAGGCTTGAAGTCAATGACGAACTCGACAGCTCTAGTCGGGGGTATTCCTGGAAGTTCTTCGGGAAAGACGCCCGGAAAATCTCGAACGTCAGGAACGTTCTCGATTCCCTCCAGAGGTGAGGCGTTCAAAGCATTCAGAGCATATATCTGAGCTTCAGCATTCCGTGTAATGCGGGCGGAATAGTTCACTATCTCGTCGGAGGGGTGAAGAAGTTGGACAACTTTAGTGGCACAATTTATCGAAGCTATGTGAGCTTTCAACCAATCCATTCCGAGGATGAGGTCTATGGTGGAAGATTTCAGGACGATGGGTGAGGCAAGGAATTCCATCCCTTTAATTTCGACGGTAACGTCAGGTGCTATCACGTCAGCATGACAATGAGAAGTTTAATACAACTCGGAGAGAAAGGTTAAATAAAACAATGGAAAGGAAAATGATTATCAGACTAATCAGATCAATGACAGGGAAATCGCACAGATATCCAGCTCTCCGGGTAGACGGGATTTACGAGACCCTAAATGTCGGCGTTAATAAAATTTATTTAACCCGATAAGAAGAGAGATTAGAGTCCCAGAGTATAGATGAGGAATAAAAGATCCTAATACCACCTAGTTGGCGACGTGGGCCCGTAAGCCACACAGCCAAGTTAGTAAATTAGTTTTTCTATGTCTAAACTCAACTTCGGCCAAGGAATTGGAAGGGGGCTTCCTACAGGCAGTCAGCTCTGATACCAACTTGTGGCGCCCCCGGCTCAATCGTACACTAATCATACACGCAAACGTGTACGATCAAGATCAGGGACTCACGGGAAGATATCACAACACAACTCTAACACAAATAAACGGAGATCCACAATATTACAGACCAGAGATCACGAGGATCCGAATACATAAGTCAGTCATAAAATAATATCTGGGTACAGACATAGTTAGACAAGTTTTGCCTTAAGAAGGCTAGCACAAACAAAGACTCTAGATCGAAAGGCGAAGGCCTCCTGCCTGGGAGCCTCCGATCCTACTCCTGGTCGGCTGGCTCGATCCAGTAGTAAGTGCCGTCTGGACCCTCCTGGTAGTAAGCTCCTGGGGTGGCATCTGGCTCCTGGGCTCCATCGTCTTATGTATCATCAAGGTGGGGTATGCGGGAAAAAAGGAAGCAAAGCAACCGTGAGTACTCATCCGAAGTACTCAGCAAGCAAGGATCTATACTACATATGCAACATTATCAAAGGAGAAAGGCTGTATATATGGACTGGGCTGCAGAAATGCCAGAATAGGGAGAAGGCCTAGTCCTATCGAAGACTAGCATCTTCAAACATCTTCACGAAGCCACCATCTTGCAGAAATAGAAGAGAGAAGAATAGCATTTTATTAAGCAAACATGTTGAGGTACAGCCTAGAGATCCTTCCTCGACTCCCTGCGAGAAAGCGATCCCGAAGCTTCAATTAAGTAACAAGTATCCAGTTCAAGTAGTAGATCGGGATACACAAACTGAGCGTCCTTTACCGTAGGACCGGCTATCGATAGATTATTCTTCCCTGTAGGGGTGCACTACTGTTACCCAACATGCTCGATCAACTCTGGCCGGACACACTTGCTGGGTAATACCCGGCCTTGGGAGATCGACACGAAGCAGCGCCCTACCTAGGCTCAGCAGAGAGGTCAGCACGCCGGACTAACCTATGCACCCAGAGGTCTTGGGCCATCGCCCTGGGCACCCTGCGCGTTGCGAGACTGGCCGGGGTGCAGGCGCGACACTGAACTCGTCAGTGAAGTATCCAGCCCATTCCCGACAATCAGCCCGCACGGTGAATCGTGACGTCTGATGAGCTTTCGGGAGAAACGTACAACGCAGAGGGCCCCATAAACCATTATCCCGCGTGGTGGTAGTGCGTATAGGGCACGTCGACCCACTCAGATCAAACATCCAAACCCGATAAGCTGATTTAGTAACACGCGGAGACAATCAGAGTTTCTGAAGCTCCGCCACAGTATCACACTCGAGTGCCCTTCCGGCACACCCGACATCATAGATCCCCTGCGGGTACCCATCAGGGTCGACCCGCCTGTAACAAAGGTCAAAGTAACCATGTGGTCATAACATCAAGGGGGAAACCCGAGGAATCACCCTCGGTGGATTCCACTCGATGAAATCATCAGGGTGAACATACGAGGGATCACCCTTGAGGTTCACACTGAGGGGTTGCACGACAGAGTCGTATCAGAAATGGAGAAGGAGGAATCACCCTCGATGACCACGACCGAACAGCTACACTGCAGAGTATTCATCAGGAGTGCGTTACGAGGTATCACCCTCGGCGCTCGATAGTAACTATGCAGAGTCGTACAACTAAGGGGGTGAAGTGATGTGTCGGTCTCTGGTCGACGATCACATTGATCGAGTAGTCGATGATGAAGCAGAGGCAACAAGGGTAAAGTGATGGGGGTCACTGATGGTTCAATTCCAACCTATACTAAGCAGTTTAACATAGGCAGGTAAGGTAACAATAAACAGGTTACAAAAGCAGGCTATGCATCAGAATAGGAGCAAACAGTAACAGTAGCAAAATCTAATGCAAGCAGGAGAAAATAGAATGGGCGATATCTGGATGCTCAAGGGGGGGCTTGCCTGGTTGCTCTGGCAAGAGAGAGGGATCGTCAACGGGCTGCTCGTGTGGAGCGTAGTCGTACTCAGCTGCGTCAGCGTCGTTCTTGGCGTCTATCGAGAGAGAAGGAGGGGGGAAGAAACAATAAATTCACAGCAAAGATGCAAACAATATGCATGACATGCCTAAATGATATGCAGAGGTGTTCTACTGCCTAACTAAATGATTTAGTTAATTTAGGAATTTATTTGGATTTATTTTATTAAGGTTGAGCACTATTCATTTATTGAAATCAGGCAAAAAGTTCCATGTTCAGGTAGCTAGGGGCATCCGACAGGAATACAGAGGGCGTATTCGGATTCGTATCGTCGTTCTGAGCAACTTTCATGTACAAAGTATTTTCATCGGAGTTACGGATTATTTTATATGATTTTCTAAAGTTTTAATCATTTTCTGAATTGAATTATTTATTTAAATTCGAATTATCCAGAATAGTGAATGATGACATCGGCATGACATCACCATGACATCAGCAGGTCAAACCCGGTTGACCAGGGTCAAACCTGTCAGGTGGGTCCAGTGGGACCCACATGTCATTGACAGAGCTAATTTAACAGGGTTAATTCAATCTAACTAAACTAATTAGCAGGTGGGGCCCAGCCGTCAGTGACTGTTTAGTTTACTAATTAACTTAATTAACTAATTATCTAATTACTGTTTTTATTTTAATTCGTTTACTGGGCGGGACCCACATGTCAGTGAGACAGGGGCGCCCAGTCAGCAGTTGACCTGGTCAACAGGTCAACTGGGGCCCAGGGGTCAGCGGCACTAGGCGGGGCCCACTAGGGCCAGGTCAGCGACGGCCGACGACTCGCCGGAATCACGCCGGCGAGCGCGTTCGCGGCGGCGCAGCGTCGGGATGGGTTCGGGATTCGCCCACAGGGGTCCCAGGGGCTGTGGCTAGGTGCGTTCGACGCGGCTCGACGCCGCGCGTCGAATGGTGGCGGTGCGAGGGGCTGAGGTGGCCGGAGCTGAGCGGCAGGAGCTCATCGGCGGCGAGGCGTTTCGGGCGTGCGACGGAATCGGGGCTACGGTGTGCAACCAAACGAGGCGAGGTGCTAAGGAGGTCCTACGGGCTGCGGTGAGCAAAATGGGCAACAGTACGGGGCCCAATGGTCGCCGGATGGTCGCCGGCGACGAGGTCCGCGGCGGTGGGTTCGGCCGAACGCGGAGCGGGCGTTACAGGCGACTAGAGGAGGCAGGGGAGGGCGCGTCATGCGCAGAAGCTCACCGGGCGAGCATGGGGACTGGGCAGTGGGCTCGGGGAGGTCCGGTGGCGTAGATCGACGGCGAGGTCGATGCGGTGGCCGAGGCGGGGGCGAGGAAGAATGCGGCGACGTGAGGGGCTCCGGGGCTCGATCCGGCAGCGTAGACGAAGCAGAGGAGCGAGGCGGAGCTGCTGGACTTGTCGGGGCGGCGAACGGGCGACGGTGGCCGCGCAGCTCAGCCGCGGCCGTCCATGGCGGCGTCGGGTGAGGTGAGAGGAGAGCGAGGGAGAACCGGGGGGGTGAAATGGTAGCTAGGGTTCGTCCGCGGGGTCGAGGAGGGGCCCCTTGTAAGCGTCCGCAGCGGCAGCGGCGTGCGTGTCGAGCAGAGGCGAGGGGGGGCCGGTGCGCGCGCGCGTGCGTGTTCGACAGCGAGCGCGCGGGTGAGCAGTGAGGTAGGGGACGGCGCCAGGTGGGCTGGGCCGCGCTGTAGCAAGCAGGCCAAAGTGCACAGTAGCTTTTAGGCCTTTTTCATTTTCTCCTTTTCTCTTTCTCTGTTTTTCTTTTCTATTCTGTTTTGTTAATTGTTTGAGCACTAAATGCATTTTGTAAAAAGTGTGACCTAGTCCATAAATCACAGTGCATTATACCCTATGTCCAAAAACTAGTTTGGGCAAAACATAATTTCATATTTAATTTAGATTAAATAAAAGGTTATTTTAGGTGGCTGTTTGCTACTGATTGAGGTTGTTTGAGTCACTTACCCAATTACAATGATGTTGGTTTCAATTTTAGAATTGTCTCTGATTTACTTGCTATTTAATGAACAATTTAGTTTCTGATTTGAACAACTTTTATCTTCCACCTTTAATTTAATTGAATTTTGAACTAGGAGTTGAAATGCAATTATGATGCAAATGATGATTAGGCACTGTTAATCATACTGACTTGTCATTATCAAAAGTGATTACTGTGGCAAATGACATGGGGTGTTACAGTACAGAGATACCGACGATCGAATCTCGGGCAAGTAACATACCGACAGACAAAGGTTATTACATATGTTGTCATAAAGGTTCAACCGATAAAAGATCTTTGTGAAATATGTAAGAATCAATATGAGCATCCAGGTCCCGCTATTGGTTATGGACCAGGACTAGAGAGGTGTCTCGGTCATGACTACATAATTCCCGAACCCGCAGGGTCGCATGCTTAACGTTCGTTGATGCTAGAGTAGTATTGGGATATTTGATGAGTGGTAACCAAATGTTGTTCGGAGTCCCGGATGAGATCCCGGACGTCACGAGGAGTCTCGTAATGGTCGAGAGATAAAGATTTATATATGGGAAGTCATATTTTGGGTTCCGGAAAAAGATGCAGTTTTTTCGGTATTGTACCGGGAAGCTTCCAGAAGGTTCCGGAGGATTCCGAAGGGGTCCGGAAGTCCACAAGTGGGTCCACCATGACCCAAGGGCTAGCATGGGCTGCGGGGAAGCGCCCTGGCCTTATTGGGCTAGGCGCACCAAGTCCTCAAAAGCCCATGTAGCTAGGGAAGGCAAAAAAGGAAGGAGTCCTAGTAGGAATAGGATTGGACTTGGAGTCCAAGTCCTCTCCCCCTTAACTGCACCCTAGGGCTTGGAGGGACTATTTCCCACGCCCCTCCACCTATATATAGAGGGGAGGGGGCGCCCCATGAGGACACACCAAGCCCTTGGCGCCCCTCTCTCCCGTTACTCCGTAGTTCCACCGCCTCGTCCCGGCGACGCTTAGCGAAGCGCTGTCGGTGCTCCACCACCACCATCACCACCATGTTGTCGTGTTGGTTGTGATCCCATCTACTTCTCCTCTCCCGCTTGCTAGATCAAGAAGGAGGAGACGTCATCAAGCCGCACGTGTGCTAAACTCGGAGGTGCCGTCCGTTCGGCACTAGATCGGTTGGATCGTGATCGGATCGTGAAGAGTACGACTACATCAACCGCGTGATAAACGCTTCCGCTTAGCAATCTACAAGGGTATGTAGATGCTCTCCCCCTCTCGTAGCTATGCATCTCCATGGATAGATCTTGCGTGTGCGTAGAAAAAAATTGTTTTCCATGCAACGTTCCCCAACAGTGGCATCATGAGCCACGTATATGCGTAGATGATATGCATGAGTAGAACACAACGGAGTTGTGGGCGGTGATGGTCATACTGCTTACCACCAACGTCTTATTTTGATTCGGCGGTATTGTGGGATGAAGCGGCCCGGACCAACCTTACATGTCCACGCACATGCGACCGGTTCCACCGACTGACATGCAACTTGTTTTGCATAAAGGTGGTTGGCGGGTGTCTGTTTCTCCTACTTTAGTTGAATCGAATTTGAGTACGACCGGTCCTTGAAGAAGGTTAAAACAGCAAACTTGATAATCACCGTTGTGGTTTTGCATAGGTAAGAACGGTTCTTGCTAGTTGCCCGTAGCAGCCACGTAAAAACTTGCAACAACAAAGTAGAGGACGTCTAACTTGTTTTTGCAGGGCATGTTGTGATGTGATATGGTCAAGATATGATATGATATATGTTGATGTATGAGATGATCATGTTTTTTAATAAGTTCATGACTTGCATGTCGATGAGTACGACAACCGGCAGGAGCCTTAGGGTTGTCTTTAATTATTGTATGACCTGCGTGTCAATCACTAAGCGCCATGTAATTGCTTTACTTTATCGCTATGCGTTAGCAATAGTTGGCGAGACGACCCCGACGCTACGATGGAGATCAAGGTGCCATGCCGGTGACGATGGAGATCATGCCGATGCTTTGGAGATGGAGATCAAAAGCACAAGATGATGATGGGCATATCATGTCACATATTTTGATTGCATGTGATGTTTATCATTTATGCATCTTATTTTGCTTAGAACGACGATAGCATTATAAGATGATCCCTTCACTTAATTTCAAGATAAAAGTGTTCTCCCGGAGTATGCACCGTTGCTAAAGTTCGTCGTTTCGAAGCACCTCGTGATGATTGGGTGTGATAAACTCTACGTTCACATACAATGGGTGTAAGCCAGTTTTGCACATGCAGAATACTTGGGTTAACCTTGACGAGCCTAGCATGTACAGACATGGTCTCAGAACACTAGAGACCAAAAGGTCGAACATGAGTCATATAGTAGATATGATCAACATAGAGATGTTCACCATTGATGACTACCCCATCTCACGTGATGATCGGACATCGGTCAGTTGATTTGGATCATGTATCACTTAGACAACTTGAGGGATGTTGATTTAAGTGGGAGTTCATTAGTAATTTGATTATTTGAACTAAAATTTATCATAAACTTAGTCTTAATAGTTTTTGCATATCTATGTTATAGATCAATGGCCCGTGCTACCGTTCCCTTGAATTTTAATGCATTCCTAGAGAAAGCTAAGTTGAAAGATGATGGTAGCAACTACACGGACTGGGTCCGTAACTTGAGGATTATCCTCATTGCTGCACAGAAAAATTATGTCCTTGATGCACCGCTACGTTACAGACCTGCTGCAGGAGCTACTGCAGATGTTATGAACGTCTTGCAGGCTCGATCTGATGACTACTCAATAGTTCAGTGTGTCATGCTTTATGGCTTAGAACTAGGACTTCAAAGACGTTTTGAACGCCACGGAGCATATGAGATATTCCAAGAGCTGAAGTTGATATTTCAAGCTAATGCCCGGGTTGGGAGATATGAAGTCTCCAACAAGTTCTATAGCTGCAAGATGGAGGAGAACAGTTCTGTCAGTGAACACATACTCAAAATGTCTGGGTATCATAACCACTTGACTCAGCTGGGAATTGATCTTCCAGTTGAGAGTGTTATTGACAGAGTTCTTCAATCACTGCCACCAAGCTACAAAGGCTTCGTGATGAACTATAATATGCAAGGGATGACAAAAACGATTCCCGAGCTCTTCGCGATGCTGAAATCGGCGGAGGTAGAAATCAAGAAGGAGCATCAAGTGTTGATGTTTAACAAGACCACTAGTTTCAAGAAAAAGGGCAAGGGAAAGAAAGGGAATTTCAAGAAGAATGGCAAGCAACCACTCCCGTGAAGAAGCCCAAAGCTGGACCCAAGCCTGAAACTGAGTGCTTCTACTGCAAAGGAAATGGTCACTGGAAGCGAAACTGCCCCAAATACTTGGCGGATAAGAAGGATGGCAAAGTGAACAAAGGTATATTTGATATACATGTTATTGATGTGTTTCTTACTAATGCTCGTAGTAGTGCCTGGGTATTTGATACTCATTCGGTTGCTCATATTTGCAACTCGAAACAGGAGCTGTGGAATAAACGAAGATTGGCTAAGGACGAGGTGACGATGCGCGTCGGGAATGGTTCCAAGGTCGATGTGATTGTCGTCGGAACGCTACCTCTACATCTACCTTCGGGATTGGTTTTAGACCTCAATAATTGTTATTTGGTGCCAGCGTTGAGCATGAATACTATATCTGGATCTTGTTTATTGCGAGACGGTTATTCATTTAAGTCAGAGAATAATGGTTGTTCTATTTATATGAGTAATATCTTTTATGGTCATGCACCCTTGATGAGTGGTCTATTCTTGTTGAATATTGATCGTAGTGATAGACATATTCATAATATTGATGCCAAAAGATGCAAAGTTGATAATGATAGTGCAATATACTTGTGGCACTGCCGTTTAGGTCATACTGGTGTAAAGCGCATGAAGAAACTCCATGCGGATGGACTTTTGGAATCACTTGATTATGAATCATTTGATACTTGCAAACCATGCCTCATGGGTAAGATGACTAAAACTCCGTTCTCCGGAACAATGGAGTGAGCTAATGACTTATTGGAAATAATACATACCGATGTATGCCGTCCGATGAGTGTTGAGGCACACGGCGGGTATCGTTATTTTCTAACCTTCACAGATCATTTGAGTAGGTATGGGTATATATACTTGATGAAACACAAGTCTGAAACATTTGAAAAGTTCAAAGAATTTCAGAGTGAAGTGGAGAATCATCGTAACATGAAAATAAATTTTCTACGATCTGATCGCGGAGGCGAATATTTGAGTTACGAGTTTGGCCTTCATTTAAGACAATATGGAATTGTTTCACAACTCACGCCACCTGGAACACCACATCGTGATGGTGTGTCCGAACATCGTAACCGTACTTTATCAGATATGGTGCGTTCTATGATGTCTCTTACCGATTTGCCTTTATCGTTTTGGGATTATGCATTAGAGACAGCCGCATTCATGTTAAATAGGGCACCGTCTAAATCCGTTGAGACGACACCGTATGAACTATGGTTTGGCAATAAACCTAAGATGTCGTTTATTAAAGTTTGGGGATGTGATGATTATGTCAAAAGGTTTCAGCCTGATAAGCTCGAACCCAAATCGGAGAAGTGCATCTTCATAGGATACCCTAAGGAAACTATTGGGTACACCTTCTACCACAGATCCAAAGCCAAGATCTTTGTTGCTAAGAATGGGTCATTTCTAGAGAAGGAGTTTCTCTCGAAAGAAGTGAGTGGGAGGAAAGTAGAACTTGATGAGGTAGTTGTACCTTCTCTTGAATTGAAAAGTAGCACATCAAAGAAAATAGTTCCCGTGATGCCTACACCAACTAGAGAGGAAGCTAATGATGATGATCATGAAATTTCAGATCAAGTTACTACTGACCTCGTAGATCGACCAGAACATGTTCCGCATCAGAGTGGTACGGTAATCCTGTCCTGGAAGTCATGTTGTTAGACAACGGTGAACCTACGAACTATGAAGAAGCTATGATGAGCCCGGATTCCAACAAATGGCTTGAGGCCATTAAATCTAAGATAGGATCCATGTATGAGAACAAAGTGTGGACTTTGGTGGACTTGCCTGATGATTGGCAGGCCATTGAAAATAAATGGATCTTCAAGAAGAAGACGGACGCTGATGGTAATATCACTGTCTACAGAGCTTGACTTGTCACGAAAGGTTTTCGACAAGTTCAAGGGGTTGACTATGATGAGAATTTCTCACCCGTAGTGATGCTTAAGTATGTCCGAATCATGTTAGCAATTGCCGCATTTTATGATTATGAAATCTGGCAAATGGACGTCAAAACTGCATTCTTTAACGGATTTCTTAAAAAATAGTTGTATATGATGCAACCAGAAGGTTTTATCGATCCTAAAGGTGCTAACAAAGTGTGCAAGCTCCAGCGATCCATCTATGGACTGGTGCGAGCATCTCGGAGTTGGAATATACGCTTTAATGAGGTGATCAAAGCATATGGTTTTATACAGACTTATGGTGAAGCCTGTATTTACAAGAAAGTGAGTGGGAGCTCTGTAGCATTTCTGATATTATATGTGGATGACATATTGCTGATTGGAAATGATATAAAATATCTGGATAGTATAAAAGGATACTTGAATAAGAATTTTTTCAATGAAAGACCTCGGTGAAGCTACTTACATATTGGGCATCAAAATCTATAGAGATAGATCAAGACGCTTAATAGGACTTTCACAAAGCACATACCTTGACAAGTTTTGAAGAAGTTCAAAATGGATCAGTCAAAGAAAGGGTTCTTGCCTGTATTGTAATGTATGAAGTTGAGTAAGACTCAAAGCCCGACCACGGTAGAAGATAGAGAGAGAATGAAAGTCATTCCCTATGCCTCATCCATAGGTTCTATTATGTATGCCATGTTGTGTACCAGATATGTGCCTTGCTATGAGTTTGGCCAGGGGGTACAATAGTGATCCAGGAGTGGATCACTGGACAGCTATCAAAATTATCCTTAGGTGCCTACAGAGGACTAAGGAAATGATTCTCGGTTATGGAGGTGATGAAGAGTTCGTCGTAAAGGGTTACGTCGATGCAAGCTTTGACACCGACATGGATGACTATGAGACTTAATCTGGATACGTATTGAACGTGGGAGCAATTAGCTAGAGTAGCTACATGCAGAGCATTGTAGACATAGAAATTTGCAAAATACATACGGATCTGAATGTGGCAGGCCCGTTGACTAAACCTCTTTCACAAGCAAAACATGATCACAACTTAGTACTCCTTGGGTGTCAATCACATGGCGATGTGAACTAGATTATTGACTCTAGTAAACTCTTTGGGTGTTAATCACATGGCGATGTGAACTAGATTATTGACTCTAGTGCAAGTGGGAGACTGATGGAAATATGCCCTAGAGGCAATAATAAAGTTGTTATTATTATATTTTCTTATTCATGATAAAGGTTTATTATTCATGCTAGAATTGTATTGACCGGAAACTTAAATACATGTGTGAATACATAAACAAATATCGTGTCCCTAGTGAGCCTCTACTAGACTAGCTCATTGATCAAAAGATGGTTAAGGTTTCCTAACCATAGACATGTGTTGTCACTTGATAACGTGATCACATCATTAGGAGAATGATGTGATGGACAAGACCCAACCGTTAGCATAGCATATGATCGTTCAGTTTATTGCTACTGCTTTCTTAATGTCAAATACATGTTTCTTCGACCATGAGATAATGCAACTCCCGGACTCCGGGGGAATACCTTGTGTGCTATCAAACGTCACAACGTAACTAGGTGATCATAAAGATGCTCTACAGGTATCTCCGAAGGTGTCTGTTGAGTTGGCATGGATCGGGATTGGGATTTGTCACTCCGTGTATCGGAGAGGTATCTCTGGGCCCTCTTGGTAATACACATCACAAGAAGCTTGCAAGCAAAGTGACTAATGAGTTAGTTGCAAGATGATGTATTACGGAACGAGTAAAGAGACTTGCCGGTAACGAGATTGAACTAATAGAGATACCGACGATCGAATCCCGGGCAAGTAACATACCGACAGACAAAGGGAATTATGCATGTTGTCACAAAGGTTCAACCGATAAAAGATCTTCGTGGAATATGTAGGAATCAATATGGGCATCCAGGTCCCGCTATTGGTTATTGACCAGAGAGATGTCTCGGTCATGACCATAATTCCCGAACCCGCAGGGTAGCATGCTTAACGTTCATTGACGCTAGAGTAGTATTGGGATATTTGATGAGTGGTAACCAAATGTTGTTTGGAGTCCCGGATGAGATCCCGGACATCATGAGGAGTCTCGGAATGGTCAAGAGGTAAAGATTTATATATGGGAAGTCATATTTTGGGTTCCGAAAAAAGGTGCAGTTTTTTCGGTATTGTATCGGGAAGCTTCCAGAAGGTTCCGGAGGATTCCGGAGGGGTCCAGAAGTCCACAAGTGGGTCCACCATGACCCAAGGGCTATCATGGGCTGCGGGGAGGTGCTCTGGCCTTGCACCAAGTCTTCAAAAGACCATGTGCCTAGGGAAGGCAAAAATGAAGGAGTCCTAGTAGGAATAGGATTGGACTTGGAGTCCAAGTCCTCTCCCCCTTAGCTGCACCCTACGGCTTGGAGGGGCTGTTTCCCACGCCCCTCCACCTATATATAGAGGGGAGGGGGGCCCCAAGAGGACACAGCAAGCCCTTGGCGCCCCTCTCTCTCCTGTTACTCCGTAGTTCCACCGTCTCGTCCCGGCGACGCTTAGCGAAGCGCTGTTGGTGCTCCACCACCACGCTGTCGTGTTGGTTGTGATCCCATCTACTTCTCCTCTCCCGCTTGCTGGATCAAGAAGGAGGAAACGTCATCGAGCCACACGTGTGCTAAACTCGGAAGTGTCGTCCGTTCGGCACTAGATCGGTTGGATCGTGATCGGATCGCGAAGAGTACGACTACATCAACCGCGTGATAAACGCTTCCGCTTAACGATCTACAAGGGTATGTAGATGCTCTCCCCCTCTCGTAGCTATGCATCTCCATGGATAGATCTTGCGTGTGCGTAGAAAAAAATTTGTTTTCCATGCAACGTTCCCCAACAGTAATCTATGCAATACATTGATATCATTGAGAGACCCCGACAATCCAAAGAAGCAATGTCGAATCCACATGTCATGCGAAGCCACGTCTGCAAGCACAATAGTGGGTTTACATTGATAGTCGGTGTACTGCCCGGCCCAAGCCTTCAGGCAGTTCTTCCACCTATAATGCATGCAATCCGCACTCACAAGCATGCCGGTTCATCCTCTTGCTTCGTTCATCGCCATCAAATTTTTTGTGTCGTCCTCATTGGGTGCTAGGAGGTACTTGGGACCAAATACCTGGATCAAGGTCTTGGCAAACACCTGCACGCATTTGAGCGTGGTATCTTCTCCAATGTGAAGATACTCATCGGTGTAATCGGTAATGGGGAATGTTTGTACTGCTTGTGAAAAATGAGCAAGGGTCTTTGCATTTGACTCAATGAGTGCGAAGAGTAAGGAAGCTAGCCGAGCCTAGTAGGATCCACTTAGGTAGCTGGAATGTAGGGTCCCTGACAGGTAAGTTACGGGAGCTAGTTGATACAACGGTGAGGAGAGGTGTTGGTATCCTTTACATCCAAGAAACCAAATGGAGGGGACAGAAGGCCAAGGGAGTGGAGGATACCGGCTTTAAGTTTTGGTACACAGGGAAAACTACAAACAAAAATGGAGTAGGCATCTTGATCAACAAGAGCCTCAAGTATGGAATGGTACTCGTCAAGAGGCAAGGGGGCCAGATATCCTGTTCAAGCTGGTAATTGAGGAATTAGTTCTCAATGTTATCACTGTGTATGTCGTGCAAGTAGGCCACAATGAGAACACCAAGAGGGAGTTCTTGGAAGGCCTAGAGGACATGGTTAGGAGTGTACCTATTTGTGAGAAGCTTTTCATAGGAGGAGACCTCAATGGCCATGTGGGTATATCTAACACATGTTTGCAAGGGGTGCATGGGTGTTTTGCTATGCCATGAAAAATCAAGGACAAGATGTTTTAAGTTTTTCTCTAGCCTACGACATGATTGTAGCTAACACCGTCTTTAAAAAGAGAGAATCACATCTAGTGACTTTTTAGTACTAGTCAACACTCTAGCTAGAATGATTTTGTCCTCGAGAAGAGAAGACAAGTTTGTTTGCCTAGATTGTAAGGTGATGCCTGGAGAGAGTGTTGTTCCTCAATATAAGATTGTGATGGATGAATTCCCCTTTCAGATTCATGTCCAGTGGGATGAGTGCGCCAAAGTCACTCGAACGGTAGAAGCTAAAGGCGGAGGCATCTCAGTCTTTCAAGGAGAGGGTCATTAAGGAGGGCCATTGGGTGGAAGGGGGTGATGCAAACAATATGTGGATGAAGATTTCAACTTGCATTCTTAAGATGGATTAATATGAGTTTGAAGGAAAGGAAATGTCCTTGGCTGCTCAAAGCTGGAGCAAAGTACCAAAGTTAGAGAAAGAAAAATTGTGGGATTCTGTCTAGGTATGTAACCGCAATCTAACATGTATATTATTTACATCTTCAACAAACAAGTTCTTTTCTTCTCCAACAAACAAGTTCTACATATTGTCACAACTGTATTTTATAATAAGTTTTTTTCAACATTGATGAATCTTACAAAAGATGGGTGTTGAGATCAGCAAGTAAGAAATGGAAATACTTCATGATTGTTTTAAAGAGGAAATACTGCAAAGCTGATTTTTCACAGGCACGGAATATTCTTAATGGTTGTGATAATAGAAGCCCGATTGGACAGTGGGAGTGGCTAGTAAAACACTGGAAAATACAGAAAGCTAAGGTGAGTACTCAAGTCATAGTTTTGTGTCCTATGCTTAATATGTATTCTACATATAAGCTTGTTATGAGTTTCTTCACCATATTTGTGTGTCCAAGAAAAAACTGAGAGAAACAAGGCCACTCAGGCATCACAACTCGAGGGATGCAACGGGACCCACACCGCTGGGTCACGAAGTTTTGAAGTTGTCCTTTATCAAATGGTATTTTTTTTAGGATACACACGAGTGTGTGTATCATATATTAAAGAAGGAGAGGGGAAAAAGAGCCCCATCCACTGGTGTCTTACTTGCGATTACATGCGGTTACATGAAGACACTCCGTCTACTAAGAACCCGCCTAGGACTACCTACCCGTCGGCCAGCCACCTAGCCAGAGACTCGAGGAAAGGCCCGATATCGCCCTTCAACAGACCTGCTGCCTTCCAAGATCGAGCCTCGCTTTCTACCCTCGCAACTACACCACAAGCCGAGGGTGTCACACTGTCAAAGACTACCGCATTCCGGTGCTTCCAAAGTTCCCACATAACTAGAGATGTTAAGGTCCGGACGTCCTTGGCCTCCTTGGCCGAAAGGATCCTCGCATTGCAAGAGTTGCACCAGTCCACCAACGTGTGATTCGCCGCTGGCCTCCTTGGCCGAAAGGATCCTCGCATTTATTATTAACTAGTGTAGCAACATTTCATCTCTGCTTCAGGAGATGGTAGAGGGTAGGGAAATTGGGCATGCGGAGCTTTACGTGGTTACACATACCAAAAATAATGGACATCCAGTCAACCAACAAAGTGGAGTAAAAATGGTATGTAGTTCACTTGATAGTGATTTGTTCTATTATCTTCCTAGTTAGCTTTCACTTGATAGTGCTTTGTAATATCTAGTTTAGTGCTTCATAAAATTCATGTTTGCAACCCTACAGTTATATGAACCTTTCAGGATGAAATTTAAAAAAAGGATTCAGGCAGATCTTTCTTTGATTGGTGAGGAGGCCCATGATGGTGATATTTATTCATCAATTTTCCCAAAAGAAAAGAAAGGAAGGCCAAGTGGCCTTGGTCTATTTGCAGGTGGATTCACTTCGGAGCGCCTTCCTCAAGTTGAAGCTGAACTACATGCTGCTAGACAAGAAAACATGGAGCTTCGGCTTGTGGTGCATACTCTGGTGGAAAATCAAACTTCAGTAATGGCCAAGAGAGAGAGAATGGAAGAACAGTACAACGAGTTAAAGATTTTGATCATATCTTCTAGGGGGGTCTATTGAAATGGAAGGAATTCCAGAAAAGGAGCTTCCACCTAAAGATCCTTCTAAGGCGATTCTTGTTTCCATCTCTTAAATTCAGTCACAATCTTTGAACATTTACTACCAGTTAAGCATGAGTTTCCAACTACCAGGACTTTGAAACCATGAATAACAAAGAACATGCAACTTCACTTTCATACACAACCAAGGCATCTGAGGCAATGGCTGCTCCAAGGCATCCGGATAATGTGAAGGCATCTCAACTGAAATCAAAGAATGCAAAACCAACACTACCAAGTCTTGTGCTGAAACCAAAGAAGACAAAGACAACTCAACATAAGAAACTAGGAATATTTCAAACACCGCTCCAAAAGGGGCCAGAGGTGATTTTTCTATATTCGTCTTAACTTATTAACCAACTAGCAAATTAGAAGGGTTACTTAGTACCATTGCAACTCACAGGACGGATTAGAAGATATCATAAAGTGTGGCATGGAAGTTAGCTTGGCATCGCCAAATAGTGCAAGTGTGGTGGCAATGGAAACCATTTAGAAAACTGATAGAAAAGCTAAAGCTAACGATGGTCCGCCGCTAGCTAATTGTGTTGAAGTTCTTGTCAACATCGTGCTCAAAGAAACAACTGAGTTGCCTCATGCACACGGGAAAATAAACAAGCTAGGAAACACCCAAGCTAGGTGTATTCCATGGCCGTGACAAAATGTATGATATGTGACACTTTGCTAACTCATTTGCCTTATTCTTGTATATGCAACTATTCTGAACTTCTTTTTTCATGCAGATCATGCAAACAGATGGTAGTACCCTGCTGCACCCTAAGGTACTATCATAGTTCATATTTGGTTCTCTGTGCTTAACTAGAAAATTAATCCATGTGTAACTATATAGGAATTCTATTTTTACCCAAGTGTAGGTCTCTAGTGTTTGTAGTCAGATGTCACTGAACAATAGAGAGAATGTCGATCCCAACAAATCAACTACAGGAAGTCAGGTGACCAAGCATCAGACTCGTTGCACTACCTCAGAAGGTGTGGTGAGGAGTACGTTGAAGAGAAAGAAGATATATGAGACAACAAGCATGAAAAAAGCTACTCAAGAAAGCTTTGCTACAACAGGAAACAACATGCTTAGGAATACGGGCAAGGAAAGTTGAAAGATGGTTATAGGTGAGTTGCACTAACATCAAATAATATGTACTAGTGCTACTTAACTCTGAACTCTATTTTCTGTAGATATATAATTTCCTAACATGACCTTAGTAATTAGCTCATCTACTATCCTCTTCTCTGCAATCCTTGAATATATTCTGGAGTTGTTGTGACAATAGGTTTTGACAAGAGGTGTGCATGTGCATTGGTGATCTAAGATGCTCATTTAAGTTGTGACAGTAGGTTTTGATCATTTCTGAATTTGTGAAGATATGTTTCATTGTTGTACAATATTCAACAACAGTAGGTAGTGTACCTGTGTAAAGTTTGTACAGTGGTTGCACCTTGAATTGATGGTTCTATGTTTCAGTTCTCAAAAATAGTGCTCGGTGTCTTAGTGTCATGTGGAACCTGGACATTCTAATGGCCAGTGGTGCTTCTCCAAAATGACAACTCTAGACTATGGTACACGCGCAAGCTGGATCAGATGGAGCAACAGGCATAGGTTTAAGTTTATCTTTTTTTTCCTAGTACCAACTTGATCATCTCTTCAGTGATTCAGTCCAATGAGGCAATGACCAATGGTCCAGATTTAAAGCAATAACTATCACCCCTTAATGATCTTTATCATTTACCTATTTTACATTTTTACAGTGATGTTTTTTTTACCTACTCGTGCATGCTGTTGTTGTTTTAATGATAGATTGAGTTTAATGGCACAAACAAAAATATGTTTAAGTTTTATTATTTACATCATTTTAGATGCCTATCTCTTAACCATGTTACAGTACTAAGAACAGTCTTTGCTCTTGTAGATGCCATCCGAAAGTTGTAAGTGCATCTAGTGCCCCTTAGTGATTTTGGTGTATTGAAGACTTATAGGTTAAGGGACTAATGTGTTTATGAGTGTACACAGGACTATAAGTCTATGAGGAGTTTGATATTTACAGAGAAAGTCGACCCCTAAAAATGAAGTTCTTCGACTGAAGACTTTGGATTTCTGAAGACTTTGAAAGTGAAGAAATTGGTGTGACCTTGAAGACTTGGTATTCATTCGAGGAACATGAAGCGTGAAGACTTTTGTTTTCGTAGTTTCATTTTCTCTTTCTTGAGTCATCGAAAACACCGTACTATTAAAGGGGGTCGAGGAAATACTAAGGAAAAATTTCCATGTGATGCTCAACTCAAAATCCTACACCTACCAATCCCTTCGAGTGAAGCCAATGGAAATCTCATACAGTTCAGTCATATTCTTCAGTGATAGAGACGAAGTTCTTCTGGTCTCTGAGGAATTTGTTCTGACTGAGGAGTTAGGAATTCGCCAGTGCGGATTGCCTACACTGTGAGGAACATGATAGCCCTGAGGATTTTGAACCTCAAATATCCGACCGTTGCTGTGCTACGCTCCAGCTGTCTCAAAATATCTACCCACCTAACGGTCATATCATTGAAGGGCATTTATGTCTTATCATGTCGGGCTGCTCCCTAGGCTATAAATAGCCGCCCCCTTCAACCACTAGCTGGTTGGCTGCTCCGAGAGAAACTGACACTTGTCATTTGAGAGCATCCCATCCTCCGAGGACTTTGAGCGAAAATCATCAAGTGAGGAAAAACCCAAAAACCCAAAAACCCAAACACCTACAAACCCCAAGTGATTGAGCATCACTGAAGAGATTGATCCTGCGTGGATCCGACGCTTGTTACCTTTGAAGACTGTGCTTCTTCCAGACGGTTAGGCGTCATGGTCTAGAGCATCCAAGAGTAATTGTGGATCGCCGGGTGACCAAGTTTGTGAAGGTTTGGAAGTCACCTGTGAAGACTTACCACGAGTGATTTGGCGAGGTCTGTGTGACCTTAGCTCAAGGAGAATACGGTGAGGACTTGGTGTCCTGGACTGTGTGTTCAGGACTGGGTGTCCGGGACTGTGTGTCCTCAGGTTTAAATACCTAGCCGCTCCAACCAGACGTACAACTGAGACAGCAGTTGGAACTGGTCTACCAAATCATTGTCTTCACCAAGCTTACTAGTTCTATTTCCTCAACTCATTCATTTCCTCATAACTGTGTTGTGCACTTGTTCATATCTGTATTTGAAGACTTTGACTGAAGACTTTCTCAATTTCCTCAGTTCAATTTCTTCAGTCTGTTTGTCTTAATCTCATGTATCCTGTGCTTACGCTTCCCGTACTCTGTGCTTTGCTTTCATTTCATCATGATGACCATGCTTATGCTCTGTTATGATTGCTTCTGAGCAAATATTCCGCTGCAAGTAGTTCTTCAGTTAGGAATTTCCTCACCCTGAAATTCCTCGCTGAAGAATTCATAAAAATCACCTATTCACCCCCCCTCTAGTCGATATAACGCACTTTCAATTGGTATCAGAGCAAGGTACTCCCTTGTTCTGTGTGATTTTGGTTTAACCGCCTGGAGTTTTAGTTATGTCGATCGTAGGTATGAAGAAAGTGTCGTGCCCCATCTTTGATGGTCATGATTATCCCAAGTGGAAGGCCATGATGAGGAAGCGCCTTATGGTGATGAACAGCGAGCTGTGGACCGTCATTGAGATTGGCCTTACCGATCTATGCAAGATGGCGCATGCTGATGATATTCGCAAGTACACTCGGCTGGACACCATGGCGAAGGATATCATCTGCTCCTGCTTATCCCAAAATCAGTTCAGGAACATCATGCATCTCTGCCATGCGAAGCTTATCTGGGACCGAATCTCTGATGTCTATGAAGGGCATCGAACGTGTCATGATCCCTGGTTTGAGGATTTCAAGGAATCTCTCAAAACGATGACTTTCGAACCTGAACCATCATCCTCTGCACCATGCCTCATGGCAAAAGGTGCCAAGGTAACTGAATGCTACCTATCTGAGTTTAGTGATGATGAATCTGGTGATGAATTTGGGCCCAGCTATACCAAACTTGTTTCCCTTGCCACTAAACAATAAAAGGTTTTGGAAACACTTCAAAATTCTCTAGACAAAAGCGATGATATGTTGGGTGAAGAAATGGACCGCACCAAAACTTTGACTGAAAATCTTCAGAGACTTCAGTCCAAGTTTGATAACCTTCAGAGTCATCATAACACTCTCTTATCTGATCATGAGAAGCTTTCTTATGAATTTCTTCAAGGAAAGCAAGATCTTGAGAAGCTAAGGGAGAGTTATGAAGATCTTCAAAAGGAGCACGATTCATTACTTGCTCAACAAATCAGCGCTGCTCAGGAAGAATTTGTTCCGCCATGTTTGAAATGCATTGAACGTGAATCTGCTAATTCTTCACCTGAATGTTCAAATGCTACTAATGCTACAAATTCTTCAACTGTCTCTGCTATCACTAATTCCTCATCTGAGGACATTGCTAGTATTACTGATGATGCAGGGCTGAAGGAATTGTACATGACAGGCATGTACAAAAGCCTCAAAGGGCATCAGACTCTTTGTGATGTGCTTAAAAAGCAGATCCTCAACAGGAACCCTAGAAAAGAGGGTATTGCCTTTGAGAGGAAACTCAATGCTGATGGAACATACTGGAAGCCTGAGCAGTATCCCAAAACCTCATGGGTTGCTGCAAAGGGACCTCCAGTAGATCCATCTACTTTATCTGGCTTTACATGTGAATCTCCACATTCTTCTGATGAGTCATTTGACTCAAACTCTAAACTGTTCAAAAATCAGAATGGTGAAGTATTTGCTAGATATGTTGGCACTAACTGCAGGAACGGTCCCCCTATGAAGAAAATCTGGGTTCCCAAAAGGTGCCTTGAAAGTCTTCAGGTGAATGTCCTCATGACACCACCTATGAAGAATAGGAACCCCAGATCAAATTCTTCATATGGACCAAAGTCTTCATACGGATCAAATTCCTCATATGGATCAAATTCCTCATATGGATCAAAATCCTCATATGAACATCATCGTGCTAACACTTCTATTTCGCAGGGAAAACCTAAGGGCTATGAATATGTACATTATTCTTCAAATCACTATGTTCATAAGTCTTCAAAGAATTTCTCTGCTTATTCATATGCTTACCCTAACCCCTCTTATGTGAAACGAAGTGGTCTGGCGTCTATGTCACCTTTCTCTTATGGAGCTCGCAGAATGATGAACTCTTTGCCACCCCTCCAGATGTGGGTGGTGAAGAAAAAGAACTAATCTCTTATGCAGAGTCAGGTCTCCAGACGTGTTCAAACGTCTGAAGAATTTGCTGGAGACCTGAAAATTGCTTGAAAGGACGCAAGCTAATCATGAAGAAATGAATTTTCATTTCTCCCGTCCTCATACTGCTATATATACATATGTTGCATACTGTCTGATGAATTTGATTTCATATTCTTCACTGATGAAGTATGTGAGTTCGTAAGCTGCACTAATTCATCTGCAGGATGATCAACCCAAAGCCACTGAGTGGGTTCTTGATAGTGGATGTACAAATCACATGACTGGTGACAAGAATCTATTGATGGATGCTCCCTTATCTCCATCGCATCTGAAGCATATCATCTTCGCTGACAAAGGCAAAAGTCAGGTATTGGGTCTAGGTAAGGTTGCTATCTCAAAGGATCGGCACATGAACAAAGTCATGCTTGTTGAGTCCTTAGGATACAACCTTATGTCTGTCTCAATGCTTTGTGATCTTGATATGGTTGTTATCTTTGGCAAGTATCGTTGTGTTGTGATCATGGAAGCTGACCATTCCAAAGTCTTCGAAGGCTTTAGGAGAGGAAACTTGTATATTGTTGATTTCTCTACAGGACCACAACCAGCCATATGCCTACTTGCAAAAGCTTCAGAAGGCTGGCTATGGCATCGACGACTTGGTCATGCAGGCATGAGGAGTTTGCACACGCTTGCGAAGAAAAGGCATGTCATTGGCATTGAGAATGTCAAATTCCTCAAGGATCACTTATGCGGAGCCTGTGAAGCTGGAAAGATGACCAAGGCCAAGCATCCAGCGAAGACTATCATGACTACTACTCGTCCATTTGAATTGCTTCACATGGATCTTTTTGGTCCTAACCATTATTCAGCTGTTACAAATGATGCATCTCCATATGGCTTTGTTATTGTTGATGATTATTCTCGTTACACATGGGTACACATTGTTACTTACAAACATGAAGTGCAGGAAGTCTTCAAACGATTTTCCTCGAGGGCTTCAACCAACTTTGGTGTGAAGGTCAAGCACATCAGAAGTGATAATGGAACTGAGTTCAAGAACTCTGGTCTTGATGACTATCTTGATGAACTTGGTATTACTCATGAGTTATCTGCTCCTTATACTCCTCAGCAAAATGGCGTCGTGGAGCGCAAGAACAGAACTCTTGTTGAGATGGCTCGCACTATGCTTGATGAGTACAAGACGCCTCGTCATTTCTGGATTGAGGCAATTGATACTACGTGCCACATTATCAACAGAGTATATCTTCACAAATTCTTCAAGAAGACTGCCTATGAACTCCTCACTGAGAAGAAACCCATTGTGAGTTATTTCAAAGTCTTCGGTGCTAAATGCTGGATTAGAGATCCTCATCACAACTCTAAATTTGCACCAAAAGCACATGAGGGTTTTATGCTTGGTTACGGAAAGGACTCGCACACCTACAGAGTCTTCAACAACGTTCTTCACAAGGTTGTTGAAACTGTAGATGTGCGGTTCGATGAAACTAATGGCTCGCAAAGAGAGCACCTACCTTCTGTGATAGATGAACCAGCACCTGATGAATCTATCAAGTTCAAGGCTACTGAGGATGTCATTCCGACCGAAGAATCTGCTGAAGAATTCATTCCAGACAATGAAGAACGTCGAGCTGATGCACCTGGAGAAAATGGTGCTGAAGAAAATGCTGATCAAATTCCTCGACGACAACCCGCTCATCCTCGCGTTGCAAACGAAGTGCAAATTGAGAGAATCATCGATGACATTAAAGCACCAGGTCCTCTCACACGCTCAAAAGCTTCACATTTGTCTAACTTTTGTGGGCACTTTGCTTTTGTCTCTATCACAGAGCCCACTAAGGTAGATGAAACATTTCTGGAGCCTGAGTGGATTCAAGCTATGCAAGAAGAATTACATCAGTTCGAGCTCAACAACGTCTGGGAACTGGTCAAACGTCCAGATCCTCGCAAGCACAATATCATTGGCACAAAGTGGATCTACCGCAACAAGCAAGATGAAAATGGCCTTGTGGTGAGGAATAAGGCACGGCTTGTAGCTCAAGGCTACACACAGGTTGAAGGAATTGATTTCGATGAAACTTTTGCACCTGTTGCTAGACTTGAGGCTATTCGCATATTACTTGCTTATGCTAACCATCATGATATCACTTTATATCAAATGGATGTGAAAAGTGCATTCCTCAATGGTAAGCTTGAGGAAGAAGTATATGTTGCTCAACCCCCAGGTTTTGAAGATCCAAAGAATCCTGACAAAGTCTTCAAACTCAATAAGGCCCTCTATGGCCTCAAGCAGGCCCCTCGGGCTTGGTATGATACTTTGAAGGAATTCCTCATGAAGAAGGGCTTCAAACCCGGTTCACTTGACCCAACTCTTTTCACTAAATCTTATGATGATGAACTGTTTGTGTGCCAAATATATGTTGATGATATTATCTTTGGATGTACTGACCAACATTATAGTGATGAATTTGCCTATATGATGAGTGAAGAATATCAAATGTCTATGATGGGAGAATTGAAATTCTTCTTAGGTCTTCAAATTCGTCAACAACGCAATGGCATATTCATATCTCAGGAGAAATACCTCAAGGATGTACTGAGGAAATTCGGCATGCAAGATTGCAAAGGCGTCAAAATCCCTATGCCCACAAATGGCCATCTATGCACTGATGAAAATGGTATTGACTTCGATCAAAAGGTATACCGCTCCATGATTGGTTCTCTATCGTATTTATGTGCATCTAGGCCAGATATTATGCTTAGTGTTTGCATGTGTGCCCGATTTCAAGCTACACCGAAGGAATCACACCATAAGGCTGTGAAGCATATTCTTCGATATCTAGCTCACACACCAACACTTGGACTATGGTACCCCAAGGGCTCGGCTTTTGATCTCATTGGATATTCAGACTCTGGCTATGCTGGTGATCGTGTGGACCGCAAGTCAACATCTGGTACATGTCATTTCCTCGGACAATCTTTGGTCTGCTAGTCCTCTAAGAAATAGAACTGCGTATCACTGTCTACTGCTGAAGCTGAGTACATTGCCGCTGGTTCTTGCTGTGCCCAATTGCTGTGGATGAAGCAAACTCTCAAGGACTACGGTGTCAACGTGAAGAATGTGCCTCTCTACTGTGACAATGAGAGTGCCATCAAGATTGCTCACAACCCAGTTCAGCACTCGAAGACAAAGCACATTCAGATTCGTCATCACTTTCTTCGTGATCATGTGTTGAAGGGCGACATTTCTATTGAGCATGTGAAGACTGAAGAACAGCTAGCCGATATCTTCACTAAGCCCTTGGATGAGAAGAGATTTAGCAAGTTGCGGTGTGAGCTAAATATCTTAGAATCTTCAAATGTTCTTTGAAAAGGACACTCATCCTAACACTTATGCAAAATTGATGACTTAGATGTGCAACACATGAAGAAAAGTTTTTCTTCAATCAATGAAGAATAACACTCTGAGTGTGAAGAAATTAACGAAGAATTTGATTCTCAGAACCCTACGACAATTGTATGCGGTGTTTGAAATCATCACTCTTATACGGTGGGTCACGCCACCACAAAAGTTGAAAATTTTCAATTTGAGTTTTTCCTCAGTTTTGAAATTCCTCAATTGTTCATGTTCTTCAACTTTGCATTGTCTTCACTGGTTCCGTCGTTTTTCTTCATTGGCCATATATATATATATATATATATATATATATGAGTTTATGTCCTCTACAGCATTCACTTATTGCTATTTCTTCAAGTTGCTTTTTCTGCTAAATGAATGTGATCGGACCCTTCCCCCTCTATGCTATACTCAACCCAATCTATTCACATATTCTTCATGTGCGTTCTATTTGAAACTCGTTCAAAATCTTCACTGTGTCCTTGTCAGCTGAAGAATTTGCGAACGAAACATTAAAATATTCTTATCTAAATTTTCGGCTTTTGCCGCTCAAACTGTTCCTAATCCCACGAAAACACTTATCTATTCACCCACGATCTCACACGATCGCCACCTCTCAGTACGTGGGTGACATATGTCAAGCAAATGAGAAGGGTCAGGGGCACGTTCGTCAAATTTCTTCGGGCGAACCGTTTTTCACCGTGGTTATAAATACCCCTCGCTCTCCTCAGACCGCATTTACTCCGCTCGACCTCACTCCCGCTCGAGCTTCTCAAACCCTAGTGCCGCCGCTACTTCATCGTCGCCGGTGAGGAAGAGCTTCACTGCCTCGACCTCGTCGCCGTCGTACTCACGCCGGCTGCGGATTTCTTCACTCCGCCGCTGCCATAGCTGTCTTCCTCTGCCAAGTTAGGGCGTGGAAGATCTGAACTGACGAACTTCACATCTACACCTCTCAGTTCGTCGTGTTCTTCGTCCAGGGTAATTAAAAGTTACTTTTACTGCCCTCTTTGATTCAAATGATTTCTACAAAATCTTCAAAGGTGTTTATTCTTCAAATTCTTCACACATTAAACACCTCATATATCATCTGTTCTTGATTTGCTTCTCTAAGCAACAATTTTTCTTCAAGATTCCTCAATTGTGTGGATCTTCGATCCATACAACTCTGGAACCTAAGACAAAGAACGCTTAGTGAAATTCTTCAAGACTCATCTGGTCAAATTCCTCAAACTTGTTCTTTTTGAAAAACCTTCTGAGAATGCATATGACCTCTCCAAATTCCTCGCAACTATATTCTGTTCACAGGTACTCATGTCCGCTGCTGAATCACTAGGTTCTCATCAACTTAACTCATTTGCAGCGTTCCTCGAATAAAAGTTGCATACTTCTTCAGAGAATTCCATTGTTCAAATTCCTCATCTGAAGAAAATGGCTGATGGAAAGAAGCCACAGAAAGGAGGAAAGAGGCCTGAGGTCAATACTGCTTTTGAGATCCCTGATGATATATACAAGGACTATTGCACTCCTGATGAGGCCAAGTTTGGTAAGGAGGACAAAAATCAGCGCAAGGTGCACATACAAAGGATAGAGAGGAGACGGGCACGGGAATGGAGGGAGTACAGATATGTGACTCCCAAATATATGAAGAAATTCGCTCTAAATCCTCCATGCCCAAGACCTCCGTTGGCACCTGGCCAAGAAGCTAATCCCACAAGCATCAAAAGAGGTGAAGAATTTCCCAAGGAATGGGCCAAGCGCCAGGCCAAATTGGCCAGACAAGCAAGAGAAGCAGTGAGGAAATTTAATGAAGACTCTGCTGCTGCTACTGCTGCTGAGGCCTCTGCTATCAAGCCAAAGAAGGACATGTCAAAGAAGCCTGCTCACAAGCCAAGTGCTTCATCTTCAATGCCCTCACGGCCAAGTTCCTCAGCAATGCCCTCACGGCCAGATTCTTCAATGCCCTCACGGCCAGATTCTTCAAAGCTCTCACGGCAAACTCCTCAAGCTGCTCCTGCTCCTCCAAAGTCCTCAGCTGCTCCGACAAAGTCCTCAGCACCTGTGCATCTCGCCTCGTGTCAAAGGACGACAGGCATCTCTATTGCCTCAGGAGTTTCTGCCAGTTCCTCAGCTCCACCAAATTCCTCAACAGGCCCCACTCTGTTGAAGAAAAAGGCTACTGCTGGACGCGGTCCTCGACCAAGTCCTCACAAGAAACAGGTCGCTTTCCAAGTGTCCTCTGATGATGATGAGGCTGATGATGAAGAACTCGCAGAAATCATCAGAGAAAGACAGCAAAGGGCCGCTAGTGCCAAAGGCAGTGCTGTGCCCCTCATGCTGGATCCGAGGAAGATCCTCAATTTCATTGACCTATGGCATAAGGATCCCAACACTCCTTTGCCTGAATTGAACCTCACTCCTGGTCAAAGTCACATGTTGACAACCTTTATTGCTGAAGAAAAATGGAAATTTGAGAAGGTCAGGCAAGTAAAGAAGGCTCAGTACAAGAAGGAGCGTTTTCTGAAGAAAAATGTTGTGAAAATGCCTCCTGAAGAACTTATGACTATGCAGGCTGAGATCAAAGCACTCAGTGATGAATTTGACAGATACTATGCTGATTGGCAGGGAGCCAAAGTCAGGTTTGTAAAACTGACTGAAAAATTCACTTCAAAGGTTGCAGCTCCATTGCAACCAGAAATTCCTCAAGACGAAGCATCTGCTCAGCCGACTGAAGAAAATGCCAGCACCGCTGATGACATTCAGGCTGCTGAAGAAAATGAGAGTACCAGGGCTGATGACCGCATTCCAGCCACTGAAGAAAATACCAGGGCATCCACTAGTGGTGCGCCTGAAGAAAATGTCAGGACAGCTAAAGCTTCAATGGTTGTGCCTGAAGAAAAAGAAGAAGTCAGGGCAACTGGATCAGTTGTGCCTGAAGTAATTCAACCAAATTCCTCTGCTCCTCCTGCGCCTACTCCAACTCCAATCCTTCCATCTGCATCAGATGTGAAGAAGACTAAGGCTGCAGAGCGTGCAGCTGTGAAGAAAAGGAAGGCATCAACTTCATCAGATTCTTCAGCCCCGAAGAAGATGAAGCCTATGACTAGCTCGTTTGAAAATCCGATTGATGCTGTTCCTATCTCAACCATGCCATCAAAGGACCTTGTTCCTTTTGGTGAAGATTATGTGATTCCAAGTGAATCTGATGAAGACATTCCCTCTGCTGCTTCCTCAGAGCAGATGGATGAAGAAATTGAAGCGGACGCATTCCCTTCAACTCCAATTGTCTCCTCGCCCATGCCTCAGTTCACTGCTGAAGAGGCCGGCGTTGAGGAATTGGATGAACAAAATTCTGACGTGGACATTGGGAGTACTACTCCATTGATGAATGATGATTTTTGGGAAAGTCAGCATCCCAACTCTCCTCTGTTCACGCCATTGCAGCAAATCCCTCAGTCCCCAGCACATATTGTTCCAATGGGCTCTGAAGAACCTCATCCCACACCATCTGTCCATGAAGCAATTCCAGCCACTAGTGCTGAAGAAACTGCTACTGCTGAAGCATCGAAGATGCAGACTGCCACTGAAGAGGACCATGAAATTCCTCAGCCTGAAGAACCTGAGATAGTGATTCCTGAGGTAGTGATGCAACTGACTGACACTCCTCAACCCAAACCAAAGGATCCATTCTCAAAGAAGCAAAAATTCAAGGCTGATGATTTCTTCAGCGAGCACGTATTCTTCACAGATTACAACCCCTATGACTCTGCTCGCATTAGGAAGAGGCGTTTCTAGACTGCCAGTCAGGCAAATTTCTATTCCTCAGTGCTGTTTAACAAAGACAAAGTCTTTGATCATGCGCACATTCCTCACATAGATATGGAATCTCTGCCGAGCTTCACACTAGTCCTCAGTGTACTTCACGACGCTGGACTGTTAAATTTCTGCACTGACATCTGTGATTGGAATGAAGAACTCATTCTTCAATTTTATGCAACGCTGCACATCACCGGAGACTCTGAAGATGTGAATTCATGGGTGCTGGATTGGATGACTGAAAACAATCACTATAAGGCACCAGCTACTGAATTGCTTCGTGCCTTGCCTCTCAGTCCTCCCCATGAAGCTGCTCGTTGCATCTACAATGAACCTGAGCTTACAGATCACTATATGCAAGTGCTGATGAAGCCATTGAAGCCAGGTCAGGCCCGAAGAACACAATTTCTCGTGAAGGAATTGCTATATGTGCCTCGGACTGTCTATCGCATTCTGGCGAAGACATTGAGTCCTATCAAGGGCCACGACTCGAATGACGAAGAAGTCGTTGGCATCATGAAGAATCTGCTTTTCAATATCATCCATGGCATTCCCATAAACTTCCATGATCTCTTCATGAGGACTCTGACAAATGTCGCACTGTCACCATTTGAGTTGAAGCCTTATGCTCCGTGGATTATGAGATTCATCAGAACAAGGTCTTCACTCAACTACAAAGCTGATTTTCAGAATCACCTCAGCTACTTGCCCCCGATTGAAGTCCTCAAGCGGACATATTCCTCAGCTGATGACAAGGGCAAGGCTTCTGCTGTTATTAATGAAGGCATTCGTCCATTGGATGGTCTATTTCGCAAAGCTACATTCTACTCCACCAATGATGACTCTGCAACTCAAGATTCTGCCGCCAAAGCTTCAACGCCTATTCCTCAAGCCACTGCTCCACGAGTGATGACCGATCGTGAACTTCTCCTAAGTCTTCATCAGAAGGTCGATCGTAATCACAAGTGGGTCAAACGTCAATTTGGCTCAATTCTTCAGAATATGACAGCCACTCACAATGCAGTGAAGAAAAACCATTACTACCTACATGAAACCTTCAACCGTACCTGGGCTGTTCTGTCTCACATTTATAGCGAAGAAGATCTAAAGAAAATGGGTCTCAAGGAAGATTTTGACTGGTCTGCTCCTCAACCGAAGAAATACAAGAAGGTCAAAGTTCCTTCCTTGGTGGCCAGCTCATATTCTTCATCACGCGAAACCGATGAACATGAAGATTTGGACGACACTGCGGCAGGCCCGACTACGACAAACGACCCCAACAACGCTGGCGCTCCTCCATCAACTTGATATTCTTCAGGGGCGTTAGTCCTCATTTTCAACCCTTTTGGTCATTCGATGACAAAGGGGGAGAAATTTGAGTTAGTCTTCAAGCGGATCTATCTTATATGGGCGTTTTTTTTTTTTTGCTAAGTTACAACTCTCGTTCTTCTGATGATCTTGCTGGATCGAGTTGTAAACTTAAAACTCTATGGTGGCCTGATACTTTTGCTGTGGTTTTTCTGCATGCTTATTCCTCATTAATGTTTATGCACGCATGCTGAATTACATCAGTCACCATATTTCATCATGCATTTCAAATTCTTCATATCATATGTCAAATGCGTGTATGATCTACAAGATATAGGGGGAGATCTCCATGATTCTACTCTTCAAGTGTGCATTGCTTCAAAAGCAAAATCCTCACTATGCACATCTTCAGGGGGAGTTCTTCTATATCTTGCAATCAAATTCCTCAATATCAGTATTTACACTTCATATGTTTATCCCCGTTGAAAACGTAACCTATATTGTCATCAATTACCAAAAAGGGGGAGATTGTAAGTGCATCTAGTGCCCCTTAGTGATTTTGGTGTATTGAAGACTTATAGGTTAAGGGACTAATGTGTTTATGAGTGTACACAGGACTATAAGTCTATGAGGAGTTTGATATTTACAGAGAAAGTCGACCCCTAAAAATGAAGTTCTTCGACTGAAGACTTTGGATTTCTGAAGACTTTGAAAGTGAAGAAATTGGTGTGACCTTGAAGACTTGGTATTCATTCGAGGAACATGAAGCGTGAAGACTTTTGTTTTCGTAGTTTCATTTTCTCTTTCTTGAGTCATAGGAAACACCGTACTGTTAAAGGGGGTCGAGGAAATACTAAGGAAAAATTTCCATGTGATGCTCAACTCAAAATCCTACACCTACCAATCCCTTCGAGTGAAGCCATTGGAAATCTCATACAGTTCAGTCATATTCTTCAGTGACAGAGACGAAGTTCTTTTGGTCTCTGAGGAATTTGTTCTGACTGAGGAGTTAGGAATTCGCCAGTGCGGATTGCCTACACTGTGAGGAACATGATAGCCCTGAGGATTTTGCTCCTCAAATATCCGACCGTTGCTGTGCTACGCGCCAGCTGTCTCAAAATATCTACCCACCTAACGGTCATATCATTGAAGGGCATTTATGTCTTATCATGTCGGGCTGCTCCCTAGGCTATAAATAGCCGCCCCCTTCAACCACTAGCTGGTTGGCTGCTCCGAGAGAAACTGACACTTGTCATTTGAGAGCATCCCATCCTCCGAGGACTTTGAGCGAAAATCATCAAGTGAGGAAAAACCCAAAAACCCAAACACCTACAAACCCCAAGTGATTGAGCATCACTGAAGAGATTGATCCTGCGTGGATCCGACGCTTGTTACCTTTGAAGACTGTGCTTCTTCCAGACGGTTAGGCGTCATGGTCTAGAGCATCCAAGAGTAATTGTGGATCGCCGGGTGACCAAGTTTGTGAAGGTTTGGAAGTCACCTGTGAAGACTTACCACGAGTGATTGGGCGAGGTCTGTGTGACCTTAGCTCAAGGAGAATACGGTGAGGACTTGGTGTCCTGGACTGTGTGTTCAGGACTGGGTGTCCGAGACTGTGTGTCCTCAGGTTTATATACCTAGCCGCTCCAACCAGACGTACAACTGAGACAGCAGTTGGAACTGGTCTACCAAATCATTGTCTTCACCAAGCTTACTGGTTCTATTTCCTCAACTCATTCATTTCCTCATAACTGTGTTGTGCACTTGTTCATATCTGTATTTGAAGACTTTGACTGAAGACTTTCTCAATTTCCTCAGTTCAATTTCTTCAGTCTGTTTGTCTTCATCTCGTGTATCATGTGCTTACGCTTCCCGTACTCTGTGCTTTGCTTTCATTTCATCATGATGACCATGCTTATGCTCTGTTATGATTGCTTCTGAGCAAATATTCCGCTGCAAGTAGTTCTTCAGTTAGGAATTTCCTCACCCTGAAATTCCTCGCTGAAGAATTCATAAAAATCGCCTATTCACCCCCCCTCTAGTCGATATAACGCACTTTCAAAAGTCGAAGTTGAGGTGACACACAGCTGATTGGTTTGTGTACTTCTAATTGATTGCATCAAGTTGGAACACTCTTTACATTGTTGTCACAACAGTAGAGTGTTACATTGTTGTCACAACTGTAGGTAGTGTACCTGTGTGTTACATTGTTGGCCCGTGATTGATACTTTGATGTCGTTTTCGAATTTGTGAAGATGTTCTGATGCTTTACATTATTCACTTGCACGATAATAATTCTAGCCGATGCCAGCCTCTCAATCTTGTTCTACTGTTGTATATATGTGTTTGTACAACGGTTGCAAATTAGTAAGATTGCTGTAATAGTGTTTTTAATCATATTCTTATATGCATGTGTAAAGTTTGTGGCGTTCTTATGTGCCTCAGAAACATTTTGGAGGCAATTCAAAAGATGCCAAAAAATGGTTTTAGAGGCGATCTTAAGAAATGCCACAAAAATGTTTTGAAGGCAGTATGAGTTATGGCACACAAAAATTTTAGAGGCAGTATGAGAAATGCTACAAAAGTCTTTGGAGACATTCCTAAAGATGCCTCAAATTGAGCTTGTTGGCGTTTTAAAAAATGCATGTGTTTCTTTTGAGGTATTCTGGAAAATGCCTCAAATTGAGCTTGCTGGCATTTTAAAAATGCCCTGTGTTGATCTTTTGAGTCGTGCTGGAAAATTGCCTTCAAAGACCTTTCCCTTTGTGACCATCTATAGCATATTTTAAAAAATGTCTTCTATTCTCTAGGCTGACATTATATCGGCCTTCTGAGGCATTTTAAAGTGCCTCCTATTGACGTCCGTGGTGCCTCACTATATGGGCTCAATGCTGCAGGGGGGTGGTGATATCGATGAAGATGTGAGAAATTGAATCAAAGCCGGATGGATGAAGTGGTGCCAAGCTTCTAGCATTCTCTGTGACAAGAGAGTGCCACAAAAGCTAAAAGGCGGGCTCTATAGGGCGACGATTCTACCCGCAATGTTGTATGACGCTGAGTGTTGGCCGACTAAAAGGAGACATGTTCAATAGTTAGGTGTAGCAGAGATGCACATGTTAAGATGGATGTATACTCACACAAGAAAGGATCGAGTCCGAAATGATGATATACGTGTTAGAGTTGAGATAGCACCGGTTAAAGAGAAGCTTGTTGAACATCATCTAAGATGGTTTGGGCATATACAACATGGACTTCCAAAAGCTCTGGGGCATAGTGGACGCTTATAATGTCAAGAGAGGTCGGGGCAGACCAAACTTGACATGGGAGAAGTCCGTAAAGAGATATATGAAGGACTGAAATATCACCAAAGAACTAGCCATGAGCAAGGGTGCATGGAAGTTAGTTATCCACATGCCAGAACCATGATATGATTTTGAGGGTCTCAACTCTATCCTACCCCAACTTGTTTGGGACTAAAGGTTTTGTTGTTGTTGTTGTTGAGATTATGTTTGGAGCATACATATGTAATTTTCAATTGCAGGATAGTGGACTTTGTACAAGTGGATGATTTGAGCAGTCTTTTCTTGGAATCATGTTGTTGACTTGTGGTACAGTGAGATCTTACAGGATTGACGTTCTGCTTAGCTGTATGAACTTAAGCCCTGTGGGCTTATGCGTTTAGTGTTCATGGATGATACTCTATTGCTCATCTATTCGGATACGTTAGTATTAACTAACCTGTCCGTGCATATATAATATAAACGCTCTTATATTATTGGACAGAGGGAGTAGTAAATTTGTACTATCCTTTTGACATAAAATAGGTAGGACACAAGGTTTGAAATTACATATACCAAAACCTCTTTTCTTTCTATAGGACTTTCACTAACTGCACCCTTTCCAATATGGGTACCTTCTCTGCGCACGCATGTGGATTTCAAACTGCTGGTCGATTGGAGGCATGATGCTCTGGCAGTAGAACATATCGTGTTAAAAGTAAGCAGAATGGCTTTACCAGTATCTATCAGCCATGTGTGCTGCGTACGATAGGAAATCTAACTATGCGAAAGAAAGCATCGCAGAAAAAAAAGAGGAAAACTAAACACTAAAATGATAGAAGCTGCACAGCTTCACAAACCGAAATTATGCACACATAATTCAGACTAATGGCTCTTCAAAACTGGGATAAGAAAGCAAGATGGTAACATACATGAGAATAAATGTAAGCAACTGCTCATATTCATAAGCAGCATAACATTCAGTTTTCAACCATGAAGTATTCACCACCACTATGAACCTTAAACCATCATCACAGTCAGAAAAAATTGCATAAGCAGCATGACATTCGGTGTTCAACCATGAAGTGTTTTCTCCACCACTACAAACTTTAACCATCATCAGAGTCAGACAAACTTACATAAGCAGCATAACATTCGGTATTTAGCCACTCACAAAAACATGACAGCACCGAAAATGCATCACCGCTGTGAGGTTTGTAATCATCACTACAATTGGACAAAGTGTGGGCGGGCAAAAAAGCATCAGGCAAAATTGTTGGCAGGCACAAAGCCTCAGGCCGAATCCTTGATCTTATCTACTTCAGCTTTAGCTAAGAAAATCAATCTTCAGGCCGTATCCTTCATCTTCAGCTCAGAAGACAGGATAGCGGGAATCTCATAAAATGTACCGCCGAGAGCTTTCACCTTGTCATGATGACTTTTGATCTCCAAATGGCAGCCCTTGATTCGAGCAAGCAGACCAACCGCATCCTTGCACTGAGTAAGTTCAGTCGGCGACATCTTCAAGGCCAATTTCAGGTACCTGCTTTGAGCCAATAATAAAAGCTGGTCCTGCAGAATTAATATACCACTTCAACTCAATTGTGCAGAAACATACCGCCTCCTAAAAACAGCAATGGTGTTGATAATAGTGCAGATTCCTTTGTAGATAGCCTGAAGTTCATGCCCTTCATGAGCCAGATAAGCTGGAATACCATAGGTTCGAAGCTCCTAAAAGAAATTTAACACATCAGTATGAACACTGTCTTCAGCGGCAAGCAGAAAAACATGAATAACGAAAGGCTGAAAATAAATATAGCACACCACAGTACATCTGCTAGAAGCAGCTAGCATTTCAAGACACAATCAGTTCACACTTTCAGGATTACCATTACTGCAAACTATGAAGTTCCTGAAGATAAGCTACAATCAGTGCATGATTTCAGAATTACCATTATACTACAAACTATCACAATCAGTTATAATACTTGTTTTCAATCTTCAGATGAAATCACTTATAACAGTAGGGGAGCATGGACAGACCCATAATCTGTGATCTAGTGCCCAAATGTGATATCTACTGACTACTGCATATAGATGAACAGGCATCTATATAGGAGGTGACATCAATGATAAAGTACAGGCATCGCAAATGCAAATGCTCAGGTTTTGTTTGCTGGATTTATTCAGTCAATCACCTAGAGCCCACAGCAAATTTCTACAATCTCCAGAGTTGAACAACAACTGATCAGCTTCAGTTTGTTACGAAATCTGCAGAAAAGGCTCCCCCATGAAACAATCAAACACGTGATTACAACCACTACTTACCTTTTTGCTCACGCGCTTGGATCGCTTGAGGTCCTTACGGTTAACCTGATCCTCGTCCATCCCTGACATCTTGGCGGGATCCTGATTGGTGTTGGGCTGCAGCACTGATCGGGTGTACTCTGCAGCTGAAACGCTCCTGTGGTCTGGAACAGGAACCTGATAAGAACAAAGAAAAACTGAGCCTGCGCTTGGTAGGAGGTGGGGATCCGAGAGAGAGAAACGGACAAGAAAATGAGACTGCGCGAGCGTGCTAGGAGGTGGGGATCCGATAGAGAAACGGGCAAGAAACAGAGCGTGCGCGTGGTAGGAGGCGAGGATCCGGGAGAGAGAAACGGGGAATTACCCGGGGCTCATCGTCGTCGTCGTCCTCAGGAGCGGCCCGGCGCGAGCGTCGGCGGCGGTGGTGGTCGCCACCTTCACGGCGTCGGTCCGCCATGGACCTGGCGCCCGAGAAACTGCGATTCTGACAGCAAGAAACATCTCGCGTCAGATCGACGAGGCAACGACAAATCCAACGTATCGAGGGAGAAACCGCGGAAGCAAATCGAGGGAGAAACCCTAGCGGATCGGAAACAGAAGCGGATCGGTACCTCAGTGGTGGGCTCTGATCTCGCAGTCGCCGGCGGGCGGCGGCTGGTCTCGGCGCGGACCCTGTCGTTGGTGGGCTGAGATGGCGGCGGCTAGGTCCTGGAGGAACCCGTGCTGGGCTCTGATCTCGCCGGCGGGCGGCGCGGGCGGTTCGTCTCGGAAAAAAACAGCAGCGGCACGGGAACTGAAGGTGGTGCGCTGCGATGACGGCGGCTACGTCTCGGGGGAACCCGTGCTGGGCTCGTGATTACTGGGTCGCCTGCGGGGGGATAGGTTTTGCCGACGCGACTCTTCCTGTTTATGTTTATAAGCCGGTCAACCGGCTGGGCTAAATTTCTCGCTAGCTTCAGCTTGACAGGCCGGGATTTGTGATGCACAGTATAATAGATTGGTTTTTTCTTACTTTGAAATGCTAATTTTTGCGATCGGGCTATATGAAGTCGACTGAATTCTTTTGTCGCGTAAGTCAATTTTGCAAGGAAGCCACAACGAAGCTCGAGGCCGAAATCGACGACAGCACCGTGAGCTGCGACGTCGACATACCCTTTTTTTAACATAAGGAAGGATACCATCATCAGCTTTTCCTGTTCAAGGGCAAGGCCGAGCCAGGACCTCTCCGGAGTCGGGGAGGATCAATGCCGGAGTCCTGGAGGCAGGGGGACCGGCAGGGCTGACCCCCCTAACATAGCCCTAATATGAATGCGAACAATAATTAATTCCTACTACATTGATGTATTTTGATGGACCGGCCCTCGTGACAAGCCTTAACAACATTTTGGCCCCCCTCATTCCTGGCTCCGACACTAGGGACAACACTACTGCCAGTGATGAAGTTGAAGGCAAGGAAGTAGGTTGACAAGTGCGGGTAGGCGCCGAAACAGGTCGTCGAAGGGCATAGAGGGCTTGCATTGGGCGGTGGAAAGCATGGTGATGAGAGAGGTATAAGGCAGGGCGGGGCAATGAACGCGGCCACGGGTGGAGACCAGCGATTAGGACTGGGCTGAGAGACGGGGCGGGAGGAAGAAGAAACAAAAGGAAGAAGATGAACAATGGCACCAACCTGGTGGTTCGATGGAGATCTGACGGCCCAAAAGATGACTTGCACAAAAGAAAAACAAATGGACTTACCGGAGGTCCTATATGACACATTTTTTAAGTCGAATAGCAACACAACGCACACGAAAAGTCGCGATTGGGCAGGCACATATGGCAACGGAACTCATAGCGCGCTCGGGTCATAATGTTGCAACTCGATTCACATTGTAGCGACTCGGTTTCATGCTATAACAACTAGTTTTCATTTGGTTTCTCTGTTTCAAACAATTTTTTGGAAATAGAAAATTGTTTGAAAATCTCAAATAAAATTTTGAAATAGGGAAAAAATTGAATTTGTGAGAACTTTTTGCAAAAGGGAAGATTATTAAAATTTCCAAAAAAATTAATGTGTGTTTTTTTAAAACAGGAATATTTTTTAAAAATCTAAAAAATATTAAAACATGATTTTTTTTTCTGAAAATCAAACTTTTTAAAAACCAACAACATTTATAAAATTTGTGAATACAAAATGAAATCATGATTTTTTTAACATTTTATGAAAAAAGTGAAAAAAAATGAAAATTCCAAATTTCGTTTAGAAGCGTGAACAAAAAATTAAAATTCCAACAATTTTTATTTTTGAACAATTATTTTTTAAAGTGGACAACTTAAAAAATTTCTGTAATTTTCTGAAACACGAACAAAAAAAATTGAAATTCCAAACAATTTTTGAAGAATTGAATTTTTTGCAAATTATGAATTTATAAAAAAAGAAAGAGAAAAAAAGTAACACAGCAAAATAAAAAAAAAGAAATCAGAAATGAGAAAAAGAAAAAAACGGTTGAAAAACCTTCTAGAAGGTTCCCAAAAGCGGAACGTTTGTGTGTGCTACGTGTAGACAATCACTCGACTTACACATAGCAGCCATTAACTTTCGGTCCAAAAATCTCCGGCCCGAGAAATTTGGGGTACTCGGCTTCTAAGTGTTGGGAGAAGGATTTTTCTAGCTCGCAAAGAAAAAAAACATCAAACCTCCATGACGGAATTAACACCTAAACCGAGAGGAAAAGGTAAGCCAAAGCTTCCAACATAAGTGGATCAACTCTTGTAGTTTAGAAAAGATGGAAAACCTGAAACAAATTGACTATGCCCCATCGATTCTTCGACCACCTTCGAGATCGGTTTATGGCTGTTTGACTCGACTAAGCGAGATCTTTTCCGTGGCTACCACTTGGTTCTTTCCATCTCTATCTTGGTTAGGGCAAATAACGTGGTTGTACTTGGTTCTTGGTTATTTAGATAGGTTAGAGGGCATTTGAATCAAACGTCATAAATGTAATGTGCATAAGTTAAAATATATGAATGCTATTTCTCACAATCTGCTAGAGCAAATTAAACAAAGAGAAAGATGGGGAAAAAATATCTCAAAATGAAATCTGGGTTGGGCTCAAGCTCTGGTATCTAGGGTGTTTGCCGCAATTTTTTGTTTTGCAACTTTTGGACCTTGGCATGAGTCATGTATGGAAAGCTCGGGAGTTGTCCATGTGATCTGATCAGTACAATCTTGCAAACATGTTTACTTAAGTGAATCTAATATATGCAGCTAGTGCTTACTTCCTTGAAAGTTGTAGTACTTCCTTTTAAGTTGTAGTACTTCCTTCCCCTTGTTTGCGCGATGACATTAGGAATCAACCGCTTGCTCTGTATATTGTGTTGCCGGTGTAGCTCACCTACTGTTTCCGCACTCATCATTTTTCCTTGTGTTATCCATACACAGTTGAACATTATACGACTTGGGTGACAAAACGGTTGTACAAATTTCATTGTGCAAGTTAACTCAAACCATGATATGTTTGCAAACACTGCTGCATGCACTTGGACACGGAGTCGGCAACAACAAACTCCTAACTTTGCATACTGTGACATATCGTGGATGTCCAGCTAAATGGATTGAAGTAAACTTTGGCATGGCCGTTTCGTTCTGGCACGATCGTTGGATGACCCTTGGCAGACTCTCCTTTCGTTATACTCTATCTACTCTTTCGCCACTGAAAGAACCTGCACCGTGGCATCTCAGTATGACCAAGGTACTTGGAATATTGTCTCGTACAGCACAGCAACAACTACAGGAATTACTACACTCTTCACAACACATAGTGCCTTTTGTAGCTTTTGGCTATATATATATATATATATATATATACTTGTTTTTCATTTGCGTGACACTTGTCGACCGAAATTCAGTAGTTTCTTGTGCAGAATATTTAGGCCTTGATAATAAATAAATAAATAAATAGCTAAAGAGATGTGGACAAAGATCTTTGTGTTGTTCTTGTTAGAGAAGCTAGTTTCTGTTTTCTGGTTTTTTTTTATGTTTTCAGACCAAGGAGATTATGCATGGATCTGTGTACACCCGTGTTTCGTACAAACGTGAAGGTTAATTAAATTTCCCATCTTTGCCAGGGATCTCATGGACGATTTGGACTACCGCCACTAGCCATGGATGACCCACTTCGATCCGACGAGGTTTTCAACACGAGGATTATACGAAAACGGACATAGCCTTGATGAAATCAATCACAAAAAAGAAAACGTGGAATTTACCTGTGAATATTTGGCTTCCTCGCGGCAAACCGATGATGCACGGCGACCCCTTCTCATCCACGAGTTTGATCCGACGTTGTGCTTCAGTCATGGCCAGGATCGACGACACACACCGGATCGATCGATCCAGCCACGTGCGTGCATGGACGACCGGCCCAGCCATACGTCGACACCGGCGGAGCGCTTCGCCGACGGCGACTTCCGGTCCGGCGATGTGCAGCAACGACGGCCCAGGATTACATCGACACAGGGGGTCGATCCGGCGGTGTGCCGTGCCTGGACGACGGCGACGTCACACGTCCGATCCAGCGGCGTGCTTCGACGACGCCCAGCGCAGGCGTGCGTCGAGCCGAGAAGGCCTGGTCGGCCCGGCGGCAGGCGTCGACGACGGGAGGGTCCGGCGGCGAGGTTTGGTAGATCCATGGGCAGAGGAAGAAACGGAGAAAAGATAGGGGAGCCTCACGGCTTGCGTGCGCATCTGGCCTGATCTCCGTGGAGATAGCGGCTTTGTGTGGCGTCTGTTATGAGCACGGAATACTGTATAGGCAACTAGTAATTGTTTGCGCAGCTGGCACGCGCCTGCCCGATCGTTCCAGCCGGACGCATTAATTAATTTCGTATTAAATGGGTACCGAGGCCAGATCTGGCCGTGCCAGAAAAGTCGCACCCGTGCCCGACACGGCCCACGAGTTTTGGTCCCTTTCGGTGCTGCTCCACCTGCCTTTGTTTATCAAAATCACACCGGGACGGCAGAAGAATCCTATGCGCTGCGTGCATGCCATGCCATGCCATGCTAAAGAAAATAGTAAAACTCCAAGAGCATCTACAGCCGCTGATCCGGCCCTTGAAACGTCCGCGAACTATGGCCGGTTACTCCTTATTTGCCACTTCAAACGTCCGCCCGCGAATCATGACCGGTCACCCCTCATTTCAAATGTCCGTGAACCATGATCGGTCACCCCTCATTTTGCTGCCTCTATAAGCATTTCCCTCATATCCATGCAACTCACAATGTAAAAAATGAAACTATGTATATCAACACATTAGCAACAAAAATACATAATTCGGACATCAATCACATAGTAACAGTCATAGGTAGGGCAACCAAAAGAACAAGTGTTCATCACCAGACAATACTAATTAAACATAACAAAACAGATAAAACGGAGAGACGAAGAAGGGCGGAGGAAACCGCCATTTCCTCGCCGTCCCCTTCCCCTTGTGGTCGTCGGTGCGGTTGTACCTCTCCGTGTAGGCGTCGGCGGCCGGAGGGGCGTCATTGTCGAAGCCGGAGCCGTATGTGAGGTCTGGGTCCTCGTCGAATGAGATGTGGCCAGCCATTCTCTGAATCGTGCGGTCCTGCGCCTCGGCCAGACGGGCCGCCTCAGCCATAGCCTCGCGCTCCGATCGCTCGATGGCGAGCCGGAGCATTTGGCGTTTTTGTGGCGGAGCCACCGCGCGTTCGTCTCTGACGTTGTGAGGGAGAGCCGAAGGACCGTCGCGAGGATCTAGTCCTCCAAATCCACCAGCGTGCGCCCAATGTCTCCCCTGCCGCCGCCCTTTCCCTCGTCCGTTGCCGCTCGCTGCGTGCGACTCGCACCTCTAATTTGGGCATCCATGTCCTTTGTCGGCCCCGGTGTGGGCACGAGGACCCAGAGATGGCCAGGGATGCCCTTCGGAGTTGATACAACAAGAGGAGAGGGGTGCGGGGGCGGCCTATCTGGAGGGGCATAGAGGAACCGGAGCTATGCGAAGGACGCAAGGGGCCGGCAATGTTGCCTGCACAGCGTCGTCGGGCGATGGGGGGCATCATGGAACCGGAGCTTACGTTGTCGCCCCGGTCCAACCGCGACCGATGTGATGCGGAGGGCGAGCTCCTCCACGTCATCCGGCTTCGCGTCCCGCAGCATGAACTCCCAGTCCACGAGGCCTGATCCGCCACCATACGGTGTGCGGCCGGAGCTCGACAGTCCACAGGGTCCTACACATATCCGCCCCAGATTTGGGCTGCGTTTTTTTTTTTTGAGAGAGAGAGGTGCAAAAGGTTGGCTGCGTTTGTTGTACCTCTCTGTGTAGGCGTCGACGGTCAGAGGGGCGTCATTGTCGAAGCCGGAGCCGTATGTGAGGTCTGGGTCCTCGTCGAAGGAGATGTTGCCGGTCATTCTCCGAATCGTGCGGTCCTGCGCCTCGGCCAGACGGGCCGCCTCAGCCGTAGTCTCGCGCTTCGATCACTCGATGGCTAGCTGGAGCGTTTGGCGTTTTTGTGGCGGAGCCACCGCGCATCCCTCTCTGACGTTGTCAGGGAGAGCCGAATGACCGTCACGAGGATCTGGTCCTCCAAATCCACCAGCGCGCGCCCAATGTCTCCCCTGCCACCGCCATTTCCCTCGTTCGTTGCCGCTCGCTGCGTGCGACTCGCGCCTCTAATTTGGGCATCCATGTCCTTGTCGGCGCCGGTGCAGGCACGAGGACCCATCGATGGGCAGGAATGCCCTTCGGAGTGGGTACAACATGCGGTGAGGTACGTCGTACCTGGAAGGGCATAGAGCAGCCTGATACGTCTCCAACGTATCTATAATTTTTTATTGCTCCATGCTATTATATTATCTGTTTTGGATGTTTTATATGCATTAATATGCTATTTTATATTATTTTTGGGACTAACTTACTAGAGCCCAGTGCCAGTTTCGGTTTTTTCCTTGTTTTTGAGCTTCGCAGAAAAGGAATACTAAACGGAGTCCAAACGGAATAAAACTTCATGATGATTTTTCTTGGACCAAAAGACACCCAGGAGACTTGGAGTGCAAGTCAGAAGAGCACCACGAGGCGGTGACAAGGGTGGAGGGCGCGCCCTAGGGGGGCGCCCTTGGCTTGTGGTCCCCTCGGTAACTCCCTGACCTAGATCTTCCTCCTATATATTCACATATATTCCAGAACCACCAGAAGCATCCACGAAAACACTTTTCCACCGCCACAACCTTCTGTTCCCATGAGATCCCATCTTGGGGCCTTTTCCGGCATCCTGTCGGAGGGGGATTTGATCACGGAGGGCATCTACATCAACTCTATTGCCCTTCCGATGAAGCGTGAGTAGTTTACCTCAGACCTACGGGTCCATAGCTAGTAGCTAGATGGCTTCTTCTCTCTCTTTGATTCTCAATACCATGTTCTCCTTGATGTTCTTGAAGATCTATCCGATGTAATCTTCTTTTGCAGTGTGTTTGTCGAGATCCGATGAATTGTGGATTTATGATCAGCTTATATATGAATATTATTTGAATCTTCTCTGAATTCTTATATGCATGATTTGATATCTTTGTATTTCTCTTCGAACTATCGGTTTGGTTTGGCCAACTAGATTGGTTTTTCTTGCAATGGGAAAGGTTCTTAGCTTTGGGTTCAATCTTGCATGATTTCACCCAGTGACAAAGTAGGGGTAGCGAGACACGTATTGAATTGTTGCCATTGAGGATAAAAAGATGGGGTTTTCATCATATTGCTTGAGTTTATCCCTCTACATCATGTCATCTTACTTAAAGCGTTACTCCGTTCTTTATGAACTTAATACTCTAGATGCATGCTGGATAGCGGTCGATGTGAGGAGTAATAGTAGTAGATGCAGGCAAGAGTCGGTCTACTTGACACGGACGTGATGCCTATATTGCATAATCATTGCCTTGGATATCGTCATAACTTTGCGCTTTTCTATCAATTGCTTGACAGTAATTTGTTCACCCACCGTATTATTTGCCTTCATGAGAGAAGCCTCTAGTGAAACCTGTTGGGAATCGTTGCATGGAAAACAAAAAAATTCTACGCACACGCAATGATCTATCCATGGAGATGCATAGCAACGAGGCGGAGAGTGTGTCTACGTACCCTCGTAGACCGTAAGCGGAAGCGTTTCACAACGCGGTTGATGTAGTCGAACTTTCTTCGCGCTCCACCGATCGAGTACCGAACGTACGGCACCTCCGAGTTCTGCACACGTTCAGCTTGGTGACGTCCCTCGCCTTCTTGGTCCAGCAAGACGTCGAGGTAGTAGATGAGTTCCGTCAGCACGACGGCGTGGTGACGGTGATGGTGAAGTGATCTCCGCAGGGCTTCGCCTAAGCACTACGAAAATATGACCGAGGTAGTAAACAGTGGAGGGGGACGCCGCACACGGCTAGGCAATTGTCTGGTTGTGCTAGGCGCCCCCCTCCCACATATATATAGGTGGGGGGAGGAGGGAGCAGCCAGGAGGGCGCCCCAAGTAGGCCGAATCCTACTTGGGGTCCTCCCAAGTGGCGCCCCACCTTCCTTATTTGCCAGAGGGGGAAGGAAAGAGAGGGGGAGAGGGAAGGAAGGGGGAATCCTATTCCCTCTCTTTCCTTTCCTTTCCCCTCTTTCCTTCTCCTTCTTGGCCGGCCCATATGGGGGGCGCACCAGCCCTTTGTGGCTGGTACGTTTCCCCTCTTGGCCCATAAGGCCCATATCTTTTGCCGGGGGTGCCCGGAACCCCTTTCGGTGACCCGATATGTACCTGGTACCCTCCGGAACACTTCCGGTGTCCGAATACCATCGTCCTATATATCAATCTTTACCTCTCGACCATTTCGAGACTCCTCGTCATGTCCGTGATCTCATCCGGGACTCCGAACAACATTCGGTCACCAAATCACATAACTCATATAATACTATATCGTCATCGAACGTTAAGCGTGCGGACCCTACGGGTTCGAGAACTATGTAGACATGACCGAGACACCTCTCCAGTCAATAACCAATAGCGGAACCTGGATGCTCATATTGGCTCCTACATATTCTATGAAGATCTTTATCGGTCGAACCGTTATGACAACATACGTAATTCCCTTTGTCCATCGGTATGTTACTTGCCCGAGATTCGATCGTCGGTATCTTCATACCTAGTTCAATCTTGTTACTGGCAAGTCTCTTTACTCATTCCGTAATACATCACCTCGTGACTAACTCCTTAGTCGTTTGCTTGCAAGCTTATGATGTGTATTACCGAGCGGGCCCAGAGATACCTCTCCGATACTCGGAGTGACAAATCCTAATCTCGATCTATGCCAACCCAACAAACACCTTCGGAGATACCCATAGAGCATCTTTATAATCACCCAGTTACGTTGTGACGTTTGATAGCACACAAGGCATTCCTCCGGTAACCGGGAGTTGCATAATCTCATAGTCGAAGGAATATGTATTTGACATGAAGAAAGCAATAGCAACAAAACTAAACGATCATTATGCTAAGCTAACGGATGGGTCTTATCCATCACATCATTTTCCTAATGATGTGATCCCGTTATCAAATGACAACTCATGTCCATGGTTAGGAAACCTTAACCATCTTTGATCAACGAGCTAGTCTAGTAGAGGCTCACTAGGGACACGGTATTTGTTTATGTATTCACACATGTATTTAAGTTTCCGATCAATACAATTCTAGCATGAATAATAAACCTTTATCATGAATAAGAAAATATAAAATAACAACTTTATTATTGCCTCTAGGGCATATTTCCTTCAGTCTCCCACTTGCACTAGAGTCAATAATCTAGTTCACATCGCCATGTGATTAACACCAATAGTTCACATCACCATGTGACCAACACCCAAAGGGTTTACTAGAGTCAATAATCTAGTTCACATCGCCATGTGATTAACACCCAAAGAGTACTAAGGTGTGATCATGTTTTGCTTGTGAGAGAAGTTTAGTCAACGGGTCTGCCACATTCAGATCCGTATGTATTTCGCAAATTTCTATGTCTACAATGCTCTGCATGGAGCTACTCTAGCTAATTGCTCCCACTTTCAATACGTATCCAGATTGAGACTTAAAGTCATCTGGATCGGTGTAAAAGCTTGCATCGACGTAACCCTTTACGACGAACTCTTTATCACTTCCATAACCGAGAAAAATTTCTTTAGTTCTCTTAACTAAGGATAATTTTGACCGCTGTCCAGTGATCTACTCCTGGATCACTATTGTACCCTTTTGCCAAACTCATGGCAAGGTACACAACAGGTTTGGTACACAGCATGGCATACTTTATAGAACCTATGTCTGAGGCATAGGGAATGACTTTCATTCTCTCTCTATCTCCTGCCGTGGTCGGGCTTTGAGTCTTACTCAATTTCACACCTTGAATACAGGCAAGAACCCTTTCTTTGATTGATCCATTTTGAACTCCTTCAAAACTATGTCAAGGTATGTGCTTTGTGAAAGTCCTATTAAGCGTCTCGATCTATCCCTATAGATCTTGATGCTTAATACGTAAGTAGCTCCATCGAGGTCTCTCATTGAAAAATTCTTATTCAAGTATCCTTTTATGCTATCCAGAAATTTTATATCATTTCCAATCAACAATAGGTCATCCACATATAATATCAGAAATGCTACAGAGCTCCCACTCACTTTCTTGTAAATACATGCTTCACCGTAAGTCTGTATAAAACCATATGCTTTGATCACCTCATCAAAGCATATATTCCAACTCCGAGATGCTTGCACTAGTCCATAGATGGATCACTGGAGCTTGCACACTTTGTCAGCACTTTTAGAATCGACAAAACCTTCTGGTTGCATCATATACAACTCTTCTTTGAGATATCCATTAAAGAATGCAGTTTTGACGTCCATTTGCCAGATTTCATAATCATAAAATGCGGCAATTGCTAACATGATTCGGACAGACTTAAGCATCGCTACGGGTGAGAAAGTCTCATCGTAGTCAACTCCTTGAACTTGTCGAAAACCTTTCTCAACAAGTCGAGCTTCGTAGACAGTAACATTACCATCAGCGTCAGTCTTCTTCTTGAAGATCCATTTATTTTCTATGGCTTGCCGATCATCGGGCAAGTCCACCAAAGTCCACACTTTTTTCTCAAGCCATCTGTCAGAATCTGGGCTCATCATAGCTTCTTCATAGTTTGTAGGTTCGCCTTGGTCTAGTAACATGACTTCCAGGACAAGATTACCGTACCACTCTGGTGCGGATCGTGCTCTGGTCGACCTACGAAGTATAGTAGTAATTGTTGAGGAACGTAGCATGCAATTTCAAAAAAATTCTACGCTCATGCAAGATCTATCTAGGAGATGCATAGCAACGAGAGGGGAGAGTGTGTCCACGTACCCTCGTAGACCGAAAGCGGAAGCGTTATGTTAACGCGGTTGGTGTAGTCGAACGTCTTCACGATCCAACCGATCCAAGTACCGAACGTACGTCACCTCCGTGTTCAGCACACGTTTAGCTCGATGACGTCCCACGAACTCTTGATCCAGTTGAGGTTGAGGGAGAGTTCCGTCAGCACGACGGCGTGGCGACGGTGATGATGAAGTTACCGGCACAGGGCTTTGCCTAAGCACTACGACGATATGACCGAGGTGTGTAACTGTGGAGGGGGCACCGCACACGGCTAAGAGATTGTCTCTTGTGCCTTTGGGTGCCCCCCTCCCCACGTATATAAAGGAGGGGGGGAAGAGGAGGCCGGCCCAACGGGGGCGCGCCAAAGGGGGGAGTCCTACTTGGACTCCCGGTCCAAGTAGGATTCAGTCCCCCCCTTTCCTATTCCAACTAGGAGAAGGAGAAGGGGAAGGGAGAGAGAGGGAGAAGGAAAGAGGGGGGCCGGCCCCCTCCCCTAGTCCAATTCGGTTTGGGCAAGGGGGGGGGGGCGCCCCTCTCACGTGGCCTCTCTCCTCTCCTCCAATAAGGCCCAATAGGCCCATTACTTCTCCCGGGGGGTTCCGGTAACCTCCCGGTACTCCGGAAAAATGCCCAAATAACTCAGAACCATTCCGATGTCCAAATGCAACCTTCCAATATATGAATCTTTACCTCTCGACCATTTCGAGACTCCTCATCATGTCCGTGGTCTCATCTGGGACTCCGAACAAACTTCGGTCATCAAATCACATAACTCATAATACAAATCGTCATCGAACGTTAAGCGTGCGGACCCTACGGGTTCGAGAACTATGTAAACATGACCGAGACACATCTCCGGTCAATAACCAATAGCGGAACCTGGATGCTCTTATTGGCTCCTACATATTCTACGAAGATCTTTATCGGTCAAACCGCATAACAACATACGTCATTCCCTTTGTCATCGGTATGTTACTTGCCCGAGATTCGATCGTCGGTATCATCATACCTAGTTCAATCTCGTTACCGACAAGTCTCTTTACTCGTTCCATAATGCATCATCCCACAACTAACTCATTAGTCACATTGCTTGCAAGGCTTCATATGATGTGCATTACCGAGAGGGCCCAGAGATACCTCTCCGATACTCGGAGTGACAAATCCTAATCTTGATCTATGCCAACCCAACAAACACCTTCGGAGACACCTGTAGAGCATATTTATAATCACCCAGTTACGTTGTGATGTTTGATAGCACACAAGGTGTTCCTCCGGTATTCGGGAGTTGCATAATCTCATAGTCAGAGGAATACGTATAAGTCATGAAGAAAGCTATAGCAATAAAACTTAACGATCATTATGCTAAGCTAACAGATGGGTCTCGTCCATCACATCATTCTCCTAATGATGTGATCCCGTTCATCAAATGACAACACATGCCTATGGTTAGGAAACTTAACCATCTTTGATCAACGAGCTAGTCAAGTAGAGGCATACTAGGGACACTTTGTTTTGTCTATGTATTCACACATGTATCAAGTTTTCGATTAATACAATTCTAGCATGAATAATAAACATTTATCATGATATAAGGAAATATAAATAACAACTTTATTATTGCCTCTAGGGCATATTTCCTTCAGTCTCCCACTTGCACTAGAGTCAATAATCTAGTTCACATCGCCATGTGATTTAACACCAATAGTTCACATCACCATGTGATTAACACCCATAGTTCACATCGCCATGTGACCAACATCCAAAGGGTTTACTAGAGTCAATAATCTAGTTCACATCGCCATGTGATTAACACCCAAAGAGTACTAAGGTGTGATCATGTTTTGCTTGTGAGAGAAGTTTAGTCAACGGGTTTGCCACATTCAGATCCGTATGTATTTTGCAAATTTCTATGTCTACAATGCTCTGCATGGAGCTACTCTAGCTAATTGCTCCCACTTTCAATATGTATCCAGATTGAGACTCAGAGTCATCTAGATCGGTGTTAAAGCTTGCATCAACGTAACTCTTTACGATGAACTCTTTATCACCTCCATAACCGAGAAATATTTCCTTAGTCCTCTTAGGTAACTAAGGATAACTTTGACCGCTATCCAGTGATCCACTCCTGGATCACTATCGTACCTCCTTGCTAAACTCATAGCAAGGCACACAACTGGTCTGGTACATAGCATGGCATACTTTATAGAACCTATGACTGAGGCATAGGGAATGACTTTCATTCTCTTTCTATCTTCTGCCGTGGTTGGGTTTTGAGTCTTACTCAATTTTACACCTTGTAACACAGGCAAGAACTCCTTTTTTGACTGTTTCATTTTGAACTACTTCAAAATCTTGTCAAGGCATGTACTCATTGAACAATCTTATCAAGCATCTTGATCTATCTCTATAGATCTTGATGCTCAATATGTAAGCAGCTTCACCGAGGTCTTTCTTTTGGAAAAAACTCCTTTCAAATACTCCTTTATGCTTTTCAGAAAATTCTACATCATTTCTGATCAACAATATGTCATTCACATATACTTATCAGAAAGGCTGTAGTGCTCCCACTCACTTTCTTGTAAATACAGGCTTCACCGCAAGTCTGTATAAAATTATATGCTTTGATCAACTCATCAAAGTGTATATTCCAACTCCGAGATGCTTGCACCAGTCCATAGATGGATCGCTGGAGCTTGCACACTTTGTTAGCACATTTAGGATTGAGAAAACCTTCTGGTTGCATCATATACAACTCTTCTTTAATAAATCCATTAAGGAGTGCAGTTTTGACATCCATTTGCCAGATTTCATAAAATGCGGCAATTGCTAACATGATTCGGACAGACTTTAAGCATCGATACGAGTGAGAAAATCTCATCATAGTCAACACCTTGAACTTGTCGAAAACCTTTTGCGACAATTCGAGCTTTGTAGATAGTAACACTACTATCAGCGTCTATCTTCCTCTTGAAGATCCATTTATTCTCAATGGCTCGCTGATCATCGAGCAAGTCAATCAAAGTCCATACTTTGTTCTCATACATGGATCCTATCTCAGATTTCATGGCCTCAAGCCATTTATCGGAATCTAGGCTCATCATCGCTTCCTCATAGTTCGTAGGTTCGTCATGGTCTAGTAACATGACTTCCAGAACAGGATTACCCTACCACTCTGGTGCGGAACGTACTCTGGTTGACCTACGAGGTTCTGTAGTAACTTGATCTGAAGCTTCATGATCATCATTATTAGCTTCCTCACTAATTGGTGTAGGCATCACTGGAACTGATTTCTGTGATGAACTACTTTCCAATTCAAGAGAAGGTACCACTACCTCATCAAGTTCTACTTTCCTCCCACCCACTTCTTTCGAGAGAAACTCCTTCTCTAGAAAGGATCCATTCTTAGCAACAAATATCTTGCCTTCGGATCTGTGATAGAAGGTGTACCCAACAGTTTCTTTTGGGTATCCTATGAAGACGCTCTTCTCCGATTTAGGTTCGAGCTTATCAGGCTGAAGCTTTTTCACATAAGCATCGCAAACCCCAAACTTTAAGAAATGACAGCTTAGGTTTCTTGCCAAACCACAGTTCATACGGTGTCGTCTCAACGGATTTAGACGGTGCCCTATTTAACGTGAATGCAGCTGTCTCTAATGCATAACCCCAAAACGATAGTGGTAAATGGGTAAGAAACATCTTAGATCGCACCATATCTAATAAAGTACAGTTACGACATTCAGACACACCATTACGCTGTGGTGTTCTAGGTGGCGTGAGTTGCGAAACTATTCTGCATTATTTTAAATGAAGGCCAAACTCATAACTCAAGTATTCGCCTTCGCGATTAGATCGTAGAAACTTTATTTTCTTGTTACGATGATTCTCCACTCCCCTCTGAAATTCTTTGAACTTTTCAAATGTTTCAGACTTGTGTTTCATTAAGTAGATATACCCATATCTGCTCAAATCATCTGTGAAGGTCAGAAAATAACGATACCCGCCGCGAGCCTCAACACTCATCGGACCGCATACATCGGTATGTATTATTTCCATTAAGTCTGTAGCCAGCTCCATTGTTCCGAAGAACAGAGTCTTAGTCATCTTGCCCATGAGGCATGGTTCGCAAGCATCAAATGATTCATAATCAAGTGATTCCAAAAGTCCATCAGCATGGAGTTTCTTCATGCGCTTTACACCAATATGACCTAAACGGCAGTGCCACAAATATGTTGCACTATCATTATCAACTTTGCATCTTTTGGAATCAATATTATGAATATGTGTATCACTACGATCGAGATTCAATAAACCATTTATATTGAGTGTATGACCATAGAAGGTTTTATTCATGTAAACAGAATAACAATTATTCTCTGACTTAAATGAATAACCGTATCGCAATAAACATGATCCAATCATATTTATGCTCAGCGCAAACTCCAAATAACATTTATTCAGGTCCAACACTAATCCCGAAGGTAGAGGGAGTGTGCGATGGTGATCTTATCAACCTTGGAATCACTTCCAACACACATCGTCACTTCACCCTCAACTAGTCTCTATTTCTTCTGTAACTCCTGTTTTGAGTTACTAATCTTAGCAACCGAACAGGTATTAAATACCCAGGGGCTACCATGAGCACTAGTAAGGTACACATCAATAACATGTATATCAAATATACCTTTATTCACTTTGCCATCCTTCTTATCCGCCAAATATTTGGGGTAGTTCCACTTCCAGTGACCATTTCCTTTGCATTAGAAGCACTCAGTTTCAGGCTTGGGTCCAGCTTTGGGCTTCTTCACGGGAGTGGCAACTTGCTTGCCATTCTTTCTTGAAGTTCCCTTTCTTTTCCTTTGCCCCTTTTCTTGAAACTAGTGGTCTTGTTAACCATCAACACTTGATGCTCTTTCTTGATTTCTACCTTCACCGATTTCAGCATCGCGAAGAGCTTGGGAATCGTTTTCGTCATCCCTTGCATATTCTAGTTCATCACGAAGTTCTAGTAACTTGGCGATAGTGACTAGAGAACTCTGTCAATGACTAACTTATCTGGAAGATTAACTCCCACTTGATTCAAGCGATTGTAGTACTCAGACATTCTGAGCACATGCTCACTGGTTGAGCTATTCTCCTCCATCTTGTAGGCAAAGTACTTGTCAGAGGTCTGATACCTCTCGACATGGGCATGAGTCTGAAATACCAATTTTAACTCTTGGAACATCTTATATGCTCTGTGGCGTTCAAAACATTTTTGAAGTCCCGGTTCTAAGCCGTAAAGCATGGTGCACTAAACTATCAAGTAGTCATCATACCGAGCTTGTCAAACGTTCATAACGTCTGCATCTGCTCCTGCAATAGTTCTGTCACCTAGCGGTGCATCAAGGACATAATTCTTCTGTGCAGCAATGAGGATAATCCTCAGATCACGGACCCAGTCTGCATCATTGCTACTATCATCTTTCAACTTAGTTTTCTCTAGGAACATATCAAAAATAAACGGGGAGCTATATCGCGAGCTATTGATCTACAACATAGATACGCAAATACTATCAGGACTAAGTTCATGATAAATTAAAGTTCAATTAATCATATTACTTAAGAACTCCCACTTAGATAGACATCCCTCCAGTCATCTAAATGATCACGTGATCCATATCAACTAAACCATGTCCGATCATCATGTGAGATGGAGTAGTTTTCAATGGTGAACATCTCTATGTTGATCATATCTACTATATGATTCACGTTCGACCTTTCGGTCTCCAGTGTTCCGAGGCCATATCTGCATATGCTAGGCTCGTCAAGTTTAACCCGAGTATTCCGCACGTGCAAAACTGTCTTGCACCCATTGTATATGAACGTAGAGCTTATCACACCCGATCATCACGTGGTGTCTCGGCACGACGAACTGTCGCAACGGTGCATACTCAGGGAGAACACTTATAGCATGAAATTTAGTGAGGGATCATCTTATAATGCTACCGCCGTACTAAGCAAAATAAGATGCATAAAACATAAACATCACATGCAATCAAAATATGTGACATGATATGGCCATCATCATCTTGTGCCTTTGATCTCCATCTCCAAAGCACCATCATGATCTCCATCGTCACCGGCTTGACACCTTGATCTCCATCGTAGCGTCGTTGTCGCCTCGCCAACTATTGCTTCTACAACTATCGCTAACGCATAGTGATAAAGTAAAGCAATTACATGGCGATTGCATTTCATACAATAAAGCGACAACCATAAGGCTCTGCCAGTTGCCGATAACTTTTACAAAACATGATCATCTCATACAATAACGTGTATCACATCATGTCTTGACCATATCACATCACAACATACCCTGCAAAAACAAGTTAGACGTCCTCTACTTTGTTGTTGCAAGTTTTACGTGGCTGCTACAGGCTTCTAGTAAGAACCGTTCTTACCTACGCATCAAAACCACAACAATTTTTCGTCAAGTGTGCTGTTTTAACCTTCAACAAGGACCGGCCGTAGTCAAACTCGATTCAACTAAAGTTGGAGAAACAAACACCCGCCAGCCACCTGTGTGCAAAGCACGTCGGTAGAACCAGTCTCATGAACGCGGTCATGTAATGTCGGTCCGGGCCGCTTCATCCTACAATACCGCCGAATCAAAGTAAGACGTTGGTGGTAAGCAGTATGACTATTATCGCCCACAACTCTTTGTGTTCTACTCGTGCATATTGTCTACGCATAGACCTGGCTCGGATGCCACTGTTGGGGAACGTAGCATGCAATTTCAAAAAAATTCTACGCTCATGCAAGATCTATCTAGGAGATGCATAGCAACGAGAGGGGAGAGTGTGTCCACGTACCCTCGTAGACCGAAAGCGGAAGCGTTATGTTAATGCGGTTGGTGTAGTCGAACGTCTTCACGATCCAACCGATCCAAGTACCGAACGTACGACACCTCCGTGTTCAGCACACATTCAGCTCGATGACGTCCGACGAACTCTTGATCCAGTTGAGGTCGAGGGAGAGTTCCGTTAGCACGATGGCGTGGCAACAGTGATGATGAAGTTACCGGCGCAGGGCTTCGCCTAAGCACTACGACGATATGACCGAGGTGTGTAATTGTGGAGGGGGGCACCGCACACGGCTAAGAGATTGTCTGTTGTGCCTTTGGGTGCCCCCCTCCCCACGTATATAAAGGAGGGGGGAAGAGGAGGCCGGCCCAAGGGGGGCGCGCCAAAGGGGGGAGTCCTACTTGGACTCCCGGTCCAAGTAGGATTCGGTCCCCCCCCTTTCCTATTCCAACTAGGAGAAGGAGAAGGGGAAGGGAGAGAGAGGGAGAAGGAAAGAGGGGGGCCGGCCCCCTCCCCTAGTCCAATTCGGTTTGGGCAAGGGGGGGCGTGCCCCTCTCACGTGGCCTCTCTCCTCTCCTCCAATAAGGCCCAATAGGCCCATTACTTCTCCCGGGGGGTTCCGGTAACCTCCCGGTAATCCGAAAAAATGCCCGAATCACTCGGAACCATTCCGATGTCCAAATGCAACCTTCCAATATATGAATCTTTACCTCTCGACCATTTCGAGACTCCTCGTCATGTCTGTGATCTCATCCAGGACTCCGAACAAACTTCGGTCATCAAATCACATAACTCATAATACAAATCGTCATCGAACGTTAAGCGTGCGGACCCTACGGGTTCGAGAACTATGTAGACATGACCGAGACACATCTCCGGTCAATAACCAATAGCGGAACATGGATGCTCATATTGGCTCCTACATATGCTACGAAGATCTTTATCGGTCAAACCGCATAACAACATATGTCATTCCCTTTGTCATCGGTATGTTACTTGCCCGAGATTCGATCGTCGGTATCATCATACCTAGTTCAATCTCGTTACCGGCAAGTCTCTTTACTCATTCCATAATGCATCATCCCACAACTAACTCATTAGTCACATTGCTTGCAAGGCTTCATATGATGTGCATTACCGAGAGGGCCCAGAGATACCTCTCCGATACTCGGAGTGACAAATCCTAATCTCGATCTATGCCAACGCAACAAACACCTTCGGAGACACCTGTAGAGCTTCTTTATAATCACCCAGTTACGTTGTGACGTTTGATAGCACACAAGGTGTTCCTCCGGTATTCGGGAGTTGCATAATCTCATAGTCAGAGGAATATGTATAAGTCATGAAGAAAGCTATAGCAATAAAACTTAACGATCATTATGCTAAGCTAACAGATGGGTCTCGTCCATCACATCATTCTCCTAATGATGTGATCCCGTTCATCAAATGACAACACATGCCTATGGTTAGGAAACTTAACCATCTTTGATCAACGAGCTAGTCAAGTAGAGGCATACTAGGGACACTTTGTTTTGTCTATGTATTCACACATGTATCAAGTTTCCGGTTAATACAATTCTAGCATGAATAATAAAAATTTATCATGATATAAGGAAATATAAATAACAACTTTATTATTGCCTCTAGGGCATATTTCCTTCAGTAATTTGATCTGAAGTATCATAATCATCATCATTAGCTTCCTCTCTAGATGGTGTAGGCATCACGGGAACGGTTTTCTGTGATGTGCTACTTTCCAATTCGAGAGAAGGTACAATTACCTCATCAAGTTCTACTTTCTTCCCACTCACTTCTTTTGAGAGAGACTACTTCTCTAGAAAGGACCCATTCTTAGCAACAAAGATCTTGCCTTCGGATCTGTGGTAGAAGGTGTACCCAATAGTTTCTTTAGGGTATCCTATGAAGATGCATTTCTCCGAATTGGGTTCGAGCTTATCTGGCTGAAGCCTTTTGACATAAGCATCGCATCCCCAAACTTTAAGAAACGACAGCTTAGGTTTCTTGCCAAACCACAGTTCATACGGTGTCGTCTCAACGGATTTAGATGGTGCCCTATTTAACGTGAATGCGGCTGTCTCTAATGCATAATCCCAAAACGACAGTGGTAAATCGGTAAGAGACATCATAGATCGCACCATATCCAATAAAGTACGGTTACGACGTTCGGACACATCATTACGCTGTGGTGTTCCAGGTGGCGTGAGTTGTGAAACAATTCCATATTGTTTTAAATGAAGGCCAAACTCGTAACTCAAATATTCGCTTCCGCGATCAGATCGTAGAAACTTTATTTTCTTGTTGCGATGATTCTCCACTTCACTCTGAAATTCTTTGAACTTTGCAAATGTTTCAGACTTGTGTTTCATTAAGTAGATATACCCATACCTACTCAAATCATCTGTGAAGGTCAGAAAATAACGATACCCACCGCGTGCTTCAACACTCATCGGACCGCATACATCAGTATGTATAATTTCCAATAAGTCATTAGCTCACTCCATTGTTCCGGAGAACGGAGTTTTAGTCATCTTGCCCATGAGGCATGGTTCGCAAGTATCAAATGATTCATAATCAAGTGATTCCAAAAGCCCATCTGCATGGAGTTTCTTCATGCACTTTACACCAATATGACCTAAACGGCAGTGCCACAAGTATGTTGCACTATCATTATCAACTTTGCATCTTTTGGCATCAATATTATGAATATGTGTATCACTATGATCGAGATTCAATAAACCATTTACATTGGGTGTATGACCATAGAAGGTTTTATTCATGTAAATAGAACAACAATTATTCTCTGACTTAAATGAACAACCGTATTGCAATAAACATGATCCAATCATATTCATGCTCAACGCAAACACCAAATAACATTTATTTAGGTCCAACACTAATCCCGAAGGTAGAGGGAGTGTGCGATGGTGATCTTATCAACCTTGGAATCACTTCCAACACACATCGTCACCTCGCACTTAACTAGTCTCTGTTCATTCTGCAACTCCTGTTTTGAGTTACTAATCTTAGCAACTGAACCGGTATCAAATACCCAGGGGTTACTACGAACACTAGTAAAGTACACATCAATAACATGTATATCAATTATACCTTTGTTCACTTTGCCATCCTTCTTATCCACCAAGTATTTGGGGCAGTTCCACTTCTAGTGACCATTCGCTTTGCAGTAAAAGCACTCAGTTTCAGGCTTAGGTCCAGCTTTGGGATTCTTCACGGGAGTGGCAACTTGCTTGTCATTCTTCTTGAAGTTCCCTTTCTTTCCGTTGCCTTTTTCTTGAAACTAGAGGTCTTGATAACCATCAACATTTGATGCTCTTTCTTGATTTCTACCTTCGTCGATTTCAGCATCGCGAAGAGCTCGGGAATCATTTTCGTCATCCCTTGCATATTATAGTTCATCACGAAGTTCTAGTAGCTTGGTGATAGTGACTAGAGAACTCTGTTAATCACTATCTTATCTGGAAGATTAACTCCCACTTGATTCAAGCGATTGTAGTACCCAGACATTCTGAGCACAAGCTCACTGGCTGAGCTATTCTCCTCCATATTGTAGGCAAAGTACTTGTCAGAGGTCTCATACCTCTTAACACGGGCATAATTCTGAAATACCAATTTCAGCTCTTGGAACATCTCATATGCTCCGTGGCGTTCAAAATGTTTTTGAAGTCCCGGTTCTAAGCCGTAAAGCATCGCGCACTAAACTATCAAGTAGTCATCATATCGAGCTTGCCAAACGTTCATAACGTCATCATCTGCTCCTGCAACAGGTCTGTCACCTAGCAGTGCATCAAGGACATAACTCTTCTATGCAGCAATGAGGATATTCCTCAGATCACGGACCCAGTCCGCATCATTGCTACTATCATCTTTCAACTTAGTTTTCTCTAGGAACATATCAAAAAATATAGGGGAGCTATATCGCGAGCTACTGATCTACAACATAGATATGCAAATACTATCAGGACTAAGTTCATGATAAATTAAGTTTAATTAATCAAATTACTTAAGAACTCCCACTTAAATAGACATCCCTCAAGTCATATAAGTGATACGTGATCCAAATCAACTAACCCATGTCCGATCATCACGTGAGATGGGGTAGTCATCAATCGTGAACATCTCTATGTTGATCATATCTACTATATGATTCACGTTCGACCTTTCGGTCTCCAGTGTTCCGAGGCCATGTCTGTACATATTCTAGGCTCGTCAAGTTTAACCCGAGTATTCCGCATGTGCAAAACTGTCTTGCACCCGTTGTATGTGAACGTAGAGTCTATCACACCCGATCATCACGTGGTGTCTCAACACGACGAACTGTCGCAACGGTGCATACTTAGGGAGAACACTTATACCTTGAAATTTAGTGAAGGGATCATCTTATAATGCTACCGCCATACTAAGCAAAATAAGATGCATAAAGGTAAACATCACATGCAATCAAAATATGTGACATGATATGGCCATCATCATCTTGTGCTTTTGATCTCCATCTCCAAAGCATCGTCATGATCTCCATCGTCACCGGCTCGACACCTTGATCTCCATCGTTGCATCGTGGTCATCTCGCCAACTATTGCTTCTACAACTATCGCTAACGCATAGTGATAAAGTAAAGCAATTACATGGCGTTTGCATGTCATACAATAAAGCAACAACCATAAGGCTCCTGCCAGTTGCCGATAACTTACAAAACATGATCATCTCATACAACAACGTATATCACATCATGTCTTGACCATATCACATCACAACATGCCCTGCAAAAACAAGTTAGACATCCTCTACTTTGTTGTTGCAAGTTCTATGTGGCTGCTACGGGCTTCTAGCAAGAACCGGTCTTACCTACGCACAAAACCACAACGGTGTTTCGTCAAGTTTGCTGTTTTAACCTTCTTCAAGGACCGTCTATAGTCAAATTCGATTAAACTAAAGTAGGAGAAACAGACACCTGCCAGCCACCTTTATGCAAAACTAGTTGCATGTCTGTCGGTGAAACCGGTCTCTGATGTCTACTACGCAACTTTATTCTTGTAGACTCGTGTTGGGCCTCCAAGCGCGGAGTTTTGTAGGACAGTAGCAATTTTCCCTCAAGTGGATGACTTAAGGTTTATCAATCCGTGGGAGGCGTAGGATGAAGATGGTCTCTCTCAAACAACCCTGCAACCAAATACAAGAAATCTCTTGTATCCCCAACACACCCAATACAATGGCAAATTGTATAGGTGCACTAGTTCGGCGAAGAGATGGTGATAAAAGTGTAATATGGATGGTAGAAATATATTTTTATAATCTGAATAAATAAAAACAGCAAGGTAGCAAATAGTAAACAGGCACAAAAACGGTATTGCAATGCTTGAAAACAAGGCCTAGGGTTCGTACTTTCACTAGTGCAACCTCTCAACAATGCTAATATAATTGGATCATATAACCATCCCTCAAAGTGCGATGAAGAATCACTCCAAAGTTCCTATCTAGTGGAGAACATAAGAATAAATTGTTTGTAGGGTACGAAACCACCTCAAAGCTATTCTTTCCGTTCGATCTATTCAAGAGTTCGTACTAAAATAACAGAAAGCTATTCTTTCCTTTCGATCTATCCTAGAGTTCGTACTAAAATAACACCAAAGCAAATTCAGATTTATAATATTCAATCCAACACAAAGAACTTCAAAGAGTGCCCCAAGATTTCTACCGGAGAAACAAAGACAAGAACGTGCATCAACCCCTATGCATAGATTACCCCAATGTCACCTCGGGAATCCGCGAGTTGAGTGCCAAAACATATATCAAGTGAATCAATACGATACCCCATTGTCACCACGGGTATTCAATTGCAAGACATATATCAAGTGTTCTCAAATCCATAAAAGTATTCAATCCGATAACAACGAAATCTCAAAGGGAAAACTCAATTCATCACAACAAGATAGAGAGGGGAAAACACCATATGATCCAACTATATTAACAAAGCCCGCGATACATCAAGATCGTGACATCTCAAAAACATGAGAGAGAGAGAGAGAGAGATTAAACACATAGCTACTGGTACAAACCCTCAGCCCCGAGGGTGGACTACTCCCTCCTCATCGCGGTGGCCGTCGGGATGATGAAGATGGCCACCGGTGATGATCTCCCCCTCCGGCAGGGTGCCGGAACGGGGTCTAGATTGGATCTCGTGGATACAGAGGCCTTGCAGCGGCAGAACTTCTGATCTAGGGCTACCCCCAAGGGTTTTGGAATATTTGTCAATTTATAGGGTAAAGAGGCAGTGCGGGAGGCCACCGAGGTGGGCACAACCCACCTGGGCGCACTTGGGGGCCCAGGCACGCCCTGGTGGGTTGTGCCCCCCTCGGGGCACCCCCCAGGTGCTGCTCTGGCCCATTGGTGGTCTTCTGGTCCTAAAAAATCCACAAAAAGTTTCGCGGTGTTTGGACTCCGTTTGGTATTGATTTTCTGCGATGTAAAAAACATGCAAAAACAGCAACTGGCACTTGGCACTATGTCAATAGGTTAGTACCAAAAAAATGATATAAAATGATTGTAAAACATCCAAGAATGATAATATAACAGCATGGAACAATCAAAAATTATAGATACGTTGGAGACGTATCAGTCTCATGCGCGTGGACATGTAAGGTTGGTCCGGGCCGCTTCATCCCACAATACCGCCGAATCAAAATAAGACGTTGGTGGTAAGCAGTATGACTATAACCGCCCACAACTCTTTGTGTTCTACTTGTGCATATCATCTACGCATAGACCAGGCTCATGATGCCACTGTTGGGAATCGTTGCATGGAAAACAAAAAAAATTCTACGCACACACAATAATCTATCCATGGAGATGCATAGCAACGAGGGGGAGAGTGTGTCTACGTACCCTCATAGACCGTAAGCAGAAGCGTTTCACAACGCGGTTGATGTAGTCAAACTTTCTTCGTGCTCCACCGATCGAGCACCGAACGTACGGCACCTCCGAGTTCTGCACACGTTCAGCTTGGTGACGTCCCTCGCCTTCTTGATCCAGCAAGACGTCGAGGTAGTAGATGAGTTCCGTCAGCACGACGGCTTGGTGACGGTGATGGTGAAGTGATCTCCGCAGGGCTTCGCCTAAGCACTACGAAAATATGACCGAGGTAGTAAACAGTGGAGGGGGACGCCGCACACGGCTAGGCAATTGTCTGGTTGTGCTAGGCGCCCCCCCTCACACATATATATAGGTGGGGGGAGGAGGGAGCAGCCAGGAGGGCGCCCCAAGTAGGCCGAATCCTATTTGGGGTCCTCCCAAGTGGCGCGCCCCCCCTTATTTGCCGGAGGGGGAAGGAAAGAGAGGGGGAGAGGGAAGGAAGGGGGAATCCTATTCCCTCTCTTTCCTTTCCCCTCTTTCCTTCTCCTTCTTGGCCGGCCTATATGGGGGGCGCACCAGCCCCTTGTTGCTGGTACGTTTCCCCTCTTGCCCCATAAGGCCCATATCTTTTGCCGGGGGTGCCCGGAACCCCTTCCGGTGACCCGATATGTACCCGGTACCCTCCGGAACACTTCCGGTGTCCGAATACCATCGTCCTATATATCAATCTTTACCTCTCGACCATTTCGAGACTCCTCGTCATGTCCATGATCTCATCCGGGACTCCGAACAACATTCGGTCACCAAATCACATAACTCATATAATACAATATCGTCATCGAACGTTAAGCGTGCGGACCCTACAGGTTCAAGAACTATGCAGACATGACCGAGACACCTCTCCGGTCAATAACCAATAGCGGAACCTAGATGCTCATATTGGCTCCTACATATTCTACGAAGATCTTTATCGGTCGAACCGTTATGACAACATACGTAATTCCCTTTGCCCATCGGTATGTTACTTGCCCGAGATTCGATCGTCGGTATCTTCATACCTAGTTCAATCTTGTTACTGGCAAGTTTCTTTACTCGTTCCGTAATACATCACCTCGTGACTAACTCCTTAGTCGTTTGCTTGCAAGCTTATGATGTGTATTACCGAGAGGGCCCAGAGATACCTCTCTGATACTCGGAGTGTCGAATCCTAATCTCGATCTATGCCAACCCAACAAACACCTTCGGAGATACCTGTAGAGCATCTTTATAATCACCTAGTTACGTTGTGATGTTTGATATCACACAAGGCATTCCTCCGGTATCCGGGAGTTGCATAATCTCATAGTCGAAGGAATATGTATTTGACATGAAGAAAGCAATAGCAACAAAACTGAACGATCATTATGCTAAGCTAACGGATGGGTCTTGTCCATCACATCATTCTCCTAATGATGTGATCCCGTTATCAAATGACAACTCATGTCCATGGTTAGGAAACTTTAACCATCTTTGATCAACGAGCTAGTCTAGTAGAGGCTCACTAGGGACACGGTATTTGTTTATGTATTCACACTTGTATTTAAGTTTCCGATCAATACAATTCTAGCATGAATAATAAACCTTTATCATGAATAAGAAAATATAAAATAACAACTTTATTATTGCCTCTAGGGCATATTTCCTTCAAAACCTATGTCCCCCGAAATTGATGATACGAAATTGGCCTAATCATGGTTTAAATTTGTGGATGATCATACAAAAAATTTATGTCGTGTTGAATTTTGCTTCTAGAAATCTTTTAGATTCAGCCGCGGGAGGTGCTTTTATTCAAATTACTTTAGGAGAAGCTACCAAACTCCTAGATAATATTATGATTAATTATTCTCAATGGCATACCGAAAGATCTTCTACTAGTAAAAAAGTACATGCGATTGAAGAGATTAATGTTTTGAGTGAAAAGATGGATGAACTTATGAAATTGTTTGCTAGTAGGAGTGCTCCTATTGATCCTAATGATTTGCCTTTATCTACTTTGATTGAGAACAATAATGAATCTATGGATGTGAATTTTGTTGGTTGGAACAATTTTGGTAATAACGCGTATAGAGGTAATTTTAATCCTTGGCCGTTTCCTAGTAATTCCTCTAACAATTATGGTAATTCCTACAACAATTCTTATGGAAATTATAATAATTTGCCCTCTGATATTGAGAACAGTATTAAAGAATTTATGAGTTCGCAAAAGAATTTCAATGCTTTGGTTGAAGAAAAATTGCTTAAGGTTGATGATTTGGCTAGGAATGTGGATAGAATTTCTCTTGAGATTGATTCTTTGAAAATTAGATCTATTCCACCCAAGCATGATATTAATGAGTCTCTTAAATCTATGAGAATTTCTGTTGATGAATGTAAAGAAAGGACCGCTAAGATGCGTGCTAAGCGAGATTGGTTTGTAAAAGTGTGTTCTAGTTTTTGTGAGAATAATGATGAAGATCTTAAAGTGATTGATGTGACTCCTATTGAATATTTATTTTCTAAAATAAATCTTGATAAATATGAGACTGGAGATGAGTCAACTTTAGCTAGAAGGCATCCCAATGATTCGGAGTTTATAGATCTTGATGCAAAAATTGATAAACGTGGGATTGGAGAGGTCAAGACTTTAAGTAGCGATGAGCCCACTCTTTTGGATTTCAAGGAATTTAATTATGATAATTGTTCTTTAATAGATTGTATTTTCTTGTTTCAATCCATGTTGAATTCTCCTCATGCTTATAATCAAAATAAAACTTTTACTAAACATATTGTTAATGCTATGATGAAATCTTTTAAGGAAAAGCTTGAATTGGAAGTTTCTATCCCTAGAAAACTTTATGATGAGTGGGAACCTACTATTAAGATTAAAATAAAATATTATGAGTGCCATGCTTTGCATGATTTGGGTGCTAGCGTTTCCACGATTCCAAAAACTTTATGTGATGTGCTAGGTTTCCGTGAATTTGATGATTGTTCTTTAAATTTGTATCTTGCGGATTCCACTATTAAGAAACCTATGGGAAGGATTAATGATGTTCTTATTGTTGCTAATAGAAATTATGTGCCCGTAGATTTCATTGTTCTTGATATAGATTGCAATCCAACATGTCCTGTTATTCTTGGTAGACCTTTCCTTCGAACGATTGGTGCAATTATTGATATGAAAGAAGAAAACATTAGATTTCAATTTCCATTAAGAAAGGGCATGAAACACTTTTCTAGAAAGTAAATTAAGTTGCCATATGAATCTATTATGAGAGCTACTTATGGATTGCATACCAAAGATGACAATACCTAGATCTATGTTTTTTTGCCTAGCTAAGGGCGTTAAACAATAGCGCTTGTTGGGAGGCAACCCAATTTTATTTTTGTTTTTACTTTTTTGGTTCTGCTTTTCAATAAATTTTTCATCTAGCCTCTGGTTAGATGTGTTTTGGTGTTTTAATTAGTGTTTGTGCCAAGTAAGACCTTTGGGATGGCTTACGGTGATAGTTGATTTGATATTGCTGAAAAACAGAAACTTTTGCGTCCAGTCACAGAATTTTAATAATTCATTGGAGTGTGGAAAAACCCTGAATATTTTACATAATATTTATGTACAAATTTCCTTTTTTTTTCGTATTGTTCAGCATTTTTGGAGTTAAATAAGTATTAGAACAATTCGGATCTTCGCAGACTGTTCTGTTTTTGACAGATTCTGTTTTCTATGTGTTGTTTGCTTATTTTGATAAATCTATGGGTAGTATCGGGGGGTACGAACCATGGAGAAGTTGGAATACAGTAGATATTACACCAATATAAATAAAAAATGAGTTCACAACAGTACCAAAAGTGGTGATTTATTTTCTTATACTAACGGATCTCATGAGTTTTCTGTTGAGTTTTGTGTTGTGAAGTTTTTAAGTTTTGGGTAAAGATTTGATGGACTATGGAATAAGGAGTGGCAAGAGCCTAAGCTTGGGGATTCCCAAGGCACACCAAGGTAATATTCAAGGACAACCAAGAGCCTAAGCTTGGGGATGCCCCGGAAGGCATCCCCTCTTTCGTCTTCGTCTATCGGTAACTTTACTTGAGGCAATATTTTTATTCACCACATGATATGTGTTTTGCTTGGAGCATCTTGTATGATATGAGTCTTTACATTTTAGTTTGCCACAATCATCCTTGCTGTACACACCTTTTGAGAGGGACATGCATGAATCATGATTTATTAAAATACTCTATGTGCTTCACCTATATCTTTTGAGTTAGGCAATTTTGCTCTAGTGCTTCACTTATATCTTTTTAGAGCACGGCGGTGGTTTTATTTTATAGAAATTGTTGAACTCTCATACTTCACTTATATTATTTTGAGATTCTCTTTAAAAAGCATGGTAATTTGCTTTTGTTATGAATTTAGTCCTAATATGATGGTCATCCAAGAGGGATATAATAAAAACTTTCATATAAAGTGCATTGAATACTATGAGAAGTTTGATTCCTTATGATTGTTTTGAGATATAAAGATGGTGATATTAGAGTCATGCTAGTGAGTAATTGTGGATTGTAGGAATACTTGTGTTGAAGTTTGTTATTCCCGTAGCATGCACGTATGGTGAACCGTTATGTAACGAAGTTGGAGCATGCTTTATTTATGGATTGTCTTCCTTATGAGTGGCGGTCGGGGACGAGCGATGGTCTTTTCCTACCAATCTATCCCCCTAGGAGCATGTGCGTAGTACTTTGTTTTGATGACTAATAGATTTTTGCAGTAAGTATGTGAGTTCTTATGACTAATGTTGAGTCCATGGATTATACGCACTCTCACCCTTCCACCATTGCTAGCCTCTCTAGTACCGCGCAACTTTCGCCGGTACCTTACACCTACCTTTTACCTTTCTCAAAACAGCCACCATACCTACCTACTATGGCATTTCCGTAGCCATTCCGAGATATATTGCCATGCAACTTTCCACCGTTCCGTTTATTATGACACGCTTCATCATTGTCATATTGCTTTGCATGATCATGTAGTTGGCATTGTATTTGTGGCAAAGCCACCATTCAAATTTTTTATACATGTCACTCTTGAATCATTGCACATCCCTGTACACCGCTGGAGGAATTCACATAGAGTCATATTTTGTTCAAAGTATCGAGTTGTAATTTTTGAGTTGTAAGTAAATAAAAGTGTGATGATCATCATTATTAGAGCATTGTCCCATGTGAGGAAAGGATGATGGAATCTATGATTCCCCCACAAGTCGGGATGAGTCTCCAGACGAAAAATAAAAATAAAAGAGGCCAAAGAAGCCCACACAAAAAAAGGAAAAAAAAAGAAAAAAATGAGAGAAAAAGAGAGTAGGGGCAATGTTACTATCCTTTTTCCACACTTGTGCTTCAAAGTAGCACCATGATCTTCATGATAGAGAGTTTCCTATGTTATCACTTTCATATACTAGTGGAAATTTTTCATTATAGAACTTGGCTTGTATATTCCAATGATGGGCTTCCTCAAATTGCCCTAGGTCTTCGTGAGCAAGCGAGTTGGATGCACACCCACTTAGTTTATTTTTTGAGATTTCATAAACTTATAGCTCTAGTGCATCCGTTGCATGGCAATCCCTACTCACTCACATTGATATCTATTGATGGGCATCTCCATAGCCCGTTGATATGCCTAGTTGATGTGAGACTATCTCCTTCTTTTTGTCTTCTCCACAACCACCATATTCTATTCCACCTATAGTGCTATGTCCATGGCTCACGCTCATGTATTGCGTGAAAGTTGAAAAGGTTTGAGAACATCAAAAGTTTGAAACAATTGCTTGGCTTGTCATCGGGGTTGTGCATGATTTGAATACTTTGTGTGATGAAGATGGAGCATAGCCAGACTATATGATTTTGTAGGGATAGCTTTCTTTGGCCATGTTATTTTGAGAAGACATGATTGCTTTATTAGTATGCTTGAAGTATTATCATTTTTATGTCAATATTAAACTTTTGTTTTGAATCTTATGGATCTGAACATTCATGCCACAATAAAGAAAATTACATGGATAAATATGTTAGGTAGCATTCCACATCAAAAATTCTGTTTTTATCATTTACCTACTCGAGGACGAGCAGGAATTAAGCTTGGGGATGCTTGATACGTATCCAACGTATCTATAATTTTTTATTGTTCCATGCTATTATATTATCTGTTTTGGATGTTTTATATGCATTAATATGCTATTTTATATTATTTTTGGGACTAACTTATTAACCTAGAGCCCAGTGCCAGTTTTTGTTTTTTCCTTGTTTTTGAGCTTCGCAGAAAAGGAATACTAAACGGAGTCTAAACGGAATAAAACTTCACGATGATTTTTCTTGGACCAAAAGAAACCCAGAAGACTTGGAGTGCAAGTCAGAGAGCCACGAGGCGGCGACAAGGGTGGAGGGCGTGCCCTAGGGGGGGTGCCCCCCTGGCTTGTGGGCCACCCAGTGACCGCCTGACCTAGATCTTCCTCCTATATATTCACATATATTCCAGAACCACCAGAAGCATCCACGAAAACACTTTTTCACCGCCGCAATCTTCTGTTCCCGTGAGATCCCATCTTGGGGCCTTTTCCGGCATCCTGTCGGAGGGGGATTCGATCACGGAGGGCATCTACATCAACTCTATTGCCCTTCCGATGAAGCGTGAGTAGTTTACCTCAGACCTACGGGTCCATAGCTAGTAGCTAGATGGCTTCTTCTCTCTCTTTGATTCTCAATACCATGTTCTCCTTGATGTTCTTGGAGATCTATCCGATGTAATCTTCTTTTGCGGTGTGTTTGTCGAGATCCTATGAATTGTGGATTTATGATCAGCTTATCTATGAATATTATTTGAATCTTCTCTGAATTCTTATATGCATGATTTGATATCTTTGTATTTCTCTTCGAACTATCGGTTTGGTTTGGCCAACTAGATTGTTTTTTCTTGCAATTGAGAGGTGCTTAGCTTTGGGTTCAATCTTGCGTGATTTCACCCAGTGACAAAGTAGGGGTAGCGAGACACGTATTGAATTGTTGCCATCGAGGATAAAAAGATAGGGTTTTTATCATATTGCTTGAGTTTATCCCTCTACATCATGTCATCTTACTTAAAGCGTTACTCCTTTCTTTATGAACTTAATACTCTAGATGCATGCTGGATAGCGGTCGATGTGTGGAGTAATAGTAGTAGATGCAGGCAGGAGTCGGTCTACTTGACACGGACGTGATGCCTATATTGCATAATCATTGCCTTGGATATCGTCATAACTTTGCGCTTTTCTATCAATTGCTCGACAATAATTTGTTCACTGCTACTTCTTGACCTTGCGTTGGTTTTTCCCTTGAAGAGGAAAGGGTGATGCAGCAAAGTAGAGTAAGTATTTCCCTCAGCTTTTGAGAACCAAGGTATCAATCCAGTAGGAGACAACGCAACAAGCCACTGAATACCTGCACAAACAAACACCAACTTGCACCCAATGCGACAGAGGGGTTGTCAATCCCTTCACGGTTATTTGCAAAGTGAGATCTGATAGAGATGATAAACGGTAAAGTAATATTTTTGGTATTTTTGGTTTATGGAACGAAAAGTAAAGATTGCGAAGTAAAAGAAATAGGAAACGGAAATTGTAGATCGGAAACTTATATGATGGAAAATAGACCCGGGGGCCATAGGTTTCACTAGAGGCTTCTCTCAAGATAGAAATTATTACGGTGGGTAAAATTTTTACTGCCGAGCAATTGATAGAAAAGCGCAAAGTTATGACGATATCTAAGGCAATGATCATGAATATAGGCATCACGTCCGTGTCAAGTAGACCGAAACGATTCTGCATCTACTACTATTACTCCACACATCAACCGACTCCTGCCTGCATCTAGAGTATTAAGTTCATAAGAACAGAGTAACGCATTAAGTAAGATGACATGATGTAGCGGGATAAACTCAAGCAATATGATGAAAACCCCATCTTTTTATCCTCGATGGCAACAATACAATACGTGCCGTGCTGCCCCTACTGTCACTGGGAAAGGAGACCGCAAGATTGAACCCAAAGCTAAGCACTTCTCCCATTACAAGAAAAACCAATCTAGTTGGCCAAACCAAATTGATAGTTCGAAGAGACTTGCAAAGTTATCAAATCATGCATATAAGAATTCAGAGAAGATTCAAATAATATTCATAGATAAGCTGACCATAAATCCACAATTCATCGGATCTCGGCAAACACACCGCAAAAGAGTATTACATCGAATAGATCTCCAAGAACATCGAGGAGAACTTTGTATTGAGAATCAAAGAGAGAGAAGAAACCATCTAGCTACTAGCTATGGACCCGTAGGTCTGAAGTAAACTACTCATGCTTCATCGGAGAGGCAATGGTGTTGATGTAGAAGCCCTCCGTGATCGATTCCCCCTCCGGCAGGACGCCGGAAAAGGCCCCAAGATGGGATCTCACGGGTACAGAAGGTTGCGGTGGTGGAAAAGTCGTTTTGTTGCTCCCTTGGATGTTTTTAGGGTATAAGAGTATATATAGGCGAAAGATCTAGGTCAGAGGGGCTACGAGGGGCCCACAAGGTCAGGGGGCGCGCCCTACCCCCCTGGGCGCGCCCTCCACCCTTGTGGCCGCCTCGCGGCTCTTCTGACTTGCACTCCAATACTCCTGGGTGTCTTCTGGTCCAAGAAAAATCATCGCGAAAGTTTTATTCCGTTTGGACTCCGTTTGGTATTCCTTTTCTGCAAAACTCTAAAACAAGGAAAAAATAGAGACTGGCACTGGGCTCTAGGTTAATAGGTTAGTCCCAAAAATCATATAAAATAGCATATTAATGCATATAAAACATCCAAAACAGATAATATAATAGCATGGAACAATAAAAAATTATAGATACGTTGGAGACGTATCATTTACCATCGTGTTATTTGCCTTCATCAGAGAAGTGATGTGACGGCGGCCCGATCTTTCGATGAGAGTGGTGATAACTATCGATTTGGTGGATTTTGACCTTGACGATCCGGCTATACCGTACCCGACGATATGCCTCGACAATCGCTAAACCAATCTCCGATGGTTATTGACCTTGCCATAGGCACGATCAACCTGAACAACGAGGTTCGAGTTCCTGAAAGCAACCGAAGAACCAACAAGAACAAAGGTGAATTGCAACTGAAATTGCAGATAATAAACTAAACACACGAACTAGATGAAAAGTTGGGGTTTCACTGTGGATCTGACAAGGCGGTAGTCCTACACGTCTCGTAGATGCGAATTGTAGCGATGGCTAGACAATACAATAAAACCCAAGTCTAAACCTAATAAACAGTAGCTATTTATTGGAGGATTATAGGAGCCTGCGCCGCCTCAACTTTCCTTTTCTACTACGAATATGTTGCAGCCGATGGTAGAGAGGGCCACGTCTTGTTCCATGTTGGGCTTGTGGTGGGCATCATATCCATGTATGCATGCACAAATCATACATGGGCTTGGGCCCACTCCCTTGAATTAGCACTTTGACATACACGTGCACACATACATGGATTAATTAGACAAAGTCTAGGCATGCATGTGTACTCAATGCATGTATGCATATTAGTACATGTATATGATGTATGTATGTGCCCAGACTGCTGTAGGATATATTGGTCTATGAATAATCCTCGTATTTTGACCCGTGGCTTGTAGAGATACTCCATAATTCTGCACATATTAAATAAGGTGTTGTATCTTTGTGTTTCTACCATAAAACAATTCATGGAATTATTGTTAATTGAAATCACCTGTAAATTGTATATGCGGATAATATTTTTGGTCGTATCCGTAAAGGCCATGTCCACATCAAGAAGCCTCTAATGAAACCTATGGCCCCCGGGTCTATTTTCCATCATGTTAGTTTCCGATCTACTATTTTGCAATTTTTTATTTTCAGATCTATAAACCAAAAAACCCAAAAATATTTTATCTTTTGTTTAGTTTTATCTATCTCTATCAGATCTCACCTTTGCAAGTGACCGCGAAGGGATTGACAACCCCTTTATCGCGTTGGGTGCAAGTGTTTGATTCTTTGTGTAGGTACATCTATTGGGGACTTGCGCGTTTCTTCTACTGGATTGATACCTTGGTTCTTAACTGAGGGAAATACTTATCTCTACTGTGCTGCATCACCCTTTCCTCTTCAAGGGAAAAACCAACGCAAGCTCAAGAAGTTGAAGGAAATATGCCCTAGAGGCAATAATAGAGTTGTTATTTATATTTCCTTATATCATGATAAATGTTTATTATTCATGCTAGAATTGTATTAACCGGAAACTTGATACATGTGTGAATACATAGACAAACAGAGTGTCCCTAGTATGCCTCTACTTGACTAGCTTGTTTATCAAAGATGGTTATGTTTCCTGACCATTGACATGTGTTGTCATTTGATAAACAGGATCACATCATTAGGAGAATGATGTGATGGATGAGACCCATCCGTTAGCTTAGCATAATGATCGTTAAGTTTTATTGCTAAAGCTTTCTTCATGACTTATAAATATTCCTCTGACTATGAGATTATGCAACTCCCGAATACCAGAGGAACACCTTGTGTGCTATCAAACATCACAACGTAACTGGGTGATTATAAAGATGCTCTATAGGTGTCTCCGAAGGTGTTTGTTGGGTTGGCATAGATCGAGATTAGGATTTGTCACTCCGAGTATCCGAGAGGTATCTCTGGGCCCTCTCGGTAATGCACATCATATGAAGCCTTGCAAGCAATGTGACTAATGAGTTAGTTACGGGATGATGCACTATGGAACAAGTAAAGAGACTTGCCGGTAACGATATTGAACTAGGTATGATGATACCGACGATCAAATCTCGGGCAAGTAACATACCGATGACAACGGGAATAACGTATGTTGTTATGCGGTTTGACCGATAAAGATCTTCGTAGAACATGTAGGAGCCAATATGAGCATCCAGGTTCCGCTATTGGTTATTGACCAGAGAAGTGTCTCGGTCATGTCTACATAGTTCTCGAACCCGTAGGGTCCGCACGCTTAACGTTCGATGACGATTTGTATTATGAGTTATGTGATTTGATGACCGAAGTTTGTTCGGAGTCCCGGATGAGATCACGGACATGACGAGGAGTCTCGAAATGGTCGAGAGGTAAAGATTCATATATTGGAAGGTTGCATTTGGACATCGGAATGGTTCCGAGTGATTCGGGCATTTTTCCGGAGTACCGGGAGGTTACCGGAACCCCCCGGGAGAAGTAATGGGCCTATTGGGCCTTATTGGAGGAGAGGAGAGAGGCCACGTGAGAGGGGCGCGCCCCCCTTGCCCAAACCGAATTGGACTAGGGGAGGGGGCCGGCCCCCTCTTTCCTTCTCCCTCTCTCTTCCTTCCCCTTTTCCCTCTCCGGTGGAAGGAAGGAGGGGGGGCCGAATCCTACTTGGACTAGGAGTCCAAGTAGGACTCCCCCCTTGGCGCGCCCCCTTCTAGGGCCGGCCTCCTCCTCCCCCTCCTTTATATACGTGGGGAAGGGGCACCCAAAGGCACAACAGACAATCTCTTAGCCGTGTGGGGTGCCCCCCTCCACAGTTACACACCTCGGTCATATCGTCGTAGTGCTTAGGCGAAGCCCTGCGCCGGTAACTTCATCATCACCGTCATCACGCCGTCGTGCTGACGGAACTCTCCCTCGACCTCAACTGGATCAAGAGTTCGTGGGACGTCATCGAGCTGAACGTGTGCTGAACATGGAGGTGCCGTACGTTCGGTGCTTGGATCGGTCGGATCGTGAAGCCGTTCGACTACATCAACCGCATTACTAAACGCTTCCACTTTCGGTATACGAGGGTACGTGGACACGCTCTCCCCTCTCATTGCTGTGCATCTCCTAGATAGATCTTGCGTGATCGTAGAATTTTTTTGAAATACTATGTTCCCCAACAGTGGCATCCGAGCCAGGTCTATGCGTAGATGATATGCACGAGTAGAACACAAAGAGTTATGGGCGATAATAGTCATACTGCTTACCACCAACGTCTTGCTTTGATTCGGCGGTTTTGTTGGATGAAGCAGCCCGGACCGACATTACATGACCGCGTTCATGAGACTGGTTCTACCGACGTGCTTTGCACACAGGTGGCTGGCGAGTGTCTGTTTCTCCAACTTTAGTTGAATCGAGTTTGACTAGGGCCAGTCCTTGTTGAATGTTAAAACAACACACTTGACGAAAAATCGTTGTGGTTTTGATGCGTAGGTAAGAACGGTTCTTACTAGAAGCCCGTAGCAGCCACGTAAAACTTGCAACAACAAAGTAGAGGACGTCTAACTTGTTTTTGCAGGGCATGTTGTGATGTGATATGGTCAGGACATGATGTGATACACGTTATTGTATGAGATGATCATGTTTTGTAAAAGTTATCGGCAACTGGCAGGAGCCTTATGGTTGTCGCTTTATTGTATGAAATGCAATCGCCATGTAATTGCTTTACTTTATCACTATGAGTTAGCGATAGTTGTAGAAGCAATAGTTGGCGAGGCGACAACGACGCTACAATGGAGATCAAGGTGTCAAGCCGGTGACGATGGAGATCATGATGGTGCTTTGGAGATGGAGATCAAAGGCACAAGATGATGATGATGGCCATATCATGTCACATATTTTGATTGCATGTGATGTTTATCTTTTATGCATCTTATTTTGCTTAGTACGGCAGTAGCATTATAAGATGATCCCTCACTAAATTTCAAGGTATAAGTGTTCTCCCTGAGTATGCACCGTTGCGACAGTTCGTCATGCCGAGACACCACGTGATGATCGGGTGTGATAAGCTCTACGTTCACATACAATGGGTGCAAGACAGTTTTGCACGTGCGGAATACTCGGGTTAAACTTGACGAGCCTAGCATATGCAGATATGGCCTCGAAACACTGAGACCGAAAGGTCGAACGTGAATCATATAGTAGATATGATCAACATAGAGATGTTCACCATTGAAAACTACTCCATCTCACGTGATGATCGGACATGGTTTAGTTGATATGGATCACGTGATCATTTAGATGACTAGAGGGATGTCTATCTAAGTGGGAGTTCTTAAGTAATATGATTAATTGAACTTAATTTATCATGAACTTAGTCCTGATAGTATTTGCATATCTATGTTGTAGATCAATGGCCCGTGCTACCGTTCCCTTGAATTTTAATGCGTTCCTAGAGAAAGCTAAGTTGAATGATGATGGTAGCAACTACACGGACTGGGTCCGTAACTTGAGGATTATCCTCATTGCTGCACAGAAGAATTATGTCCTTGATGCACCGCTAGGTGAAAGGCCTGCTGCAGGAGCAAATGCTGATGTTATGAACGTCTGGCAAGCTCGATCTGATGACTACTCGATAGTTCAGTGTGCCATGCTTTACAACTTAGAATCGGGACTTCAAAGACGTTTTGAACGCCATGGAGCATATGAGATGTTCCAGGAGTTGAAGTTAATATTTCAAGCAAATGCCCGAGTTGAGAGATATGAAGTCTCCAACAAGTTCTATAGCTGCAAGATGGAGGAGAACAGTTTTGTCAGTGAACACATACTCAGAATGTCTGGGTACCATAACCACTTGACTCAGCTGGGAGTTAATCTTTCGGATGATTGTGTTATTGACAGAGTTCTTCAATCACTGCCACCAAGCTACAAAGGCTTCGTGATGAACTATAATATGCAAGGGATGAATAAGACAATTCCCGAGCTGTTCGCTATGCTCAAAGCTGCGGAGGTAGAAATCAAGAAAGAACATCAAGTGTTGATGGTTAACAAAACCACTAGTTTCAAGAAAAAGGGCAAGGGAAAGAAGGGGAACTTCAAGAAGAACGGCAAATAAGTTGCTGCTCCCGGGAAGAATCCCAAGTCTGGACCCAAATCTGAAACTGAGTGCTTCTACTGCAAAGGGACTGGTCACTGGAAGCGGAACTGCCCCAAGTATTTGGCAGATAAGAAGGATGGCAAAGTGAACAAAGGTATATTTGATATACATGTTATTGATGTGTACCTTACTAATGCTCGTAGTAGTGCCTGGGTATTTGATACCGGTTCGGTTGCTCATATTTGTAACTCGAAACAGGGGCTACGGATCAAATGAAGATTGGCTAAGGACGAGGTGACGATGCGCGTCGGGAATGGTTCCAAGGTCGATGTGATCGCCGTCGGCACGCTACCTCTACATCTACCTTCGGGATTAGTTTTAGACCTGAATAATTGTTATTTGGTGCCAGCGTTGAGCATGAACATTATATCTGGATCTTGTTTGATGCGAGACGGTTATTCATTTAAATCAGAGAATAATGGTTGTTCTATTTATATGAGTAATATCTTTTATGGTCATGCACCCTTGAAGAGTGGTCTATTTTTATTGAATCTCGATCATTTGTATACACATATTCATAATATTGATGCCAAAACATGCAAAGTTGATAATGATAGTGCAACATATTTGTGGCACTGCCGTTTAGGTCATATTGGTGTAAAGCGCATGAAGAAACTCCATGCTGATGGACTTTTGGAATCACTTGATTATGAATCATTTGATGCTTGCGAACCATGCCTCATGGGCAAGATGACTAAGACTCCGTTCTCCGGAACAATGGAGCGAGCTATGGACTTATTGGAAATAATACATACCGATGTATGCGGTCCGATGAGTGTTGAGGCTCGCGGCGGGTATCGTTATTTTCTGACCTTCACAGATGATTTGAGCAGATATGCGTATATCTACTTAACGAAAAATAAGTATGAAACATTTGAAAAGTTCAAAGAATTTCAGAGTGAAGTGGAAAATCATCGTAACAAGAAAATAAAGTTTCTACGATCTGATCCCGGAGGCGAATATTTGAGTTACGAGTTTGGTCTTCATTTAAAACAATGCGGAATAGTTTCGCAACTCATGCCACCTGGAACACCACAGCGTAATGGTGTGTCCGAACGTCGTAACTGTACTTTATTAGATATGGTGCGATCTATGATGTCTCTTACCGATTTACCACTACCGTTTTGGGGTTATGCATTAGAGACGGCTGCATTCATGTTAAATAGGGCACCATCTAAATCCGTTGAGACGACACCGTATGAACTATGGTTTGGCAAGAAACCTAAGCTGTCGTTTCTTAAAGTTTGGGGTTGCGATGCTTATGTGAAAAAGCTTCAGCCTGATAAGCTCGAACCCAAATCGGAGAAGTGCATCTTCATAGGATACCCAAAAGAAACTGTTGGGTACACCTTCTATCACAGATCCGAAGGCAAGATATTTGTTGCAAAGAATGGATCCTTTCTAGAGAAGGAGTTTCTCTCAAAAGAAGTGAGTGGGAGGAAAGTAGAACTTGATGAGGTAGTGGTACCTTCTCTTGAATTGGAAAGTAGTTCATCACAGAAATCAGTTCCAGTGATGCCTACACCAATTAGTGAGGAAGCTAATGATGATGATCATGAAGCTTCAGATCAAGTTACTGCAGAACCTCGTAGGTCAACCAGAGTCATTCCGCACCAGAGTGGTACGGTAATCCTGTTCTGGAAGTCATGTTACTAGACCATGACGAACCTACGAACTATGAGGAAGCAATGATGAGCCCAGATTCCGCGAAATGGCTTGAGGCCATGAAATCTGAGATGGGATCCATGTATGAGAACAAAGTGTGGACTTTGGTTAACTTGCCCGATGATCGGTAAGCCATAGAGAATAAATGGATCTTCAAGAAGAAGACTGACGCTGACGGTAATGTTACTGTCTACAAAGCTCGACTTGTTGCAAAAGGTTTTCGACAAGTTCAAGGAGTTGACTACGATGAGACCTTCTCACCCATAGCGATGCTTAAGTCTGTTCGAATCATGTTAGCAATTGCCGCATTTTATGATTATGAAATCTGGCAAATGGATGTCAAAACCGCATTCCTTAATGGATATCTCAAAGAAGAGTTGTATATGATGCAACCAGAAGGTTTTGTCGATCCTAAAGGTGCTAACAAAGTGTGGAAGCTCCAGTGATCCATTTATGGACTGGTGCAAGCATCTCGGAGTTGGAATATACGCTTTGATGAGGTGATCAAAGCATATGGTTTTATACAGACTTTTGGAGAAGCATGTATTTACAAGAAAGTGAGTGGGAGCTCTGTAGCATTTCTAATATTATATCTGGATGACATATTATTGATTGGAAATGATATAGAATTTCTGGATAGCATAAAAGGATACTTGAATAAGAATTTTTCAATGAAAGACCTCGGTGAAGCTGCTTATATATTGGGCATCAAGATCTATAGAGATAGATCAAGACGCTTAATTGGACTTTCACAAAGCACATCCCTTGATAAAGTTTTGAAGAAGTTCAAAATGGATCAGTCAAAGAAAGGGTTCTTGCCTATATTACAAGGTGTGAAGTTGAGTAAGACTCAATGCCCGACCACTGCAGAAGATAGAGAGAAAATGAAAGTCATTCCCTATGCCTCAGCCATAGGTTCTATCATGTATGCAATGCTGTGTACCAGACCTGATGTGTGCCTTGCTATAAGTTTAGCAGGGATGTACCAAAGTAATCCAGGTGTGGATCACTGGACAGCGGTCAAGAACATCCTGAAATACCTAAAAAGGACTAAGGATATGTTTCTTGTTTATGGAGGTGACAAAGAGCTCATCGTAAATGGTTACATTGACGCTAGCTTTGACACTAATCCGGATGACTCTAAGTCACAAACCGGATACGTATTTATATTGAATGGTGGAGCTGTCAGTTGGTGCAATTCCAAGCAAAGCGTCGTGGCGGGATCTACGTGTGAAGCGGAGTACATAGCTGCTTCGGAATCAGCAAATGAAGGAGTCTGGATGAAGGAGTTCATATCCGATCTAGGTGTAATACCTAGTGCATCGGGTCCAATGAAAATCTTTTGTGACAATACTGGAGCAATTGCCTTAGCGAAGGAATCCAGATTTCACAAAAGAACCAAACACATCAAGAGATGCTTCAACTCCATCCGTGATCAAGTCAAGGAGGGAGACATAGAGATTTGCAAAATACATACGGATCTGAATGTTACAGACCCGTTGACTAAGCCTCTTCCACGAGCAAAACATGATCAGCACCAAGACTCCATGGGTGTTAGAATCATTACAATGTAACCTTGATTATTGACTCTAGTGCAAGTGGGAGACTGAAAGAAATATGCCCTAGAGGGAATAATACAGTTGTTATTTATATTTCCTTATATCATGATAAATGTCTATTATTCATGCTAGAATTGTATTAACCGGAAACTTGATACATGCGTGAATACATAGACAAACAGAGTGTCCCTAGTATGCCTCTACTTGACTAGATTGTTTATCAAAGATGGTTATGTTTCCTGACCATTGACATGTGTTGTCATTTGATAAATAGGATCACATCATTAGGAGAATGATGTGATGGACGAGACCCATCCGTTAGCTTAGCATAATGATCGTTAAGTTTTATTGCTAAAGCTTTCTTCATGACTTATGCATATTCCTCTGACTATGAGATTATGCAACTCCCGAATACCGGAGGAACACCTTGTGTGCTATCAAACGTCACAACGTAACTGGGTGATTATAAAGATGCTCTACAGGTGTCTCCGAAGGTGTTTGTTGGGTCGGCATAGATCGAGATTAGGATTTGTCACTCCGAGTATCGGAGAGGTATCTCTGGGCCCTCTCGGTAATGCACATCATATGAAGCCTTGCAAGCAATGTGAATAATGAGTTAGTTATGGGATGATGCACTACGGAACGAGTAAAGAGACTTGCCGGTAACGAGATTGAACTAGGTATGATGATACCGACGATCGAATCTCGGGCAAGTAACATACCGATGACAAAGGGAATAATGTATGTTGTTATGCGGTTTGACCGATAAAGATCTTCATAGAACATGTAGGAGCCAATATGAGCATCCAGGTTCCGCTATTGGTTGTTGACCGAAGAAGTGTCTCGATCATGTCTACATAGTTCTCGAACCCGTAGGGTCCGCACGCTTAACGTTCGATGACGATTTGTATTATGAGTTATGTGATTTGATGACCGAATTTTGTTCGGAGTCCCGGATGAGATCACAGACATGACGAGGAGTCTTAAAATGGTCGAGAGGTAAAGATTCATATATTGGAAGGTTGCATTTGGACATCGGAATGGTTCCGAGTGATTCGGGCATTTTTTTCGGAGTACCAGGAGGTTACCGGAACCCCTCGGGAGAAGTAATGGGCCTATTGGGCCTTATTGGAGGAGAGGAGAGAGGCCACGTGAGAGGGGCGCCCCCCTTGCCCAAACCGAATTGGACAAGGGGAGGGGGCCGGCCCCCCTCTTTCCTTCTCCCTCTCTCTCCCTTCCCCTTTTCCCTCTCCGATGGAAGGAAGGAGGGGGGCCGAATCCTACTTGGACTAGGAGTCCAAGTAGGACTCCCCCCTTGGCACGCCCCCTTCTAGGGCCGGCCTCCTCCTCCCCCTCCTTTATATACGTGGGGAGGGGGGCACCCAAAGGCACAACAGACAATCTCTTAGCCGTGTGCGGTGCCCCCCTCCACAGTTACACACCTCGGTCATATCGTCGTAGTGCTTAGGCGAAGCCCTGCGCCGGTAACTTCATCATCACCGTCATCACGCCATCGTGCTGACGGAACTCTCCCTCGACCTCAACTGGATCAAGAGTTTGTGGGACGTCATCGAGCTGAACGTGTGCTGAACACGGAGGTGCCGTACGTTCGGTGCTTGGATCGGTCGGATCGTGAAGACGTTCGACTACATCAACCGCGTAACTAAACGCTTCCGCTTTCGGTCTACGAGGGTACGTGGACACACTATCCCCTCTCGTTGCTGTGCATCTCCTAGATAGATCTTGCATGATCGTAAATTTTTTTTTGAAATACTACGTTCCCCAACAGAAGTAGCACAGCCGGAGCTATGCGGAGGACGCAAGGGGCCGGCAATATTGCCTGCACAGCAACGTCGGGCGACGGGGGGCATCATGGAACTAGAGCTTACGTTGTCGCCTCGGTCCAATCGCGACTGATGCGATGTGGAGGGCGAGCTCCTCCACGTCATCGGGCTTCACGTCCACAGCATGAACTCCCAGTCCACGAGGTCCTAGCCGTCGGATCCACCACCAAACGGTATGCGACCAGCTCGACAGTCCACGGGGTCCTACACATACCCGCCCCAGATTTGGGCTGTGTATTTTTTAGGTGCAAAAGGGTGGCTGCGTTTGTAGGGTGCCAGTCAGCCCAAATGTGAGCGACCGGTTTGGGAAGCCAGCGGCCGTCCATTCATCTGGACAGTTTGGGGAGCCCGGCAGTAGCAGCGGTCCACACCCCGCGCTGTAGCACCGCTCCCTCCCTCCTCCTCGCCCCGCGCTAGACCGGCAGCAGCAGCGCAGATGGATTCAACCACCTGCTCGGCCACAAGGGCTCCCTCCACCCCAGGCAACAACGGTAGTATGCTCAGAAGGTAACCCCCAAATCGCCCCCATCTACAGTATGTTCTACTAATATGTATGTATGCTCAAGTTTGTCTCCCTGAATTTTCTCTGAAATCTGAACGCAAGTGGGTAACAACAGTTACAAATTTCTAGGGTTGCGGTGATTCAGTAGTTCCAGCAGGCCCCTGTTTCCAGTTCAACATAATGGTCAGTCAAGGAATGCCATTGATTTTCATATGAACAGTTCTGTGTCTCCCACTCTCGACATACTATATATTTTTAGTTTAGTTTCACTGATGCCAACAAACTGAGACATGGAAAGACGTACTCATCTAACCGAGGATGTCTGACTCTCGTACCATTCTGAATTTGTACACCCGCAGTTTGGCAAGGATCAACAACAACCAAGCTTGTCCCAGTTGGATGCTCAGTTCAGGATGCCAGATGCTCTGTAGGATTCGACACTGTCCCCCAGGGTCTTCTCTACAGGCCTCAAGGCAGGTCCACCCTAGCTTCTGAAGTTTCTCTGAACTATAAACGAGGTTTTCTTCCACCTCCGTATCCATGTACCTGAAGGAAATATGCCCTAGAGGCAATAATAAAGTTGTTATTTTATATTTCCTTATATCATGATAAATGTTTATTATTCATGCTAGAATTGTATTAACCGGAAACTTGATACATGTGTGGATACATAGACAAAACACCGAGTCCCTAGTAAGCCTCCTCTAGACTAGCTCGTTAATCAAAGAGGGTTAAGTTTCCTAACCATAGACATGTGTTGTCATTTGATGAATGGGGTCACATCATTAGGAGAATGAGGTGATGGACATGACCCATCTGTTAGCTTAGCATATTGATCGTTCAGTTTTATTGCTATTGCTTTCTTCATGTCATATACATATTCCTTTGACTATGAGATTATGTAACTCCCGGATACCGGAGGAATACCTTGTGTGCTATCAAACATCACAACGTAACTAGGTGATTATAAAGATGCTCTACAGGTAACTCCAAAGGTATTTGTTGGGTTGGCACAGATCAAGATTAGGATTTGTCACTCCGAGTATCGAAGAGGTATCTCTGGGCCCTCTCGGTAATACACATCGTAATAAGCCTTGCAAGCAATGTGACTAATGAGTTAGTTGCGGGATGATGTATTACGGAACAAGTAAAGAGACTTGCCGATAACGAGATTGAACTAGGTATGAAGATATCGACGATCGAATCTCGGGCAAGTAACATACCGATGACAAAGGGAATAACGTATGTTGTCATTACGGTACGACCGATAAAGATCTTCGTAGAATATGTGGGAGCCAATATGAGCATCCAGGTTCCGCTATTGGTTATTGACCGGAGAGGTGTCTCGGTCATGTCTACATAGTTCTCGAACCCGTAGGGTCCGCACGCTTAACGTTCGATGATGATTTTGTATTATATGAGTTATGTGATTTGGTGACCGAATGTTGTTCGGAGCCTCGGATGAGATCACGGACATGACGAGGAGTCTCGAAATGGTCGGGAGGTAAAGATTCATATATAGGATGATGATATTCGAACACCGGAAGTGTTCCGAGGGTACCGGGTACATATCGGGTCACCGGAAAGGGGTTCCGGGCACCCCCGGCAAAGATATGGGCCTTATGGGCCAAGAGATGGACAGACCAGCCCCTGGTGGGCTGGTGCGCCCCCATATAGGCCGAAATAGGAGGAGAAGGAAGGAGGGGAAGGGAGAAGAAAAGGGGAGGATTCGGCCTCCCCCTTTCCTTCTCTCCCCCCTCTCTTTCCTTCCCCCTCCGACACTTATGGAAGGGGGGGAGGCCGACTTGTGGGAGGCGCCCAAGTAGGATTACTCATACTTGGGGCGCCCCTTGCTGCCCCTCTCCCTCTCCCACCTATATATATGTGAGGGGGGCACCGCTAGAACACACAACATTGATTCCTAGCCGTGTGCGGCGCCCCCCTCCACAGTTTACGCCTCCGGTCATATTCACGTAGTGCTTAGGCGAAGCCCTACGCGGATCACTTCACCATCACCGTCACCACGCCGTCATGCTGATGGAACTCTCCCTCGACACTTTGCTGGATCAAGAGTTCGAGGGACGTCATCGAGCTGAACGTGTGCAGAACTCGGAGGTGCCGTACGTTTCGGTGCTTGATCGGTCGGAACCAGAAGAAGTTCGACTACATCAACCGCGTTGTCAAACGCTTCCGCTTCCGGTCTACGAGGGTACGTGGACACACTCTCCCCCTCTCGTTGCTATGCATCTCCTAGATAGATCTTGCGTGAGCGTAGGAATTTTTTTGAAATTGCATGCTACGTTTCCCAACAGTACCCCCTCTGTAAAGAAATATAAGGCCGTTTAGATCACTAAAGTAGTGACCTAAACGCTCTTATATTTCTTTACAGAAGGAGTACTTTGGAGAGAAAATTAAGTTTCATCCAAGTTAAGCACGGAAAAGCAGGGGTGAAGGACACACACCGAGCAGCATTTGGAGATATGGTGAAGCAACATTGTTCACTGGTATGGATACATGCTCACTAGTATGGATACATGCAAAGCATCACAATCCTAGTGATGTCAATCTCTATTAGGCTTTAGTCAATTTGTCAGTCCACCCTTCAGACTTGAATTCTACAATCAGTAATATCTGAAAAGGCAAATGGACGTTGAATTCTAGCACATTTTCAATGTGAACTGAAGGTTATTTGTCCTTCCATTTTAGGCAACGCCAACTAGTTCATATTTTGTTTATGCCGCATGTAAAATGTGGACAACAAACTGTGATGCAGCTGCCCTATTTTAAGGCAGTTGTTGAAGCAGTTTGTGCCCTATTTGGTGCCAAGCATACTTGTTAGTAACAAAAGGATTAAAGGAAACCCATCATCAGTAGCGTCCGTACCCATAACCAACAAAAACATCTCACGACACTATATTAGGAATCCCACCATAGATTTGGCAGCAATTTGTTTAAAAAACTCATTTCGCCCCATAGATTCATTGCGGAGGAGCTGTGACCTCAGAGACTCAAAGTCCACCGGAGCCTACATGAAAAATGAAACAATGCTTGGTCAGAATTAGATACACCAACTGACATTTAAACAGAATGATACATTTTGGTAGCCCATGAAAATGAAATATTCTTCCAACTAACATTTAAGCACTAAATTAGTTTAAATATTGCTTGGTAGTCCATGAAAGTCTAGCACTAAATTAACACTGACATGCAATAACTGGGTTCCAATACATGATCCAGAGGAGTTCACAGAAGGTTAAATATCAACAAAAAGAAGAGGGGGGCTAATGTGAAATTTAGGGAATTTACCCAAATATTTATACCATGCTAATACTGAAACGAATAAAAAATATTAACAGACGACGGCCACTATGAGAACCTAGAACTGCAAAGCTACAAAGCATCTAAACTCCCCTGAAAAACAGACCGAATGAGTGTTCTAACAGTAGGGTGGGGTGAAATTCTCTACACGCAACAGGGTGGGGTGCTGGCGAACAACGCAGTGAGATGGGGCAGGGGCAAGATTTTCCAGGTGGGGATGGACGAGGGTAGGATTCACGGGGTGGGGTGAGGTGGGGTGAGGGTCGGGCATCTTACCTCTAGATCCTCGAGGCGCCGCTTGTGGTGAACACCTGAAGTGGCGTCTCCGTGGAGGGCCCTTGCACGCCGGCCCCTGCATCGCTTTCCTCCCCCTCCCCCACCATGAAACCCCCAGGCGCGCTTCAAACTCCTCCGGCGGATTCCTATACAATCTGACAAGATTAGTGCCGAGAGGACCAACCAAATAGTGGGGATCAATGGGAATAGGGCTGAGGTGAACAACCAAAGGACGGGGAAGTTGTGGGTGAACCTGGTCGGGTTGGATGATGAGGGAGAAAACTCGCGCCGAAGCTTCTAGGGTTCTTCGATCGTGGAGGGGGAGGGGAAAGAGGTGGGGGACTTTTAATATAGGTAGGCGACATGCATTGTTTGGCTGGATCTCTGTAATGCGGATGACAAGGCGTGAGGTTATAAAAAGCGGATATGTTTCCTCATGCCATGGGCCCCAAACGGCTTTTAGAAAATACTATATTATCTCCTGCTTTACATCAGTCGTCTATGTGATTATCTATACGGCGTATTGGTGACTAATGAAGCGTTCATCCTCCATTGAGTATACTTATTTTTTGTACCAAAATTTTATACTTATTTTCATTTTGTTATCATATTACAATATTAAGGAGTATACATTTTATTATTTAGTTGGTATAGTTAACCTCATAATTGAGGTTGTTATAGTTAACAAATGTTCTTTGTTATCGTTTGTAATGTATATCACTTATCATTTTGTTTATGCTAAATTTAAATTAATTAAGTGATGTAACATAAATTATCTTTGAATTATTTTGTTGATAATCACAAATTATATAGTGCACACATACATATTTGTATGTATGTGCATATGAGGTTTCTAAAGAATAATATCCAACTAATATCTTAATAGTGGTTCTAGTGTATTATTAGATGCGCATATTTATAGAACCTTATGGAGTATAAATTGTATCATTTGCAAATGGGTCTCAAGTTAATTAGATTCTATAATAAGTTCAACATATGCATGTTGATGAAATATCACCGATGAACATATACATATCGACAATTTAGTTATGCTTACATACAATTTGTTTATTGTGTATGCTCATCTGGGTGTTTGCTTTCATCTGGTTTATACAAGAGCTCTTGCTAGAATCTAAAATAAAAAATTGTCTACAAATTAAGCAAAGAAATCTAGTTCACATAGATCTCCATACAGCCTGTAGAACGTCTATAGGAGACAGAGACTAGCAAGCTAACTAATGTGATGACCCCGGCTTATTCGTAACCATACACGCAAATGCACACGATCAAGCCTAAGGACTCACTTGAAGATATCACAACACAACTCTAAAACATAAATAAAGTCATACAAGCTTTATATTACAAGCCAGGTCCTCGAGGGCTCGAATACATAGCTCGATGGCATACAAGCGTCAGCGGAAGCATCAGATATCTGAGTACAGATATAAAAGAGAAACAGAGAGAGGCCTTTAGAAGGCGGGGCAAAAGAAAAACACTACGATCGAAAAGGCGCAGGCCTCCTGCCTGGGACCCTCCGAACCTACTCCTGGTCGTCGGACGGCTCCTCGTAGTAGTACTCGCCAGGAGGGTAGTAGTAGTAGCCGTCGGCGGGGGCTGCTGTCTCAGGGGCTCCGTCATCTGGTTGCACCAAAAGGATATGGGGAGAAAAAGAAAGCAAAGCAACCGTGAGTACTCATCCGAAGTACACAGCAAGCAAGGATCTACACTACATATGCAACATTTTCGAAGGAAGGCTGTATATGTGGACTGGGCTGCAGAAATGCCAGAATAGAGGGGAAAGCCTTGTCCTATCGAAGACTAGCATGTTCATCGTCTTCAGCGGTCTTGCAGCATTAGAAGAGTGCAGATTAGCATAATGTAAAGTAGTAATAGTGTTATCAACCTTGCCCAGAGATTCTTCCTCGACTCCCTGCGAGAAAGCAATCCCAGAGCCATACTATCCAGTTATCATCTCAAGTGTCCAGTTCTAGTTGTACCGATCGAGATACAACTCCGAGTGTCCGTTACCGTAGGACAGGCTATCGATAGATTGTTTCTTCCCTGCAGGGATGCACCAACTTACCCACCACGCTCGCTTAGCTCCGGCCGGACACACTTTTCTGGGTCATTCCCGGCCTCGGCCAAACGACACGCCGCAACCCGACCGAAAACTTAACAGAGAGGTCAGCACGCCGAACTAAACCTATGCACCCGGGGGTCTTGGGCCTTCGCCCCGGGAACTCCTGCACGTTGCGTACGCGGCCGGTGAGCAGACCTAGCCCCCCTTATACAAGCGCAGGGCGTTACCAGTGCAACCCAGCGCGCGCCGCTCAGTCGCTGACGTCTATTAAGCTTCGGCTGATGTATACGACGCAGAACGCCCATACTATGCCCACGTGATGGTTAGTGCTATCAGGCCAGAGGCCCTCTCGGATCAAATATCCAAACCGTTATTGTGTTGGTAGTGCGGTAACGAGCAGAGACTCACGAAAGATGTGACCCCGTCGCCCCGTCTCGAGGACTTGCGGCAAGGGCTAAGAATGCCCGGCCACGCCTCGTATTCATTTCTCGGGTACCCTCCAGGTCAACCCGACTCCACATCTCTCACAATTAAGCTCGCGCGGGTACCCCTCAGGGCCGACCCGTCTTTAGTAACATGGTTCAGTATAAAGTCATAGCAACCATAGTAACCGTGTGTCTAACACCAAGGGGAACCCTGAGGAATCACCCTCGATGGAATTCCACCTGATGTTATCGTCAAGGTGAACGAAGGAGGAATCACCCTCAAGGTCCACTCTTGAGGAGTTGCACGACAGAGTCGTTACCGGGAATGGAGAAGGAGGAATCACCCTCGATGACCACAACCGATGAACTAACCTACAAGGTTAACATCAGAAGTGCTGACGAGGTATCACCCTCGGCACTCGATGGTAACCCGGTAGTGTCGTACAACTAAGGGGAAGTGATGTGCGGTGCCGGGGGCCTGGTCTTCGATCCCGTTGATCGGGTCTTCTGATAATCCAGCGGGGCAGTCGGGACAAAGTGGGGGTCTCTGAATGGTCTCTACCCAGCCTATACTAAACAGTTTAGGATAAGCAGGTAGGTAACAACAGCAGGTTACAATAAACAGGCTATGCAGTACAAATAGGATAACAGTAACAGCAGCGCCTTCTAATGCAAGCATAAGAGAGAGAAGAATAGGCGATATCGATATGCTCAAAAGGGGGGTGCTTGCCTGGAAGCTCTGCGGCAAGGGTCTGGTCGTCTGCGATGTAGTCGTACTCCGGAGCTGCGTCGGCCTCGGGGACTACGTCGGTGTCGGGGTCTAACGAGAGAGAAGAGGGGGAGGAAACAAATAAATACACAGCAAACATATGCAACACAGAGTATGCCATGCCTACGGTGCAGTGCAGGGTTGCTTAAAGATTTGTCTAAGTCATTTTAGTTATTTTATGATTAAAGTGGAATTTATTAACCGGTGTATATGCAATATTCATCTACGGAAACGGAAGGAAAGTTGCGGGTTCACCTACGTAGAGGGTTCTGACATGGAAACAGATGACACGATCAGATTCGTCTCGTCGTTCTGAGCAACTTTCATGTATTAAGTTTTTCGATCCGAGCTACGGTTTATTTTCTACGAATTTTCAAAGGTTTTAGACATTTTCTGAATTATTTAAATTAATTAAATCGAATTATCCAGAATAGTAATTGTTGACGCCAGCATGACATCACTCTGACGTCAGCAGTCAACAGACCAGTTGACTGGTCAAACTGACCAGTGGGCCCCACCTGTCATAGACAGTGAGGTTAACAGAGTTTTGAATTTAATCTAATTACCTAATTGTCTAACAGGGGCCCACTATCAGTGTCTACTCAATTTAGTTAATTAGTTGAACTAATTTAATCCTACTTAATTAGATAAACAGTGGGGTGGACCCCACATGTCAGTGACTGGTCAAACCCAGTCAGCGGTTTGACTTGGTCATCCGAGCTAGCGGGACCCACCGGGCCCACTGGTCAATGGCCCTGGTGGTGCCACGTCGGCGCCAGGTCAGTGGAGCCGCCGGAGGAGCTCCGGCGACCAAATCCGCAGTGGCGCGTCGCCGGAGCGCGTCGGATTCGCGCTAGGGGGCACCATTTCGCGCGCGGTTTGTTGCGTTCGAACGCGAACTCGATGCCGCGTCGCGTGGTGTGGTCGGTTGGGCTCGAGCGTGGTCGGAACTGCGCCGGCGACGAGTGGAGGCGGTGGTGGTTTTTGGTGGTGATCGGGAACACGGTTTCGGGCCATTTCCAAGCGAGCTACGCGGCTAGGCAGTTTACTACGGGTGCTAGGAGCATGACGGGCATGGTGGGGGTGCTCGGGCGATGCTGCATTAGGCAGCTCGCCGGTCATGGCTCTGCCGAGCTCGGCCTTGCACGGTGACGGCAACAGAGCAAGCAGGGAGGCAAGAGAAAGGAAGGGAGAGGTGACGGAGCTCACCGAGCGGCACGCCGATGGCCCTTGGGAGATTAGGAGCTGCAGAGGGAGTCGTGGTCGACGGGGATCGCCGGCGACCGAAGCAAAAGGGGACGAGGCGGTTTCGGCGCTGTGGTGGCTCCCGGCTCTGACTCGAAGGCACAGACGACGTGGCGGAGCTTGGCGAACCTCCTGGACACGGTAGTGGCGTTCGAGGCCGCCGGTGGCCGTGGTGAAGACGGAGGACGGCGACGACGGCGCTCGGCAATGGGAGATCTGGGGAAGAAGGAGAGGGGAGAGAGCGAGCGAGCGAGGGAGAGGGGGAAGAAATGACGAAGGAGGCCAGGGGGAGGAACTGGCCTCGGCCTTATCCCCTCGCGGACGCCCGCGGCGTCGCGGTGTCGGCGCCCGAGCGGCGCTCGTCGGCGCGGCCAGGCGTGCGTTGACACGCACAGGAGAGAGAGAGAGAGAGAGGAGGAGGAAGAGATGGGCCGGGCCAGGTGGGCTGGGCCAGGTGCACTGTGCACTTAGGCCCAGTCCACAGTGGCATTTTTCTTTTTCTCATTTTATTTTCTGTTTTTCTTTTGTTTAATTAACAGGGACAGAAAAGAATTGTTTGGGCATCAAGATTAGCTTAGGAAAATTATGGAACTTGGTCCATAAATTCCAGAGCACTTTTATACACTCCCACAATGAGTTTGAGGATTATTTGAATCTGTTTGGATTTTTCATAAATAGAATAGCATTTAAAAACGCTGAAATTGCACTGGATTAATTGATATTGTTCATTTTAGTAAATAGGTGATATTGTTTCCCTGAACAATAAATTGTTTTGGAATATTTGCTAAAGGATGAACATTTTTCCAGCAACTTTTGGGCAACTTTAGTTTGCACTTTGAATTTGAATTGATTTTTAGAGAAGGGATTTGAAATAAGATGTTTCACCACTGTGATCAAGCATTGCAAATGATGATGATTTGGCATGATCAAGAGGTGATCACTGTGCTGTGAGGCTGGGGATGTTACAAATCTCCTCCACTACAAGAAATCTCGTCCCGAGATTTAAGTGGGGAAGTAAAGAGTAACTTCGGGAGAACTGACCCTTATAGGGATAATTATCTGGTGAACAATGGAGGGAGTGTGGCAGAAGTATCTCTCGAGTAGAAATTTCAGAAAACATCGAGAGCAAAGTATGAAGGTACAATAGGAAGTTTCAAGCGAATGGACAAACGATCGATACCTGAACAGAGTGCGAGAAGGGGGTTCAGAGCATCGGGAATAGGTCATCTCTCGGAGGATGACTCGTGATAACACACAAAGTCAAGTGCATAGGATACTTCGGAATTAAGGATGTATAGGAGAGTCAGGTTCCAATCATGTGGAGCTGTGGAGGGGTGTCGATCAAAAATAGGGAGAACGGTGGCATCTTACCAGTCACAACAACAAGATATGTCAGAGGATAGCCTGTCAGTTATGTCGGCGACAACATTGGTACCAAGGGCGAGGGACGAAGAGAACCATTTTCCTGCTCGTAAGTACGAGGCGGACCAATAAGGCAAAGTTCTTGTCCATCAGTGGTTACCGGAATGTCATCAACATTAGTAACAGGGTCGTACTGACCGAATTATACCTCGAGTTGTTTTTATAAGCAGGGAGTTATTTCTGCTTATATCATATAGATCAAAAGAAAGATTAACAAACCAATGGAAAGGAAAATGTGATTATTAGGATTAATCAGACCAAAGGAAAGGAAAATGTGTTTGCACACAAGCATTGAGGGTATATCCTTCCCAAGGAAAAACGGAGCATGATATACATGATAGGACAGCAAGTTCAAAAGTATTTAGACAAAGGGGCGGGGGAAGAATCATGATATTACCCACACCACGGTGTTTGCATAATTGATCAAGAAACATTTAGTAATGTGCTTCCAATGTTCTAGTTGATAATCGGAATACCACATTCATGCTTCGAGGTAGCATTAATATGGTGTTTGAAGTCAGGGTTGGGTCTGGAGATCTCAAGAGATACAAAGGAACAATTACAAGAATAGCAAGGAGCTCAAAGTATAACCAAGACATGATCGAACATGTGTTGGAAAGGAGACAAGAGTGTTGTCATGATAACACAAGTCATCGAAGGTCAAGGATGGTATTTCTCACCATGAATTCAATTGTCATCTCTGAAGAAGCCAAAGTGTTGATGGTGATCACGACAAGTTTTGTCGAGAGACTCTATGAAGATGCCATCGAGCAGCGACGACATCAAGCAAAAGGAAGGATGAAGTGAAAGGCTATGAGAACCACGGATTCGACACAAGCTCGAAGTCAAGCTTGTTGTTTGAGGTGAAATGATAAGATGAGGAAGATCGACGTAAGCTTAGCTCAGCGTCAGAAGTTGTGCTCCGGGAAGAAGGACCAGGTAGCACAGTTAAAATTTAACATGATAGGGATATAGCCGATCAGGCTAGGAATGACTGGAAGGATTATTAAACTCGTAAGCAACGAAAATTACTTAGAGTTATCGAATCAGAGTGCGGAATCGATTCACTTACCGGTGTTCTCGAGTGACCAACCACTCAGAACCCGGGGATATTGGAATTGGTGATCAATAGTAGTTCGATGAAGAACTCATAAGGAGTTATGTAGTTCCTGCGATATTCCCGAGATACCAAGGGGTAACACTTGAGGGTAAATCAAGATAGAGGTTGGGCAGGCATATTGGTTTGTAGAAGACAAGTGCTTTAGCTTGTCCGCGAAATGGGATCAAAGAAGAACAATCATGGTCGGGACCACGATTGCAAAGAATCAAAGCAAAATACCAGATGGATTATAGCAAGAGTTTATTATTTTTACGAGCAGTTTCCATGATAAGTTCTACATCGGGTCCATGGGCATGAACACAAAGGTTCAAGGTCGACTCCCACTTCTTCAATGCATAACCTATCATTCACTTCTCGTCTTCGAAGAAATTGTAGTGCGGAAGATTTATCTGGTGAAGCACCAGAAGAGTATGACTCGCATAACTTTCGAGTTCACACGGATTAGGGAAAGCATAGGTTCCACCCATCGGGACATTTTTATGAAGCTATTCAACACAATAACAGGAGCGACGGTTACACGCTCGAAAGAAAAGGGCTGGCGTTACGGAGTGGATGATACAATTCGCCAGAGGCATTTTGTACCAGGGGAAAGTCGTCAATGATTTAAGATACGAAGGAGCTGCCGGATAGTAATCCACCAAAAGATCAGGTTGTCCGCAAAGGATCTGATGTGAGTATCGGTACCCAACCAGAAGAAGAAGGGATGCAAAGGAATCGGTTTATGGGAACATCTCAATAAGCCGAAGCTTAAATGCAAAGGGTTTACGATTTCAAAATCGGGGAATCAGAGGCAGATGCTCTGATAAAAAGATGAGTATGTTGAATAGAATTAGATGGCCAATCAATCAAGGATTGATTTACCGAGAACTAGCTCATGTCCAGAATGACGTCAGAGCCGGAAGAATGAATTAGTAGGAAACAACTGATGATTGCGAGTATTCGTATTAGATTGAATCAATGGGATCAGAATGATAGTGACAAGGGATATCAACAATGATTACTTGACATATGGAACTAACCATAATGCAAGTAGGCAAGAAGAATCTCAAAAGCAGTAGGCTGCAGAGGATTTTTGGGAGATCGGATAGCAATACGAAGTATTTCGTGAAACATAAGATCAGCTGGGGATGAATGGATCCCCGGTAATGTGAGGAATTATTCGTAAGTGAATTCATGCGACAAGGAACTGCAATGCAGTTGGGACGAAGGACTTTTGAAACATTGTAGAGTATTATGATATGTCGGATGGAACAAGAGAGTAACTGAAACGAATATAAGAACGACAAGTGTATGCAGTTATCCATCAGGATTTATCGGTGGTAGTGAATTGCAAAGGCGGCGGGCACAAGGGTCTCGGGAAACATCCAATAGTATCTTCGGTATCTTCTGATGATGACACGCCATCTTCTGGAATGAGGGGGGGCTCTCCGGGAGAAAGCGGTTACGAGAACCTAGGATTAGAGTTAGTAAAATATTTAACCCGAATAGATGAGAGATCAGAGTCCCAGAGTAAAGACGAGAAATAAAAGATCCGATTACCACCCAATTGCGGCGTGGGCCCGTAAGCCACACAGCCAAGTTAGTGAAACAGTTTTGGACGACTAGTCTCAACTTCGGCCAAGGAGTTTTGGAAAGGGGTTCCTACAGGAAGTCGGCTCCGATACCAACCTGTGACGACCCCGGCTTAATCGTGCACTAACCATACACGCAAATGCACACGATCAAGCCTAAGGACTCACTTGAAGATATCACAACACAACCCTAAAACATAAATAAAGTCATACAAGCTTTATATTACAAGCCAGGGCCTCAAGGGCTCGAATACATAGCTCAATGGCATACAAGCGTCAGCGGAAGCATCAGATATCTGAGTACAGATATAAAAGAGAAACAGAGATAGGCCTTTAGAAGGTGGGGCAAAAGAAAAACACTACGATCAAAAAGGCGCAGGCCTCCTGCCTGGGACCCTCCGAACCTACTCCTGGTCGTCGGACGGCTCCTCGTAGTAGTACTTGCCAGGAGGGTAGTAGTAGTAGCCGTCGGCGGGGGCTGCTGTCTCAGGGGCTCCGTCATCTGGTTGCACCAAAAGGATATGGGGAGAAAAAGAAAGCAAAGCAACCGTGAGTACTCATCCGAAGTACACAGCAAGCAAGGATCTACACTACATATGCAACATTTTCAAAGGAAGGCTGTATATGTGGACCCGACTCCACATCTCTCGCAATTAAGCTCGCGCGCGTACCCCTCAGGGCCGACCCGTCTTTAGTAACATGGTTCAGTGTAAAGTCATAGTAACCATAGTAACCGTGTGTCTAACACCAAGGGGAACCCTGAGGAATCACACTCGATGGAATTCCACCTGATGTTATCGTCAAGGTGAACGAAGGAGGAATCACCCTCGAGGTCCACTCTTGAGGAGTTGCATGACAGAGTCGTTACCGGGAATGGAGAAGGAGGAATCACCCTCGATGACCACAACTGACGAACTAACCTACAAGGTTAACATCAGAAGTGCTAACGAGGTATCATCCTCGGCACTCGATGGTAACCCGGTAGTGTTGTACAACTAAGGGGAAGTGATGTGCGGTGCCGGGGGCCTAGTCTTCGATCCCGTTGATCGGGTCTTCTGATAATCCAGCGGGGCAGTCGGGACAAAGTGGGGGTCTCTGAATGGTCTCTACCCAGCCTATACTAAACAGTGTAGGATAAGCAGGTAGATAACAACAGCGGGTTACAATAAACATGCTATGCAACAGAAATAGGATAACAGTAACATCAGCGACTTCTAATGCAAGCATAAGAGAGAGAAGAATAGGCGATATCGGTATGCTCAAAAGGGGGTGCTTGCCTGGAAGCTCCGCGGCAAGGGTCTGGTCGTCTGCGATGTAGTCGTACTCCGGAGCTGCGTCGGCCTCAGGGACTACGTCGGTGTCGGGGTCTAACAAGAGAGAAGAGGGGGAGGAAACAAATAAATACACAACAAACATATGCAACACAGAGTATGCCATGCCTACGGTGCAGTGCAGGGTTGCCTAAAGATTTGTCTAAGTCATTTTAGTTATTTTAGGATTAAAGTGGAATTTATTAACCGGTGTATATGCAATATTCATCTACCGGAAACGGATGGAAAGTTGCGGGTTCACCTACGTAGAGGGTTCCGACATGGAAACAGACGACATGATCAGATTCGTCTCGTCGTTCTGAGCAACTTTCATGTATTAAGTTTTTCGATCCGAGCTACGGTTTATTTTCTATGAATTTTTGAAGGTTTTAGACATTTTCTGAATTATTTAAATTAATTAAATAAAATTATCCAGTATAGTAATTGATGACGCCAGCATGACATCACTCTGACGTCAGCAGTCAACAGACCAGTTGACTGGTCAAACTGACCAGTGGGCCCCACCTGTCATAGACAGTGAGGTTAACAGAGTTTTGAATTTAATCTAATTACCTAATTGTCTAACAGGGGCCCACTGTCAGTGTCTACTCAATTTAGTTAAATAGTTGAACTAATTTAATCCTGCTTAATTAGATAAACAGTGGGGTGGACCCCACATGTCAGTGACTGGTCAAACCCAGTCAGCGGTTTGACTTGGTCATCCGAGCTAGCGGGATCCACCGGGCCCACTGGTCAGTGGCCCTGGTGGTGCCACGTCGGCGCCAGGTCAGTGGAGCCGCCGGAGGAGCTCCGGCGACCAAATCCGCGGCGGCGCGTCGCCGGAGCGCGTCGGATTCACGCTAGGGGGGCACCATTTCGCGCAAGGTTTGTTGCGTTCGAACGCGGACTCGACGCCGTGTCACGTGGTGTGGTCGGTTGGGCTCTGGGGTGGTCGGAACTGCGCCGGCGACGAGTGGAGGCGGCGGCGGTTTTCGGTGGCGATCGGGAACACGGTTTCGGGCCATTTCCGAGCGAGCTACGTGGCTAGGCAGTTCACTGCGGGTGCTAGGAGCATGACGGGCACGGTGGGGGTGCTCAGGCGGTGCTGCATTAGGCAGCTCGCTGGTCATGGCGCTGCCGAGCTCGGCCTCGCGCGGTGACGGCAACAGAGCGAGCAGGGAGGCAAGAGGGAGGAAGGGAGAGGTGACGGAGCTCACTGAGCGGCACGCCGATGGCCCTTGGGAGATTAGGAGCTGCAGAGGGAGTCGTGGTCGACGGGGATCGCCGGCGACCGAAGCGAAGGGGACGAGGCGGTTCCGGCGCTGAGGTGGCTCCCGGCTCCGACTCAAAGGCACAGACGACGTGGCGGAGCTTGGCGAACCTCCTGGACACGGTAGCGGCGTTCGGGGCCGCCGGTGGCCATGGTGAAGACGGAGGACAGCGACGACGGCGCTCGGCAACGGGAGATCTGGGGAAGAAGGAGAGGGGAGAGAGCGAGCGAGCGAGGGAGAGGGGGAAGAAATGACGGAGGAGGCCAGGGGGGAGGAACTGGCCTCGGCCTTATCCCCTCGCGGACGCCCGCTGCGTCGCGGTGTCGGCGCCCGAGCGGTGCTCGTCGGCGCGGCCAGGCGTGCGTTGACACGCACAGGAGAGAGAGGAGGAGGAGGAAGAGATGGGCCGGGCCAGGTGCACTGTGCACTTAGGCCCAGTCCACAGTGGCATTTTTCTTTTTCTCATTTTATTTTCTGTTTTTCTTTTGTTTAATTAACAGGGAGAGAAAAGAATTGTTTGGGCATCAAGATTAGCTTAGGAAAGTTATGGAACTTGGTCGATAAATTCCAGAGCACTTTTATACACTGCCACAATGAGTTTGAGGATTATTTGAATCTGTTTGGATTTTTCATAAATAGAATAGCATTTAAAAATGCTGAAATTGCACTGGATTAATTGATACTGGTCATTTTAGTAAATAGGTGATGTTGTTTCCCTGAACAATAAATTGTTTTGGAATATTTGCTAAAGAATGAACATTTTTTCAGCAACTTTTGGGCAACTTTATTTTGCACTTTGAATTTGAATTGATTTTCAGAGAAGGGATTTGAAATAAGATGTTTCACCACTGTGATCAAGCATTGCAAATGATGATGATTTGGCATGATTAAGAGGTGATCACTGTGGTGTGACGCTGGGGATGTTACAACTAAGTTCATAGTGGCCTATCAAATTCACTACCATCCCATCAATGTACTCATATATGGGTTGTAATAGCATCTTATAGTATGTGAAGGAGGGAGTAGAATATCTTATACTACTAATGAACAAAGGGAGTACCAAATGCCCTGATTAGTTGTCACAAGACTAAGTAGTCTTGGTAAGATCACCGAGGGACGGGTCGGCTGCAAGCAAAATCAGCGCCTTTTTAAGCCTGAGTGCCTCCTGCGGCTGGGACAAGTTACATCAGCATGGCAGAGCTTGCATTGCCAGATGTTATGTTGTTGGCACAAGTGCTAGTAGCTGACTCTTGACGACAGTGATATAGCTCTGGGTCTCGCCATACACTGCGTGGTCCTCTTGACAGCTTGGGCGCAGCATCAAGAAAGCGCGCTCCAACATGCCCGCTATCTTAGCAGGGGGATGCCGATACTCGCTCAGGTTTTGCACGCATGTAATTGGAATGGAGAGAGTAGTGGATAGATGGGATCTGTGGGCATTTTGTTTTACCTTGATTGCAAAAACCATAGCAACACACATATGTATCAGGGTGGATGCAAGTTGCTGGGCATCACATTGAAGGCGTTGCTTCTTCCACGGATTCATTGTTATTTCCAGAGATTGCGTAAGCAACACAAACGACATATTGAGTTGAAAATACAATGGAGTACCTACATTAGACTGAAATTGGGAGTTGCCAGCCAGACTTGAACTTCCTCGTACTTGCCGCATGACTTTGAATCAGTTGGAAGTTAACTCTGAATCTTTTAGACTTGATGCATGGACGAACTCTGTCCTTATCACACCCAAGCCAAGTGTAGTCATAGAGTAGTAAGCACTCTTACCCGCAAAAAAAAGTCATAAAGTAGTAAGCGCTTTAAAATATTTACAGGAGCTGAAAGTTAACAATCTTCAACAAGGTTCTTCGACGTTTGCGCCGGGATCTGGGTTTATTTTTTTTTTGCCTTCTTTTTTTTAGGCAATCTGGTACGGGCTTTTGGGAGAGCACCGAGTGATGACATAAGGCTTCAAGGCCCACTGCTGCGCTCATACGTTGGGCCTGAGGAACTCTTTACTGGGCTTCTTCCCATGGTTCGATCAGACCACGCAAAGCTTAACCCCTCTAAAATAAAAATAAAAAAAGACAAAGCTTCACCTTCACCGGTCTCCCTCGCACCAACCGGCGGCGGCTCTTTCCCTCGTCGCCGCGTCTCCCCGCCATAAGCACGGAGGCGAAGCCGAATCCCAGCGAGGTGGCCAAGTAGTCGGCGAGATGCTGCTCGACGAGCTGCTCCGCTGCCAGATCCAGGGTTTTGTGGCCAAGTAGTTTTCGTCAATGACATTTGTGGCGATTGTGGCGTCAGTGAACCACTTGAACCCCGATGGGTTGGTTCCATCACAAGGAACTTAAGGGGATCTCCAACGCGGACCCTCAAACCATCTGTTTTTGTCCAGACCGCGCGGTCTAGACGTGTTTTGCCATTCAATTCGAGCCTGTATCCGTCCGCGGGCCGGTCCGGACGTCCTTTTTCCTGCTAACCGGAAGAGCTTTGTGGGAATTCGGACCGCTGCCACGCAAGCGTCCGACAACCCAGGCCCACCCAAATCCCCTCTCCCTCGCCCGCGCCCTTTCCCGCCAGAGCATCGGCGCCGCATTCATGCCGTCCTAAAGCGAACACGAGCACTCACTAGCACTGGCACTGAAGCGGCGCGCTGGCCGAGAGCGCCGCCCGCTGCACGCCCACTGCGCAAGCCTTCTCTCCGCATTGAAACGACATCCGTCTGCCCGCCTACCCCCATTAAACCAGGGTGTGTGCCGCGGAACCTACTCCGGCGCCTCAAGCGCCACACGTTAATCCCTATGCCGGTTGGCATTATACACCTCTCTGGTTGGCGCCTCACATCCGCCCGCTATTTAGACGTGCCCATGCGTCAGGCAAGAACCACACCACACTTCCTGGTGGGGTTTATGTGGAGTCGGGGTGGACATGTATGGGCAAATACACTGTGGCGACCGCGTTCGGGTGTGTCCAGACCTCCTGATATCCGCCCCGCATATAGGGTGTGTTTGAGGGGTGCTGGACATCTAGAACATTTGGGCAGATTTTGAGGGGTTCAGTTGGATGCGATTTTTTGGTCCGGGCAACGGCCGGTGTGTCCCCTCGAACGAATGAGCGCGCGCGCGCGCGGGGGGGGGGGGGGGGGGGGGGGTTGGTTGCAGTTGTAGATTGCTCTTAAAAAGTTGGTTTGTTGGAGACCCGCTTTAGTCTAGCTTATAGCTCTTGGGCCCAAAAGTTGGCAGTCGAAGCTAAACCAAACAGAGTCTCAGATGAATAATTGACTTGCCATATATTGGCGACTTCATGTCAGATTAAGAAGACAACTTAACCAGATAATAGTAGCTAATATTTGGCACAATGCCACACATTGGCATGCAGAATTTTGACGCCAAACCAATCATGCTCATAAGCTTTTCTGCTCTGAACCTGAATCTTTCAGATTTGATGCATGGGTGAACTCCGTGCTTATTATACCCAATTAATATATATATAGTACGCCCTTAGAACTGTTTACAGCAGATGAAAGTTAACAACAATGTTCAACACAGTCCTTCAACGCAAGTTTTTTTACCTCCTCTTTTTTTGAAGTAGCCTCCTCTTTTTTCCCTTTCCGAGGCAATCTAGTACGTTTTTTTTTTTTGGCATCTCCAGCGCGGGCTTTTATAGCGCACGGAGGAATGATATAAGGCTTTAAAGGCCCACTACGGCGCGTTGGGCTCGTAGAATTCCTTCCCGGGCTTCTTTCTCTTTCTGTGCTGGATCGAGCAGGCCACTCGAAGCTTCACCTGTGCTAAAAAAAAAACTCGAAGCTTCACCTTGACGCACGGGTGTCTCTCGCGCCAGCCGGCGGCGCTCGTCTCCCTCGCCGCCGCGTTTCCCCCGCCATAAGCACGGAGGCGAAGCCGAGCCCAAGCGAGTTGGCCAAGCAGTCGGCGAGATGCTGCTAGAGGAGCTGCTCCGCTGCCAGATCCAGGAGTGGTACCCGGCGTTCCGCCGCCACACCGTCCCCACCGTCACCATCCCCCTCCCCGCCGCCTTCCTCCGCTACCTCGCCGGCCAGCCCGCCTACCCCGGCCCCGACGCCCCTCACCAGGACGCGGAAGGGCCTCCCCCATTCCTCCTCCCGGCGCTCACCTCCGGCCGCACCCCCTTCCCGCCGCTCCACCTCCCGGACCCCGTCGACCACGACGACAGCTCCGACCTCTTCTCCGTCTGCTCCGACGACGACGACGACAAGAGCCCACCCTCCCTGCCTTCGCCGAGCTGGAGGCCGCGGTCGACGCGGCCATCGCCGAGCTCGGCGGCGCCGCGCTCCCCAAGCTCAACTGGAGCGCGCCCAAGGACGCCGCCTTCATGTCCGCCGACGGCACCATCCGCTGCACCTGCTTCGCCGAGGTCGCCATGCTGCTCCGCTCCTCCGACTGCGTCGCGCACGACCTCGCCTCCGCGCGCCCGTCCTGCCAGGACTTCGTGCGTGCCAAGGAAGGTGTTCGACGGAATGCCGGACAGGGTGGTGGTGCCAAGGAGGGTGTTCCTCGGAATGCCAGAGAGGGCAGTGGTCCTAAGGAGGGTGCTCCATTAAATGCAGGAGAGAGCACCAGAGGTGCTGGTTCTCTGAGTGATCCCACCGAGGATCGCAATGAGGGAGCCAGGCAAGCTGCTGCCGATGGTGATGATGCCCTGGAAGACGATGTTGGACAAGAAAGCAGCGATGATACTTGGGTGGACGACGGGTTCCAGTACTACCTCGCCCTCCGCAAGTGGTACCCAGGCCTCCGCCCCGAGTCAGAGTTCCGATGCTTCGTGCGGGGACGGAAGCTGGTCGGCGTGTCGCAGAGGGACCCATCTGCTTACTACCCTTCGCTGCCTGGGTGGAGTGCTGAGGTGCAGCCGAAGATTGAAGATTTCTTCGAAGAAGTTGTTGAGCCGCAGTTTGCTTCGCAGAATTACACATTTGATGTGTATGTCAGAGCAGATGGCCGGGTGAAGCTGATTGATTTCAATCCTTGGGGTGGCTATACCTTGCCCCTTATGTTTACATGGGAGGAGCTTGAGGATGAGAAGAGAGGAGAGGATGAGCTGGAGTTTAGAGTGGTAATGGAGCAAGGTGCGGTGAGGCCAGGATTAATGACAGCAGTGCCATACGATATGCTTGATTGGGGGGAAGGGAGCGGCTGGGATGTTTTTCTGAAGAAGGCTGACAATGAACTCAACCGACAAACGGCCTCATTAGGTATGGATTCGTAATTGAGATCTAGAACAAAGCAGCTTTTGGGGACTCCAGGAGTTGAAGAACTGAAGCAACGCCTATTGGTAATGTTTCACCTGTCAAAGCTAGAAGTAACGGCCTTCTTTAGATTGTGATGCAACCTCACGACACTGTGACTTTTGTAATGCTAGATTGCTAGTATGGGAATACCTTCTGATATTTACAGAAACATAATTTGTAGTGGAAGTTTATGGCGCATGACTGAAATTGCAATCTCTGAAACATAAATACGCACTCCATATACCTTCACTGTTCATACGTGCCTGCTTGCATCCACTTATTTATTTTGGCATTTCAATTCAGAGTTGAGGCAATGATCTGTAGCATATTTCTTGGTCAAAAAAGTCTTGGCCGTAAATTCTTCCGCGGATAAAGTTCAACCTGCGGCCCTGTATTTTTAATACATATTGATTTTCAGCCCCTGCTAGGTTTTGGCCCATTTGACTGGATTTAACCCTGGTATTCGTCACGTGGCTGTCATGTCGCCCAATTAGGGGCCCACATGTCATTCATTCTCTCTCCAAACATCGCCCAGGTCCAGTCGCTGATGGCACTCCTGTCGGGTGAGTATGGGGCCAATGAGCGTTCATGCGATTTTGCTTGATACCCAGCCAAAAGTGATATGTCGAGTAATACACAGGTCATGGTCCGGGGTCCTGACACATATAGTCGAATACATTATTATGCAGTAGATAACCAAGTTTATTCTCGTCTGCTTTGAAATCTTCTAGGTGTTCAATACTTCAGTTTGTTCCAAGGGAAGTGCCTGCTTCTTGGATGATCTGTACCTAGCGAAGAGAATAGTTTACTTTTTTTTCTACTGTTAAACTCCGCTAATTCCTGAAGCAAGTTGGTGTGCTAGTCAGTTAAAGATCTACTCCCTCGGTCCCATAATGTAAGACGTTTTTTGACACTAGTGTAGTGTCAAAAAACATCTTACATTATGGGACGGAGGGAGTAGTAACTTAGTTGTAGACTTGCCTTGTGTTATTCAGCTCTTATGCTCCACTAAGCTTATCCTGTAAGGTGCTCTACTTGCTGATAGCTTATAGGTAAGCTTGATGCTATTTGAGGAACCGAACTAACAAATCATGAGCTCCTGCCTAATTGAGGCCCTTTACTTGCTTTGACTCTATCATGGCAGGGGTGTTCTGTTTAATGTTAAGCCCGAATAAGCTAGACGTTTGGTTCAGAGTCCTAGCATAACTGCTTAAGGTTACTTAACTGACAGGCCAAAGCTTAAAATGGGCCAAACAGGCCCCCATTATAATCTAGTGGCAGTATAGGCAACCTGAAGCTTACTAGTTGTATTGTCTAGTCTTTGTTTTCCAATTTTGTGGCAATGTCATGTTTTCTATGTTTCTCTTTTGAAATGAACTATTATGGTTATTTTGGTACAGTTATTGCTGAGGGTGCAATGTACTTTTGTGCGCCAATTTAACTAGAAATGCTATCTTGGAGCTGGGAGCTGCTTGCTCAGCTTCTCAACAACGCCTGAATCCTGATTCACTCACTTATCACCGACTTGCATAATGTTTTGAGTTTTCTATCCCACAACTGAAGAGTTTCAGAGTTCGTTCATAGGATATGATGAGCTGTGACCTGCAGTCGATGGCGGGTGACTGCATGCAGTAGCAGGCTTATATGAGCACCTGGGTCGCGTTGCATGGCAAGGTAGAGCTAATACTGCCTAGCAATTATTCATCACGAGCATATTGCTACTGAATCATAAGTCTTGAGCAAGTTCTGTTTTCTAGTGTAGGCTTGAAGCTGGACCAGAGGGGTACATAGCAACTGATTCAGAGACGTGGTTTGAGGTTTCACAAGGTAAGACTTCTTGTCTATAGAATTAACCTCAGTTGCATATCCTACCGTCAGTAGAGTAGTATAGTCTTGACATCAATTGGATTACTCATCAGGAAGGACCAACTAAGCTAGTGACTAGGGACACAATGGTAGGTGGGTACGCATGTCGAGGCCAGCTAGGAGCATCTAACCATATCATATAATCTGTATGCTGTAGCTGTAGCAGCTAGCCCTGGTGTTTGCGATGATATCTTCTACCCTGCTATCCTGCCATGCACGCGCTGGCGTGTAGCAACTCATCTCCTTATCTTGATCTGCATTTTTATTTTCAAATGATCTAACTGAGTATCCTATCAAAACTGTATCTCGTTGATATGTTGCTAAGAGATAGATACAGTTTCTCTCGTTCTTTCCTCCGTTGTAGTCTGAGTCATATGTTCCACGGTTGTCGCTCTAAACTTGATGCAAGTTTTTTACTATTGGACAGTTGAAGAAAACATGACCAGTATTCTCCAACTAACCGTCCAACGCCATGCAGCAGGTGCAGGTGATCTGTACGTCCGGGCAAATTGCTTTGCCACCAGCTGCTTTCAGCAGAAGGGATCCTGTCGTTATTATTTGTCAAAGATAGGAAGATCTTTCTCTTCGTAGGTATTTTCACAGCCTGCAAATTAATCTTCCAGTTTCGTCCAACTCACCGCTCTGAAGGTAACTACGTCACTATAGCAATTTGGCTGAGTAGCCATGTCCAGCAACCATTTGCTAGCTAGCCCCATCCGGTAAACCATGAAGCTCCGCTGAACTTTGTTCTGAAAGCAGTCTTTCTTTTTTTCTCGCAAGGTTCATTGACAGATAGAGCACGAGGGCCTAGAATGAAAGGCAAAAGGTGAGAAATGACCCTAGGCTGACTGGCATTGGCTTTTCCTTCTTACGTGCATTGCTGATGAACACTGCTTAAATACCTAGCGTCCAAATCAACCTGCAGACGGTAATTCAGTGAGCTTAATGGCTATTTAACTGGGACAGTTATTTAAGCCGTGTGGGCGTCTGATTCCACTCAGTCGCCTCTTTCCAACTGAACCGTTGCTTGACTGAATCGACATCTCCAGTGTCACTCTTCAGGTAAGGTAGGTATTCAGAGGACTAGGATCCTGACATGTGCCTCGTTAAGGAGCTCGCCTCAGGTGGTGACCATGTCTCCGCTCCCTTCTTTACCGGCCGGCGCACCCACTACCCAGGTCAGCACATGCCGGCAAGGCGGCAATCAACGTTGTCAGGTTACAATGGGTTCAGTATCACACCACATACCACATACACACTGAGTAACAATTTTTTCGTAAATCTCCTCTCCTTAAATATGACCAACGTAACTGCAGCTTACGTGATCTTATCTTCTTAACATATCAGTTTCATAACTCCTGTCAGTTTAAGCGGACATGCATGCACTTGAAGTACCGTTATATGTCAGACCAATTGTTGTTGCTGAGCAATACCTCCTGTATGTTTAGGGATTTTTTTATTGTTGTTTTACCTCATGCTTTGAAGCTGCTTGACTGGCTTTTCGAAGAGATCACCTGCAGAATACCCCTTAACAGAGTGGTTCCAAGGAACCCGGCACTGCAAGTCTGCAGGCAAATTTCTGAGCCATTTTCATTGAGTAAACAACTATTAGCAGTGCCATGAAGGTTTCCCGTGAACAAAAATAAAAAGAACTGAACGACGATCACTATAATTGCTCTCATTGTAGCTCAGTACAGCGAATTCAAACTACAAACCCTCACGAAGCAGATCATTTGGCAAGCATTTTAGCACCTAGACCAGATCATTTTGCTGCCATGTCACGTGAGTGTACTAGTCAGTTACAATCTAGTAACTTAGTTAATTGTAGACTTGCTTTGTGTTATCCAGTTCCTGTAGGCTACATTAAGCTTATCCTGTAAGGCTGTTTTTTTATCTCAAAGCTTATCCTGTAAGGTGATCTACTGGATGATAGCTTATAGATAAGCCTGAAGCTATTTGAGCAACCAAACTAACAAGTCATGAGCTCCTGCTTAATAGAGGCCCTTTACTTGCTTTGGCTCTATTATGGCAGGTGTTCTGTTTAATGTTAAGCCCGAATAAGCTACATGTTTGGTTCAGAGTCCTAACTTCACTGCTTAAGGTTATTTAACTGATAGGCCAAGGTTAAAATGGGCCAAACAGGCCCCCTTATAATCTAGTGGCAGTAGGCATGTCATGTAGGCAACACGAAGCTTACTAGTTATTTTGGTTTCCAAATTTCTGGTGATGTCGTCTTTTACAAATTTATCTTGTAAATGAATTATGATGATTATTTTGGTGCGGTTGTTGCTGAGGGTGCAATGGAAAATGCTATCTTGGAGCTGGGAGACTCACTTGCTCAGCTTCTCAGCAACTCCTGAATCCTGATCCACTCACTATCACCTACTTGCGTAATGCACTGAATTTCTGTCCCATAGTTGAAGACCTTCAGAGTTTGTTTGTACTATAGGATGAGCTATAACCTGCAGTCGACGACAGGTGAATGCATGTATGAGCACCTGGGTTGCGTGACAAGGTAGAGCTAACACTGCCTAGCAATTATTCATCTCGAGCATATTACTACTGAATCATAAGTCTTGAACAAGTTTTGTTTTGCAGTGCAGGCTTGAAGCTGAACCAGAAGGGGTACATAGCAACCAGCTTCAGGGACATGGTTTGATGGTTTCACAGAGGTAAGACTTCCTGTCGATAGAATTAACCTCAGTCGCATATCCTACCGTCAGTAGTCAGTAGAAAAAGTACAGTCTTGACATCATTGGAAGCTGCCATTACTCGTCGGCAAGTACCGAATAAGCTACCCACTAGGGACGCGATGGTGGGTGGGTACGCGCGTCGAGGCCAGCCAGTAGCAGCTAGCCTTGATATCATAATCTGTAGGGTGTAGCTGTAGCAGTTAGCCCTGGTGCTTGCGATGATTCTTCTACCCTGCCATCCTGCCATGCCACAAATCTCCTTATCTTGACCCACATCTTTTTTCTCCAAATGAGCTAGTAATTGAGTAACCTCGTGGTCCGAGTCATATGTTCTCGGGTTGTCACTCTAAACTTGCTACGAAATTGTACTTTGCCTTGGCGAGCGAAGGGATAACAACTCCTGTTTTACACCCCAAAAAAGGAGGAGGGAACAAAAACAGTGTGCGTTGTTGCCCAAAGCCTCCCGTATGAACTACTACTATTGGACAGCTGGAGAAAATGCGGCCAGTATTCTTCAACTAACCGTCCAACGTCATGCAGCAGAGCAGATGCAGGTGATCTGTACGTCCTGGTCATCTCTTGGCCACCCAGCTGCTCTCAGCTGAAGGGATCCTCCTATATATCGTGAATGATCTGCTGTATTTTCACAGCCCGCTGCGGTTACTGTAGCGACTAGCATTGGCTTTTCCTTCTTACATCCATTGCTGATGAACAATGCTTAAATACCTAGCGTCCAAATTAACTTACAGACGGTAATTCAACAGGTAAACCAGCACTGCAAATAAATTTCGATGCCACGGCAACAATAGTAGCAGTGCCATTTCATGGAACAAAACTATTAGAAGCAGTGCAGTTTAAACAAAGAAGTATAATTTGCCCTCAGTCTAGCTCAGTACAGCGAATTTGAACTAGAAACCCTCACGAATCAGATCATTAATCTGGCGAGGCAGGGAATTGCACAAGTAGCAACAGCTACTATGACACATATTTGCAGCAGGCCACGAAAACATTGGTTGCGGAACCAACAAACGGGATAGAATTCAGAAGAATTTATCAGGAACTGGGATTCCCCAAAGAAAAAATCATCTTAACAACAGAAGACATGTATTAATCAATCAGGGCATAAACTGAGATTGCACTTTCATGTATCACAGGGCTTCTTGTTCAATGTAATTACACCCACGACGACGATAAGCTGGACAACAACTAGGAATACTTCAAATTTATTTGTGTTTGTTGGCACATATGTCTGCGCCACCAGGATAACAATAGCGATTGTGGTTATGTGGTCTAGGAAGAAGCGGATGCGGCTGCAGCCTCCTCCAGCAGCTGCTTCACCTTGGTGATGTAGTCAGCCATGGCCTCCTCCTTGGATTTTGCTGCAATCAAGAAGTTTTCCCAGAATTTGCACAAGCGTCAGTTTGGTGTTCGCGCAACAACAACAAGACAAAATGTGGTTTCATGGATTTGAAAAAGTAGAAGTTGTCATGAAATTGTTTGAGCTTACCTTCGACGGACTTCCAAGCATCCCACTTGGCCTTGCCCGCCAGGTCGAAAAGGCCGGGGCGGACTGAGAGACAAGAACAGAGCAGGTTAGTTAAGTGCGATGAATCGACGAAATTCTAATACAGACTGTCATGTAGTTTGAGAAGAAAAATCAAGGATATTTTTTTTACTGTAGTAGTAGTTAGTAACAGTATGTAGCATTATTGATTAATCGGAGGACAGGCTGTTCCCTTTGCACTAGATACATCCGTATCTAGACAAATCTAAGACAAGAATTTTGGGACGGAGGGAGTAGATCCACAGGGAGGTATCAATCATGCATGCACATCTGGATCTGGGCACATGGCCTGGTGACCACATTTTTGTTTTGAAATAAAGGGGTTACCACCTGGGGTTGGTTGGACTGGTTAGAGCAATTAGATGGGGACTGTGTATTTTTCTTTTTCCATCAGAAGATTGTCCTTTCTATATATATATATATATATATATATATAGACACACACACACACACAGAGTCAATCAGACAGAGTCACTCTTCAGTGCTAAGCAGGAGAGGGCGAGCAAGCAGCATGTCAAACCAATTATACAGTCAATCCTCTGCTTAGACACACAAAACTTACTTCAACAGTAAATTAATGAACTTAGTTACTAATAAAGCTAGTAAAAGGAAAGGCGTGTAAATTTGTGTTGTATATACCGGTGTTGATGGGGCCGACGGTGGCCTGCTTGTAGAGGCTGTAGAGGCAGAGCTTGCTCTCGTTGGTGGTGGTGTCGGGCAGCGTCTTGGCCTTCTCCGCGTACTCCTCAAACTCCTCCTGATGAACAACATCAACAGGCAAGCACGGCGGCACAGCATACTAATCAGCAACTGAAAACTGTTACTCAAGAGTAGATTCAGGCAGTAACAAACCCTCAAGTTGCAGGTATAAATTAAATTTGCTCGGTAAATTTACGGGATTAATCTCCGGCTAGACATGCATAGTACTACAACTAGATCATCGGACTTAAAACAGCGACGGCGATCTGCGAAACATCTGAAGGGGGGCGATTCAGACGGCCATTAATACAGCCTCCTGAAGTACAGAAACCAATAATCGCCTGGCACAGAATGATTTCTCGCCCCTAGATTCATTCAACAGGGAGATGGATGGGATACAGCGATCGGACTACCAAGCTGGAGCCCAAGATCTTGCGCACCGGCCCGGCGACGGCGAGATTCGCCGGAACCTGCCAGGCGCTCCGGCCAAGGCATGGATCGCGACGATCGAGAGAGGGAGAGGGTTGCTTGCGTGGGAGCATCGGCTGCTTACCTTGAGACCCATGTCGATCGGCGGCTCGTCGGCTGCTCTCCTCTCCTCGGCTCCGATACGTTCGAGGCGATAAGAGCGATCGATGCGAGGCGAGTGGTACGAGCAGTGCAAGGCTGGGCCGTCGTTTATATGGGCGGCCGGGCGGGGCGGGGAGAGGTTCGTCCGTTCCGCAGGGGACTCGTGCTCGCGCCGTCCGATCCGGCTCCTGGACGGCGCGGAGACGTGCCGATAACTCTTTTCTAACTTGTCGTCGTCGAGTAAAGATAATTGCACGTTTAGTCCTTGTAGTTGCAGGCCATGTCTAACATGGTCCTTATAGTTACAAAGTGCTTCAAAAGGACTGCAACTACAAGGACTAAACATGCAATTATCTCTCGTCGAGTACAACAACATAGTTGAACTCTTTTCTCGTGGCCAACGTACTGGCTCACTGCCTCTCTCGGTTTCTCCTTGGCACGTTTTTTTTCCTGTGGTCTTTTTCTTCTCTTTTCTTCATTCGTTCATGTCGTCCCTGCTTGCATCGACTAACAGATTTGCAGCACACCTGTATTAAAATATTCAGAACATCTTAAATTGTATACCCAACTCGGGATCGTTCACAACTAATTTTCTTTGTACTCAAATCATGTATCTATTCTCCAAAGCATGTCTCTTTCAGTGAATTCGATGCGTCCAACATAGCTGATAGACAAGCACATCTATGACCCCAACTCCCCACCTTCATTGCTCAACTCCCAACCATCATGACCATATTTACTACCCTGGATACAACATCAATCAACCATTTTAGCTATGTAGAGAAAGGAGACTTGATGTCGGTGTTTGATGATTTACTCAGTGCGGAACCACAAATGCCTAAGCTAAACTATGGGACTGTTGTGTTGTTTCTAAAAGGGAGAATACAGTCCGGATTGACCAATTTCAGCCAATCTGTTTGCTTAAAGTTAGCGTTATGATTTATTTTATTAAAATAAGTACAAGTAACCTAACTGCGGCAGCACACATTATGGTTCGTCCTACAGATTAAGTCAAGCCGAATCCGAGGTATCCGCCCTTTGTAGATGCTAGTAACCATGTATATGCGATGTGTGTTGATCTTAGATAAATGTGATGTGTGTTTATATTAGGTACAAAATTAATTCCATGCCCATCTTAGATATTATATTAATTGTGTCTTAATTACATAATTTGCACTACTAATATTGATATTAGGTATAACATTAATTGGGTGCTAAAATTGGTTGGTGCTATATTGAAGCGTTTTAAACCATATCAGGTCGGGTGGATTGATGACCGAGATGGTTTGGATCAGCCTCACTCACAATTTTATAGGAGCGGTAGATAGTACTATATGCTATACATGATGCTTGCCTCTGACGACTCAACGCGAGCCGTGGCCTAGTTGCGAATAATAACAAGCCGGTTTTGGAACATTCTACCTAGTTTTGGTAAGAAACCGGTTTGTTTTCATTTTCTTGTAGTTCTCTGTGTTTTTACTACTAATCTTGTTGGTTTTCTTTCGGTTCTTCATTTATTTTTCTTTTCATGTCCGTTTTGGCATTTTTCCTTTTTCTCTTTCATTTTTATCCTCACTTTATTTTATTTTTTCTCTATTTTAAATAAAAATTGACATTTTTCAAATTCATGTTGAACATTTTTTGGATACATGTTGAATATTTTCCTAGTACATAGTTGAATTTTTTTTAAATATATTAAGAACATTTTTTAAATACACGGTGAGCAATTTCTGTATGCCATGAACAAATTTCAAAAACTGCACCAAATGTGTGAACATTTTTCTAAACATATGAATATAATTTATAAAATTTCATGAACACTAAGCTAAGATCGCTACATAGGTTCGCTTTAGGAGATGCTTCTCGCTGGCTGGCCTTAGCCCATTTAGCTTGATGCGCGTAGAACTCGCAACGAGCAAAATAATGACCAGTCAGAGCATGTGCCAACTCAGTTTTAGGTCGAGAAATTAGGCCAAAAAAGGTCCCCTCAGGAAGGAAGGTCGGCTTACTCAGGAGGAGGATATGCCTCGCCCACAGCAAGAAACCCACCTCGAGCGATGATGTAATGGGCTGGCCCATTAGTTGTACGAACGTTACCTCGTTCGTTGGTTTTCTTTCTTTCCTTTTTCTTCATCTTTTTTTTTTAATATTTTTAATATTTCAATTTTTTTTTAAATATACACTAACAAACATGACCGTGCGTTGCAACGGAAAAAAAAGATAATATCATAGGGACCTAGTCAGTAAGTATAGCATGGCTCGAGAACCCCTCCCAATATATGCATGCCCTTTATTTCAACATAGCATCCCATATGTATCGTTGCTTATCCTCCTCCTTATCCCGTCAATGGTGATCATGGTGTACATATGATCACAACACATCCAAACATTTTCAATCTTAAAATAATGAGCTCGGCCATTGCGTGACACACCAATCATTAAACTGTGCTAGCGCAAGGGAAGGCTTAAAACTTTAAAAATTAATCTCATCGAGCTAGACGTGAGTGCCGCCCTCCGCGAGCAAATAGAGGACGCAAAAAAGATTGGTGTAAACCTAGCACTTATTACCTAGCCCACATGATCTTTAAACGTTTTTCTATTTTCCCTGTTTGTGTAATAGCACATCATACACTTAATTAGGGGATTAACTCAATTTTCTATTTTCCCTGCTTGTATAATATTTCAGCACATATGGCTTACTTGGATATAAACCTAGCACATGTATTTCATTAGCCCTGTTTAATTTTCTATTTTCTAATGCATGCATGCCTGATTTAAGCCAAGCATTTTCTCGGTGCATGCATCCATAGACTAATGGTACTTTTGCCACTTTCAGCCTGCATGTTGGTCTTTTCTTTTGCCACATCCACATCCACCACCGCCTGAGTTAAATTTCTTTGTTCCTCTAGGCCAAATGGGCTCACATCTTCTATTGATTCTCGAAGCACCTCGTTGCTTCTACAGGCAGGTCACGAACCTATTTAAGTTTGGAGGATTCAATGTAAAGTAGCGAGGTGGGATTATTAATTATCAAACGAACGCCACACTCTAGTGCAACCATTAGTTGGACCACTTGGTTGTAGTGTTATTGACAGGGAGGGAGGTCATGAGTTCGATCCTCCATCAGAAGGTAATTTTTTTTTCGTTGATTCTGTAAGCCCACTCAAATATCTTGCGGCGCAAGGGAGGTAGCCCGAGGGCGCGGCCCAAAGCCGGTCTAGCCTTGATTTTTCTCAGGACCGCGGGGTGGATCTTGTGAACATCAGAGTCTTTTTTCAAACGGCATGACGGACCAAGAATACATATTTTCTTTATTAGTAGGTATATATATTTCAAAATTACCGACCTTAAACTTAAAAAATGCTTGAACAATTCAAAAAAATTGTTCGTACAATTAAAATAAAAATGTTTGTAATATTAAAAAAATGTTCACATGCTTAAAAAAATTCATGGATTTTTAATAATATTAATTATAATATAAAAAATATTCACATAATTTTCTAAAAAATGTATGTGACAGTTAAACAAATTCCAGAAGTTTCAAAAGTATGTTTAAATTTTTTAAGTACAATGTATTTTTATATTCCAGAACTGATATTTTAAAAAAAATTATGTACAATGTATTTTTTGTATCATTTAAAAAATGTTTCATATCATTATAAAAAAGTTCAAACATGTATTTAAATAATATTTAATATGTTCTCTCTCTGTTCCAAATTATAAGATGTTCTATTTTTTTTCTAAATCAGCTATATATAGAAGTGTTCTAGTGTGTTTGTTCACTCAATTCAGTCTATATGTAGCCTATATTGAAATATCCAAAGCATCTTATAATTAGAAACAGAGGTAACATTTGTAAAAATGATCGTCATGTAATTGAAAATTATTCAATGTGTATGGAAAAAATCTATACGTATACAAAAAATGTAAATCTTGTACTAAAAAATAGATATGCATTTTAAAAATTAAAAAGAAAGAAAGAAAGAAAACTATTAAAGAAACATGTATATAAAAATAAAAAACAGATGAAAAGTTCTATAACTAGCGTGGGAGCTATATCTCGCTTACAGTGAGAAGCGAGATATATGCTACACTCGCCTGAAGCTTTTCTTCCTCGTGTAGGTCTGTTGGGCCGCTCGTTCCACGCAGGTTTTGATCGCTGGCAAGTCGCTCAGACGCTCGTTCGCTCGGGTTTTGTAGATTCACTCGCTTCTTCCGGTTCCTTTTGTTTTCTCTGGTTTCTTTGTTTCTTTCATAGTTTTTACTGGTTTTTCTTTTCTTTCCTTTTTTCTTTGTGTTTTTGTTCCTTTCTCGGTTTTCACTGGTTTTGTGGATTTTCTTCCTTCCTTCTTCATTTTTATTTCTTTTTTGTTGTTTATTTTTGTCAATTTTCTTCATTTTTATTTGATTCTTTCTTGGTTTTCACGCTTTCCATTTTTTGCATTAGTTTTCTTTGTTTTTTGTTTGGTTTTTTGGAGTTTTTCTTTTTTTTTTCAATTTTCAACACATGTCAACCTTTTTAAGTACACATTCATCATTTCTTATATACATCAGAAACATTTTTTGTATACACATTTACCATTTTGATATACGTGAGTAATTTTTTCTGAAAACCTTAAATATTTTGATGTATACTTTTTTCATACGCAGCATACATTTTAAGTATATATATATAATAAATTTTTTAAAGACACTTTGAATATTTTTGAAATACAGGATTAACATTTTTTAATACATGGTCTTCCTAATGTCTATACACATTTTTGCACACACAATATACATTTCTCCATATACGTCAGGAACATTTTTACTTACAAGTTTAACATTTTATAAACAACTTTTATAAATATATGTTTTTTGACATCTTCTTTTATTTAATGTATGTTTTACATTTTTTTATACACTTGGAACTGTTTTTTATACATGTTGAATTTTTAAAAAATACACGATCAACATTGTTTCATACATAATGTATTTTTTTGTATACATGAAAATTATTTTTTCTATACACATTTCACATTTTTTAAATGCTTGATTAACAGTTTTTATTACATGATTAACTAATTCATACCCATTGAACATTTTTTGTATACATGAGAAACATTTTCTCGATGCAGTTTAAAAAAAATTGGAATGTTTGCTCAACATTTTTCAAACATTTTATGTAAAGTGTTTTTATAATATTTGAAGTATAAAAAGTAAAAAAATAAAACGAAGAAAAAACATGGCAGTGGCCTGTCCCTATCGCGCGCTGGACGGGCCCATTTAGGAAGTAGGCTGATGCGAGCGCAGGCCCTATAACTAGTCCATACCGGTCAGTCGGTCCATACAACTTTTTCAAAAAACATCTTTGATGGGCCGGCCCACTTTGTTGAGGGCGCATCGATCGCCATTTGCGAGATGGATGCTCCTCTCAGGGAGAGCAACTAGTTAACGAGCGCTCCTTCGGGTGCCTCACAACGATCAGCGTCACTTGGCGCGCTCCCAGCCGCCCCGCCACGTGTCGCGCTCTGGACGCTCCCTCCGAATTTTTTTTTCGCACGCGTTTTTGGCTTTTAAATGATTTTTTTCCCGGTTTTTTCCGACGTTTCGGTTTTTCACCGGTCTTCCTGAACTTTTGGACAAAAAAAAATTTTGCGTGAAAAAACCTGTTTTTTTTCCTTTCGCGAGAGTCACAATTTTGCTTCCGCGAGAGGCACGGTTTTGCTTTCGCGAGAGTCACGGCCGTGCCCCTCGGAAACGGAAAAAAACGTATTTTCTTTTTTTTTTCCTTCCGCGAGAGGCACGGTTTTGCTTTCGTGAGAGTCACGGCCGTGCCTCTCGGAAACAAAAAAAAACGCGTTTTCTATTTTTTTTCTTTCGCGAGAGTCATGGTTTTGCTTCCGCGAGAGGCACGGTTGTGCTTTCGCGACAGGCACAGCTGTGCCTCCTCGGAAACAGAAAAAAAATACGTTTTCTTTTTTTTCCTTCCGCGAGGGGCACGGTTTTGCTTCCGTGAGAGGCACGCTTGTGATTTCGCGAGAGGCATGGGCGTGCCTCTTTCGGAAAGGGAAAAAACCCGTGCTCCCGGTTCGGTTTTTTAGTCCGATTTTTCCGTGAAAAAAAAGTTCGTCAAAACCTATCAACATGAGATCTAGTTTTGAAGATCTCGACGCGAGGAATCCAACAATGAAAATAGTTCGAGATTTAGACGCACAGTTTAAGAGATAAAACGTTTTGAATAAACGAATCTACAATAAAAAGGGAAAACTCACAGGTTGCGACAAGTGGCGAACACAGCCTGGGAAGGTGGGAGTGATCTTTGCAAAGAGTACTCCTTAATTAGTGATTTCGCCTCTTAGGAATCTCCTATTTGCGTCAATTTGTCAGGGCGCCGCACAGGTATCGACCGAGGCGGGCCAGCCCATTTAAAAAGACAGACGTTCTGGAAAGTTCCAGCCGGTTTTCTCGATTTTGGGAACCTTCTAGAAGGTTCCTGCACTGGATTTTTTTCGGTTTTCTTTTTTTCCTGTTTCTTTCTCTTTTCCATCCTTTTTACTTTTTCATTTTTATTTTAATTTCATTTTGTCATTTTTATTCTTTATAGTTTCACTTTTTCTTTTCTTTTAGCTCCTTTATTTTATTTTAAATTTTCAAGTTTATTTTTCTATTTCAACCAATTTTCAGAAATTAAAAAATGTATCCATTTTTTAGATTTTGTACATATTTTAAAATTGTTCATATTTTGAAATTTTGTTAAGAAATTCCAGAAGAATTAGGATTTCAAATATTTGTTCGCTTCTTCTAAAAAAAATCCACAAATTTCTATATAAAATTTGAAATTTTCTAATGTTCACGTTTTAGAAAAAATCAGAAAATGTTCCCATTGCCAAATTGTGCACAAGTTTAAAAAATGTTCATGTTTTGTAAATATATTTGCAAATTCAAAAAATATTCCCGCTTTCAAAAAGATTTCACAAATTTTAGAAATGTTCATTTTTTGGAAATATATTTGCAAATTCAAAAATGTTTGGGAATTTCAATAAATGTTCCCACTTTCAAATATTGCTCAACAATTTAAAAAATGTTCATGTTTTGAAAATATTTGGAACCCACTTTCGAAATTTGTTCACAAAGCTAAAAAAATATACATATTCCCGAACAATTTTTAAAATTGTGCCCACTTTCTATATTTGTGCACAAAGAAACATGAACATTTGTCGCAAGTTCAAAAAATGTTCCAGCTTTCCAAATTTGTAAAACATGTTCATGTTTTCAATTTTTTTTTGCAAATTCAGAAAATGTTCCAGCTTTCCAAACATGTAAAACATGTTCATGTTTTCAAATTTTGTTCGCAAATTCAAAAAATGTTCGTATTTTGGAAAATTTGTTCATAATTTCGAAAAATGTTCATGTTTTGTAGAAAATGTTGCATCTTTTTATAAAATTGTTCATAATTTCAAAGAATGTACTGTTTTAAAATTTTGTTCCTTTTTCATTTCTTTTGAGAATCCAAAAAATGTCACTTGTTCATAAAATGTTCGAGTTTTTAAATTTTGTTCGTAATTTTAAAAATTCATGTTTCAAAATATATTTACCTTTAACAAAAGGATATTCACGTTCAAAATTTCAATAAAGTTTAACCGAAGGGGCTGCCATTTGAGATGTAGATGCGCTAGAGTTACGGTGGCTAGCGACCATGGTCAGTAGCAGGAGGACCAATATTCAACTTTTGGCCGCTGTTGTCCATTTCTTCATGTGTTGCGCTGTCTATCTAGCACAAGACTTATCGTGTCGCGGCGGCTGGCACAACACATAGAAAACTAGGAAGTCGGGGGTTCGAATCGCAGCGGTAGCGCTCTCAGTTTTTGTCGTTTTTCCATTTTCCAGCTCGCGAACATAACGTCAAATGGGCCGGCCCAGGCGAGCCGCCCCCTGTGCGAAGTGTCAACTCTTTGACACAAAGAGCGTCACATAGGATCTCCCCTCCTCTCATTTTCTATTTTCTTTTCTTTTTAGGTTGCTTTTTTATTGCGGGCCTCTCGCCGCGGGCGAGAAATAGCCCCTGGCGGGCTTACTCAAAGGAGGGTTGCTTTTTTTTTTTGCGGGCCTCTCGCCACGGACAGACGGCAATCGGTGGCTACCAAACAAGCTTTGCAACAGTTTTTTTTCTTAATCGCACACAACACAGCAAGTACGGGTCTCCAACGACTTGGCAAACTTCCAGTGCTACAGCTACGGGAGTTTTATGGGCTAGGCTGAGGTGTGATGTGTTGATTGGTGATTAAGATGAAGCGGGCGGGGGGTAGTGAGGGAAGAATGTTAGTCCGTTAAATCCTATAAAAAGGTGTTTGTAAGCCTAGCATTTTCGAATCCGATATCAAATATCAATCCAATCCAACCGATGCGTACATGGTCTCGGTTGGGCTAATATGACAACTATTTAAGTAGTACTCCTTCGTAAGTACCCCCTCCGTCCCAAAATAACACGGAGGGAGTCGAAATTAGAAGCTACTGCATCAGAAGTTAGAAATAGTCATCTAGTTGCGCTGAAGCTAACGTAAGAGGACGTCGATCGTGTGGAGCCGTGGATACCCGTCAGCAGGCAAGAGAACGGATGTTTGCCCATTGTGAACCAATCAAGCAGCCCGGTCTTAACAATCGAGCTGACGTCATAGCCAACTAACCAGATGCCACATATTTTAGAAGTTTTTTTTCGACGCCACCCTTGCATGATTCTATGCATGGAGTAAAACATCAACGATCTCCGGTAGTTTTTAACCCACTTGCTGCGCGTGTACCTCGTTAGTTTAAGCTTTTAATCTACCGAGGACAAATGGACAGAGCGGAAATCCAGGGCTTCAGTAATTGTCGACCGTGCATCTGACACTGACAGACGTCCAAGAGAAGAGATCGATGCGATGCGATGCGTACGTGGTCTCCAACGGGCTGCAAGGAGGAACACGTTGCGGATGACGGCTACTTGATGCAATGTACCGCGCAACTTAGAAATGGACAACAAAGTAGTCGTCCATCAGCAGGCAACAACACCGCAGTTTGCATATTCGGGCAAAGCAACTCAGTTTTAGCAAACGAGCTATCATTGTAGCTGACTAATTAAGCAGATGCCACATATTTTTTTTAAAAAAAACACCCTATGTTTCTAAATATAAGATATTTTGTTTTGTCAGTTTGATATAAAACATAATTATATTTAGGAACGGAGGCAACAATATGTCTCAGTGCCGCCCCTTCTATGATCCTATACATGGAGTAAAATGTCAACGATCGACCATGAATGGATTGCTCAGCGGCCACGGAGAAAAGCTGGACATGCAAGCAACAGACAAACTCGCAACAAAATATCGCCTCAACTGCCACGAGCAGCTGTGCGTCTTTTCGCTTTGCGTTGAAACATATGCTGGTGTGTCCCGCAAAAAAAGAAAAAACTTATGCCGATGTTGGAATTTCTAGCTTCCGAAAATCAACATTCTTGATCCCGCAAAACAATATAATTATTATTTTTCAACATTCTTGATGTGTTGAGTGTCTCATAGAGCCACAGGGGGCGGCAGGGGCCATGCTGCCACTTGCCAGGGAGCGCCGTGGGATGCGCGGCGTTCTTTGCCGTAGCTTCCTGTCCACTCGATAAGATTTTTAAAAACGGCACGCACAATCTTTTGTTTTGTTCTTTTGTTACCCATCCGCGTCATTGATCGATCGACTTTGATTCACAAACCGATAACCGTAAGACAACACGCCACAGCACTCTCATACTGCAGGCATCACTTCTAATCTAATCTAGACTGGCGTACCCAACATCGATGATGAGAGCGTCGCAATGTTTCTTTTACTGCTCCGTCCGTTCCATTATACACGTATTGCGCTGCGTCATCTGCAATATATTTCTAATCAAAGCTGGCGTGCCGCATCCGACGACACCGATGGTAAACGACCAAGAGCAGTGCATTATTTGGTTTTGGTTCCGCCTATTACTTTATTACTCTCTCCGTCGCACTAGTGTCAAAAAACACTATTACATTATGCGACGGAAAGAGTCACTAGTAGAAAAATGACCTTATGTTCACCTCATTAGTGTCGGTTCCAACGGCTAGGGGGTGGCACTCATTAGTTCCGGTTCGTGTTGAACCTCTAGTACCGGTTCGTGACATGAACCGGGACTAAAGAGATGGTGGCAGACTGGTGTCAGGCTGGGGCCCCACCAACACCTTTAGTCCCGGTTCGTGACACGAACCGGGACTAGAGACTAACCTTTAGTCCCGGTTTGTATCACCAACCGGGACTATAGATCATTCTATATAAACCCTTCATCGAGCCCGAGCTCTCTGTTCTTCCCCTTTCCTCTCCTCTCTGTTCTTCCCTTTTGCTCGAGCTCATCCTTCATTTTGCCCAAAAATTGTCAAGATTTGAAGGCCCCCCATCCATCCAAGTGATCACAAAGGTTAGCAACTTTGTCCTTTCATCTCTCATTGCTAGATTAGCTCTTGCAATGCTTTATAAGTATAGTGATTTGTGGGTTTTAGTTTGGGAGTAATTATATGTGGTAGTTTATTTGATTTATATGCAATTTGAGCTCAAATTAACTCTTAGTTTACATATGTAAGTGTGGTTTACTTAGTGCCTTCCCGTCCCCATCCTAACCACCGTCGATCGCCCGCACCGTCCCGTCGCCGGCACCACCTTGGTGAGCCTCTTGTTCTTATGTTTTTTATATATAAAAATCATGTTTGTGTGATTTAGATATATAGTTACTTGTATAATTTTCTTACCCGTACGTTGTTTGTTATACATAGTGGCATGGTTTTGATATCCGTCCCCGTCGGCTCTCGTCCGGTTTATGATTCGGATGTGGTATATTCTCTTTTATAACTATTTGTTGCATTTCATGTTTATGACAAATTATACCCATCAAGTTGACATAGATATTTTTATCTAGGAGGTATGTGAACCGAAAATTCCAACCGACCCTCTTGTCGAGAGGTTAAATTTAGTTGAAAAAGAAAATGAGTATTTGAAAGAAAAATTGAAAAGAATTGAAGAAGAGAAGATGAAACTGGAGTTGTATGTTGCCGATGTCGTCGATGATCACAAGATCAAGATGGAGAAAATGCGCTTGAAGATTAGAAAGATTAGAAAATATGCCATTGATAATGAGGCTTGGTATCATTATGCTGTTGGATTAATTGTTACCTTAGTTGCGATCTTGATCGCATTTGTTGTTGCATTTAAATGCTTTAGCTAGAGAGTTTGTATGTTGTTTTATGAGAATAAGTGTGTATGAACTTTATGTATGAACTTGTATTAATTTGGTCTTTTCAGTGCTGTGTAATGAAGATGAGTCGACAATGGATGTACGATGACCGATGCTCTCCCCGGTTCGTTAATGGCGTGCGTACTTTTCTGCTTGCGGCTGAGGCAAACAAGCGGGCGGATGGTTTTATGTGTTGTCCATGTGCTGGTTGTAAGAATGATCAGAATTACTCTAAGTCAAGAACCATTCACATCCACCTGTTTGAGTCCGGTATCATGCCCCACTATAATGTTTGGACCAAGCACGGAGAAAGAGGGGTTATGATGGAAGACAATGAAGAAGAAGAGGACGACGACAGCTATCCTGGCCATGGGTTTCCTGAATATGATGGTACAACAATGGGGGAAGAAGCTGAGCCGGCAATGCGGGAAGAAGCTGAAGAAGAGGCATCAGATGAGCCCGCTGATGATCTTGGTCGGGCCATTGCCGATGCAAAGAGAAACTGCGCAAGTGAAAAGGAGAGGCTGAAGTTGCAGCGCATGTTAGAGGATCACAAGAAATCGTTATACCAAAATTGCGAAGCTGACAAGAAAAAGCTGGGCACCACACTGGAATTGCTGCAATGGAAGGCGGAGAATGGTGTATCTGACAAGGGATTTGGAAAGTTGCTGATAATATTAAAGAAGATGCTTCCAAAGGACAACGAATTGCCCGACAGTATGTACGAAGTAAAGAAGGTTGTCTGCCCTCTAGGATTAGAGGTGCAGAAGATACATGCATGCCCTAATGACTGCATCCTCTACCGCGGTGAGTACGAGGATTTGAATGCATGCCCGGTATGCGGTGCATTGCGCTATAAGATCAGCCGCGATGACCCTGGTGATGTCGAGGGCGAGCGCCCCATGAAGAAGATTCCTGCCAAGGTGATGTGGTATGCTCCTATAATACCACGGTTGAAACGTTTGTTCCAAAACAAAGAGCATGCCAAGTTGATGCAATGGCACAAAGAAGACCGTAAGAAAGACGGGAAGTTGAGAGTACCCGCTGACGGGTCGCAGTGGAGAAAAATCAAGAGGAAGTGGAGGGACTTTGCAGATGACGCAAGGAACGTATGGTTTGGTCTAAGCGCAGATGGCATTAATCTTTTGGGGAGCAGAGCAACAATCATAACACCTGGCCTGTGACTCTATGTATGTATAACATTCCTCCTTGGTTCTACATGAAGCGGAACTACATTATGATGCCAGTGCTCATCCAAGGCCCTAAGCAACCCGGCAACGACATTGATGTGTATCTAAGGCCATGAGTTGAAGAACTCTTACAGCCGTGGAATGAAAAAGGTGTACGTGCGTGGGATGAGTACAATCAGGAAGAATTTGACCTACATGCGTTGCTGTTTGTGACCATCAATGATTGGACTGCTCTCAGTAACCTTTCAGGACAGACAAACAAGGGATACCACGCATGCACGCACTGTTTGGATGATAACGACAGTATATATTTGGATAATTGTAAGAAGAACGTGTACCTGGGACATCGTCGATTTCTTCCGATCAGGCATCCCGTAAGAAATAAAGGCAAGCATTTCAAAGGTGAGGCAGATCACCGGACGAAGCCTCGCCATCGTACTGGTGATAATGTACATGATATGGTCAAGGATTTAAAGGTAATCTTTGAAAAGGGTCCTGGCGGACAATCTGTTCCGAATGACGCTGACAGACGCGCACCCATGTGGAAGAAGAAATCTATATTTTGGGACCTACCCTATTGGAAAGACCTAGAGGTCCGCTCTGCAATCGAAGTGATGCACGTGACGAAGAATCTTTGCGTGACCCTGCTTGGCTTCTTGGGCGTGTATGGGAAGATAAAAGATACACCGGAGGCACGGGAGGACCAGCAACGTATGCACGGAAAAGACGACATATATCAGGGTCATGCCAGCTACGCTCTTACCAAAGAAGAGAAGGAAATCTTCTTTGAATGCCTGCTCAGTATGAAGGTCCCGTCTGGCTTCTCGTCGAATATAAAGGGAATAATAAATATGGCAGAGAAAAAGTTTCAGAACCTAAAGTTTCACGATTGCCACATGATTATGACGCAACTGCTTTCGGTTGCATTGAGGGGGCTTCTACCGGAAAACGTTCGATTAGCCATTGTGAAGCTATGTGCATTCCTCAATGCAATCTCTCAGAAGGTAATCGATCCAGAAATCATACCAAGGTTAGAGAATGATTTGGTGCAATGTCTTGTCAGTTTCGAGTTGGTGTTCCCACCATCCTTCTTCAATATCATGACGCACGTCCTAGTTCACCTATGCGAAGAGATTGCCGTTCTGGGTCCTGTATTTCTACACAATATGTTCCCCTTTGAGAGGTTCATGGGAGTCTTAAGAAATATGTTCATAACCGTGCTAGGCCAGAAGGAAGCATCTCCAAAGGCCATGAAAATGAGGAGGTCATTGAGTTTTGTGTTGACTTTATTCCTGACCTTAAGCCGATTGGTGTTCCTGAATCGCGGCATAAGGGCAGACTGGGTGGAAATGGCACGCTAGGACCGACAGCAATAATATGTATGGACGGGCATTCTCTCACTCAAGCACACTACACAGTTCTACAAAATTCCACCTTGGTGGCTCCGTATATCGAGGAACACAAGAATATTCTACGCTCGAAACACCCGGAGCAGTCTGACGACTGGATTACACGTGAACAAACGGGAACTTTCGCCGGTTGGTTGCAGACACATGCCATGCATGACGACGCTGTTGAAGATGACATGTACTTACTGTCCCAGTTACCATCTTCGAATATAATGACTTTCAAAGGGTACGAGATAAATGGGAATACATTTTACACAATCGCCCAAGATAAAAAGAGCACCAACCAAAACAGTGGTGTCTGCTTTGATGCAGCAACCAAGAGGGAAATGACACATATTATGGTTATATATAGGAGATATGGGAACTTGACTATGGACGTGGTTTGAAGGTCCCTTTGTTTCGGTGCAAATGGGTCAATCTGACACGAGGCGGGGTAACGGAAGACCCGCAGTATGGAATGACAACAGTGGATCTCAACAATCTTGCGTACGCAGACGAACCATTCGTCCTAGCCAATGATGTGGCGCAGGTTTTCTATGTGAAGGACATGTCTACCAAGCCGAGAAAAAGAAAAGATAAGGAAGCGCATACATCATACGACGAGCCAAAGCGCCACATAGTTCTTTCAGGGAAAAGAAACATCGTGGGAGTGGATGACAAGACAGACATGTCAGAAGATTATGAAAAGTTTCATGAAATTGCTCCCTTCACAGTGAATATTGATCCAACCATCCAGTTAAATGATGAATATTGTACATGGTTATGGCGCAAAGGGACACACGCGAAGAAAAAGTTTTACACCCAAAGATCCCACTCTGGGATGTGACCGGCTTCACTGTCATCACTTTCTTCTCTAGTGAGTTTCCGGACTTATATATCTGGAAAGTCCTACTTTGGACAAACCGGAGGAAATCTTTGTAACAGTTAGGGTGCTTATGTGTTTTGGCATTTGAAATGTGTACTTATGTGCTTCGGACAAACGCCATCAATTTTCAACCCGTTCTGACTTCATTTGCTATTTTTCATGCATTTACTGTTTTTTTGAGCTAAATGACCCTGAAATTGAAAAGCACTATAAATGAACTCTGAAAAGGTTGAAAGTTGGCATGGTATCATCATTTCACCCACATAGCATGTGCTAAAAAGTTGAGAGGGTCACGGCAAAAACTGGATGCACTTCGTGTACAAAATGGACAATCTCTTTCGAAGTATCAGGGTTTCGGGCGAAAACTCATTTGTTACAAAGGGATTTCATTTTTTTAAACTTATTTCAACTCCAGACTTTTTGTGCGTTCAGTATGCACCATTCAAAGCCACGTCATCAATTTTCAACACTTTCTGACTTCATTTACTATTTTTCATGTATTTACTGATTTTTTGAGCTAAATGACCCTGAAATTGAAAAGCACTACAAATGAACTCTGAAAAGGTTGAAAGTTGGCATGGTATCATCATTTCACCCACATAGCATGTGCTAAAAAGTTGAGAGGGTTACGACAAAAACTGGATGCACTTCGTGTACAAAATGGACAATCTCTTTCGAAGTATCAGGGTTTCGGACGAAAACTCATCTGTTACAAAGGCATTTCATTTTTTTAAACTATTTCAACTCCAGACTTTTTGTGCGTTCAGTATGCACCATTCGAAGCCACATCATCAATTTTCAACCATTTCTGACTTCATTTGCTATTTTTCATGCATTTACTGATTTTTTTAGCTTAATGACCCTGAAATTGAAAAGCACTACAAAATGAACTCTGAAAAGGTTGAAAGTTGGCATGATATCATCATTTCACCCACATAGCATGTGCAAAAAAGTTGAGAGGGTTACGGCAGAAACTTGATGCACTTCGTGTACAAAATGGACAATCTCTTTCGAAGTATCAGGGTTTCGGACGAAAACTCATCTGTTATAAAGGTATTTATTTTTTTAAATTAACCTAAAAATTAACAAATTGAATATAATGATAAAACACACTAATATTAAACAGCGAAAAAAAGAATCACTGAAAAATCTATTTTTAAAGTAAAGTTATTCATAAACTAGTGATTTACACAAAATTTAAATTTAAACTATCCAAATTTGAAAACTACAAGCACTAAAAGAAAGTTTATAATTTTTTTTTACCTAAAGCAAAAAGATTCACAAAGAAACTCTAAATAAAACAAAAAACAACTCAGAAACAAAAGAAAATAAATAAAACAGAAAACAAAAAAAACAAAAAAAAATAAAAAAAAAGCCCGCTTACTGGGCCGCCACGGCCTGCATACGACTAGAAAACCAACCTCTAGTTGGGCCAGGATGCAGGCCCGTACGGCCCAGTAGGCCCCACAAGGCAGCACAGTTTCAATAGGCCCACAAAGGCCTGCTTAGAGAGGAGCTCGACACGGTAGCCGCGGCGGGGCTTATAAACCGGTGCGAGCTCCTCTCAACTAGCGAGGTGAGACTAAACAGCGCTTCCCGCCGCTTCGGCTGGCCAAGGTGACCTTTAGTCCCGGTTGGAACCAACCCTTTAGTCCCGGTTGGAACCAACCGGGACTAAAGGTCCTCGCATATATAGAGCACTTGAAATTTTTTCAGTTTCCCTCTGCTTTTTTCGTCTCTTCGACCACTACACAGAGGAGATCGCCGCCCCCGACGCCGTCACCGCCCCCGACACGCCGCCCATGCCGTCACCGCCCCCGACGCGCCGCCCACGCCGTCGCCGCCCCCGTCGCGCCGCCCCTCTCCTCGACCTCGTGCGCCGTCGCCGTCACAGTCGCCGTCGCCGACGACTTGCCTCACCGGCCGTCGCCCCGCTGTGAGCCCCTGCCGCCATGGCCGCCCCTCCCATCGAGCCCGCACACACACACACACACATGCACGAACACACACACACACACACATTCTTATTTTCTGTTTTTCTGTTTTTTAGTTTTTTATACTTTTAGTTATAGAAATGTTAGATGAATGTTAGATGGATAAATTAGTGAAAATGTTAGATGAATATTTTTTAGTTTTTTATACTTTGTATATAGAAATGTTAGATATATAAAGTTAGTGAATATTTTTTTTAGTTTTTATACTTTTAGTTAATTTAAATGTTAGATGATGTTTTTTAGTTTTTTATACTTTTAGTTATATAGAAATGTTAGATGAATGTTTTTAAGGTTTTATACTTTTAGTTATATAGAAATGCTAGATATATAAATGTTAGATGAATGTTTTTTAGTTTTTTATTACTTTTAGTTATGTATTTGCAAAATCAAGTGAAAAAGAATTATAAAAATCACAATCAACCATTTAAAAAAGTTAAATTTGCATAGATCGAATTTGCAAAAGTTAAATTTTCACTAGATGTTTGTGATATACATTTTTTTTTCACTAGATGATTAGATGTATAGAAAACGTTAAGGAATTTGACATTTGAGAAATTTTAATTTTTGATCCAATATGTATAGAAATTAGTATATATATATGTATGAATACAATGTATAGAAAAAAGTTGATGAATTTTGACATTTGATCCAATGTATAGCAATTAGTATTTGCAAAAGTTGCATATTTTAATGTTGTATTTGCAAAAGTTTGTTATGTATTTGCAATTAATTAGTATATGTATGTATAGTACACAATAAATTCTCTTATAATCTTAATAAGGGATTTATCTAGAATGCCCCCATTATGGATGTGCACAAGTTGATCCAATTTTTTTTCTGATCTCATCTACGTACCCTTCTATATGTCACGTTGTCTTGTATGTCAAAGTATTAAAGAAATCCATGGCTTCATCATTAGCCGGAAGTAACAGGCGCATGATGGTACAAAGCTCTCCAAAGTTGTTTTGGAACGGAGTTCCTGATAGGATAATTCGCTTTTTGATACGAAGTTCAGCAAATGCCTTCCAAATAGCGATATTCGGAAGGCTCTTGTTGAACTTCGTACCAAAAAACTAATTATCCTATCCGGGACTCCGTTCCAAAAAACTTTGAAGAGCTTCGTACCATCATGAGCCTGTTACTTCCGGCTAATGATGAAGCCATGGTTTTCTTGAATCCTTTGATACTAGACAATGTGACATATAGAAGGGTAGATGAGATCAGGAAAAATATGGACCATTTTCTGCACATCCAGAATGGCGCCATTTTGTTAAATCCCTTAAAGGTTAAGAGAATCCGTTATGATTCTGAATCCTGTTCCTAGCCAGGGACTAATGGTTCCTCGTATATAAGAAATCACAATCCAAGCATTTAAAAAATATTATATTTGCATAGAATTTGTTCTCGACGTCAACGATGCCTAGCCCGCATCCTCGTCGTCGACCCATTCGCGACGACGTCCTGCTTCAGAGATGCCATGTCCGGGACTGGGCTCCACCGGGCTGGCACTGGGAGGTGCTACCTTCAGGGGCGCGCATCTTGGTGAGGAACCCGGGTCCCGCCGTCGACCCGGAGCTTCTTTGGTGGCGGGCGCATGAGCCACATTCGGTGTGGAGGTTGGCGTCCCCCGCGGAGGTGGTACGTCACCGTGTCAGGGAGGAGGACGAGCACGTCCGTCACTACATGGTTGCGTTGGACGTCAGGTTCTCCAATACCTGGCAGGTTCTTCAGGGATCTCACCCGAGCCATGATCTTGTGATGGTTCCTTCTCTTTGGGTGTCCACCGCGAGTGAACTAGATTATTCGATAATATTCAATCTGTATTAGCTAGTGATGTATTCGAGACGATGTATTCGAGATTATATTATTCGATAATATTCGAGACGATGTATTCGAGATTATATTCGATGATGCATATTAATTATCTGGATTATTCGAGATGCATATTATCTACTATGATTAAGTTTTTCCTTATTGATTGCATTCATGCATTCTAATTTGAATACTAAATTGTTTTATCTTTCTTCTGGATTAGTTAAATAAAAGCTATGGACAATACCGGCAGAGAAGGAGAAGAGACTCTGTTCGACATCATACGCTCCCCGAGCCCAGATGGGAATGAAGAAGATGACGGCTCGCAATATCTGAACCCTACCGGTGAGGGTATGATGTTTGATGAAGACGAACGAATGATGAAGTCCAGAACAATGATGACGAAGGAAATGTTGTTCTTCAAATGACAAAGACCGGCGAGGTATATTTATATAAGTAGGCATCTGGTGATCATCACATGTTTTAATTGATTTGTATATATATTAATGAATTGATCTTTCTTCTTTTAGCCCTCTGGATTGAGCAAATCTTCTACAAGCAGCAGGACAGTTCGAGGCCCGGCCAAAAAGTTGAAGGATGGCGTAAAGCACAAGATCGATGCCATCAAACCTAATGGCGAACCGCGCGAACCTAAGAAGAATGCGAACAAATTCATTCGTCAATGCGGAGTTATTGTCAGGGACCAAATCCCGATCTCCATTCAAGAATGGAAAAAGCCAGCAAAGGAAGATCCAGATGTTACTTTTGTCGATCAAAGAGCAAAAGATCGACTTTGGGAATCGCTCATGTCACATTTCACCCTACCCGATCATTTGACTGATGCAGATCTGCAGAAAGTCAAGAACTGTGCTCTTAAGAAGATGACGATAGCATTCAACAACCACAAGAAAACTATATGGGTCGCGTACGTGAAAGGAGGAAAGCAGACTCTAGAATTCAAGGGAACACTGGAGAAGGCAAGAGCTCACTGGGACGCTTTCGTGAACTTCAAGGAATCGGAAGTAGCTCAGGAATGGTCGAGAAAAAACAAGATTAATGCCGCGAAAAAGCAGTGGCACCATAAGCTGGGGCCAGGTGGCTACGAGGCGGCCCGGCCTAAGTGGGATCTCGCTGAGCAAGGGATGATGGATGCAGGGGTCACTCCAGTTACATTTTGCTTACTAGATGTTAATAAGTGTAGTTGATGAGTTATGCATATGCCCGCTTAATTATACAAACGTGTGCCCATGCAGTTTTCACTGGATCCTGCTAATCATTGAAGTTGACGAGGGAAGAGTTCAAGTACTGGACTCACTACTTAAAGACGTTAATGACTACGCAATCGTGAGGGGGATGGTCGACAGGTAATTTCAATCATTATCGAACTATATGTCGGCCTCTTTAGTTCGTCATTTCCTGATATCAACTAATTAATAACTCCTTTATTCATTTTCTTTCCCGGCGGGCAGGGCTTGGGAAAAGTTCATCAAACAGGTTGAAGGCCCATGGAAACAAAAGCTGAAATGAGTGCGACCCAATGTAATTAATTAAGTAGCTAGTACTAGCTAGCTACCATCTTTTTAATTCTAGTTTCAATACCATTATCATGCTTGATTAATTATTATCTGATTGAATTCTATTCTCGTCAAGGCCCTGAAGCAGGCGCCGGAGACTGATTTATGTGCATACTACGTTTGCGAGAACATTCGCATGATGACGTTCGAAAGGAGCAGAACTGATAGAGAGCAATGGGTACGTTTGCCAGAACACTATTCACAATTTTTACATCATTATCTAATATATATACACACAATTAATACATGCATATTGATCTCCTTCTTTAAAGATGAAGGAGATGCGGGATAAGCTCCTACCAGAGAATCGCGTACGAGCAATTCAAGAGGAAATAGCGAGATTTTTGCTCGACCAGGTCATAGATCCCAACGGAGAATACTATTACAAGCTGTAATGCCTCCATGTAATGATCTGCAAATTGTAGGAGAAATTGTATATATATATACATGTGTATGTGAATGGTCGTGCGAGAAATTCGATGATATATATATATATATATGATCGGTTCTACGAGAAATTCTATTTATATATATGCATAACATGTATAATATGTAGTAGCGTAAAATATGTTTGAAATGAAAAAGAATTAAATGGAAAACACAAAACTAAAAGGAAAAATAAATCATAAACCCCTAAACCTTTTAGTCCTGGTTGGTGTAAGGCCCCCAGCCCCCCGGGGCGGGCTCGTGCCACGTGATGGGCCTTTGGTCCCGGTTTGTGTTGAACCGGGACTAGGGGGGCCTTTAGTCCCTACACTTTAGTGCCGGGACAATAGCCCACTAGTAGAAAACAGGGCTTTGGTCCAGGCCAGCCCAGCCCATTAGTCCCGGTTCAGTCAGGAACCGGGACACATGGGGGCATACGTCCCGGTTCGTGCGCCCAGGGGGCCGGCCGGGGCTCGTGGGGCATTGGTCCCGGTTCGTCTGGACCCTTTGGTCCCGGTTCCAGACACGAACTGGGACCAATGGGCCTCGCTCCTGGCCCACATCCATTGGTCCCGGTTCGTGGCTGGAACCGGGACCAAAGGGTGGCCTTTAGTCCCGGTTCCAACCACGAACCGGGACCAATGTTGTGCCTATATATACCCCTCGCCCGCGAGCAGAGCACACCACTACTCTGTTTTTTCTGGCCGGCGAGGGGAGGTGTTTGTGGTGCTCTAGCTCACCTCCTATGCACATGAGGTGTTCGATGAAATGCCCGAGCAACACTACTTAAGCTTTCTCCTCTCCAAACTCGACCTTCAAGCTCCATTTTCCTCAAGATTTGTCTAGGTTTAGCGGTCCGTCACGTCCCGTCCCCGTCTTCACCGCCGTCGATCGCCCGCGCCGATCTCGTCGCCGGCATAACCGTGGTGAGCCTCTTGTTCTTATCTTCTTTCTAAAAGAAAAAAATTCTTACTTGTATGATTTACATAGATACTTGTATAATTTTCTTACTTTTATTATTGTTTGTTATTATATAGTGCGGTGGTTTTGGTATCCGCCCCCGTCGGCCCTCGTCCTGTCTATGATTCGGATGTGGTATATATTATATTTTATAACTATTTGGTTCATTTGTTGTTTATGACAATTATGCCGACCAACGTGACATAGATTTTTTTATCTAGGAGGTATGTGAACCGGAAATTCCAACCGACCCTATTGTCGAGAGGTTAAATTTAGTTGAAGAAGAAAACAATTACTTGAAGGAAAAATTGAAAAAAATTGAGGAGGAGAAGATGATATTGGAGTTGCATGTTGCGGATGTCGTCGATGATCACAAGATCAAGATGGATGCAATGCGCTTCAAGATTAGAAAGTATAGAAAATATGCCATTCATACCGAGGCTTGGTATCATTATGCCGTTGGATCAATTGTTACCTTGGTTGCGATTATGATCGCATTTGTTGTTGCATTGAAATGTTTTACATAGTTTCAATAATGTATGGTTTAATTAGATGCTCTGAAGAGCTATATGTTGTTCAATGAGAACTATGTATGTACTTTGGTTTTAATGTGATGATGAACTTCTATTAATTTGGCCACTTATCTGTTCATGATGTTTTGTAATGGTTTTTGACACACTTAATTATATATAATGCACGCAGATGAACCGGCAATGGATGTACGATGACAGACGCACCTCCGAGTATATTAAGGGCGTGCATAATTTTCTCGAAGTGGCTGAGGCAAACAAGCAGAATGGTTTTATGTGTTGTCCATGCCCTATATGTGGGAATACGAAGTCTTACTCTGACCGGAAAATCCTTCACACCCACCTGCTTTATAAGGGTTTCATGCCACACTATAATGTTTGGACCAGGCACGGAGAAATAGGGGTTATGATGGAAGACAGCGAAGAAGAAGAGGACGATGACAACTATGTGCCCCCTGAATACGATGATGCTGCAACGGGGGAAGCTGAAGATCAAGAGGAACCAGACGATGTGCCCGATGATGATCTCCACCGGGTCATTGTTGGTGCAAGGAGACAGTGCGAAAGTGAAAAGGAGAAGCTGAAATTCGATCGCATGTTAGAGGATCACCAAAAAGGGTTATACCCCAATTGCGAAGATGGCAACACAAAGCTCGGTACCGTACTGGAATTGCTGCAGTGGAAGGCAGAGAATGCTGTGCCTGACAAAGGATTTGAGAAGCTACTGAAAATATTGAAGAAGAAGCTTCCAAAGGATAACGAATTGCCCGACAGTACGTATGCAGCAAAGAAGGTCGTATGCCCTCTAGGATTGGAGGTGCAGAAGATACATGCATGCCCTAATGACTGCATCCTGTACCGTGGTGCGTACGAGGATTTGAACGCATGCCCGGTATGCGGTGCATTGCGGTATAAGATCAGACGAGATGACCCTGGTGATGTTGACGGCGAGCCCCCCAGGAAGAGGGTTCCTACCAAGGTGATGTGGTATGCTCCTATAATACCACAGTTGAAACGTCTGTTCAGAAACAAAGAGCATGCCAAGTTGATGCGATGGCACAGAGAGGACCGTAAGAAAGACGGGAAGTTGAGAGCACCCGCTGACGGGTCGCAGTGGAGAAAAATCGAGAGAAAGTACCGGACTGAGTTTGCAGGTGACCCAAGGAACGTATGGTTTGGTTTAAGCGCGGATGGCATTAATCCTTTCGGGGAGCAGAGCAGCAATCACAGCACCTGGCCCGTGACTCTATGTATCTATAACCTTCCTCCTTGGCTGTGCATGAAGCGGAAGTTCATTATGATGCCAGTACTCATCCAAGGCCCTAAGCAACCCGGCAACGACATTGATGTGTACCTAAGGCCATTAGTTGAAGAACTTTTACAGCTGTGGAATGGAAACGGTGTACGTGTGTGGGATGAGCACAGACAGGAGGAATTTGACCCTGCATGCGTTGCTGTTTGTAACCATCAATGATTGGCCTGCTCTCAGTAACCTTCATGACAGACAAACAAGGGATACCACGCATGCAGCACTGTTTAGCATCACCGAAAGTATATACTGGACAAATGCTAGGAAGAATGTGTACCTGGGGCATCGTCGCATTCTTCGACCACCACATCAATGTGAAAGAAAGGCAAGCATTTCAAAGGCGAGGCAGATCACCGAAGAAGCCGCCATGCGTACGGTGATCACGCTACTGCCTAGTCAATGATTACGTAATCTTGGAAAGGGTCCGGCGGACCTATCTGTTCCGAATGACGCTGAGGACGCGCTCCCATGTGGAAGAAGAAATCTATATTTTGGGACCTACCCTACTGGAAGAAGACCTAGAGGGCGTCTCTTCAATCGACGTGTGACGTGACCAAAGAACCTTTGCGTGACTGCTAGGCTTCTGGGCGTGTATGGAAAGACAAAAATACACCGGAGCACGGGAGGACCTGCAACGTTGCCACGAAAAAGACGGCATGCCTCCAAAGCAGTAGAAGGTCCTGCCAGCTACGCTCTTACCAAAGAAGAGAAGGAAATCTTCTTTGAATGGCCTGCTCAGTATGAAGGTCCGTCTGGCTTCTCGTCGAATATAAAGGGAATAATAAATATGGCAGAGAAAAAGTTTCAGAACCTAAAGCTCATGACGCACTGATTATATGACGCAACTGCTTTCGGTTTGCATTGAGGGGGCTTCTCTACCGGAAACGTTCGATTAGCCATTGTGGCAGTGAGTATGTGCATTCCTCATTGCATCTTCAGAAGGTGATCGATCCAGAAATCATACCAGTAAGGAGGATGTGGCGCAATGTCTTGTCAGTTTCGAGCTGGTGTTCCCACCATCTTCTTCAATATCATGACGCACGTCCTAGTTCGTCTAGTCGACGAGATTGTCGTTCTGGGCCCGTTATTTCTACACAATATGTTCCCCTTGAGAGGTTCATGGGTAGTCCTAAGAAATATGTCCGTAACCGCGCTAGGCACAGAAGGAAGCTCTCCAGGCCATCAAAAGAGGGATTGTCATGGGTTTTGTGTTGACTTCTATCTGACTTAAGAAGATTGGTCTCCCTCAATCGCGGTATATGAGGGGCAGACTGACTGGAAAAGGCACGCTAGGAGGGGACTCAATACTATGCAGGGACGGGCATTTTGGTCTCAAGCACACTACAACAGTTTACTAACAGAACATACTTGGTGACCCCGTATTCGATGACACAAGAACATTCTGTCTCCAAAACAACCCGGAGCAGTTGACGACTGGATTACATGTGAACACATCAGGGATTCGAGTTTGTTGAAGACACATCTAGAGTGACAACACTGTTCTGATGAGCATGTACTCGTTGTCCAGGGGACCATTTCGATGTATTGACTTCAAGGATACGAGAGATGTCAATAAATGGGAAACATTTTTACACGATCGCCCAAGATCAAAAGGAAGCCTACCAAAAACAGTGGTGTCGCTGCTTTGCGATGCATGCAACCAGAGGGGAAAGGACACATATTTAGGTTACATAGTGGACATTGGGAAACTGACTAACGGACATGATTTTAAGGTCTTGTTTAAGTGCAAATGGTCAATCGGCAAGGCGGGGTCGGTAGAGGTAGAGCCACATTACGGAATGTACACAACGTGGAAGGAACAACTGTGGGTACCAGACGAACCCTCGTCCTAGCCAATATGTGGCGCAGGTTTTTCTATGTGAAGGACATGTCTACCAAACGAGAAAAGAGAAAAGATAAGGAAGCGAACACATCATACGATGAGCCAAAGCACCACATAGTTCTTTCAGGGAAAAGAGGACATCGTGGGAGTGGAGGGTTAAGACCAGACATGTCTAAAGATTATAGATAAAGTTTCATGAAATTCCTAATCTCAAAGTCAAGGGCTGACCCAAGCACCCTTGTTTAAGCCTGTGAAATGATGATATCCATGCAGTTCACCTCCGGTACGCAATTGCTTTAACAATTGCATCAAGCTCGAAGAAAAATACGTAAATGCATTGAAAGTGCAGTCAGACCAGAAAGGGTTTTGAAAATTGATGATGTGGCTTTGAATGGTTCATTTGAGCACACAAAAAAGTCTGGAGTTCAAATACGTTCAAAAAAAAGAAATCCCTTTGTAAAACAGTGAGTTTTGTCCGAAACCTTGATACTGCGAAAAGAGATTGTCCATTTTGTACACGAAGTGCATCCAGTTTTTGCGTACCCTCTCAAACTTTTAGCACATGCTATGTGGGTGAATGATGATATCATGCCAAAGTTTCAACTCTTCAGAGTTATTTGAAGTGCGTTTTCAATTTCAGGGTCATTTAGCTCAAAAAAACAGTAAAGCATGAAAAAATAACAGATGAACTCAGAAAGGGTTGAAAATTGATGATGTTGCTTTAAATGGTTCATTTTGAGCACACAAAAAGTGTGGATTTCAAATAAGTTCAAAAATGAAATCCCTTTGTAACAGATGAGTTTTCGTCCGAAACCCTGATACTTCGAAAGAGATTGTCCATTTTGTACACGAAGTGCATCCAGTTTTTGCTGTAACCCTCTCAACTTTTTAGCACATGCTATGTGGGTGAAATGATGATATCATGCTCATTTTCAACCTCTTCAGAGTTCATTTGAAGTGCTTTTCAATTTCAGGGTCATTTAGCTAAAAAAAATCAGTAAATGCATGAAAAATAACAGATGAAGTCAGAAAGGGTTGAAAATTGATGATGTTGCTTTGAATGGTTCATTTTGAGCACACACAAAGTCTGGAGTTCAAATAAGTTCAAAAAAATAAAATCCCTTTGTAACATATGAGTTTTCGTCCGAAACCCTGATACTTCGAAAGAGATTGTCCATTTTGTACACGAAGTGCATCCAGTTTTTGCCGTAACCCTCTCAACTTTTATGAAACTCTAATAGCAAAAATAATAAACTAAAAGAATGAACTAGAAAACTTTGATGAAACTCTAATAGAAAAAAAATGAACTAGAAAACTTTAATGAAACTTTAATAGCTAAAGGAATCAACTAAAAAACTTTTTAAACCTCTTGTATTATTGAAACTAAAATTATATAAAATTTATACAACTAAAAATTATCAAAGTATTTTCTCTTCAATACATTAAAAGAAAAAGAATTTTCATAAAATAAATAAAAAAAGCAAAAAATAAAATAAAATAAATAGGTAGAAACAAAATAAAATAAATAAGTAGAAACAAAATAAACGTTAATAAATAAGTAGAAACAAAATAAAATAAAATAAAATTTAATAAAATAAATAAAAATAGCAATAGTAAGTATTTTGTTGTAAGCAGAAACAAAATAAAATAAATAAAGCAACAAAGAAAATAAAATAAAAATAAAAAAAGTGCCGCCTACTGGGCCACCACGGCCTGAATACGACTAGAAACCCAACCATGGGCCAGGATTCAGGCCCGCAGCAGGCCCAGTAGGCCCACAGGCACATAGTGCGAGTTTAGGACCGAAAGCCTGCAGTTGAGAGGAGCTCGAGAGAGTGGGCGCAGCAGCGCTTATAAACCACTCTCGAGCTCTCTCAACTAGCGAGGTGGGACTAAACTTTTGGCCGCGACGCGGGCAGCACAAGGCTTTTTGTCCCGGTTGGTGGCACCAACCGGGACTAAAGGGGTGCATTGGTACCGGTTCGTGGCACCAACCGGGACCAATGCACGCCCTTTAGTCCCGGTTGGTTCCACCAACCGAGACCAAAGGTCCCTGCTTCCCTCCCTTTGGGCTGCTGAAAAAAGACCTTTGGTCCCGGTTGGTGGCACCAACCGGGACTAAAGGGGGGCATTGGTCCCGGTTGGTGCCACGAACCGGGACCAAAGCCTTTGCTATATAAGCCAGCACTTAGGAAATTTTCAGATTTCCATCGCCAGTTCGTGCCCGACGCCCCAGCGCTGCTCCTCGTTGCCGTCGCCATCGTCGCCCTGCCTCCGACGTCGTCGCCGCGCCGCCCCTGCCCCGAGCCCTCGACACCGTCGCCGCCCGCTCCCCGCACCTCGTCGTCGTCGCCCAGCGCCCCTGCCCCCGACCACGCTGTCGCCGCGCCGCGCCGGCCCCTGCCCCGCGCCCAAGCCCCTGCCCCGGCCCGCCCCCGCCCCCGCCGTCGCCGTCGTCGTCGTCGCCGTCGCCATCGCCGTCGCCAGCCGCCCCCGCTCTGAGCCGCCGCGCCGCCCCGTCTCTGTTTTTTTTCATTTTGTATTAGATTAATTTTTTGTTCATATATATATATAATGTATATATTTATGTATGTGCCTATATGTATGTAGATGTTCATAATGTATTAATTTTTTTCTTCAGAGCATGTTTTTTTTCATGATGAGGGGGGTGGGGGTCGATGTACATATGTATATATATGATGTAATTTTTTTGTTCATATATATATATAATGTAATTTTTTTCAATGTATATATGTATGTGGTAGCTATATATGCATGATGAGGGGGGTGGGGGTCGATATACCCCCTCCCCGATAACTTTGACATGAGGCTGGGGTCCAGATGTTTATATCAATGAGTGAAACACGCACTGACACCGCATCTCATTTCATCTCCAAATCTGAAAAAACATAGCCGTCTAAAAAATACTACATACATTGGAAAAATTGCTATGACCACAAAACCAACTTATAACAATTTTCTATATCCATCCATACTCATCCATACTGACATAAAATGCTTGGAACAATCAACACAGTAGTTTCTCGGGGAGGTTATACGACCCCCCCCCC